>OY740810.1:34424386-35624386 GCA_963514005.1 Raja brachyura
TCTACCGTTGTGCCGCTGTGCCGCCCTCAATGGGGAACATTTTCTGTTGATTGCCTTCCATCAGTACAAATGTATCTTAGTATTGTCTTTGGACTACACCAGTCAAATGAGTACCAAGTGCATTGCAACAGTGAGGAACTGACTAAATTATTCAACATCAGCACAATACGCATGAATGATGTAGGAATATGAACGTCTCAAGTATAGAGGGATAAACTCCTCGTGGGAAGAAGTCAGCACAGTGATGTAGTGGTAGAGCTGCTGAAACCAGACACCCAGGTTCGATACTGACTACAGGTTCTGTCTGTGCAGAGTTTGCACGTTCTCACCTCTGACCATGTGGGTTTTCTCCGGGTGCTCCCGTGTCTCCCACATCCCAAAGATGTGCAGGTTTGTAGGTTAATGTTTCAGTAGATTGGCCATAGTGTGTAGGATGGTATTTTTGATGCCTCTTGGACTCTTAATCCAAATGTTCTGGATTTATCTTGCACTAAACGTTATTCCCTGTATCTGGACACCGTGGCCAGCATGATTATAATGATGTACTGTATAGTCTTTCCACAGACTGGATAGCACGTAACAAAAAGCTTTTCACAGTATCTCCCGCTCAATAAATCAAACTAAACTAGAACTAGTATATGGGGGATCAGTGGTCAATGCGGATTTGATGGGCTGAAGGACCTGTTACCGTGCTGGATCTCTAAAACCAACATTTTAAATAGAGAGAAGGCTTCTTTCACAACTTTTCATACAGCGTAGAAACAGACCCTTCGGCCCATCTTGCCCACACCAACCAACATGTGCCATCTACACACCTAGTTTAGTTTAGAGATACACAGTGCGGAAACAGGCCCTCGGCCCACCGAGTCCATGCCGACCAGCGCTCCCCGTATACTAAACTATCCTAAATACTTAAGTCAATTTTCAATTTTGCCAAAGCAATTAACCTACCGACCTGTACATCTTTGGAGTGTGGGAGGAAACCGGAGCATGCGGAGAAAACTCACGCGGTCACTGGGAGAACGTGAAAACTCTGTACAGACAGTACCCGTTGTCAGGATCAAAATGGGTCTCCGGCATTGCAAGACGTTTAAATTTTAAAGTTTAATGTGTTTAATGTGTTTTTTTACACAGAGAGTGGCGGGGCCTGGACCACATTACCAGGGGTGGTGGTGGAGGCAGATACAATAGAGGCGTTTAAGACGCTTTTAGATAGACTCATGGAAGTGCAGGGAAAAGACGGATATGGATCATGTACAAATACAAGTGGACGTGAAAACCCACGCGGTCACGGGGAGAACGTACAAACTCATTACAGGCAGCATCTGTGGTCAGGATCGATCCCGGGCCTCTGGCGCTGTAAGGCAGGAACTCTACCAGTGCACCATCGTGCTCCCCCAAGTCCCACCTGCCTGCATTTGTCCCATATCTCTCTAAACGTGTACTGAATAAGGGTCTCGACCCGAAAGGTCACCCAATCCTTCCCTCCAGAGATGCTGCCCGTCCAGCTGAGCTACTCCAGCATTTTGTGTCTATCCATGTACCTGTCTAAATGTTTCTTAAATGGTGCGATGGTAATGTTTAGGTAACATTTCTTATAAAGATTTGCAACTGTAAAATGTTATTAGTAGGCAATGATGTGTTGCGTGAATGTCTTTGCTTTAACAAATGTAATTCTACCCGGCTAAATGTATCTCCTTTGTTCAAGATGGCTGCTGAATTGTTGCGTCTGTACTGCAAACACTGGGCGAGGACATGTGGCTCATGGACTTCCCTTTGTCATCCTATGCCTAATAGATTGTGGGGCTGGGATGGTAAAGAGATGTTCAGAGGTCAATTAGTCGTCAGGTTCAACACGGGCTGGCAAGATTCACCATATTTAACCACAAGTGCGTCAGAGCACTTCCTCATCCTTTCTGAACATCAGCAAGACTAACGAGTGCAGATGAGACAAAGTGCAATAACTGTTAATGCTATTGCTGAAGCCAAGTAAATGTGATTTAATGTTGAGGGAACATCATTGCTAACTTACATCCAGAGGAAACGCTGTGTGGGAAGAAACTGCAGATGCTGGTTAACACCGAAGATAGACATGAAAAGATGGAGTAACTCAGCGGGTCAGGTGGCATCTCTGGAGAAAAGGAATAGATGATGTTTTGGGTCGAGACCCTTCTTCAGGCTGAGAGGGGAGAGGGAACTGAGAGATATGAAATGCCACATGGGACAAATTAATGAAATATGCAAAAAGACTGATCAAAGCCAGCACCAATGATCAAGGAAAGGTTGAGCCCACAATGGTGCATTGTTAGTTGTGGGGAAGGTGATACTTTAAAACAAATAGTGAAACTTAGCCGGCCAACAGTGAAACTAGTACGATGACTCGGGTGGGGGAGGGACAAAGAGAGAGGGAATGCAAGGTTTACTTGAAGTTAGAGAAGTCAATATTCATACCACGAGGTTGGAAGCTGCCCAAATATGATGAAACAATAATGGCGGCTCTCAAAGTATTCTCCTCATGTCCAGGTTATCAATGGGCAACAATTACTTTTAGTTTAGTTTAATTTATTTTATTTTATTTTAGAGATACAGCATGGAAACAGGCCCTTTGGCCCACAGAGTCTGCAACGACATCACGCTAGGGGCAGTTTTACAGAGCTCAAATAAACTAGAAACTTGCATGTCTTAGGAATGTGGGGGGAATCCGGAGCACCCGGAGAAAGCCCGTATGGTCACGGGGAGAACGTACAGACTTTGCACAGACAGCACCTGTAGTCAGCATCGAACTCGGGTCGCTGGAGCTGTAAGGCAGCAACTCTCCCACAACGCCACTGTGCTGCCCTGTTCAAACTTTCAAGTTGCTGAGAGTTGTAGATGTAGCCCTGACCACCACACAGACCAGACATCCCACCATTGTCTCCATCTATTCTTCCAGGTGTCAACTGCTCTACATGGGTGAGAGCAAGCGCAGGCTTGGCGATCGCTTCGCCCAACACCTCCGCTCAGTTCGCAATAACCAACCTGATCTCCCGGTAGCTCAGCACTTCAACTCCCCCTCACATTCCGAATCTGACCTTTCTGATCTGGGTCTCCTCCATGGCCAGAATGAGTCCCACCACAAATTGGAGGAGCAGCACTTCATATGTTGCTTGTGTAGTTTACACCCCAATTTCAGGTAGTCCTTGCTTTCTCTCTCCTTCCCCTCCCCTTCCCAGCTCTACCACAGCCTACTGTCTCCGCCTCTTCCTTTCTCCCCCCCCCCCCACATCAGTCTGAAGAACATCACCTATTCCTTCACTACATAGATGCTGCCTCACCCACTGAGTTTCTCCAGCATTTATGTCCACCATCTATTCTACAAAGTCAGAGGTCCATTGGTTAATTCTATACTGTATGTAACTTATCATTTGTCGGAGAATGAGTTTTGCCTTACATGCAGGAACATTCAGGTTTGGACGGCTAACTGACATATAAAGTTTGAACTGCACAGATTGAAGGATAATCAATCCCACAAATAGCAGGAAATGGCAGGTGATAACTGTGGAATTCATTGCCTCAGAAGGTTGTGGAGGCCGTCAGTGGATAGTTTAAACATTTGTGGAGATTGGTCGATTCTTGATTAGTACGGGTGTCAGGGGTTATGGGGAGAAGGCAGGAGGATGGGGTCAGGAGGGAGAGATATATCAGCCATGATTGAATAGTGAATAGACTTGATGGGCTGAATGGCCTAATTCTGCTCCTACAACTTATGAACTTATCTCAGGCAAGGGGGAGTATAACTACCCTCCCAAAACAACCAATGAATTTACCATTGTACAATGCAACACCATCAATGCCCCAGGGGGTGACACCCGAGCTAACACTTCACTATATCAGCCATGTACATACTGTGGTGGTAGGAATGAGTGTGTACCCTGTGGCAGGTGCCTCCTCACAGAAAGGATACTGTTGGGCTACATCTCACCAGTATAGGTTTGGGAACAGCTCTGCCCAAGACCACAAGAAAAGGCAGAGAGTTGTGGATGCAGCCCAGACCATGACACAGACCTGACTTCTCACCATTGACTCCATCTATGCCGCAAGCTTTCCTGGAAAGCAGCTGACATAATCAAAGACTTGTCCTAGCCGGTCATTCCTTCTTCTCCTTGCATAAGATACAGATGTTTGAAAGTGCGCCCCACCAGACTCAGGAACAGCTTCTTTCCCTCTGTTTCTGAACAGCCTTCCACAAGCTAGGCTCCTGTCCGATTCACCACTACCTCATTGTGGACATTGGGTTTTGTCTATGGAACTGGTGCGCTGCAATGTTGAGAGCAGTATTCTGCACGCTGTATCTTTCCCTTTGCTCTATCTATTGTAATTGACATTGGCCTCATTGATTTATGGATTGTATTATCTGATTTGAATGGATAACATGTAAAACAAAACTAAGATAGACGCAAAATGCTCGAGTAATCCAGCGGGACAGGCAGCATCTCTGGATAGAAGGGATGGGTGACGTTTCAGGTCGAGACTCTGTGCCACAGGTCCTGTGGGAATGTTCACTGTCCTGTTTCTCCTGACAGTCTGATGAAGACTCTCGACCCGAAACGTCACTCATTCCTTCTGTCCAGAGATGCTGCCTGTCCCGCTGAGTTACTCCAGCATTTTGTGTCTATCTTCATGTTTAAACCAGCACCTGCAGTTCCTTCCTACACTTGTAAAACAAAGCTTTTCACTGCACCTCAGTGCATGTGACGATAATAAACCTAAAGCTAAACCTGCTCTCCAGCACCATGAAGCATGAAGCAGAACATTCTCCAGCTGCAGGGTCAGAAAACAGATCAAGGCCAACGTATGGACAAAGCAGCCCGCTGAATGGGAACAGCACAGCCAAATGGTGGTGTGGATGCCAGGTTTAAAACATGCAGTACACAGCCTCAGCAAGGTTTCCTTACCAGAGCCTCCCTTAACCGCCGACTTCAGTTAGCTTAGCTTCGAGAGACAGCTTTGAAACAGACCCTTCGGCCCACCAAGTCCACGCCGGCCATCGATCACCCGTTCACACTGGTTTCATGTTATTCCACTTTCTCATCCACTGGCTGGCAAACAGGAAGCAAAGAGTAAGAGTAAACGGGTTGTTTTCACAATGGCAGGCAGTGACTAGTGGGGTACCGCAAGGCTCAGTGCTGGGACCCCAGTTATTTACAATATACATTAATGATCTGGATGAGGGAATTGAAGGCAATATCTCCAAGTTTGCGGATGACACTAAGCTGGGGGGCAGTGTTAGCTGTGAGGAGGATGCTAGGAGACTGCAAGGTGACTTGGATAGGCTGGGTGAGTGGGCAAATGTTTGGCAGATGCAGTATAATGTGGATAAATGTGAGGTTATCCACTTTGGTGGCAAAAATAGGAAAACAGACTATTATCTAAATGGAGGCCGATTAGGAAAAGGGGAGATCCAACGCGACCTGGGTGTCATGGTACACCAGTCATTGAAAGTAGGCATGCAGGTGCAGCAGGCAGTGAAGAAAGCGAATGGTATGTTAGCTTTCATAGCAAAAGGATTTGAGTATAGGAGCAGGGAGGTTCTACTTCAGTTGTATAGGGTCTTGGTGAGACCACACCTGGAGTATTGCATACAGTTCTGGTCTCCAAATCTGAGGAAGGACATTATTGCCATAGAGGGAGTGGAGAGAAGGTTCACCAGACTGATTCCTGGGATGTCAGGACTGTCTTATGAACAAAGACTGCATAGACTCGGTTTATACTCTCTAGAATTTAGGAGATTGAGAGGGGATCTTATAGAAACTTACAAAATTCTTAAGGGGTTGGACAGGCTAGATGCAGGAAGATTGTTCCCGATGTTGGGGAGGTCCAGGACAAGGGGTCACAGCTTAAGGATAAGGGGGAAATCCTTAAGGACCGAGATGAGAAGGACTTTTTTCACACAGAGACTGGTGGGTCTCTGGAACTCTCTGCCACAGAGGGTAGTTGAGGCCAGATCATTGGCTATATTTAAGAGGGAGTTAGACGTGGCCCTTGTGACTAAGGGGATCCGAGGGTATGGAGAGAAGGCAGGTACGGGATACTGAGTTGGATGATCAGCCATGATCATATTGAATGGCGGAGCAGGCTCGAAGGGCCGAATGGCCTATTCCTGCACCTAATTTCTATGTTTCTATGTTTCTACTCCCTAGATGCTGGGGGCAATTTGCAGAGGCCAATTAACGTACAAACCTGCACAGAGCGGAACCATGCCAAAACAATCTGAACCATGGCTGGCTGCCTGGTCCTTGTGGAGTGTTACAGAGTTAAGGGATCTTGGACTACGGGTACATAGTTCAATGAAAATGGCGTCACAGGGTGGGGTGGGCTTGTTTAGTTTAGTTTAGAGATACCGTGTGGAAAGGAGTCCTTCTGCCCACCGAGTCTGCGCCAACCAGCGATCCCCATACCAGCTCTATCCTACACACTGGCAACAATTTACAATTTTTTATTTAACAAAGACAATTAACCTACAAACCTGTATGTCTTTGGAGTGAGGGAGGATCAATAGGGCTTTTGATAGGCCTTCATCAGACAGGTATTGAGTGTAGAAGTTGCGATGTTATGTTACAGTTGTGCAAAACGTGGTGAGCATTTGGAGTTTAGTGTTCAGTTTCTTTCATGCTGCTGTAGGGAAGATGCCACTAAGGTGAAAGAGTGCAGGAAAGATTCAAGGGCCTGAGCTTCAGGGAGAGGTTGAGTCGGTTAGGTTTTGTTCCTTGGATGCAGGAGGCCGAGTGGTGATCTTATCGTGGTGCCTAACATTATCAGGGAAATAGACCCAGAGTAGGGGAATGAAGAAACAGAGGACTTAGGTTTAAATTGAGAAGGGGAAGATTTAATATCAACCTGAGGGTATGGAGCATATGGAACATCTTGCCAGAGGAGGTAAATGAGGCAGGTACTTTAACAACAATTTAAAGACAGGTACATGGATCGGAAAGAGTTAGAGACATATTGGCCAAATGTGGGCAGATGAGTCTAGCAAAGATGGTTTAGTTTAGATTATTATTGTCACGTGTGCCATAGCAGAGTGAAAAGTTTTTGTTTGCAAGCTATCCAATCCAAAAGAAGACTATACTGGAATACAATCTAGCCACACATGGTGTACAGGTAAAAGTTGGGCATCTTGGTCAGCATGGACAAGGTGAGCTGATGGGCCTGTTTCCGTGCTTTAGACTTTAGACTTGAGGGATAGAGTGTGGAAACAGGTCCACTGAGTCTGTGCCGACCATCATTCACCCCGTACACTAGCACTATTCTACGCACGGGATAATTTACAATTTAACCAAAGCCAATTAGCCTACAAAGCTGTACGTCTTTGGAGTGAGGGAGAAAACAGGAACACCCAGAGAAATGCCATGCACTCACAGGGAGAACGTACAAACTCTGTACTGACAGCACCAGTAGTCAGGATCGAACCCGGGCCTCTGGCGCTGTAAGGCAGCAACTCTACTACTGCGCCACTGTGACCCTATGCTATGAGTTATATGTCTCTATGACTCTTTGACTCAATGACTCCAAGATTTTTGGGGGATATCGAGAGGTATCTCACGCGGTCACAGCCAGAACATGCCAACTCCACACAGACAACACCTGAGGTCAGGATCGAACCCGGGCCTCTGGCATTGTGAGGCATCGCGTTGAAACCCAGGCTGGAGAACAAAAGTTCCTCCTCAAGTTCCTTCTGATATGTCACCATTCCCCTCTTTGCCATTCGGATCAGAATCCTCGAGCTCCCCATTGACTAGACCCGCGGAACAACACTCACTAAACACACAGCGGCATTTTGTGAATGGGGCACAACACTCTCCTGTCGAGGGCAATTAGCGATGGGTGATCAATATTAGTCCCTTCAGCAATTCAACAATATAATACAATATTACATCCAGGTCTCAATACATAGGTTCACCTATGATCTGTGTTTCTCAGCACTGGGCCTGTATTCGCTAGAGTTTAGAAGAATGAGGGGGGAATCTCATTGAAACATACAGAATAGTGAAGCTTGGATAGAGTAGATGTGGAGAGGATGTTTCCACGAGTGCGAGAGTCCAGGACCTGGTCATGTCATGGCTTCAGAATTAGTCTAGGTCATGGCCTCAGAATGAAAGGACGTCCTTTTAGGAAGGAGATGATGAGAAATTTCTTCAGTCAGTGGATGGTGAATCTGTGGAATTCTTTCTCACAGAAGGCTGTGGAGGCCGGCAGTGGATTTTTTAAGGCCGAACAGAGAGATTCTTGGTTACTACAGGTGTCAGAGGTTATGAGGAGAAGGCAGGAAAATGGGGTTAAGAGAGATCGATCAGCCATGATTGAATGGCACAGTAGACGATGGGCCAAATGGCCTGATTCTACTCCTATCACATGACCTTATACATTCTGTAAATTATTCAAATAAAAGTTTACTATCAATACTCGACAGGCTAGATATATCAAAAACTGCTGAGTCAAGTAGCATTTAAAACATAACACACAGAACAGTACATGAAAAAAGACATAATGCTGGAGTAACTCAGCAGGTCAGGCAGCAACTCTGTAGAAAAGATATAGGTGACATTTCGGGGTGGAACCCTTCTTCTGACTCTAACAGAGCAGTACATTCCAGCAACAGGCCCTTCAGCCCACAATGACTGTGCCAATCATGATGCCAATACTAACTCTTATGTGCTTGTACATGATCCATATCCTTCCATTCGTTGCATATCCATCCACATGCCTATCCAAAAGTCCTTTAAATACCACTGTCACATCTGCATCAGCCAACACCGCTCTTAGTGTGTAACAGGGTCTCACTGCCCTCTGTGTAAAACACTTGCCCCGCACATCTCGTTTAAACTTTGCCCGTCTGACTTTAAAGCTATGCCCTCTCGGGAAAAAGGTTCTGATTGTCTACCCTATCGATGCCACTCATAATTTGATATACTTCTCTCAGGTCCTCACTCAACCTCAGAGAAAAGAATCAAAGTCTGTCCAAGCTCCCCCTGTTGCTGATACCCTCTCATCCGGGTATCATTCTGGTGAGCCTCCTCTGCACCCTTTCCAAAGCCACCACATCCTTCCTGTAATGGGATGATCAGAACTTTCATAATACTCCAAATGTGGCCGAACCAAAGTCCTATAAGGCTGCATCATGACTTTCCGCATGTTATATTCAATAGCTCAACTAATGAAGGCAAGCATACCATATTTTCCACTTTACCATACCATATTACCATAAGGGCGCTCTTTTAGAAAGGAGGTGAGGAGAAACTTTTTTAGTCAGAAGGTAGTTCATCTGTGAAACTCATTGGCACAGGGGGCTGTGGAGGCCAAGTCAGTGGATATTTTTAAGGCAGAGATAGATAGATTATTGATTAGAACTGGTGTCAAGGGTTGGAAGGCTGGAAAATAGGATTAGGAGGCAGAGATCAGCCATGATTGAATGGCAGAGTACTCGATGGGCCGAATGGCCTAATTCTACTCCTATAACTTGTGAACTTGTGAACCATATGCCTTCCTTTACACTCCATCTACTTGTGTTGCCAATTTAAGGGAGGTGTGGATATGGACCCCAAGATCCCTCGGTATCTCAATGCTGTTAACGGTCATGCCATCAGTTGCATATTTTCCTCCTTAGATTTAACTTCCCAAAGTGCAACACCTCACACATTAGCCTAGTTTATAGGTGCAGCATAGAAACGGGCCTGTGGGCCTCAGGGTCCACGCTGACCACTGATCACCCGTCCACACTAGTTCTATGTTATTACGCTTTTGCATCCACTCCCTACACACTGGTGGCAATATACTGAGGCCAATTTACCTGCACACCCACATGTCTTTGAGAGGTGGGAGGAAACAGGAGCATCCAAAGGAAAGCCATGTGGTCATAGGGAAAACATGCAAACGCCACACAGACAGCACCCAAGATCAGATTTAATCCAAGTCTTCGACACTGTCAGGCAGCAGCTCTACCAGCTGCGGCACGGTGGTGCAACGGTAGAGTTGCTGCCTTACAGCGCCAGAGACCCGAGATCGATCCTGACTACAGGTTCTGCTTGTACGGAGTTTGTGCATTCTCTCTGCAACATGCATGGGTTTCCTCCCACACTCCAAAAACTTACAGGTTTGTAGACTAATTGGCTTGTATAATTGTAAATTGTCACTACTGTGACTCAGTGGGCCGAAGGTCATGTTTCTGCGCTGTATCTCTAAATGATCTAACTTCAAGTAACCCTTGCATTCCGTCTCTCTCCGTCTCTCCCCCACCTTAGTAGTTGCACTAGTTTCACTGTCGTCCTGTTGAGTTTCATTGTCTATATAACTCGTTATCACCTAGTCCACAGCTAACAATAGAGCATTGTGGGCTCCACCTTTCCTTGATCATTGTTACTTTTTTGCATATCTTTTATTCATTCTGGGCACCATGTTGTCGGAAAATGTTGTGAAGCTGGAAAGGGTGCAGAGAACATTTACGAGGATGTTGACAGGACTAGAGGGTGTGAGCTACAGGGAGAGGTTGAGTAGGCTGGGACTCTATTCCTTGGAGCACAGGAGGATGAAGAGTGATCTTATAGAGGTGCATAAGATCATGAGTTTCACAGAATTTCTTGCCCAGGTAAATCGAGGACCAGAGGACTTAAGATTAAGGGAAAAAGATTAATAGGGATGTGAGGGGCAACGTTTTCACACAAATGGTGGTGGACGTATGAAACAACCTTCCTCGAATTAAGCACCGCTTGCTATTTCTCCACCCACTTCTGTAGCTGATCTATATGCCACTGTATATTAACAAGTCTTTCTCAGTCTGCGACCCCAGCAATGTCAGTCTCATCTGTATACTTAATATATCCAAGTAATTTACAGATAGCTCACACAACAGAGGTCGCAACACAGATCCCGGTGGAACTCCACTGGTCACAGACCTCCAGACCTTGTGTCATTCCACTATAACCCCCTGTATTCGGTCAGTAAACCAGTTCTCAATCCATTCGACCATATCATTGTTAGTGCCATTAATTTTAATCTTCTGGAGCAGTGTACCATAGTGGACTTTAATTAAGCTTAGCTTAAAGATACGGCACAGAAACAGGCCCTTCAGTCCACTGAGACCGTGCCGACCAATGATCCCTGTACACCAACACAATCCTAGACATTAGGGACATTTTACAATTTTTACCGGTCAATTAACCTACTAACCTGTATGTCTTTGGAGTGTGGCGGGAAACCTGAGCACCCAGATAAAACCTATGTAGTCACGCAGGTAACCGTAGTGAGTATTGAATCTCTGGCGTGGTAAGGCGGCAACTCTACCGCTGCGCCATCGTGCCGCCCCTTACCAAAATCCATGTAGACATTGATCACCCTACGCTCACCAATTAACTACACCACATTGATCAAGGTACTAATTCACCACCTGCCCCATACGAAGCTATGCTGAGTGCCCCTACATAATGCCAACCAACATGCCTCATCCACACTAATCCCACCTGCCCACGCTTGGCCCATAACCCTCTAAACCTATCCTCGTACCTGGCCAAATGTCTCTAAAGTTATTCTCTATAATTTCCTGCTTGAACAAAGGGACAACATTCGCTACTCTTCAGTCCTCTGGGACCTCGCCTGTGAGTAGAGATGATGCAAAAATCTTCATCAAAACATTCACTGTCTCCTTTCTTGCCTCTCTCTATAATCTGGGATAGATCACATCAGGTCCTGGGGATTTATCCATTTTAATGCTCTTCAAGAGCCCCAACATCTCCTCCTTAATCTCAAACTGCCCGTGCATATTAGTATTCTCCACGCTGGCCTCACTGTCCTCTATGTCCTCCTCCTTGGTAAAAACAGATGCAAAATACTAATTTACTACGTCACCTACATCCCCTGACTCCAGGCACAAGTTCCCTCCTTTATACTTGAGCAGTCTGTCAGAACTGAACGAGGAGGAGGAGGACACAAATGCAGGCTCAGACACAGGGCAGATCCGTATTCAGAGTTTAATCGGTCCAAGTCGGTAGACAGGTAAGCAAGCACAGAAGCAACAGTATAATCTAGGAGCAGGCAAAAACAGTTGTCGAAAAACAGGCAATGGTCGAGTTCACAAAGTCACAATATTTCTAGAGCTGGAACGAGGTGATACCAAGTAGCACTTCAACTCCCCCTCCCACTCCGTATCCGACCTCTCGGTCCTGGGCCTCCTCCATGGCCAGAGTGAACAACACCGCAAGTTTGAGGAACAACATCTCATATTCCGCTTGGGGAGTCTGCATCCTCTGGGCTTAAACATTGAATTTTCTCAATTCTGTTAACCCAGACTGCTCCTTTCCCCCCACCTCTCCCTCAGCCCTCGGGCCCTGACATTCCTTCTCCATCCCCCCCCCCCCCCAAGTCGCACTAGCTTCTCATTTTCACACCAGAAACAGCTTACAATGGCCTGCTTTCCTTATCACCAATACTTTTTTGCATATCTTTCACTCATTGTTCTTGCTTTATCTCTCCATATCACTGTTTATATCTCTCGTTTCCCTGATCCCTGACCAGTCTGAAGAAGGGTCTCGACCCGAAACGTCGCCTATCTCCTTCACTCCTTAGATGCTGCTGCACCCGCTGAGTTTCTCCAGCTTTTTGTGTAACCCTAGCATACACAACAAACTGGCAATGAGAACTAAAACACCAAGGGTTTAAATACAGACTTAACAGGGGATAATGAGACACAGGTGAAACACATCAGGGTGGGGCCAACAATCACATGAGGGTAAACGACCTGACAGGAAATGGGACCTGAAACAAGAGGAGATGTGAGACACCAAAATAAAACAAGAATGCAAACTCTAATACTAAAAACCAATAACTAGAAACTAGATCAAACGCGAGACCTGACACAGTCCTACCTTCCCTTATTTTTAATGTAGGTATAAAAAAAAATTGGAGTTTCTTTAACCCAGTTCACTAAAGTCATTTTGTGGCCCCGTTTGGCCCATCTAATCGTCTCCTTGAGGTCTTTCATTGCTTTTTATTCCTTAAAGCAATTATATTGATTTATATTGCTTCATGTTGCTTAATAAGGGCTGTCTAATTTCATCCTGTCATTGTCCTAGAGTGAATCCTAGTCCTAGAGTGACAGTGCATGGAAACAGGCCCTCCAGCCCAACTCTTAAATCTTGCACGTACTTCCTTTTCATTTTGGACCAAATTTTTGGTTCTCCATGATTCTCTTACCTTGGCATCCTTGTCCTTCCTTACTGGAACATCCTGATCCTGAGCTTTGATCAACTGGCCTCTATTCCCTGTGAAAGACAATGGGTTGCGGTGGAAGGAGATTTATCAGGCTGGAGGTCCGTGACCGATAGAGTTCCGCAAGGATCTGTGCTGGGACCTCTGTTGTTTGTGATATATATAAATGACTTGGACATAAATGTAGATGGGTTGGTTACTGAGTTTGCGGGCACCAAAAGTGGTGTAGTTGTGGACCATGACAAGGACTGTCAAAGTTTACACCAGGGGTATAGACCAATGACAGAAATGGGCAGAGACATGGCAGATGGAGTTTAATCCGAGCAAGTGTGAGGTGTTACTCTTTGGGAAAGTGTACAGTTGGACCCTTTACAGCATTGATGTACAGGAGCGTCTTAGAGTCCTAGACCACAGCACCCTGAATGTGACGATGTAAGTAAACAGATTGGTAAAGGTGTCATATGGAATGCTTGCCTTCATTAATCCAGCATTAAGTATAAGAACAGGAAGATATATTATAGCTTTAAAGGACTGGAGAGACTGCATTTGGAATATCGTATGCAGTTTAAAACCATATGGGTTTCATCTGGGTGCTCTGGTTTCCTTCCACATCCCAAACACATGTGGTTTTGTAGGTTGAATGGCCTCTGTAAATTGTGCCACGTTGGGAGTGAATGAGAAAGTGTAATAACACAGAACGAGTGTGAACGTGTGATCGATGGTCAGTGTGGACTAGATCGGTCTAAGGGCCTGTTTCCTTGCTGGATCTCCAAACGTATGAGACGCAGAAAATAGTAAACAGTCAGAAGCGTTTTCCCAGGATGGAAATGGCAAAGACTAGAGGGCATGGGTTTAAGGTGAGAAGGGAAAAGTTTAAAGGCGATGTGCTGGGCACGTTTCTTGCATAGAGTGTGGTGGTTGGTACTTGGAATGCACTGCTGTGGGTGGTGGTGGAGGTAGATGCGATAGTGGTATTTTAAAGGCTTTTAGATAGGCACATGTTTATGCAGGGAATGGAAGAGTATGGATTATGTATTTGCAGAGGAAATAAGTCAGCATCACGGATATTGTGGGCTGAATGTCCTCTCCCTCTGCTATAGTGTTCCACATTCTATCCATATACCTGTCCAAATATGTTTTGGTTTAATTTCTTTTATTAGAAGTAATCGATTTATAATATTGTAAACAGCTTTACAAACATCAACTTAATTCCAAATTTTTTAAAAAAATAACCCATTGAAAGTTATTATCTTCTATTTTTTAGGAAAAAAAGATGGAGATAGAGTAGTTTTAAATCAATAAGAGAGTGATTAAATAATAATTTGATTATATAAAAGAGAAAAAGAAAATAGAAAAAGGAAATAAGGTTAACAAAAAATGAAAAAATATAATATATATATATAAATGAAAAACAACCAAATATATTTTATCTAAAACTATTACAAATAATAGTATCAATGAAGACATGCTTATTAATCCTAGTATAAGAATATGTTATTCTCATCAAGTCCCGCAGGGTACCCGTCAAGCTGTGTTGTCAAGAGCAGCTAAAATATATTTTAAATGTTGTTAAGGCACCTGCCTCAGTTGCTTCCTCAGGCAGCTCGTTCCATATATCCACCACCATTTGTGGTTAGAATATGTTACATTTTGCCCCTCTTACAGAAATCTCATAACTTTAGTTCTCGATTCCTCTACCCTGGAAAAATGACTGTGCGTTCACCCTATCTATTCCACCTCATGATTATACACACCTCAATAAGATCCGTCTATCCAACTATACCTCTCATAACTTTATATGCAACTGTCAAGTTACCCTGGAAACTCTGGCGTTCCAGAGAAAACTATCCAAGCCTGTCAACCTCTCCCTATAGCTAATACCCCCTAATCCAGGCATCATTGGGGTAAACCTCCTCTGCACCCTTTCCAAAGCCTCCACTTATTCCTGTAATGGGGTGACTAGATATGCTTACAGTAAGTCCAAACACAGCCTAACCAAAGTCCTATAAACCTTCAACTCAATGCCCTGACCTATAAAAGAAAGCAGACAATATACCTTATTTGCCACTCTATTGACTTGTGTTGCCCCAGTCAGGGAGTTGTGGACCTGGATGCCAAGATCCCTCTGAACATGACCATTAACTTGCCCATATTCCCCAGTCTTCACGTCTTTCCCCGCGGTGAAAATCGAGAAATATTCATTGAGGGCCTTATCCATCTGTTGCACCTCCACACATAGATGACCACTGAGGGGCCCTATTCTCTCTCTAGCTACCCATTTTGCCTTAACATATTTATAACATCTTTTTTTGATTCTCCATTATCTTATACACCAGATCGATCTCTTGCCCTTTTTTTGTCCTACTTAGTTCTTTCTTAACTATTTTTCCTCAATCCCTATACTCCTCCAGGGAGACGTTTGATCCCAACTGCCTATACTTAACCCATGTGTCCTTTTTTGTGGCCATATCCTCAATTTCTCTCCTCGTCGTTTCTTACCTGCCTCGCCCATCACTCTAAAGAAACACGTATACCCTGAACTCTCACTATCATACTTTCAAGATTAATTTAGTTTAGTTTAGTTTATTGTCACGTGTACCAGGGTACAGTGAAGGTTTTGTTGCGTGCTAACCAGTCAGCGGAAAGACAATACATGATGACACTCAAGTCATCGACAGTGTACAAATACTTGAAAAAAGGGAATAACATGAATAACATATCATGCAAGATAAAGTCCAGTAAAATTCGATCCAAGAAAGTCCGAGGGTCACCAATGAGGTAGATAGTACCTCAGGACTGCAGTCTAATTATTGGTAGGATGGTTCAGTTGCCTGATAACAGTTGGGAAGAAACTGTCCCTGAATCTAAAGTGTGCATTTTCACACTTCTGTACCTCTTGCCTATGGGAGAGGGGAGAAGAGGGAGTGGCCAGGGTGCAGGTCATCCTTGATTATGCTGCTGGCCTTGCCGAGGTGTAAATGGAGTCAAAAGAAGGGAAGTTGCTTTGTGTGATGGTCTGGGGTATCTCCACAATTCTCTATAATTTATTTTGGTCTTGGCGGGAGCTGCTCACAAACCATGCTGTGATGCACCCTGAGAAAAGGCTTTCTATGCAGCAAACTGTCAGAAGCCTTCTGCAGTGCCGTTGCGGCAGACGTCTTCCTGAAGGCCGTTTGAAGCTGAAGCCAGAACCTTGTGGGTCGGAGGTGGCCCCTGGGTCTGCGGAGTCCGTGGCTGGAGCCTGGGTCGGCGCACGGAGGCGTCTGCAGAAGGCCCGGCAGCGATAGTGGAAAGGTTGGTGCGGCGCTGACCGACAGACAAGGACGGACGTGGAAGTGAGGACGCCGCTGCCGGGGGAAGGAACAAAAGAAGATTCGGCGTGGAAGAACCACTGTGAGGGGGGGGGGGAACAAAGGGGGAACAGGAGCGAATACTTGTAACTTTGTATGCACCCTTTATGGGCGACTATTTGAATACCTTGGGTACGCAAGCAAAGGATTTCACTGTGGCTTGTCCAACGTGGCAATAATGTATTCATTCATTCATTGGATCAGGTGGGTTCAGTTGGATTCGAGCTGGATATTTACTTATGGAATCATAGCGCCGTGCAGCACAGAATAGGCCCTTGAATCACCTTGATCAAAGACAGTTCTGACGAAGGGTCTCTGATCTGAAACGTTGACTGTTTCTCTTCCCACAGATGCTGCCTGTTCTGCTGAATACCTCCAACATTTTCTGTTTTTGCTACTGGAATAATTCAGCGGGTCAGGCAGCATCTCTGGAGACTATGGACAGACGATGTTTCAGGTTGGGGCCCTTCTTTAGATTGATTGCAGCAGTTGGTGGGGAAAGCGGCAGAGAGAGGTGAGGCAGGACAAAACCAGGCAAAAGATAGGTGGATACACGTCATAGGGTCATAGGTGATAGGAGCAGAATTAGGTCATTTTGCCCATCAAGTCTACTCCGCCATTCAATCATGGCAGATCTATCTCTCCCTCCTAAGCCTATTCTCCTGCCTTCTCCCCATAACCTCTGACACCTGTACTAATCAAGAATATATCCATCTCTGCCTTAAAAATATTCACTGACTTGGCCTCCATAGCCTTCTGTGGCAATGAATTCCACAGATTCGCCACCCTTTGACTAAAGAAATGTCTCTTCCTCTCCTTCCTATAGGAATGTTCTTTAATTCTGAGGCTAGGATCTCTAGTCCTAGACTCTCCCACTAGTGGAAACATCCTCTCCCAATCTACTCTATCCAGGCCTTTCACTATTCAGTACATTTTAATGAGGTCTCCCCTCATTCTTGTAAACTCCAACGAGTACAGGCCCAGTGCTGACAAATGCTCATCATAGGTTAACCTACTCATTCCTGGGGTTTAGATGAGCAGATTAGATTTAATTGCATCATCAGAAATTACATTTTTCTGTTTCAGAAACTTCCGGAAATCTGAAAACATGATAAATCAAACCTACAACACTTCATTATCTCCCCAGGCATTTGCATCTTCTCCTCGTGACCTGCAGGCGGTTTCTCCGAGATCTTCGGTTTTCTCCCACACTCCAAAACCGTACAGCTTTGTAGGTTAATTGGCTTGGTATAAATATAAATGGTCCCTAGTTTGTGTAGGATAGTGTTAATGTGCGGGGGTTGCTGGCCGGTGTGGACTTGGTGGGCCGAAGGGCCTGTTTCCGCGCTGTATCTCTAAACTAAACTAAACTATAAGAACAATACAAAATTGGCATGTCGAGCTGATTGTAACATTTCAATTTCCCCCCAATTGCTGCAAGCTTTTTTCACCAATGTCACACAAGTGAAGTCAAGAGTCAAGGGTGTTTTATTGTCATATGATCTGAAAAGGAACATTGAAGTTCTTACTTAGTTTTAGTTTAGTTTAGAGATACAGCGTAGAAACAGGCCCTTGGGCCCACCCAGTCCGCACCGACTATTGATCACCCGTAAACTAGATGTACGCTATCCCATCCTACACACTATGGGCTATTCATAGAAGCCAATTAACCTACAAACCTGCACATCTTCGGAGTGCGGGAGGAAACCAGAGCACCCGGAGAAAACCCACGCGGCCAAAGGGAGAACGTACAAACTCTGCACAGACAGCACCTGTGGTCAGGATCGAACCCAGGTCTCTTTCTCTGTGAGACAGCAACTCTACCACTGCGCCGAAGATAGACACAAAATGCTGGAGTAACTCAGCGGGACCAGCAGCATCTCTGGAGAGAAGAATGGGTGACGTTTTGGGTCGAGACCCTTCTTCAGACTGATGAAATTCTCCCACTTCACCATCATGCCACCCAACTTGCAGCAATACAACAGAAATGCACAACAGATACTCAGAAGACATCATAATAAACAAGCAAAATATATTAAAATATAAAAACAAACAATATAGAGCAAAGAAAAAATCGAAGCCCCAAGTCTCTGGTGCAATCAGGGCCGAATTTAGATGAAGAGAGGCCCTAAGCTCTTCCACTTGTGAGGCCCCACCCAATCCGCCACCCCCACGACGAGAGGAAGATGGTCCACCAGACTGACACCGATTTGCAGCCGAGCTGGCCAATGAGATAAGGGGCTGTAAAGTTGCGTTATTTATTTATTTATTGCCAGTGCTAGTGTCGTGTTATTGGCTTAAAACACTATTATTCTGAAATGGAGGGCAAGGAAAATTACTGAAGGGTTGTTTAGAGACTACAGTGCATTGTAACAGCATATGTAAGAAAGGCCTGTGACAGTGTCAAAAATATTATACACCTTGCAGGGCTCTGTTGTCAGCCGGGAAACCTTGGCAGCTTTTTAAGTTGCCAAATGACAGTTTGCATGGCGCATGTGATAATGTGCTCGGACGAAGTGCGTAGTTAACAGTCGGAATTATGCTCAATGAAGCATTCACATATTATTCTGCTTCAAAAAAAGTCACAAACTAAACATATTCACCAATCAAGAGATTATATATACTACAATAACATGCAGCAAAATTATAATACAGTATCTCAACTCTTTTTACACATTGCAATTAATGCAATTTCTTTCCATTTCCAAACAAAAATGTGGTTGGATTATTCAGCGTATGATCATCTACGGTGAGACCAAGCGCAAGCTTGGCGATCGCTTCGCACAACACCTCCACTCAGTTCGCAATAACCAACCTGATCTCCCGGAGCCTCAACACTTCAACTCCCCTTCGCATTCCGAATCCGACCTTTCTGTCCTGGGCCTCTTCCATGGCCAGAGTGAGGCCCATCGTAAATTGGAGCAGCAGCACCTCATATTTTGCTTGGGCAGTTTACACCCTAGCGGTATGAACATTGACTTCTTCAATTTCAGATAGTCCCTGCTTTCTCCTCCCCTTCCCAACTCTCCCTCTGGCCACTGTTTCCACCTCTTCCTTTCTTCTTCCCATCCCCCCCACCCTCATCAGTCTGATGAAGGGTCTCGAACTGAAACCTTCGCTATTTCCTTCGCTCCATAGATGCTGCCTCACCCGCTGATTTTCTCCAGCATTTTTGTCTCCCCATTCACACAAGTTCTGTTATCCCACTTTCCTCACCCACTCCCTACACATTAGGGGCAATTTTACAGACAAGTTAACCTACAAAGCCAATGCGTCTTTGGGATGTGGGAGGAAACCCACACGCTTGCAGGGATAATATGCATATTCAACACAGACAGTGCCTGACGACAGGATTGAACACAGATCCCTGGTGTGTGAGGCAGCAAGTTTGCCAGCTGTGCCACTATATTTTGTTTTCCAGCACACAAAAAAGTATACGTTGATAACTTTGGTTACTAAAAAAATGAAAATATCCATTTTCAGTTTTAAATCTCCAAGTTACGCTATGTTCCCCTTTACATCTACTGTATGTTTTAATTAAGTTCAAGACTATGGGGCAGTACATTGGCCATAAAGTTGCTGCCTAACAGTGCCAGAGACCCGGAATTGATCCTGAATATGGGTGCTGTCTGAATGGAGTTTGCTCCTTTTCCCTTTGATCACATGGGTTTTCTACGGGTGCTCTTGTTTCCTTCCACATTCCAAAGGTGTGCAGGAACCTATTTCAGACTCAACCCAAAACATAATATTTTCCTTTTGTCCAGAGATTCTGTCTGACCTGTTGAGTTACTCCAGCTTTTTGTGTCTATCTTCAGTTTAAACCAGCATCTGCAGTTCCTTCCTACACAAACGATACTATATGATAGAACTTTATTAATCCCAGGAGGGAAATTGTGTGTGTGTGTGTATATATTATACACACACACACACACACACACACACACACACACACACACACACACACACACACACCTATATATTCATATATAAATATGCACCATTTTGTTTTCTCGTTTATAACATTGTTTACAGAGCACTATGTTTACATATTCTGTTGTGCTGCTGCAAGTAAGGATTTCATTGTTCTAACTGGGACGTGAGACAATTAAAAGCTTGACTCTTGACTTACTCCGCTAATACGTGGGAGGACTCGGTGGGCCGAAGGGCCTGTTTCCACGCTGTATCTTTAAATTAAACTAAAAACACTAAAACCGGAGGGAGTCTAAAGAAGGGTCTCTACCCGAAACATCACCCAATTTCTTCTATCCAGAGTATCTGGCTGCTCCATGGAGCTCACCTACACAATTAAAGCATGGAATAGTCTTCACCCTACCATAGTTACAAGCGGACGCAACTAAATTTAAGGTAACTCTTTTTTTCCCCAAGAACCCTTTTTTGCTTAAGTCCGTCAAGAGTCAAGAGAATTTTATTGTTATGTGGCCCAGATAGGACAATGAAATTCTTGCTTGCTGCAGCACAACAGAATATGTAAACATAATACAGGAGCTAAAAGTTCAGTGTTTTATATACCATAGACCATATATATACCCAATAAATAAACAAATAAAATGCAATAGGTTGTTATTGTTCAGCCCTCCACCACCTCCAGTTTAAATTCCATTTAGAATATTTATGGAGGACCAGGAAACCAGAAGCAAGAGTTACTCCAGGGAGTTACTCCAGATCCAGGCTCAGGAAGACATTCTGCATTGGTTTTCAGCGGTCGCGGCAGGATGGCGACCGGACAGCAATGGCGGCCAGATCTCCCACAATTCAAAGTGAGGGAGAAAGTGCCCATCGCCGACCAGTTGCTGTGGCAGTGCGCATGCGCAGGGTGGCCGATGATGTGCTGGCCGTAGCAGTGCGCATGTGCAAGGCGGCCTGCCGTGCCGTCATGGATACGGATGGAGGGCGGAGACGGTGAGTGACAGGGAGAGAAACATAGAGAGGGGGGCCGCCCAGAGTTGAACGGCAGGTGTCCTGCCTTGGCCGGAGCCCCCCTAGATTTCGAGGCTCTAGGCTTCAGCCTATGAACCCTAGTGGTAAATGCGGCTCTGCGAGGCCCCCCAAGATCTCGAGGCCCTAAGCTTAAGCTTGTCAAGCTTATACATAAATCCGGCCCTGTGTGCAATCAAGGTAGTTCAGAGAAGAGTTTGCAGGGTTGTTGTCTGATGGTTGTTGGCTGCACTAAATGACTATTAATTCCTGCTCAAATACTGTTCCTGTGCAAGTAAAGCATTTATGTTAAAATACCTTCTCTTCATTGTAGTTTAGGATAGTGTTTAAATCACAGCACCACTGGGACGTTCAGTTGTGCACTGGAAATGAGGTGTGAATCCCTACAATATTATATCTGTCTTTCCTATCAAACAAGAGGATAGACAGCTAAGTCCTGGCACATAATGCAGCTGACTATTTCTCAGGAGGGAGAAACACGAATTCTAGTTCCTTCCCCTTCCTCCCCATCCTCACAGAAAATAGAACAGTGCAGCACAGTTTAGTTATCTTCCATTCATTTGTCCTAATAACATCAATATCTCTTATTTCCCCTTCCCCTTACTCTCAGTCTGAATAAGGGTCTCGATCTGTAACGCCACCCATTCCTTTTCTCCAGAGATGCTGCCCGACCTGCTGAGTTACTCCAGCTTTTTATGTCTGTCTTCAGTTTAAAACATCATGTGCAGTTCCTCCCCACACAGCATAGTTTAGTTTAGTGTATTGTCACGTGTACCAAGGTTTAGTTTAGTTTAATTTAGTTTAGTTTGGTTTATTGTCACGTATATCAAGGTACAGTGAAAAGCATTTGTTGCGTGCTAACCAGTCAGCGGAAAGGCTATACATGATCATAACAAGCCATCCACAGTGTACAGATACATGATAAAGCGAATAACAGAACAGGCCCTTTGGCCCCCAATGTCTGTGCTGAACAAGATGCCAAGATAAACTAATCCCATCTGCCTGATGTGATCCATATCCCTCCATTCCCTGCATATCCATGTGCCTATCTAAATACTCCTATTGTATCTACCACCCCCGGCAGCACGTTTCAGACACACTGTGTGTGTGAAACAATTAGCCCGCACATCTACTTGAAACTTTGCCTCTCTCACCTTAAAGCGGCATCTTCAAGTATTTGACATTTCCATCCTTGGAAATAAATTCCGCCGGTCTACCCAATCTATGCCACTCATCCTTTTATTAATGGTGATTAGGAAAAAGGCAGATTGTCTGTCGTCTGTCGATTCCCTCCACAGATGCAGTCTGACCTGATGAGTTCCTCCAGCATATAGAAACAAGGAACTACAGATGCTGATTTCTACAAAAAGACACAAAGTGCGGGAGTAACTCGGTGGGTCTGGCAACATCTCTGGTAAACACAGATCGGGTCGGAATTCTTCTTCAGGCTCCAGCACTTTCATAAGTCAGAGGAGCAGAAGTAGGCTATTTGGCCCACCCTACACTGCCACTCTGACCTACCGACCGACCACATTTGCCCTTTGATACCACGGTTCGCCAAAACCACACTTTCAGACCCCGAGATAATTTCCATTTTGCCACACATTACACTTTTACATTCACAATTGCACTCCTCATTACATTTAGACATTTTTATGTACACTTCTTAACATAAAATCCTTCACCCCCCCCCCCCCCCCACACACACACACACTCACTAATTATGTGGCCTCCTGCTGGCCAGGCTTTATAACTGCAGCTGCTGCAGCTCGCTCTCCTCCAAAAACGCCGCCATTTTTTTGCCGATTTTCCCAGCCAATTCGGCCCCCGATTTCACTTCCTCCACTGCCCCCCCTGTATTTTGGTACTGAAGCACGTTCGGAGACCAGACCCAACGGGTCTGCACTTGGTCTAGTCTCCTTTAAAATTCGCAAATGACTTGGCCTCAACAGCTGTCTGTGGCCATGAATCCCATAGATTCACCACTCTCTGGCTAAAGAAATTCCTCCACATTTCTTTTCTAAAGGTTCGTTATTTTATTCTGAAGAGTTGGCCTCTGGTCCTAGGCTCTCCCACTAGTGGAAACATCCTCTCCAAATCCACTCTATCCAGGCCTTCCATTATTCAGTAAGTTTCAATGAGATCCCCCCCTCTCATCCTTCTAAACTCCAGCGAGTACAGGCCCAGAGCCGTCAAAATGCTCATCATAGGTTAACCCGATCATTCCCGGGAACCCGGGTCTCTGGCACCGCGAGGCAGCAGCTCCACCACTGCGCCACTCTGCCGCCCAAGACCATATTTGTACTGATGCAGAACTAAGTTTGGAATGTTTCTGTCAGAATTTTGAGAAACAGGAACAAATGTTTAAGCCTTCCCCATGTAGAGAGATGGGGAGTATAAGAAGGGAAGTTATGCTGATCTGTTATAATGTGTTGGTTCAGCCTCAATTGGTGATTTGTGCTAATCTGGTCAGCACATTATAGGAAGGACTTGAGGGCATTTTAGGTCTGGATTTTTGAGGTTGGTTCCTGAGAAGATGGATTAGGGATGGTCCCCCAACGCAATATTCCACCTTTCCACCAATTCCAATATTGGTGGCCAGTGGGGGGGGGGGCTTTCTGTAGGGCTAGTATTGGTGGTGTGGGCTGAAGGGACTGGTTTCCAGAGGGCTAGTATGGACATTGTGAGACACATGTATTCTTGGGGTGGCAGCTCAGTCACTCAAGCCTGATGTGCTGGCAGCTCACTCACAGCTGGTGGGTTGGCTGTTGACACGGCTATTCCTTGCAATTGCATTTTAAGCAGGGTGCAAGGCCACCAAATTCAGGTGCAGTTTCCTACTGCTTCAAGCAGTGTACAAGGCCACCAAACTCAAGTGCAGTTTCATGCCACTTCAAGCAGGGTGCAAGGCCGATTTATTCAAGTGCAGTTTCTTACCACTTCAAGCAGGGTGCAAGGCCACCAAATTCAAATGCAGTTTCATGCCATTTCAAGCAGGTGCAAGGCCACCAAATTCAAGTGTAGTTTCATGTCACTTCAAGCAGGGTGCAAGGCCACCAAATTCAAGTGCAGTTTCATGCCACTTCAAGCAGGGTGCAAGGCCACCAAATTCAAGTGAAGTTTCGAACCACTTCAAACACGGTGTAAGGCCACCAAATTCAAATGCAGTTACATACCATTTAATGCAGAGTGCAAGGCCACCACATTCAAATGTAGTTTCATAACATTTCAAGCAGGGTGAAACCACCATAAAACCACACAAAACACTACATAAATACAACATAAACACCACACTCAGAGTTCAGTGGACATTCAGTGTGTTCAGTTGATTCACAGCTCAGACAGAGTCATGACCTCTCCCTCCCCCATCTTGCAGAGACTGAGCCACACCCACACTTCCGGGTTTTATAATCCCTCCTCCCTGTAGATGTTTAGTGCATGTCCCTTTAATTGTAGGTTGTGTAGCCACTCCCCTTTCACCAAGTATATTACTGTCTCTCCATCCCTGGTACCTCCTCTAGTAAAACGTGCAGACCATGTACAACTAGGGCATCGATATATGTGATTAATAAAGACTTGGTAAAGAAACACTGTGTACGTGTTAACCTCTTTACATGGTGTCGGTCGTTTCGAATTGCGCGCCTCCTGTTTATCGGGTTTAGTTTTTTTTGCCCCAGTTACCCTTCCCTGCCTGGTTATGGCTTCCTCCTGCCGCAAGCCTGAGTCCCTTGTCTTTGACGACGACATCGCTCACCGGTGGAATGCGTTCCGCCGGGATTTTCGGCATTATGTGGCTATCGTGCACCCGGGAGTTTCCTCTGCCATTAAAGCGTCGCTGCTATTGAATCTAGCCGGCTCCGAGGCTCTGGAGCGCTCTGAATCGTTTGAGTACGGGCCGGATGAGGACCCCGAGGACCTTGACTGTCTACTGGGGAAGTTCAGCGAGATGTGCGATGTGCCCACGAACTCTATTCTGGAGCGTTTTAAGTTTTTTGGACGTCGTCAGAAACCCGGTGAGTCTGTCGGCAACTTCTACGCTGACCTACGGCACCTGGCTAGGCGATGCCACCTGAATGACGCTACCCCAGAGACCCTGACCCGCGATGTCTTGGTGTATGGTCTACGAAATGAAAGGCTGCGGTCGGAGCTCCTGTGTAAGGCAGACTTGACTCTCCAGGCTGCCCTGCATGCTGCAAAGATGTCTGAGGCTGTTATCTCTGCTGCACCACCCCCTGATCTTGAGGTTCGGGCAGCTACCGTCGCAACCCGCCGTCCTGCTCAGCAAACTCGCCGTGGGGCCAGCTATGGTTCAAGTTCCAAGCTGGAGAAGCGCTGCCCGAACTGTAACTTTGTGACTCATCGTTTCAACGTGTGCCCTGCGGTGGGAAAGATTTGTAACTTCTGCAACAAGCCTAACCACTTCTCGTCAGCATGCAGATCTAGAAAAAATCCTGCCCAGCAACAGCGCAGGGACTCTAATTACCTGGTACGGGATGGTACTGCGTCTGGTTCTTATCACTCTCCTGACAACCTCCCACTGTCTGATTCGGACTCTTCTCAGAGTGAGCTCAGCGTGTTTTCAGTTAGGAAGGCACCTGCTCGGATAACAGACCCTACTGTGCAAGTTACTGTCAATGGTTCTACGTTCTCTGCCAAGGTCGATACTGGGGCCGCCACGAACGTTATGTCTACTAGCCTTTTCAAGAAGATAAGGAATAATGAGCGAGTCACTGTTGAGCGCTCTGTCCTTCGTGCTTATGGGGGAGGGTTGCTTGTCCCTGTGGGGAAGGCTACCCTGAACTGTGAAGTGCTAGAGACCGTTCGGCCCCCTCTCCTTCTTCCTGGTTAACGAGAAATGTGTTACACTGCTCGGCGTTCGGGCATGCCAAGACCTCGGATTGGTCAATTTTCACCGGGAGATCCGTTTAGTTCAGCAACCTTTGGACCCGTTAGCCGAGTACCCCGATCGGTTTGACAATGCGCTGGGGATGCTCCCCTGCAGTTATGAGATCTCTCTAAAACCTGACGTGGATCCAGTTGTACGCCCTCCACACCGGGTCTCCTTTGCGATGAAGGATAGGGTCGAGTCCACCCTTCGGGACATGGTGGCTACAGGCATTCTGAAAGAGGTGAGCGAGCCCACTCAGTGGGTCTCCACCATGGTGGTTGCTGCCAAGAAGGACAAGAGTGAGCTACGGATCTGCATCAACCCCAAAGATTTGAACCTGGCTATCAAGCGCCCGCACTATCCCATGCGTACTGTCGAAGATGTTGCTGCACAGGTTGGCCCTGCCACTGTGTTTTCGGTGCTGGATGCTAAGAGCTCGTTCTGGCAGATACCGCTAGATGAACAATCGTCCTACCTGACGACCTTTGCCACTCCCTTTGGGAGGTTCCGATTCCTGCGCATGCCGTTCGGGATCAGCTCCGCCAGTGAAGTTTTCCAGAGGACGATGGAACAGCTGTTTGCGGGGCTCCCGTGCGCTATCATTGTAGATGACATCTTGGTGTATGGTAAAGATGTGGAACAGCACGACCACAACCTCCGACTAGTTTTGGATCGAGCTCGGGAGGTAAATCTAAAGCTCAACCCTAGTAAATGCCGGTTCCGTGTCCCGGAGGTCACTTATGTGGGACACGTCTTCACAGCGTCCGGGCTGAAGCCCGACCCACAGAAGACCGCTGCTATCTCGAAGATGCCTGCTCCTGTGGATGTGCCTAGCCTCCAGCGTTTCCTTGGCATGGCAAATTACTTGGGAAAATTCATCCCCGATCTGAGCGAGTTGAGTGGCCCTTTAAGGGACTTGGTGAAGAAAGACACTGCATGGTCCTGGTTCCCACAACACCAGGCTGCTTTCGATATGCTGCGTTCGAAGCTTGTCTGCACTCCGACGCTGCAATATTTCGATTTGAACCGTCCTATTGTCCTCACGTGCGATGCTTCAAAGTTCGGGCTGGGTGCTGCTTGTTTGCAAGTTCATGATGGGGTCCAGCTACCCGTGTCCTTCGCGTCTCGCACGATGACGCCAGCTGAGCAGCGCTATGCCCAGATCGAAAAGGAACTGCTGGCTGTTGTGTTTGCATGTTCAAAATTTAAGGACTATATCCTGGGAACTGAATTCTCTATTGAGACCGACCACCAGCCTCTGGTCACCATCCTCGGCAAGCCGATTCACGCTGCCTCCTCCAGGCTGCAGCGGATGATGCTGCAGCTGCAGCGTTTTACCTTCTCCGTAGTGTACCATAGAGGCAAGGACATGTTTATTGCTGACACGCTGTCTCGGGCTCCTCTGGCTTCGACCACCCGTCACCCTTACGAGGCTTCAGGTATGATTGTCCTGAATGTCAACTTTGTTCCTTCAAAACAACTACAGTGCTTAGTTAAACACACGGCTGCTGACGCCTCGCTCCAACAGCTAGCTGCGGTCATTCAAAGGGGTTGGCCCGAGCGACGTTCTTCCCTGCCCGCCGCGGCAGTGCCCTACTTCCTGGTCCGTGACGAGCTGGTGCTACGAGATGGAGTTATCGTTAAGGGTCACAAGGTTGTGGTACCTGAGGCTCTTCGCCAACAGTATTTTGACACCGCGCATCGGGGTCACCCTGGCGCCGAGGCCACTCTCTCTATCGCCCAAAGCCAGTTTTATTGGCCTGATATGGCTGTGTATTTTCGGGACCGGGTGTCATCTTGCCCTACCTGCAACAGTCTCGCCCAGCAGCAGCAGCGTTTGCCCCTTCTGCAGCAGCCCGCACCGGACCTGCCATGGTCGGCGCTGGCAACGGACATTTTTGAGTGGCACGGCAAGCACTTCTTGGTGCTTGTCGACTCTTACTCCAACTGGTATGAGGTCGACCAGCTGTTTTCTCTCTCCTCTTCTGCTGTTATCACGAAGCTGCGCCGCCACTTCGCGACCTTTGGATCACCAGCGAGCCTGCAGTCAGACAACGGCAGCCAATTTACCAGTGCGGAGTTCAAGGACTTTGCTGACCGCTGGAACTTTCGGCATTACACTAGTAGCCCTGAGTACCCTCAGAGCAATGGCCTGGCCGAGCGTGCTGTTCGCAGCGCAAAAGACTTGTTGAATCGCTGCCGCGCATCGAAGTCTGACATTTACCTCGCCCTCCTCAACCTGCGAAACATTTCCCGTGACGGTGTTCTGGGATCCCCGGCGCAGCGCCTCATGTCCCGGGTTACTCGACCTCCCATTCCGGTGGCCCAGCAGACTCTTACCCCAGCTGTTGTAAAACCTGCCGTGGTCCGTGAGCTACCAAGCGGTCCATTGAAAAGCGATCCCACGACAGGTCTTGCCGTGCCCTGCCTCCTCTGTCTCCTGGTCAGGTTGTCCACATGCATTCCACCTCCGGTCACCCTGGCCTTGCGGTTGTTGTTGGGACGGCTGGTTCACCTCGCTCCTATCTGGTGAACCTCGATGGTACTGTTTACCATCGGTCCAGGCGGCACCTCCGCCTGGTGAACGAGCCCTCTCCTCCTCCTCCTGCTGACCCCCATGCTCCCCCTCTGTCCGCTCTCCCGCCTGTAGCGGTCGCTAAGCCTGTGCCTGCTCGCCCTGTCCCGGTTCTTCTCCCTGTGACTGTTCCCGTGTCTCCAGCCATCTCTTCCCCATCGCCAGGTCGCTCGCCTCCAATCCCTTTGTCACCACGCAAGTCCCCGCATTGTAGTCCTCCTGTCGTGGGGTCTCCCCCGGTGCCCGTTTCTTTGGGGGGAGAGGGTGTGAGCGGGGTTCGTACCCGCTCGGGGCGGATTGTAAGGGCGCCTGACCGTTATGGCGATTATATTTGATTGCTGCTATTTTGCTGTCTATCCTTTTCCAGTTGCTCTAGTGTATGAGACATGGTCGGCTGTCACGTTCCTTTCTTTTGCAAGAGGAAGGATGTAGATGTTTAGTGCATGTCCCTTTAATTGTAGGTTGTGTAGCCACTCCCCTTTCACCAAGTATATTACTGTCTCTCCATCCCTGGTACCTCCTCTAGTAAAACGTGCAGACCATGTACAACTAGGGCATCGATATATGTGATTAATAAAGACTTGGTAAAGAAACACTGTGTACGTGTTAACCTCTTTACACTCCCTCCCACTGGAAGGGGCATGGCCTCCACGGCATGATTGACAGGAGAGAGATTCTCAACATTTTTTAAACATGAATAACACTTTTATTTTCCATTGATGGGAAGAATCCTCTGCACCTGATGAGTGGAGGGGGACTCCAAAAATCACAGCCATAAGTGGTAGCGTTTTATCAAAAATCAATATACAATGTAAACAGGAAGTTGTCAAGTTTAGACTTTTAATCATTTGCCATTTCAAACCAACCACCACCAACAATCATTTGCTGTGCTTTATTTCAAACCAACCACCATCACCAACCATTTGCAGTGATTTACTTCAAACCAACCACCCCCACCAACCATTTGCTGTGCTTTACTTCAAACCAACCACCACCACCAACCATTTTCTGTGCTTTATTTCAAACCAACCACCACCAACCATTTTTCTGTGCTTTATTTCAAACCAACCACATTTTCATTTTCAAACCACATTAAGAGCACTCAAGGTCAATAAAACCACACTCACAGTTTAGTAGACATGTGTTCAGTGTTCTTCACAGCTCCCGCTCCCCCATCTTGCAGAGACTGACTGAGGCACTCAACACCTCCGGGATTTATAATCCCTCCGGAAGGGACGTAGTCTTCAGGAGTGAGAATCTCAACATTTTTTAAACACTAACAACTCTTTTATTTTTAATCGATGGGAAAAATCCCCTCGTCCTTTGCAACGGAGGGGGACTCTGAGTAAGATGGCTAAAAATCACAGCCGTAAATGGCAGCGTTTTTTCTAAAATCAATATACCGAACAACAGGAAGTGGTCAAGATTAGACTTTAAGTAATATAGATAGTAGGATATACTGAGAAAGTATGGAGGTACAGAGAGATCTTGGAGTGTTTTCGTACAGACGGCTGTGTTACAAATGTTTGAGAAGGCACATCAATTTTTTGATTTACAGATTGACAGAGGCGATTTACTAGAATGTTGCCTGTGTTTCAACAGCTAAGTTACAGAGATAGGTTGAATAAGTTAGGTCTTTATTCTCTGGAGCGCAGAAGGTTAAGGGGGGACTTGATAGAGGTCTTTAAAATGATGAAAGGGATAGACAGAGTTGATGTGGACAAGCTTTTCCCTTTGAGAATAGGGAAGATTCAAACAAGAGGACATGACTTTAGAATTAAGGGACAGAGGTTTAGGGGTAACATGAGGGGAAACTTCTTTACTAAGAGAGTGGTAGCGGTGTGGAATGAGCTTCCAGTGGAAGTGGTGGCGGCAGGTTCGTTGGTATCATTTAAAAATAAATTGGATAGGCATATGGATGAGAAGGGTATGGAGGGTTATGGTATGAGTGCAGGCAGGTGGGACTAAGGGAAAAAAGTTGTTCGGCACGGACTTGAAGGGCCGAGATGGCCTGTTTCCATGCTGTAATTGTTATATGGTTATATGGTAATACATCCCTTTTTGTCTAAAGCTTAAAAATATAAGTACAAGAAGGCTGCTAGGTTTGTTGGAAACACTAATTTGGCCAGAGCTAGAGACTGGTACCGGCATCACGGTGGTGCAGCGGTAGAGTTGCTGCCTTACAGCACCATAGACCCGGGTTCGATCCTGACTACAATTGCTGTCTGTACGGGGTTTGTACGTTCTCCCTGTGACCACGTGGGTTTCCTCCGGGTGTTTTGGTTTCCTCCCACGTTTCAAAGATGTGCAAGTTTGTAGGCTAATTGGCTTCTGTAAATTGCCCCCAGTTTGTGGGATAGAACTAGTGTTAGGGTGATCGTTGTTTGGCACTGACTTGGATCAGATCAGATCAGATTACCTTTATTGTCATTCAGAGCTTTCGGTCTGAACGATATTTCGTGCCTGCAGTCATACATATATTAAAAGCAACAAAAACACACAATAAACACAAATTTAACATCCACCACAGCGAGTTCACCATACACCTCCTCACTGTGATGGAAGGCAAAAAGTCTTATTCTTTGTCTCTTCCCTCCTTGTTATCCCTCTGCGCTGAGGAGATTCAGGCCTCCGATACTGTGACCCTGCTGGGTGTTGGTAAGTGAGTCAGTCCCGCGGCTGAATCCAGCTCCGCGAACAGGCCGGTTCAAACTCCGTGCCCGGGGTGGTCAAAGCTGCCGAAGCTGCCGCCCTCCAGTCCAGCGGACGCAGCTGTTGTTGCGGGAGCTCCAGAAAACAGGTCACCACCCTGTGACCTGCGAGCTCCCGACGATGTCGTCCACTGGGCCCGAGGCCGGGCCTCGGAAGCCGCGCCGCCACCGCCGCCAAAACGGCAGAACACCGCCACAGCTCCAAAGTCAGGCCACAGCTCCAAGTCGGGCCGCTGCCGCTACGGAAACGCCAGAGTGCCGCCGCTCCAAGTCGGGCCGCTGCCACTGCCGGAATGCCGGAGTGCCGCCACAGCTCCATAGTCAGGCCACAGCTCCAAGTCGGGCCGCTGCCGCTACCGGAACGCCGGAGTGCCACCACAGCTCCAAGTCGGGCCGCTGCTGCTGCCAGGTCGGGCCAGTCAGGCCACTGCCGCTGCCGTGAATGCCGCCCGAGGCCGTCAGCTCCGCCATTAGGCCTCAGCGCAGACGGAGACAGGGGACACGACAAGAAAAGGCCTTATCCCCCCAAAGGAAGAGACTAAACCTTGTCCCCCCCCCCCCCCCCCCCCCCCCCCCCACACTTACACAATCTAATAAACTAACTAAACTAAACTAAACTAAAACAGACATAAGTAAAACAATACCAAAAAGAAAAAACAGACGGACTGCAGGCAAGCCGCAGCTGCCAGGCAGCACCACCACTGGTGGGATGAAGGGCCTGTATCACTAAACTAAACTAATCTAAACCTTTTTGGCTTTTTACAGGAAGAATGTGTTGGCACATATGAGGGTGCAAAAGAGATTAATGAGGACGTTGTTAGGACTGGATAACTTTTTAAGGTGGAGATTGACAAATCCTTGATTAGTATGAGTGTCAGGGCTTATTGGGGGAGGGCAGAAGAATGGGGTTGAGAGGGAAAGATAGATCAGCCATGATTGAATGGTGGAGTAGACTCGATGGGCCGAATGGCCCAATTCTGCTCCTCGAACTTATGAAGTTACACATTTTAGATATAAGGAAAGAATGGCAAGTCTGTCTACAAACAAGGAACTGCAGATGCTGGTTTACAAAAGGGGATGTTAATCATTTGAACTCCTCTTCCCTTTACTGACCTTTAGACTCTGGGCCTCCTCCATTGCCAGAGTGAGGCCACAAACAAACTGGAAGAACAGCATCTCATATTCTGCTTGTGTAACTTACAACCCAACAGTATGAACATTCAATTCTCCAATTTTAAGTAACTACTCAATAGCCACCTCACCTTCCCCTTTCTCCCCCACACCCACTACATTCTTCCCCACCCCATCACGTGTGCCCAACCTGGACTCACGCCTATCTTTGGTACAAAGCAGCATCTGCAGCTCCTTGTTATTACATTACTGGATAACTCTTCTTCAGATAGCACAGAGACGATGGGTGGAATGGCCACCTGTGCTGTAAATATTAATGATTGGTGGGCGTGTGGAACACGCTGCCAGGGGAAGCAGTACAATTGCAACATTTAAAAGACACTTGGATGTGAAAGGTATGGAGGAATGTGGGCTCAGAGAAGGGGGGGGAGAGAAGGGGGGGAGAGAAGGGGGGGGAGAGAAGGGGGGGAGAGAAGGGGGGGGGAGAGAAGGGGGGGAGAGAAGGGGGGGAGAGAAGGGGGAGAAGGGGGGGAGAAGAGGGGGGATGAGGAGGGGGGAGAAGGGGGAATGGGGAGAAGGGGGGGATGAGAAGTGGGGGGGAGAGAGAAGGGGGAGAGAAGGGGGGGAGAAGGTGGGGAGAAGGAGTGCAGAGGGGGGGAGAAGGGGGGAGAAAGGGAGGGGAGAAGGGGGGGAGGGGAGGGGGAGAAGGGGGGAGAGAAGGTGGGGAGGGGAGGGGGAGAAGGGGAGAGAGAGAAGGGGGGGGAGAAGGGGGGAAAAGAGGAGAAGAAGGAGTGCAGACACATTTAAGAAGCCAGACAACTTTTAATAAAGTTTAGCAGGCGTTTAACAATACCGCTCGGTTTAATTACCTTTTTTTCCTCAGCGAGCTTTACCTTCGACTACCTTGGATTACCTTTGCTTGCCTTCGATTACCTACGATAGCATTACGACCTACTACGATGTACCTTGACTAACCCTACGAGTAAAAAAATATCGATTTTTTTCCATGGCAACATTTTTTTGCTCACGGGCATTTTTCACCATGTTGAAAAATACGACCCGACCTAGCTGAGGTCTCGAGTACGCGGGGACTACTCTCGAGCATGAAGGAGAGCTATAAAGACCTCCTAGGACCTCATGTCGACCATGCTGCGAGTATGAGTCGAGGGCAAACTCTTCTGAACTCCCCAATTAGGTTGGAGCAGTGGGACAGGCCCTTTAGGCAGTAACGCCACCGCTGTGCCTCTGTGGGACATTGGTGATATGTTGCTTGTTCAATTTCATTGAAGTCCATTGCCGTTCATCGTTGAATTTGTTGAAAAGAGTGCAGCATCTGGGCAGTCCCCTGATGTGGTCCCAACTGGACCAACTTCCCTTCTAACATTCAGGACTGGTTACAAAGAGGGTTAACAAATAGTTAATGCCACTGAATGTTATATTGTTGGCAAATCAATATTTTCTCAACAAAAAACACAAAGTACTGCAGTAACTCAGTGGGTCAGGCGGCATCTCAAGAGGACATGGGGCCTGTACAAGGGACCCCAACCTGAAATGTGAAGGGTCGGAACCTTCTTCAGACTCGGGGTTGAAAGACGGGTCTTGACTTGAGACGTCGCCGATCCATGTTCTCCAGAGATGCTGCCTGACCCGCTGAGTTACTCCAGCACTTTGTGTCCTTTTGTGTAAATCAGCATCTGCAGTTATTGGTTTCTACAGTTTCACCACTTTGTTTTTGACAGAAATGCAAATCTTATTCATATGTATTCGACACAAAGGGATACATTCACAGCGTCTCGATAACACTCCAACCTCTCATGGATTCATCAAGTCAGATGAAACTCAAGTATTTTTATAATGACATGGTTACTTTAACAACCCGCCCTACTGGTTCTAAGCCTCTGCGTCTTTTTCTTAGGAAGCCTCTTGGGATTGAGCAGGATTTGTTTCTACTTCACTGAAGACTGGAAGCTGCCTATGCGTGAATGATTTTAACGTGGACTTGGAGCTGGACACTGGCTATCCACCTTCACAGAGCGAGGTCTTTCTCCAGTGTTGAGGAGTTCCAAGGTGACCAGAGTGTACAGTAGACTCTGCTATGCAGACATAGTGTGCACAAGCATATATAGGACTGCTCAGTACTTTTATAACTTTGTCGGAACCAACACGTGGCAACACTTGTGTATGCAAAACAAAGCATTTTATTTTCTCTCCGTCCATCCCCCACCTAAGTAGTTGCACTAGTTTCAGTCTTGTTTTTCACCTAGCCCGCAGCTAACAATGGCCTGTTTCCTTTATGATCATTACTTATTTGCATATTTCATTCATTTGTTCTATATCTCTCTCTACCACCGTCTATATATCTCATTTCCCTTTCCCCTGACTCTGAGTCTGAAGAAGTGTCTTGACCAGAAATGTCACCTATTCCTTTAAGCCAGCGATGCTTTCTGTCTGACCTGCTGAGTTACTCGAGCTTTTTGTGTCTGTCTTTGGTTTAAATCAGCACCTGCAGTTCCTTCCTACACATGTCACTATACCTTAGGTACATGCGACAATTAAAAATCATGAATTCATTCTTTAATTCATTCATATGGACACATGCACACTGGCATGCTAAGCTCATGCACATACATGCTGACTTCACACATATATATATACACATACACAAACACAAACATAATCACACTAATATCTTTCTCTCCCACTTGTAATTCACAGATGAACATACAGATTGCAACAGCCATACCAATTCCAGCATAGAAATGATTGCATGCAGTGCCAGTGTCTTGTTCCCATCACATAGTCATTGGGCACATTGCAGCTTTCTGGACAGTATTGAATTCTCAAGGGTCGTACAGCATGGAAACAAGCCCTTTGGTCCAACTTGCCCAAGCTGACCAAGATGCCCCATCTACACTAGTCCCATCTACCTGCATTTGGCCCTTATCCTTCTAAACCTTTCCTATCGTATAGAATCTTCTAATTTAGGGATCTGCTGGAAACATATACAATCCTTAAGGGATTGGACAGGCTAGATGCAGGAAAAATGTTCCTGATGTTAGGGGAGTCCAGAACCAGGAGTCACAGTTTAAGAATAAGGGGTATGCTTTAGTACTGAGATGAGGAAAAACCCTTTTCACCCAGAGAGTTGGGAATCTGTGGAATTCTCTGCCACAGAAGCCAGTGGAGGACAATTCACTGGATGCTTTCAAGAGAGAGTCAGATTTAGCTCTTAGAGCTAATGGAATCAAGGAATATGGGAAAAAGCAGGAACGGGGATCTGATTTTGGATGATCAGCCATGATCATATTGAATGGCGGTGCTGGCTTGAAAGGTCGAATGGCCTACTCCTGCACCTATGTTTCCATATTTCTACGTTTCTACCTGTACCTGTCCAAATGCCGTTTAAATGCTGTGATAGTACAGGTGCAGCCACCGATACAGCAACTGGTGGTCCGGCACCTCCATTAATCTGTTCCAAACTGCCAGAGCACATGTGGAATACGCTCCTCTGGCAGCTTATTCCATTTACTCACCACCCTTTGTGTTTTGATGCTGAGGACGCAATAACATTTAGGAATTGAAACTTGCATCAGAAATGTGAGAAATCTTGCTCTGAAATATTGTTTTTCCCAAAACAAGACATTCCTGTTCAAGAAATGTTAGAAGCAGCAGACTGCTAACAGAGCTGCTGCTTCATAACTCCAGGGACCTGGGTTCAATCCTGACCTCTGGTACTGACTGTCTGGAGTTTGCACGTTTTCTCATTGACTCTGTGGGTTTTCCTGGAGGTGCTGCCAGAGCAGCAGAAGTATGTGCGGCACGGTGGTGAGCGGTAGAGTTGCTGCCTAACAATGTCAGAGACCCGGGTTCGATTCTGTCAACGGGTGCTGTCTGTACGGAGTTCGTACGTTCTCCCCGTGACCGCGTGGGTTTTCCCCTGGTGCTCTGCTTTCCTCCCACACTCCAAAGACATACAGGCTTAATTGGCTTTGGTAAAATTGTAACTTGTCCCTCGTGTGTAGGGTAATGCTAGTGTACAGGATGATCAATGGACTCCATGGGCCGAAGGGCCTGTTTCTGCGCTGTGTTATGAAACTACGCTAAAACTAAAGTAAATGTCACTATTTGAGAGAGTCACCTAATATGTTAACATTCTGTTACCATCAACCCCTCAGGAGCCTTTATGAGTTCCCTTTGTGCAACTTGGATAGAGGTTCCAGTGTGTAGTGTGGTGGTCCTATGTTATTAGGAAGGGGGGAAGTTCAGACATGATTGAAACATGTGCCAATAGTAAGTGCTTTAATTAATTTATGAACCCATATATTTTGGTGCAAGGTTTAGAGATTTCACACTGTGGCCATTATATTCTGTAAAAACACAGAACCTCTCTGTGTGAAACTAGTTAATCAATCAGATAGCGACATTTTTAAAACAGTTTATTACTCACATTCCCAACATTTTAAAATAAAAAATGAGTCGTGGGCTCATTTTAAAGTTGTAAATAAAATCCAGAATACAATTAATTTTTGTGTTGCTGCTCGTTATGGGCACACCATTTATTTATGTTGGACAATAATTATTATACCAAGGGTTTGGGTTGGATTCTGAGAAATTTTAAAGGGATGTAGACATTAGATTTTAGAGATACAGTGCGGAAACCTGCCCACCGTATCCATGCCGACCAGCATTCCCCGTACACTAGCACTATCCTGCATATTAGGAACTATTTACAATTTATGGAACAAATTAACCTGCAAACCTGTATGTCTTTGGTGTGTGGGAGGAAACTGGAGCACCTAGAGAAAATCCACATGGTCACAGGGAGAGCATACAAACTCCATACAAACAGCACCCGTAGTCAGGATCGAACCTGGGTCTCTGGTGCTGTAAGGCAGCGAGTCTACTGCTGCACTACTGAGTGGCCCCTTTATGTATGGCATGAATTCACCAATGATGCAACTGTATGAACCTGCTTACAACTGAAAGTGTGATTATGTAGAGAGAATGGTTGATCAATGGTTGGCATGGACTCAGTGGACCGAAGGGCCTGTTTCCATGCCCTATCTCTAAAACTGAAAACGAAAACTAAATTGGACCTTGGACAAAACACAAAGTGCTGGAGTAACTCATCAGGTCATGCAGCATCTCTGGGGGCTATATTGAAAGGTGACGGCACTCGAAATACAAGTCGGCACTTTGTATTTTGCTTGTTCCTTGTTGGAAAGCAGAGACTGCGCTTTGTTCTTAGAAAAAAGCAAAATGAAGGAATAATATTTAAAAAATTGCTCTTTTAGGCAGTGGGATATTTAATAGTGACAAAGAGCTCAAGAGAGATGGAAGTAAGTTCAATACTTTTTTCCCAGAGAATGGTTCCACACTTGTCCACAATTAGGGAGTGTGAAGTAATCTATCCTGTATCTTTACAATGTGGACGGCTCAATTGTAATCATCTATAGTCTTTCTGCTGATTGGGCAGCAGACAAACAAAGGTTTTTCACTGCACTTCAGTACGTGACAATAAACCAAACTAATTAGGCCATTCAGCCCATCGAGTCCACTCTACCATTCAATCATGGCTAATCTATCTTTCTCTATCAACCCCGTTCTCCTGCATTTTCCCCATAACCCTTTTCCCTGTGACAGCATGGTTTTTTCCAGGAGCTCCGGATTCCTCCCACATCCCGAGAACTTGCGGGATTGCAGGTCAATTGGCCCTCTGTAAGTTGCCCGTAGTGAGTGGATGAGAAATAGGGATCGCATGGAATGAGTATGAATGGGTGATCAGGGGACTCAGTGGGCCGGGGGTCTGTTTCCATGCTCTACCTCTCAACCTGTGGCTCCTTTGTTTCAAGCGAACAAATAAAAACATTAGGAGCTGGAGTAGGCACTTGGCAATTCAAGTCTGCCATGGCATTAAAGACAAGGAAGTGATCCAAAGCTTGCTGATTCTCCGCGTATAACTCAGCGGTCCTGGTAACATGTCTCTGTACCCTGTGCAGTGGTGTCACACCCTTCCTGTACATGGTGACCACAAACACACACAGCGTTCTTGCTGTTCTGCCTTCGGAGCCAGTAAACTGAGCTCGGGGAGGGCATTTAACAAAGGGTGTGATTACTGTCTGTCATAGCGAGCTTGCAAGCCTGCAGATGTTAAATTAGTACATGGTGAAGTCTGCTGGTTAGGCCACCCTGGCCAATAACTCACTCTTTGCAATTTTCTATTTACATAATTTAAAAGGGTTAAAATAATTGGGGCTGCATGAAATCAATATTCACCTGAAAACTAAAGCCAGTGCTTAATACTTGAAGAATAGATGTACGGGCGGAGAGCGTAGCGTTGGGGAAGGCTGGGTGGGGAGTGGGGGAGGGGCAGGTGGGGAGTGGGGGAGGGGTGGTGGGGAGTGGGGGGAGGGGCAGGTGGGGAGTGGGGACAGTGGTGGGTGGGGGAGGGGTGGAAGACGGTGTGAAGCGTACGGGAGGGATGTATGGGGGTGGAGGGGTGGGAAAGTGGGTGAGGTAGGGGTGGGAGGGGGAGCGGAGGATGAGGAACAGTGGGTGGACATAGGGGGGTGATGGGACGGGGTGTAGAGGGTGGCAGAGGGATGTTGTAGGAAGGAGCTGCAGATGCTGGTTTAAACCGAAGATAGACACAGAATGCTGGAGTATCTCAGCGGGTCAGGCAGCATCTCTGGAGAGAAGGAATGGGTGGCGATTCCGGTCGAGACCATTCTTCAGACTTCGGTGGAGTGGGTGGGTGGGTGATTCGGGAGAGGGATGGGTGGGGGAAGAGTGGATGGGGAGTGGAGGGTGGGGGAAAGATAGGTGGAGGAGGGGTGGGTGAGGAGTTGCCATGTGTCGGTCACACTGTCGGGGAGGGGGAGGGGTGCCAGAGTCCGATCGTGAGGACTGGACCAAAGGACAGGAAGGGAGCAGGGGGTGAGGAGGGCTGAAGTTGTCAGGAAGGCAGATCACTTCCGTGGGGGCGCAACAGCAAGTGGAGCAACAAAGTTCACGGTTCAACAAGGTTCCCGAGTGTGACGTCCAACTTGGGAAAGTACACATGGAACACAGATCATAGAAGATAGAACGGTACAGCACAAAAACAGGCCCTTCTGCCAGGCACGGAAAATGCTATCAAAACCTGGGGGGGACCGGGGACACACGATTTCTTGGCGTGCGAGGCTTCGGAGGCTTCAGCCGTGGGCCCTATGGACAGTAATACCGGAACGACAGCCCAGGCTCACGGCCAGCGTGGAGAAGCAGCGCTAAATCCAGCGCAACTCAGCCTGTCACACCAGTTAACCTACAGGCCTCAGGCCCGTACGAAGCTTTCCAAAAAGGGGGGTGGCATGACAGGATTACAAAAAGATTTACTGTGAAATAATGTGCGTGTTGCGCACATCACAAGTGCGAAGCGTGAACTCCCTCGATGCCAGGAACCAGGGCCCGCTTAAGGGCCCTGGAAGCTCTGGGGTTTTAGATGCTTTCTGATGCATTCTGAGCCTTATTTTGGAGCTTTTTTGCACCATATTTATGACCAATATTTCAGAAATTAACAGGAATCTGAGAGGTAGCTTTTTCACACAAAGGGTGCTGGGTGTATAGAACGAGCTGCCAGAGGAGGTAGTTAAGGCTGGGACTATCCTAATGTTTAAGAGACATTTGGACACGTACATGGATAGGACAGATTTAGATGGATATGGGCCAAACGCGTGTGAGTGGGACTAGTTTAGATGGGACATGTTGGTCGGTGTGGGCAAGTTGGGCTAAAGGGCCTGTTTCCGCACTGCATCATTCTATGACTAAAAATTTAAGAAGAAAAATGCATGTAGATAAGCAGAGCAGATTTGAAAGAGGAGTGAAATGTAAAGACAGAGAGAGGTTTATGGGTGGAAAGGAACATAGGAAAGGAGGGGGGAGAGTGGGCTTGGGCAGATGGGTGAAGGCAAAATGGACACAAAGTGCTGGAGTAACTCAGTGGGTCAGGCAGCATCTCTGGAGAAAAGGTATAGATTATATTTTGGGTCAAGACCGTTCTTCAGTAATATTCATGATGTGACATGCATAGACATTCCTGAATGTTACCCAAACCATCGTGAGCTACTTTGTTACAGTGCTTGCCCTCTCCTATAACGTCTCTGCTGCATTGGGTGATGCAGGACAGGACACAAGCTTTGGGACACGGTGTGAAGCTGTTACCATCTGTCCCAGCCTGGTAAAAACCTGGATGCAGTGGATGTGGAGAGGATGTTTCCACTAGTGGGAGAGTCTAGGACCAGTGGCCACAGCCTCGGAATTAAAAGACATTTCTTTAGGAAGGCGATTAGCAGGAATTTCTTAAGTCAGAGGGTGGTGAACTGTGGAATTCATTGCCACAGACAGCTGTGGAGGTCGTCAATGGACATTTTTCAAGAGGAGATTGATAGATTCTTGATTGATACGGGTGTCGGAGGTAATGGGGAGAAGGCAGGAGAATGGGTTTGAGAGGGAAAGATAGATAGTCATAGAGTATTACAGTGTGGAAACAGGCCCTTCGGCCCAGCATGTCCCATCTGCACTAGTCCCACCTGCCCACGTTTGACCCATATCCCTCCGAACCTGCCCTATCCATGTACCTGTCTAACTGTTTCTTAAATGTTGCGATAGTCCCCACCTCAACAACCTCCTCTGGCAGCTTGTTCCATACACCTACCACCCTTTGTGTGAAAAACATACCCCTCAGATTCCTATTAAATCTTTTGCCCTTCACCTCTGCTCTGGGTAAAGGATTCAACCATATCTATTCAAATCATGATTTTATACACCTCTATTAGATCATCTCTCATCCTCCTGTGCTCCATGCAAGAGAGTCCCAGCCTACTCAACCTCTCCCTATAGCTCTGGCCCTCTAGTCCTGGCAACATCCTAGTAAATCTTCACTGTACCCTTTCCAGTTTGATGACATCTTCCCTATAACATGGTGCCCAGAACTGAAAACAATGCTCTGAATGCGGCCTCACCACCTTCTTATGCAACTGCAACATGACCTCCCAACCTCTATACTCAGCCTGACCCCTGAGTTACTCCAGCACTCTGTGAAACGTCACAGAACAGGGCAAGATTAGCAAGTTTGCTGATGATACAGAAATGAGTGGTTTTGCATATAGTGAAGATGGTTGTGAAAGTTTGCAGCAGGATCTGGATCAATTAGCCAGGTGGGCAGAGGAATGGTTGATGGTTCCTTGAAGGTCGTGTCGCAGGTAGATCAGGTGGTCAAAACGTATTTTGGCACTTTGGCCTTCATCAGTCAGAGTATTGTATAGAAGTTGGGAGGTCATGATGCAGTTGTACAAGACGTTGGTGTGTGCATTTAGAAAATTGTGTTCAGTTCAGGGCACCATGTTATAGGAAAGATGTCAAACTGAAAAGAGTACAGAGATCCCCATCCTGGATTAGTCCAATCAGGGTTGTGTTGTCCGCAAACTTGAGAAGCTTGACAGAGGCTGTGGAGGTGCAGTCATTGGTGTAGCAAGAGTATAGAAACATAGAAACATAGAAAATAGGTGCAGGAGTAGGCCATTCGGCCCTTCGAGCCTGCACCGCCATTCAATGTGATCATGGCTGATCATCCAACTCAGTATCCCGTACCTGCCTTCTCTCCATACCCCCTGATCCCTTTAGCCACAAGTGCCACATCTAACGCCCTCTTAAATATAGCCAATGAACTGGCCTCAACTACCTTCTGTGGCAGAGAATTCCAGAGACTCACCACTCTCTGTGTAAAGAATGTTTTCCTCATTTCGGTCCTAAAGGAATTCCCCCTTATCCTTAGACTGTGACCCCTTGTTCTGGACTCCCCCAACATCGGGAACAATCTTCCAGCATCTAGCTTGTCCAACCCCTTAAGAATTTTGTAGGTTTCTATAAGATCCCCCCTCAATCTTCTAAATTCCATCGAGTACAAACCGAGTCTATCCAATCTTTCCTCATATGAAAGTCCTGACATCCCAGGAATCAGTCTGGTGAATCTTCTCTGTACCCCCTCTATGGCAAGGATGTCTTTCCTCAGATTTGGAGACCAAAACTGTACGCAGTACTCCAGGTGTGGCCTCACCAAAACCCTGTACAACTGCAGTAGAACCTCCCTGCTCCTATACTCAAATCCTTTCGCTATGAATGCTAACATACCATTTGCTTTCTTCACTGAAGAGGGGAGAGGACGCATCTTGCGGTGCTCTTATGCTGAGCATTTGTGGGTCCAATATATGCTTTCCCGTCTCACATGCTCATTCCCGTCTGCAAGAAAGCTGGTGATCCACCGACAGAGGGGTTCAGGCACAGTCAACTCAGAAAGTTTGGAGCGTAGTAGCTCTGGCACAATGGTGTTGAATGCAGAGCTAAAATCAACAAACAAAATCCTCGAATAGATCCCCTGGTGGTCTAGGTGCTGGAGGATGAAGTGTAGGCCCAGATTGACTGTGTCATCCACAGATCTATTGGCCCAATATGTAAAATGCAGAGGGTCCAGCAGAGGGATTGTGATATTTTTCAGCTTGGCCAGCACAAGCCTTTCAACGGTCTTCATGACTACAGAGGTCAGTGCGACAAGCCTGTAGTCATTAAGACCAGTAATCCTTACCTTTTTGGGTGCAGGGACAATAGTGGAAACTTTGAAGCAGGCAGGGACAGTACATCTTTGCAGGGACTGGTTAAAAATGAGTAATTGGGTGTGAAGTGTTGGTTGGGGTGGCAAAGGGTCCACTATTTTCATACTGTGGTGAGACCACATCTGGAGTATTGTGTACAGTTTTGGTCTCCTAATTTGAGGAAGGACATCCTTGTGATTGAGGCAGAGCAGCGTAGGCTCACGAGATTGATCCCTGGGATGGCAGGACTGTCATATGAGGAAAGATTGAAAAGACTAGACTTGTATTCACTGGAGTTTAGAAGGATGAGGGGATATCTCATCGAAACATATAAAATTATAAAAGGACTGGACAAGCTAGATACAGGAAAAATGTTCCCAATGTTGGGTGAGTCCAGAACCAGGGGCCACAGTCTTAGAATAAAGGGGAGGGCATTTAAGACTGAGGTGAGAAAACACTTTTTTACCCAGAGAGTTGTGAATTTATGGAATTCCCTGCCACAGAGGGCAGTGGAGGCCAAATCACTGGATGGATCTAAGAGAGAGTTGGATAGAGCTCTAGGGGCTAGTGGAGTCAAGGGATATGGGGAGAAGGCAGGCACGGGTTATTGATAGCGGACGATCAGCCCTGATCACAATAAATGGCTGTCCTGGCTTGAAAGGCCGAATGGCCTCCTCCTGCACCTATTTTCTATGTTTCTATGTTTCTATACTGGAGTCTTGCCTTAAGTAGGTGTGAAGTGGTGAATGGGAAGGAGAGGGTGCAGGGTCCATTCTTTGTAGACTGGGTCTGGCTGTGTTTGTCGGGGAGGGGGTACCAGGGTTACGCTTCTGATTTTCAAACCTGCAGTGAAACTCATTCAGGTCGATCGTCAGCTGACGATTGTCCAAAGAGCGGGGGGCTTTTCTCTTATAGCTGGTGATTTCTTGCATGCCCTTCCAAACTGACGAAGAGTCACTAGCTGAGAACTTGCTCCTCAACTCAGAGGACCTTTCCTTGGCAGCTCTGATTCTTCTTCTCAGCTCTGTATCGATTAGGCTATCTTTTAACTCTTTAACGATTAGGCTATTGGCTTGACGCATATTTGTCCCCCCCCCCCGCCCCCCCCCCGATCTCGAAATGGAAATGTTACATCTGTATATAATTATCCCGTTAAAATATATATTTATGTCACAAACTATGGAATTCATATCTTTCAGTATTGATATCAAGGAAAATAAAGCAGTTCCAATTGTTTGATATTATTTGATATTGTTTAAAATTATTCATATGGAGGAGAAAATATAATAGCTCTAAAACGTACCTTAATTTTGTAATCTGACTAAAGAGAATCCCCTTTCTTTCTTCCCTCCCCCATCTTTCTCTCTCTCTCTCTCCCTCGCACATTCCCCCCCACATTCTGGCGGGGGGGGGGGGGGGGAGGCGAAGATGAAGGTGGCGTAGGCCCAGCAGGGGCCCAGCGGGCGGGGGGCCATGAAGGTGGCGTGGGTCCAGCGGGGGTGGCGTGGGTCCAGCGGGGGTCCGCGGGGGAGGCGTGGGCCCAGCGGAGGGGGCATGGGTCCAGCGGGGGAGGCGTGGGCCCAGCAGGGGTCTGCGAGGTTGGCGTGGGGGGAAGATGGCTTGGGCCCGGGCGGCGGGGGGAGGGGAGGGGAGCGGGCTGCGCCGCAGTGGCGTCTGGTGTTGGGGTTACAGCCGCTGGGTTCAGATTCAGCCAATCCCGGCCGGCGACGGGAGAACGGTCCACTCGTCCTGAATTCCCCTCCTGCAACGCAATATTCCACTACTTACCCGGTGTAGACGCAAGCATCGAGCTGAATGTGTGTGTGCGAATGGTAGTCTGATCACGCCCGGGCCCACTGCTCACGCGCGGAGAGACGGCATCATTTTGCGTCGCTTCCCCAACTGCGCATTGGTGGCATTTTTTCTCCCAAATCATCCAGCGGCCGGAACCAGAATTTCGGGCGATTTTCCGACAAAATGGAAACGCTGATTATTTTCAGAATTTTTGGTTTTTTCCCGATTTTTTAATTTTTATTTTTTTCCCTCGGGACTTTTTCTTACTCTGGGGGAAAAAAGAGGGGTGCGGTCGCACCCAACGCACCCCCCTTCGGATGGCAAGGGGGACAGCAGTCCGGAGCCGTGGAGCTAGAGCAGCCTCTCTGGGCCGTCCCCCCTCCTGGGCCGTCTCCCTCCTCCAATCACCGCGCTCTATCCTCAGTCCCACTCCCCTACTTCCGCCTCTGACCGACACCTACCATCATTGCGCTGATCATCATATCCCGGCCCCATTGCCTGCTGATCGACATCTCTCTCGTCCAAACGGCGCTCTCGATCATCAGTTCCACCCCCACTGTCTCACGGGAAGCGGAGATTTCACCGGGTTTTACAATCCGGATTACAAAAAATGGGGGGTTTCTTCCCCCACCTCTCAAAACAGGAGGGGGTGTACGTGTTCCCCTGGCCCCCCCGGGATTTCCACCCCTGCCTTCGGCCCACATTGTCTGTGCCAAGACCATATCTGACCTGCCTGCACATAATCCATAGCCCTCCATTCCTTGCATATCCCTATGCCTATCCAAATACTTTTTAAATGTCACTAATATATCTGTTTCACCACCACCCATCAGTAAATTCCAGGCATTCATCAACCTCTGTGTAAAAAACTTGCCCCCCACATCTCCTTTAAACTTTGCCGCTCTCAACTTAAAGCTCAGCCCACTCGTGTATGATTTTTCCATCCCGAAATGATAGGTCCACCCTATCACTACCATATCAATGATACAAGTGCGTATTCCTTCCAGAAGTGCCAAATCAGATTTTTGAAGCTCATGTACATAAGTTCATGGAGCAGAATTAGGCCATTTAGATTCATAGAGTCATAGTGATACTGTGTGGAAACTGGCCCTTCAGCCCAACTTGCCCACACCGGCCCAACATGTCCCAGCTACACTAGTTCAACCCGCCTGCGTTTGGCCTATATCTCTCTAAACCTGTCTTATTGTTTCTTAAATGTTGGGATAGTCACTGCCTCAACTACCACCTCTGGCAGCTTGTTCCATTTCAAGGAAAAGGTACCCCTCATATCCCAATTAAATATTTTCCCCTTAATCTTAAACCTATGTCCTCTGGTTCTCGATTCACCTACTCTGGGCAAGAGACTCTGTGCATCTACCTAATCTATTCCTCTCATCATCTTATGCACTACAAGATCACTCCTCATCCTCCTGCGCTCCAATGAATAGAGACCCAGCCTACTCAACTTCTCCCTATAGGAACATCCCCGTTAACTATTCTCTGGACCCTTTCAAGCTTGACAATATCTTTCCTATAACATGGTGCCCAGAACTGAACACAACTGAACGTCTTATATAACTGCAACATGACCTCTCAACTTCTATACTCAATACACTGACTGACGAAGGCCAATGTGCCAAAAGCCTTATTGGCCACCTTATCTACCTGCGACTCGCCTTCAAGGAACTATGCACCTGTACTCCTAGATCCCTCTGCCCTCCAACACTCCATTTAATGTTTATGTCCTGCACTTGTTAGACGTCCCAAAATGCAACACCTCACACTTCTCTGTATTCAATTCCATCCACCATTCCTCAGCCTGACCCATCAAATTTATGCCGCCATTCAATCATGGCTGATCTATCAACCGCATTCTCCTGCCTTCTCCCCATAACCCCTGACACCCGTACTAATCAAGAATCTACCAATCTCCACCTCAAAAATATCCATTAACGGCCTCCGCAGCCGTCTTTGGCAATGAATTTCACAGATTTACCATCCTCTGACTTACATATGAACACAAATGAAAATCAGTAAAGTATACTTTTTATGGGTTCATCTGAAAGTGTGCTTTTCATTTATAGACCCCTGGTATAATTGACTAGCTTTCCTTGGGAAAGACTTTGTCTAGTCTTGACGTAAATAACATAACATTTGAATGGCAAATCAGTCATAACATGCTTATCTATGAATGTAATTGTGTTAGTGCAGTGTACTCAGATACGTCTGTCAGTCAGGGTTAAATAGGACTTTATTCCTCGTGGGAATACAACTTGTTAGGTCATGAAAATAAATATTGTTGGCAGATCATTTTCAAAGCTCCAGCTGGGCAGTTGTTTTAACCCTTATCCCTGAAATTGCTGCTTACACATGAGTGGAAATTGCAACGTGCATGGAACAGGCAGGCAGAATGAAAAGAAATGTCATAGCAAAGGCATAAAAAACCAAATCTGGCTGAAGTGTACAGTTTCAGTAGCATTTCACATTCCCGAGCATGCAAACCTAAAGATTTGCCAAAGATTGATATTGCTAAATGACTTTTCTTCCTCTTTTGTTATTTGTTTTACAGGGTGGTACTGAATACTGGTGCCGGTTACATTTTATCCTGTTATCCAAGAGAAAGCCTGTATCACCCAGGACCACATTAGGGAGGTCATGTTGCAGTTGTGTAAGATGTTAGTGAGGCCGCATTTTGAGTCACTTGTTCAGTTTTGGTCACCATGTTATAGGAAAGATGTTGTCTAGCTGGAAAGGGTGCAGAGAACATTCACAAAGATGTTCGCAGGACTCGAGGGCCTGAGCTATAGGGAGAGGTTGAGCAGGATGGGACTCTATTCCTTGGAGCACAGGAGGATGAGGGATCTTATAGTGGTGTACAAGATCCTGAAGCAGACGCAGTTAAGGGAAATAATGGAGATGGGACAGGTTGGCCACAGTGTGGGCAAGTTGGGCTGAAAGGCCTGTTTCCATGCAAAAAATTGTATCTCAAAACACGAATTCAGTTCTGATTGATTGATTGAAAGAATTACCCGTTCGCACTCGTTCTGTGTTATCCCACTTCCTCATCCACTGCGAAGATGAGTGCTGACTCCAAGTTCCACGTATTTGAAGATGAGCTTGGATGGGATAATGGTATTGAAAGCAGAGCTGTAGTCTGTGAATTGGAGTCATATGTAGGTGTCTCTCTTATCTAGGTGCTCTAGGGATGCGTATAGGGCTAGGGAGATGGCATTAACTGTGGACCTGTTGTGGCGGTCGGGCAACTGCAGTGGGTCAGGGTCGCTTGCTAGGCTGGATTTATTGTGTTCCATAACCAGCCTCTCAAAGCATTTCATGGTGGTCGATGTCAAGGCCACTGGACGGTAGTCATCAAGGCATGAGGTCTTGCTTTTCCTTGTCCTCTGTGAAATGCCATCTCCCTAGCCCTATACTCATCTCTGCAACTGGATCCGTGTCTTCCTGACCAACAGACCACAATCAGTGTGGAATAGTGACAATTCATCCTCTACGATAATGGTGCCCCACAGGGATTTGTTCTCAGCCCCCTTCATTAATTACTCCTTATACACCCATGACCTTGCAGGCAAATACCAATCCAACTTAATTTACAAATTTGCCTACGACACCTCCTTCATTCTCGGTGACCTTCCTCACTCTCCGCCGGCCCTCCTCAGTCCTCCTGGCACCTCCAACAGCCCACCCCCAGTCTTGGTAGTTGCACTATGGAGGGTCCTCCATCCCCGATGGAGAGTCAGGCCGGCTGGACTCCCGGCACTCTGCTCACCAGGATCACTCCCGGCACCCTGCTCACCGGGAACACTCCCGACACCCTGACCACCGGGAACACTCCCGGCACCCTGCTCACCAGGAACACTCCCGGCACCCTGCTCACCAGGATCACTCCCGACACCCTGACCACCGGGAACACTCCCGGCACTCTGCTCACCGGGAACACTCCCGACACCCTGACCACCGGGATCACTCCCGGCACCCTGCTCACCAGGATCACTCCCGACACCTTGCTCACCGGGAACACTCCCGGCACCCTGCTCACCAGGATCACTCCCAGCACCCTGCTCACCGGGAACACTCCCGACACCCTGCTCACCAGGAACACTCCCGGCACCCTGCTCACCAGGATCACTCCCGGCACTCTGCTCACCAGGATCACTCCCAGCACCCTGCTCACGGGGAACACTCCCGACACCCTGCTCACCGGGAACACTCCCGGCACCCTGATCACCGGGAACACTCCCGGCACCCTGCTCACCAGGATCACTCCCGGCACCCTGCTCACCGGGAACACTCCCGACACCCTGCTCACCGGGAACACTCCCGGCACCCTGATCACCGGGAACACTCCCGGCACCCTGCTCACCAGGATCACTCCCGGCACCCTGCTCACCAGGATCACTCCCGGCACTCTGCTCACCAGGATCACTCCCGGCACTCTGCTCACCAGGATCACTCCCGGCACTCTGCTCACCAGGATCACTCCCGGCACCCTGACCACCGGGAACACTCCCGGCACCCTGCTCACCGGGAACACTCCCGGCATGCTGCTCACCGGGAACACTCCCAGCACCCTATTCACCAGGATCACTCCTGGCACCCTGCTCACCGGGAACACTCCCAGCACCCTGCTCACCGGGAACACTCCCAGCACCCTGCTCACCAGGATCACTCCCGGCACCCTGCCCACCAGGATCACTCCCGGCACCCTGCCCACCAGGATCACTCCCGGCACCCTGATCACCGGGAACACTCCCGGCACCCTGCTCACCAGGATCACTCCCGGCACCCTGCCCACCAGGATCACTCCCGGCACCCTGCCCACCAGGATCACTCCCGGCACCCTGCCCACCAGGATCACTCCCGGCACCCTGATCACCGGGAACACTCCCAGCACCCTGCTCACCAGGATCACTCCCGGCACCCTGCCCACCAGGATCACTCCCGGCACCCTGCCCACCAGGATCACTCCCGGCACCCTGATCACCAGGATCACTCCCGGCACCCTGCACACCAGGATCACTCCCGGCACCCTGCTCACCGGGAATACTCCCGGCACCCTGCTCACCAGGAATACTCCCGGCACCCTGCTCACCGGGAAGACGCCCGGCACCCTGCTCACCGGGAACACTCACCAGGAAGTGTCACTTATCAGTGACATAGACAACGACAACTGAAGTAATAAAAAACAACCGTCAGCAATCATTTCAGATTTCAGTTCTCTCGCTCCAAGGCAGAGAGAGAAAGTACTTCTCTCTGTAAAAAAGAATCTTCTTTCATTTTAGTTGCCTGGATTTAATTTGTTTCCATTCTGTGCTGCTATTAACTGAGATTAGTATACAAACTTAAAGCACACGGTATTGGGGGTTCAGTATTGATGTGGATAGAGAACTGGCTAGCAGACAGGAAGCAAAGAGTAGGAGTAAACGGGTCCTTTTCAGAATGGCAGGCAGTGACTAGTGGGGTGCCGCAAGGCTCAGTGCTGGGACCCCAGCTATTTACAATATATATTAATGATCTGGATGAGGAAATTGAATGCAACATCTCCAAGTTTGCGGATGACACGAAGCTGGGGGGCAGCGTTAGCTGTGAGCAGGATGCTAGGAGGCTGCAAGGTGACTTGGATAGGTTGGGTGAGTGGCCAAATGCATGCCAGGTGCAGTATAATGTGGATAAATGTGAGGTTATCCACTTTGGTGGCAAAAACAGGAGGGTAGATTATTATCTGAATGGTGGCCGATTAGGAAAAGGGGAGATGCAACGAGACCTGGGTGTCATGGTACACCAGTCATTGAAAGTAGGCATGCAGGTGCAGCAGGCAGTGAAGAAAGCAAATGGTATGTTGGCATTTATAACAAAAGGATTTGAGTACAAGAGCAGGGAGGTTCTACTGCAGATGTACAGGGTCTTGGTGAGCCAAAACCTGGAGTATTGCGTACAGTTTTGGTCTCCTAATCTGAGGAAAGACATTCTTGCCGTAGAGGGAGTACAGAGAAGATTCACCAGACTGATTCCTGGGATGGCAGGACTTCCATATGAAGAAAGACTGGATAGACTCGGCTTGTACTCGCTGGAATTTAGAAGATTGAGAGGGGATCTTATAGAGACTTACAAAATTCTTAAGGGGTTGGACAGGCTAGATGCAGGAAGATTGTTCCCGATGTTGGGGAGCTCTAGAACAAGGGGTCACAGTTTAAGGATAAGGGGGATGTCTTTTAGGACCGAGATGAGAAAATCATTTTTCACACAGAGAGTGGTGAATCTGTGGAATTCTCTGCCAGAAGGTAGTTGAGGCCAGTTAATTGGCTATATTTAAGAGGGAGTTAGATGTGGCTCTTGTGACTAAAGGGATCGGGGGGTATGGAGAGAAGGCAGGTACAGGATACTGAGTTGGATGATCAGCCATGATCACATTGAATGGCGGAGCAGGCTCGAAGGGCCGAATGGCCTACTCCTGCACCTATTGTCTATGTTTCTATGTTTCTAACAAGGACAAATGACACTTTGCTTTGCAACTAGAATTATAGTTGTAGAGACATACAGCATGGAAACAGGCCATTCGGCCCAACATCAATGCTGACCATGATGCCCCATCTAAACTAGTTCCATTTCCTTGCCTCCGGTCCCCCAGTCCGATGAAGGGTTCCAACCCGAAACATCCCTTATTCCTTTTCTCCAGAGTTGCTGCCTGACTTGCCGACTTACTCCAGTATTTTGTGTCTATCTTCAGTATAAACCATCATCTGCAGTTCCTTCCTACCCATTTTCCTACATTTGGCCTTGTACCTGTCCAAGTGTAGTACAAATGCTGTTATAGAACCTGCTTCAACTACCTCCTCCGGCTGCACATTCCATATACAGTCAATAAACCAGTGGTTTACAGCAGTAATGTGTGGTGACTTGTTGCTTTCATCCTCAGGAGCAGGAACTCTGATTGCAATCAGAGCGCCTTGGAGGAATAACAGAAAGTGAATTTCCATAGATCCACTCAGTGTTCAGTTCTGGGCATCATGTCATATGAAAGATGTTGTTAAGTTGGAAAGGATGCAGAGAAGATTTACGAGGATGTTGCCAGGACTCGAGGGTCTGAGCGATAGGAAGAGGATGAGCAGGCTGGGACTCCATTCCCTGGAGTGCAGGAGGATGAGTGGTGATCTTATAGAAGTGTACACTATTATGACAGGAATAGATCGGGTAGACACACAGAGTGTCTTGCCCAGAGTGGGGGAATCAAGAACCATAGAGACATTGGTTTAAGATAAAGGGGAAAAGATTTAATAGGAACCTGAGGGGTAACCTTTTCATGCAAAGGGTGGTGCGTGTATGGAATAAACTACCAGTAAATGAGGCAAGGACTATGGCAATGTTTAAGAAACAATTGGACAGGTACATGGATAGGACAGGTTTAGAGAGATATAGACCAAATGCAGGCAGGTGGGACTAGTGTAGATGGGACATGTTGGCCGGGGTGGGCAAGCTGGGCCCCGTTTCCATATTGTATGACTCTATGATTCGGGCAGCAGCCTAATACTGTACCAAAGAGCTCTCTGCTAAGCCCTTGCCACAGACACAGATCCTTGAATGTTCCCAAGCTGGTTTTAAATATTATGTTTTTACAGATGCTATGCATTTATTTTACTGAAGTGTTCCTTGTACACCATGTTTTTATTTGAGGCTATTACTTCTTTGGTGACCTTTCATAAATACTCTCTCAACACCGGGCAGGATTCTATTTACGTTTCGTTCAGACTCATCGTGACTCACAGTGCCTCAAGTTGTTTTTGCTGCACTATTTAATTTCATGCAACACGGCTGTTCCAAAGAAATATGAATTGTTTTCTTCCTTATGACCCTGGTTTGCATTAATAGAACTAGCAGAAGCCTTCCAGCACGTTACAACTGACCCACCCTACCAACAACTAGAGAGCAGTCCTGAGCTACTATCTAGGCAGACTATTTTTGTTCGGATTTTACTGGACTTTATCTTGCACTAAACGTAAAACATATTAGTCCCTTCATCATGTATCTATAGGCTGTTGGTGGCTCGATTGTAATCATGTATTGTATTTCCGCTGGTAGACACAAGATTCTGGAGTGACTCAGCGGACAGGCAGCGTCTCTGGAGAGAAGGAATGGATGACGTTTCGGGTCGAGACCCTTCTGGGCCATTCTTTGGAAAGTGAACCAGAATGTCACACACGTGACCAGAAGGCATCACATAAAGTAATACATTAAAAAATTCTTGTGAGAGATTAATCTTATTCATTGCTATTTTCCTACCTACAGAACTATAATGCGTGTTTACTGAAGATATGAACATTTTAGCTTTTTAAAATTCACAAGGTTTATAAAATAAAACTGAGATATGAAAAAAATGCTTCCATGTGAGGTCACATATGTGACCAGTAATATTTGACCTCTGACCCTAAGCAAACATTAACTTGATATAACTTGAAAAACATATGAATCATATGTACGTATGTCAACAAAATAGAGAGAGTACAGAGGAGATTTACTAGAATGCTGCCTGGGTTCCCGCAACTAAGTTACAGAGAAAGGTTGAACAAGTTAGGTCTTTATTCTTTGGAGTGCAGAAGGTTAAGGGGGGACTTGATTGAGGTCTTTAAAATGATGAAAGGGATAGACAGAGTTGACGTGGATAAGCTTTTCCCATTGAGGGTAGGGAAGATTCAAACCAGAGGGCATGACATGAGAATTAAGGGACAGAAGTTTAGGGGTAACATGAGGGGGAACTTCTTTACTCAGAGAGTGGTGGCTGTGTGGAATGATCTTCCAGCAGAAGTGATGGAGGCAGGATCGATTTTAACTTTTAAAAGTAAAGTGGATAGGTATATGGACGGGAAGGGAATGGAGGGGTATGGTCTGAGTGCAGGTAGATGGGACTAGGGGAAAATAAATGGTCGGCACGGACTGGAAGGGCCGAGAAGGCCTGTTTCCGTGCTGTATTGTTATATGGTTATATAGTTAGTACAAAACAATATACTTGTAATGCTTTCAGAATTAGAAGAGATGTATTCCACAATTTTTCATATTTTGGTCACACACGTGACTAAGAATGGGCCTTCTTCAGACTACGAAAGGGGATGTTTGAACTCTTGTCGGAGAGAGGAGGAGAACTTCTTCAATGTAGACATACCTTGAGGAAATTTTGCAGTGGAGTGGACAAAATGCATAAGAAAGAACTGCAGATGCTGGTTTAAATCAAAGGTAGATACAAAATGCTGGAGTAACTCAGCGGGACTGGCAGCATCTGTGGAGAGATGCTGTATTTCTGCTAACTGGTTAGCATTAACAAAGGCTTCTCACTGTACATCAGTACGTGACAATAAACTAAACTACAATGGGTGGCACGATGACGCAGCGGTAAAGTTGCTGCCTTACGGCTCCTCCAGTGCTGGAGACACAGGTTCAATCCCGACATATGGTGCTGACCACGTTGGTTTTCTCAGAGATCTTCGGTTTCCTCCCATATTCCAAAGACGTACAGTGATTGGTTTGGTATAAGTGTAAATTGTCCCTAGTCTGTAGAAAATAGTGTTAATGTGCGGGGATTGTTGGTCGGTGTGCACTTGGTGAGTCGAAGGGCCTGTTTCCAAACTGTATCTCTAAACTAAACTGGAGGGGGGGGCAATGGTGTCTATTATTTCCCCGCTATAACCGAGTTAGGGTTTGTCCCCCATTGACACCTTAAGGGTGGCACAGTGGCACAGCGGTGGAGTTGCAGCGGATTCGATCCTGACTACGGGTGTCTGTACGTTATCCCTATGACTGCGTGGGTACTCTGGATTCCTCCCACACTCCAAAGACGTACACGTTTGGCGGTTAATTGGCTGCAGTAAAATTGTAAGTTGTCCCTAGTGTGTAGGATAGTGTTAATGTGCGGGGGTCACTGGTCGGTGTAGATCCGTGGACCAAAGGACCTGTTTCCACCCTGTATCTCCAGTATCTCTAAAGGTCTAAAAGTCCAAAGTTTAAAAGAGACATCAGTGCCCGGGTGGCGGGTCAGAACCCTGGAGCCCCATCTCCGAGAGCCCAGTGGGACCTCTCTCACCACATGGAGCACAACGGCCCATGAAGGCCGCCCGGCACCACATTGTCCAGCCCAGCTGGAGAAACAGCATTTATCACCGCACATATCAAGTTCAAGTTCATATTTATTGTCACATGCACCCATTGGTACAGTGAAATTTGAGTTACCATGCAGAACTATGAATAAAAAGAACACAATACATGAGAGTTTAACATAAACATCCACCACAGCGGAATCAACGTTTCCCACCGTGATGGAAGGCAATAAAGTTCAGTCAATCTTCCTCCTTTTGTTCACCCATTGTTCAGGGCCTAGAACCTTCCGCAGTTGCCGCTACGGACGACCCGATATACAGACCCTCTCGCCGGGATGATCGAAACGCCGACTTCGGGACGGATCGGAACACACTCTGCGGCATCTTACTAGAGACCGCGGCTTCCGATGTTAAAGTCCACAGGCCTCGCTGGACGGAGCTCCAACAGTGGCGATCCTCGGCAAAAGATCCCAGGCACCGCGATGTTAAAGTCAGCGCCACGCCCGTGGCCAGAAGCTCCGCAGACCACAGCTCCTCCATGTTAACGTCAGCAGGCCCTGTGGCCGGAGCTCCAACACTGGCGATCCTCGACAAGAATCCCAGCTCCGCGATGGTAATTCCGCGCTGCGTCTTCTGCTGAAACTGCTGAAGCTCTGGGCCGGTCTCCAGTCAGAAAGGCCGTACCAATCCAGTTGGTAGAGGGCGAAGATGTGACACAGAAAAATGACGCATCTCCGTCCAGGTAAGTGACTGAAAAACGGTTTCCCCTCATTTCCCCACACCACCGCCACATAAGATATATTGAGAAACATTAAACATACATTTAAACGCACTAAAAATAGTGCCGCTGGCGAGGCAGCCACTGCAGTGGTGCCATCTGTCCAAATCTCTTTTAAACATTGTGGGAGTTATTTCACAGGATAAAAATGTCAAATACAAGAGGGCATAGGTTTAACAGAGGAGAAAAGTTTAAAGGAGATTTGCGGGGTGAGTTTTTTTCCCCCAGACAATGGTGGGTGGCTGGATCGCACTGCAGGGGGAGGTAGTGGAAGCCGATACTACAGTAATGTTGAAGACAGGTACTTGAACAGACAGGGAATCGAGGGATATGGACCATGTGCAGGCAGATGGGACATCATAGTTGACATGGAGATGGTGGGCCGAAGCGCCTGTTCATTTGCTGTACAGTTCCATGTTCCATGTTCTCTGAAACCATCAAGCTTCAACTTTGGTTCATAACTGGTGCCTGATACTACAGCAGATTTAGCACCCACGAGCCTGAGACTGGGAACAAACACGGTTTAGGGTTCCATTGCCAATCCTTGGATCCATGCTGAAGGCTGGACAAAATGATGAGCTGATGGAGGGAAAATTGTGTCGTGGATCCGTTACGTAACTGGTTGCATGGCAGCCCAGTTCGGCAACTTGAAGGCCCAGGAGCGAAGAAGATGCAAAAAGTGGTGAACACTGCCCAGTCCATCACGTGTTCTGACCTCCCCACCATCGAATGTAGGAATCGTTGCCTCAAAAAGGCAGCCAGCATCATTAGAGACTCAGAAATACTAGGGGACCGAGGGTTGAGTGAGGACATGGTGTTAGGTAAACTGTTGGGAGTGAAGGCAGATAAATCCCCAGGGCCTGATGGTCTGCGTCCCACAGTACTCAAGGAAGTGGCCCTAGAAATTGTGGATGCATTGGTGATCATTCTCCAATGTTCTCTCAACTCTGGATCAGTTCCTGTGGACTGGAGGGTAGCAAATGTAACTCCACTTTTTAAGATAGGAGGGGGAGAGAAAATGGGGAATGATAGACCAATTAGACTTACATCGGTAGTGGGGAAGATGCTCGAGTCGATTGTTAAAGCTGTCATAACTGCGCATTTGGCAAGAGTGACTGAATTGGTCAAAGTGGATTTATGAAGGGGAAATCATGCTTGACTATTCTTCTGGATGTTTTTGAGAATGTACCAAGTAGAATGGATGAGGGAGAGCCAGTGGATGTGGTGTATCTGGACTTTCAAAAAGCCTTTGACAAGATCCCACACAAGAGTGTGAAAAAATTAGAGCACATGGTATTGGGGTAGGATATTGACATGGATAGGGAACTGGTTGTCAGATAGGAAGCAAAGAGTAGGAATTAACGGGTCCCTTCAGAATGGCAGGCAGTGACTAGTGGGGTGCCGCAAGGCTCTGTGCCTGGACACCAGTTATTTACAATATATATTAACGATTTAGACAAAGGAATTAAATGTAACAACTGCAAGTTTGCGGATGACACAAAGCTGGGTGGCAGTGTGAGCTGCGAGGAGGATGAGGTGTGAGCTATGAGACTGCAGGGTGACTTGGATAGGTTGGGTGAGTGGGCAGATGCATGGTGGTAAGAACAGGAAGGCAGATTATTATCTGAATGGTGTCAGATTAGGAAAAGGGGAGGTGCAAAGAGGCCAATTCAATGGATGTTTTCAAGAGAGTTAGATTTAGGTTTTAGGGCTAACGGAATCAAGGGATATGGGGAGAGAGCAGGAAGCAGGGTACTGATTTTAGATGTTAAAGAAGGAACTGCAGATGCTGGAAAATCGAGGGTACACAAAAGGCTGGGGAAACGTTTCGGGCGAAACGTTGTCTGAAGAAGGGTTTCGGCCCGAATCGTTGCCTATCTTCTTCGCTCCTTAGATGCTGCTGCACCCGCTGAGTTTCTCCAGCCTTTTGTGTACCCTACTGATTTTAGATGATCAGCCATGATCACATTGATTGGCGGTGCTGGCTTGAGGGGCCGAATGGCTTCCTCCTGCATGTATTTTTCTAAATGTCTATGTTTCTACACCATCCTGGCCACACTCTCATTCTACTCCTACCATTGGGAAGAAGGTATAAGAATCTGAAAACTGTACTGTCCAGGTTCAGGAACAGTTTCTTCCCAACAGCCATCAGGCTATTAAACACTATAAATAAGCTCTGAACTACATAGGCTATTGGTTTTGTCTTTTTGCACAATTATATTTTGCTTTTTTAATGTACGTATGTGTGTGTGTGTTTAGATGCATGCATGTGTGTGTTTAGATGCACATGTGTCTGCATGTATGTGTACATCTCTATAACATACACTAACCTTTGCTTCTCGTTTACTCTAGGGTTTACTATGTTCTAGGCTTGCATATTCTGTTGTGCTGCACGAATGTTATTGTCCTATCTGGGATATATGACAAGAAAATACTCTTGAGCTCAGGATTACTTTTGTCGTCACGATTTCTGTTGATAAAACTAAAGGCAGATTTAGTTTATAGACAATAGACAATAGACAATGGACAATAGGTGCTGGAGTAGGCTATTTGGCCCTTCGTGACAGCACCGCCATTCAATGTTATCATGGCTGATCATCCACAATCAGTACCCCATTCCTGTCTTCCCCCCCATACCCCTTGATTCCACTATCTTTAAGAGCCCTATCTAACTCTCTCTTGAAAGCATCCAGAGAACCGGCCTCCTCCGCCCTCTGAGGCAGAGAATTCCACACTCACAACTCTCTGTGTGAAAAAGTATTTCTTCATCTCCGTTCTAAATGGCTTAACCCTTATTCTTAAACTGTGACCCCTGGATCAGGACTCCCCGAACATCGGGCACATGTTTCCTGCCTCTAATGTATCCAAACCCTTAATAATCTTATATGTTTCAATAAGATCCCCTCTCATCCTTCTAAATTCCAGAGGATACAAGCCCAGTCGCTCCATTCTCTCAGCATATGACAGTCCCGCCATCCCGGGAATTAACCTTGTAAACCTATGCTGCACTCCCTCAATAGCAAGAATGTCCTTCCCCAAAGCTGCACAAAATACTCCAGGTGTGGCCTCACCAGGGCCCTGTACAACTGCAGAAGGACCTCTTTGTTCCTATACTCAACTCATCTTGTTATGAAGGACAACATGCCATTTGCTTTCTTAACTGCCTGTTGTACCTGCATGCATACTTTCAGTGACTGATGAACAAGGACCCCAAGATCTCATTGTACTTCCTCTTTTCCCAACTTGACACTCTTTAGATAGTAAACTGCCTTCCTGTTTTTGCCACCAAAGTGGATAACCTCACATTTATCCACATTAAACTGCATCTGCCATGCATCTGCCCACTCACTCAACCTGTCCCAGCACCCTGCATCCTTATAGCATCCTCCTCACAGTTCAGCCTGCCGCCCGCCTAGCTTTGCGTCATCTGCAAATTTGCTAATGATACTTTTAACCCCTTCATCTAAATCATTAATTTATATTGTAAATATATAGTTTAGTTTAGAGATACAGCGTGGCAACAGGCCCTTCAGCCCAGCAAGTCCATGCTGACCAGCGATCCAGGCACAATAGCACTATCCTACACACACTTGTGCCGATGTATGTGGGAGGAAACCGGCGTTCCTGAAAAAAACTCATGCAGGTGAAGGGGAGAATGTACAAATTGAGTACAGACAGCACCCGTGGTCAGCATCAAACCCAGATCTCTGACGCTGTAAGGCAGCAACTCTACCACTGAGAAGGCGTGCCATCCTGGTGCAGTGGTCTTGGAGTGCGGCAATGAGGGCCTGATGGGTAAAACCTCAAGCTGACGCCTGCTGTCTCAGGTCTATGACCAAACTCTTTGGGAGGGTCTGGGGATAGAAGGCCTTGTACAAATTCACGGAAACATATCAACAACTCTACCGCAGCTCACTAGCTCTGAACCTTTCACGGCATTTTCCACTTCATCGGCTACACAAAGGTTTGGCGCTTCCTGAGATAGTGATGCTCTGTAAATGCAAGTGTTCTTTTAGCTCCAAGCACTTGGGCCTTAATATGGATTCACCAGCTAAGGTGTTGTGGAAACATTATTTTCTTCTGGGCAGCTCTGGTGAATGCGTTTAGTTGTACCTTGCTTTATTTGCTCCAATTTCCTCTTTGGACTTTAGACATAGTGCATGGAAACAGGCCCTTTGCCCCACCTAGTCCGCGCCGACCCGTGATCACCCCTTACACTAGCACTATCCTCCACAGTAGGGATAATTTACAATTTATTGAAGCCAATTAACCTACAAACTGTACGTCTTTGGAGTGTGGGAGGAGACCGGATCACCCGGAGAAAACCCACATGGTCACTGGGATAATGTACAAACTCAGTCCACACAGCACCAGTAGTCAGGATCGAACCTGGGTGTCTGGCACTGTGAAGGCCCTGTCCCACTTTCCCGAGTTACTCACAAATCCCCTGAGTTTTCCCCTTGATTCAAACTCGGAGATGCCGCCGTTGGTACGGGGGCTATATTTTGTACTCATGGACATTTTTCAACATGCTGAAAAAATGCCCTGAGTACCTACGGCTGGCATTACGAGCCGCTACAAAATATCTACGGACTCCTACGGCCTCCTATGGACTCGCTACGGACATTCTCCGAGTTTGAATCAACGGGAAAACTCGGGGGGATTCTTGAGTAAAGTGGGAAAGTGGGACAGGGCCTTTAGGCAGCAACTCTCCTGCTGCACAACTGTGACCCTCTACACAGTCTATGTGCTTGACAATGTTGGCACAATGATCTTCACCAAAGGTGTATTGAAATGAATCTTTGCACTCTCAAGACAAAGGAGGCCATTCGGTCCATTCTAGTTTGTCAATGCTAGCCCTCCTTCATACCCGCATGGATTTCCCTCTGACACATTTTTCACGTGCTCATCAGCTCCCTCCTGGGTTCCTATCGCCCACCTATATTTACAGCAATTACAATATCCAATTTACCTGTCAATCTACAGGATGCGGGGGGGGGGAAGTGGAACGCTGTGGGGAAAACCATCGTACGTTTCTGTTCTAAACCCATTTACAAACTCCATACAAACAGCACCCATTGTCAGGATCGAACCCGGGTCTCTGGCGCTTGTGAGGCAGCAACTCTACCGCATATTTGTTAGCTATCCAGTCAAATCAAAATGTCCATGAGTACAATCAAGCCATGCACAATTACAACACAGAGTGCAAAGGGAAGGTTGGGAACTGCTCCATCCAAGGCCACAAGAAATTGCAAAGAACTATGGGCGTAGCCCAGACCATCACACACACCAACCTCTCTTCTATTGATCCTTGCCTCGTCCAGGCCAGCAGCATAATCAAGGATGAGTCTCACCCTGGGCACTCCCTCTTCTCCCCTCTCCCATCAGGCAAGAGGTACAGAAGTGCAAAGACGCAAACACCTAACTCTACCGGCCACCGTGAAAGACATTGCAAGCTCTCTGAAGATGAGTAGGAAGCATCTTCAGATGCTAGTTTACACCGAAGATGGACACAAAGAGCTGGAGTAACTCAGCATCTCTGGAGAAAAGGAATAGGTAACTCCAAGACATCTGAAGAATGGTCTCGATCCGAACCGTCATCTATTCCTTTTCTCCAGAAATGCTGCCTGACCCGATGAGTGACTCCACCTTTTTGTGTCCATCTTCTCAGAGTTCCTTCCACTGTCTGTCTCACTGGTGGGGCCAGAGCTCTCAACACCTTGAGAATCGCAGATAAAAAGCTATGCCCCTCCCCCACCACTCTACAACACCTTGCAAAATGTTCCAACGCACCCTGACCACCTGATTACCTCACGGCTGTTTTAGAACAGTGATTACAGTCAGGACATGCACATGGTTTGTAAAATACGCTCTAATGTTAGTTCTGTGGGCAAGCTACCAAGCCAGAACCTTTGATTGATGAAAGAGATTTGACAACATCCCTTTGGGAATTATGTCTCAAAACAAACTTAAATAGCCATTAAATGTAATTTCTGTCATTCCCTCTCTGAAAGTGACATCATTGCTGCCTGCACACTAAGATAATATTTGACCCATTACTAACTATTCCAGTTGGTCTTTTCTCAACTCACAAAACAGAGTTGTTAAACTCTATACATTCAATACGTTGATTTTTGTAGTCTACTCTTGTTTTTATCTGTAAGTATTTATTGTAGACGTTAGCACCTAAGTAAGTTTATGTGCTTTCCCTGAGGTTTGGGTTTAGTCTATTTCTGGTATATCCCGAACCTAAATAAACTTCCTTCTGAATAAGAGACGTCATTCAGTTCAAATCACCAGAACTTGACCCTCCTAAGTAAATGAAGGGAATCACTGTTTCAGGTTGGGCTAATTTTAAACGATGTTTCAAAGTACAGTAAATAGGTTCATTTATGGTCCAAGGTACAGCTAGCCACAGGATGAGGTGGTCAAAATGGCCGCTCCTTTGGGCAAATACTGTCATCAAATGAAATGTATTGCAAGCAAAATAAGTTAAAATTAAAATTAATCACCTGTGATAAAGTCATGGAGTCACAGTCATAGTATTACAGAAGGGAAACAGACCTTTCAGCCCAACTTGTCCACATCAGCCAACATGAACAATCTGCACTAGTCCCACCTGCCTGCATTCCCCCTAAACCTGTCCTATCCATGTACCTGTGTAAATGTTTCTCAAACGTTGTGGTAGTACCTGCCTATATAGACAAACTCAGTAGATGGTCTGAACATAACAATCATCAAATATTTGCTTTGGATGGAACTGCCGATGCTGGTTTAAACCGAAGATAGACACAGAAAGCTGGAGTAACTCAGTAGGTCAGACAGCATCTCTGGAGAAAAGGAATAGGTAATGTTTTGGGTCGAGGTGCTTCTTGGGGTGTTTGATGCTGTCTGACCCACTGAGTTACTCCAGTTTTTTGTGTCTATCAAATATTTGTTGCTGCTTTAAACAGAATGTTTGGTGCCTCACATGCAAATTCTTCAAGCTGCTAATCCATGGGTTGAGGAACTTGCCTTGTCTTCTTGACTGTTTTGCATGGTTTTACTGTTGTCGGTGTTAATACTTTATGCTTTCACGTTTCAGGCCTCCAGGAAAGTTAAGCAAGTCATGCAAACTGTAAAAACATGTTCCACCATCACAAGCTTTTGCAGCAAAGAATGTTGAGAGATGTACAGGAAATGCAGTACTTCTGCCTGCGGTCTCCTGCTTTGTTAAAGCTGCACCTTGTACAGTTTGATTGAGTGATACAGTGCGGAAACAGGCTCTTCAGGTCCGTGCCGACTAGCAATCCCCATACACTAACACTATCCTACACACACTAGGGACAATTTACAATGTTACCAAAACCAATTATCCTACAAACCAGTATGTCTTTGGAGTGTGGGAGGAAACTGGAGCACCTGGAAAAAATGGAGAAAACTCCCACAGATCACAGGGAGAACACACAAACTCCGTACAGACACCACTCATGATCAGGATCGGACCTTGGTCCAATGATGTAAGGCAGTAACTCCACTGTGGACTTGCATGTATAAGGGTGCAGCAGAGGTGGGGCCCATTTGTATGGAAGGTGTTAACGTTGGACTTTTCTCAAAGCTTTGGCAGGCGAATATTTGCCATGTCTCTGATTATTTTGCAAACCATTACTTTTCATATAATGTTGTTGCTACTCATTTATCAATTCTGGCTTTTTAAACTAATTTCCATTATTCATTTCTATTAAAAAAAACTCACAAATTGCGGGAGTAACTCAACGAATCAGGCTGCATTTCTGGAGGACATGGATACGTGATGCTTCAGATCAAGCCTTTTTCAGGCTTTGTCATTAATTCATAGGTTCTAGGAGCAGAATAAGGCCATTCGGCCCATCAAGTCTCTGCCATTCCATCACGGCAAATCCATCTTTCCCTCCCAACCCCATTCTTCTGCCTTCTCCCCTTAACCATTGATACTCGTACTAATCAAGAATCTGTCAATCTACATCTTAAAAATATCCATTACCTTGGCTTCCACAGCCATCTGCAGCAATGAGTTCCACAGATTCACTACCCTCTGACTACAGTAGGTTTTAAGATAAAGAAGATTTTAAACGGGGATGAGAGCTGGAAAAGAAGCAGGGGTGGGTCAAGACCTTGCAAATGGTAGGTGGAATCTTTCAAGTTAAAAGTATATCCATGGGCATTCACATGGACCGCAGCTAAGCCTGGTTTTATCGCTGGTTACGTTGAAGCATCCTTGTTCCAAATGTACACAGGACCTTAGGAGGTGCGGGGCGCAATTGGAAACAATCTTCATATAAATATAAATATATAATTATAAATGAGTCATATTCAGGCACGTGCCGTGAGTAATTACTCAGGGTAAGCAGTCAGTCAGTCAGCTTTAAAGAAAATCGTAACCGCGCATGCACAGATTGTTCTCCTCTCCTTAAAAATAAAAAAATGAAATAAAGAAAGTAACAATTCAATTTGCCCAAGGCTTCCAAATCTCCTTCTTTCTGAATTACTGACTGGGTGGGGGGTGGAGGGTGACGGCAGGAGGAGAGAGATGGTGGGAAAAACGGGAGCACACCAGGACAAGTTGAATCAGTTGTGATCTTATTGAATTACAATACTAGTTCAAAGGGGGGTGGGGTGAGTGTGGGGGGGAGATAGTTCCTTCCACAGCGTGTGGGGAGCGCTCCTGCCCTCCCCGCAACGCTCCTGCCCACCCCGCAACGCTCCTGCCCACCCCGCAACGCTCCTGCCCTCCCCGCAACGCTCCTGCCCTCCCCGCAACGCTCCTGCCCTCCCCGCAACGCTCCTGCCCACCCCGCAATGCTCCTGCCCACCCCGCAACTTTACCCCTGGCCAGAATCCCCACAGGCAGTGAAAGGAACTCCCCCCCCCCACCCCCCAGTGGCGCTGTCCTTTTACAGCCGCTTCACATCAGCTGCTAGCAATGAGGGGATGGACTTGGCTATCCCTCAGTACAGCAACATCGTTCTTGATCTATCTTCCTTGGCTAACAACCTAACCTTCGGCCTCCCGTGAGAAATGTTATTTAACTCTGAAATTGAAGATAGACAAAAGCAGGAGTAACTCAGCAGGACAGGCAGCGCAGCGACTCTGGAGAGAAGACCCTCCTTCAGACTGAACTGAACTCTCGTCTGTGAGAGTACTTGTGATTGCCTGAAAAAGGGCCTCGATCAGAAACGCAACACTTTCCCCAGAGCCGCTGCCCGTCCCGCTGAGCCACCACAGCCCCCTGTGTCCACCTTCAACTCCAGAGCCAATCAAAAAACACAGAGTGCTGGAGGAACTCAGCGGGCAAAGTGGCACCCGCAGAGGGAACGGACCAGGAGCCGCCACGGGCCAGGACCCACCCACACCACACTACACCCAACAGAAAGGAACCGCAGATGCAGCCGTCACCGCAAAACGTGAAGTAACCTTATAACCATATCACAATTACAGCACGAAAACAGGCCCTCTCGGCCCTTCCAGTCCGTGCCGACCATTTATTTTCCCCTAGTCCTATCTACCTGCACTCAGACCATACCCCTCCATTCCCTTCCCGTCCATATACCTATCCACTTTACCTTTAAATGTTAAAATCGATCCTGCCTCCGCCACTTCTGCTTGAAGCTCATTCCACACAGCCACCACTCTCTGAGTAAAGAAGTTCCCCCTCATGTTACCCCTAAATTTCTGTCCCTTAATTCTCATGTCATGCCCTCTTGTTTGAATCTTCCCTACCCTCAATGTGAAAAGCTTATCCACATCAACTCTGTCTATCCCTTTCATCATTTTAAAGACCTCAATCAAGTCCCCCCTTAACCTTCTGCGCTCCAAAGAATAAAGACCTAAAGAAATGATTCCGGGAATACCTGAGGTGACCGGGTGAGAGAGGGAGAGAGAGATGAAATGGGGAGCGGGAGAGAGAGGGAAGGTGGGAGAGAGTGAAAGACAGAGAGACACAACATGGGTCGGTAGGTGAATGACTTTACCTGCACACCAAGAAGCAGCCCGTGCTCACGGTCCAAAGCTCTCAATCATGACAGTGAGTTTTAAGAAATTCTCAATGTGTCATCAATACATCTTCTTGATGGTCATGGGGAGTCCCGTGAATTAATACTTGGTGAAAACACAATTACATTTACTGAGGAATGTGGATCGATGCATTGATGACACATTGTATAGCTACGTCTTAACTACTGGCTGTTAACAAGTGCTAAGAGCGGTAGCTAACAAATCGTTTAGTCTGATGGCCGGTGCAGCTGTGGTAGATGGATCCCTCACCCGCATTTTCTCTGTGTCCTGTAGTTCTGCTCACGCTCCTCCTCCCCCTCCCCCCAGATGGAACAAGAATAAAGTTTCCCTGGTCTTTACCCTTCCCACCACCACCCTCCACAGCCAACATCTGTCCAACATCCAACACATCTGATGTTTTTGCCACTTTCAACGAGATTCCACTGCCACAAATCTTCTCATCCCCACCATTTTTCCACATTCTGCAGAGGCTGCTCCCTCCACAACTACTTGGTTCTCATCCCTCCCACCCAAACCGTCCCCTCATGAGATGTAACGCCCATTCCTATACCTCCTCCCTTCTCCCTCACATCCATGCAGGAATCCCAGTAGCCCTTCCAAGGGAGACAAGGTTGACGTGCACCTCCTCTAACCTCACCTACTGCATTGTTTGCCCCTAATGTGGCCTCCTTTACATCGGGGAGACCAAGTGCAGCCTAGTTTAGTTTAGATTAGTTTAGAAATGCAGCACGGAAACGGGCCCTTCAGTCCAATGAGTCCTCACCGACCAGCGATCCCTGCACACTCACACTATCCTACACACAATAGGGACAATTTACAATTATACCAAGACAATTAACCACAAACCTATACGTCCTTGGAGCGTGGGAGTAAACCCACACGGGTCCTGGAGAGAATGTAAAACTCTGTACAGACAAGCACCCGGAGTCAGGATTGAACCCGGGTGAGTGGTGCTACATGGCAGCAACTCTACTGCTGTGCCTCCATGCCGCCAATAAACTAAATGACTATTTTGCCGTACACGTGCGCTAAGTTTGCCAAGCCCTACTGGATCTCTTCGTTGTTAGCCGTTTAAATTCCCCTTTCCATTTCCTTACGGACTTTTCTGTCCTGAGCCATCTCCGTTGCCAGGGTGAGGTCACACATAAACTGGAGAAACAACACCTCATATTCTACTTGGGTAGCTTGGATAGCAATGATATGAACACTGAATTCTCTGATTTCAGGTAGCTAATTTACGATTACCTCCTTTTTATTAATCTCTTCCATTTGCCCCATTCAGATGTGCACCTATTTCTACCTTTACCCCTCCCCCCCCCTTCCACCTATATTCTTTTCACAGGCATCACATTTTGCACATCTTCTGTCCTTATCTCACACATTTTTGCCTTTTCATCTCAGTTCTTTGTCCAACCATTTATCTATCAAGAACCTCCCTCACTTGCATCCATCTATCGCCTCAGACTTTGTCACACAAGTATTCTTCAGCCTGAAGAAGGGTCCCGACAAAAAACATCGCCTATCCAAGTTCTTCCGAGATGCTGCCTGACCTGCTGAGTTACTCTAGCACGTTATGTCTCGTGTGTTATTAAACTTTCCCTCTCTCACCTTATAGCTAGTGTTGGACATGTCCACCCTGAGGACAAGGTTGACTGTCTACCCTATCTGTGCTTCTCATCATTTTATATCCTTCTCGAAACAACGCCATTCCTTGTTTTCGAGTGATGCTGCCAATCCCGCTAAGTTACTCCTGCACTGTGTATGTTTTTTTCGTAATTCAGCATGCTTTTATAAGGTACCATTGGCATCGACCAGTGATTCCCGCAGGCGAGTTCTATCCTACAAAGAATGGACAAATTACAGAAGCCAATTAACCTACAAGCCTGCACGTCTTTGCCACGTGGGAGGAAACTGGAGCAGCCGGCGAAAACCCAGGCAGGCCACGAATAGAACATACAAACTCCGTACAGACAAGCACCCAGCCAGGATCAAACCCGGGTCTCTGACACAGTAAGACAGTAACTCTACCGCTGCGCCATTGAGCCACCCCATAATCACGTTTACATTCTAAGACAGGATCCTATCATGAAGCAGAACTGGTACCTATCAGAGTCCTTATGTGCGGGAAAAGATATTCTTTGGTATAAAATCTATCTTTGGTATAAACCAGCATCTGCAGTTCCCTTTTATTACATTTTGTCAGTTCGACTGTGAAATCTTTTCAAGGTATGCCTATTTTGAAGTAGTTCTCCTCTCTCTTTGACAGCAGTTCTGCAAGACCCTCTCTCACTTGTCCCCATCTGCAGTTCCTTGTTTCTATGTTTTAAAACACTTGACAGCCAATGAAATAGTATTGGACCTCAATCTGCTGTGGGTCAGAAATTCATAGAAGCAGAATGAGGCAATTCGGCCCATCATGTCTACCCCACTATTCAATCATTGTTAATCTGTCTTTCCCTCTCAACCCCATTCTCCTGGGGTTCCACAGCCTTCAGTGGCAATGAATTCCGCAGATTCACCACCTTCTGACCCTAATTCCTCCTCATCTCCTTTCTTAACGTGCGTCTTTTTATTCTGAGGCCATGGTCTCTGGTCCTACACTCCCCCACGAGTGGAAACATTCTCTCCACATCCACTCTATCCAAGCCTTTCACTATTTGGTAAGTTTCAATGAAGTCTCCTCTCACCCTAACCTCCAGCGAGTATAGGCCAAGTGCCGTCAAATGATCATCATATGTGGACCCAATCATTCCTGGGATCTTTCTCGTAAACCTCAACACCAGCATATCCTTCCTCAGATATGTGGCCCAAATCTGCTCACAATACTCCAAATGTGCTCTGGCCAATGGCTTATAAAGCCTTAGCATTGCATGCCTGTTTATATATTTTAGTCCACTAAATGAAATTTGCTTTCCTTACTACTGATTCAACTTGCAAATTAATTTTTTGGGAATCCTGCACCAGCACTCCCGTCCCTTTGCACCTCCGATTTTTTAATTTTCTCCAATTTAGAAAATAGTCTATGCGACACTATAAGCAACACTATAGGTGTAGGCGACATTTTTGCCAGTCTGTGCAGAGCAAGCTTCCACAACTCTGTGGTAATCACCATTTGTATTGTGAGTTTGACTGAGAGCTAAGTATGGGCAATGATACTGTTCTTCCTCAGAGACAGTGAGAGCAAACATGGACTATGGTTCATTAATCTTGGTCGGTAAATCACGACACTGATTTGAAGGCATGAACTGCAGCTGAAAGAGTGTGCCTTGACAGACCCGGCAGCAGCGGCTGAGCAATAATGGAAGTGACTGGGGCGGTGAAGCAGTGGCTGAACTACTATGGAGCAAACTGAACTACTATGGAAGTAAATACCATATCTACCAAATAATGAAAGGCCCCTCTATCTAGAGTGAATTTTCAAGGTGGATAGGGTAGTGATAAAGGGTTTGGTATGCTTGCCTTCATATGCTGAGGCTTTCAGCACCAAAGTTGAGATATCATGTTGCAGCTGGACCAAGTGTTGGTTAACCCACCCTTGCAGTATTGTGCATGGTTTTGATTGCAACAGTACAAAGAGGAAGCTGTAACGTTAGAAAGAGGGCAGAGGAGTTTCAGCCGGATGTTCCCAGGAACGGAGGACTTTAGTTACAAGGAGAGATTGGTGGGTCGGGGATTGTTCTCACTGAAGTGCAGGAGACTAAATGGTAACCTGGTAGAGGTTATATTATTATGAGAATCATAAGGACGGGTAAATACTAAGATGTCAAATACTAGGCCCGGTCCCCCAACGCAAACTGTTCCCCACCACTCGCCCATATTCCCGAACTGCACAGGCACGGCTCATTTCCCCTCATTCCCCAGCACCCCCTCCCCCTCCTCTTCATCCTCCCCATCTTCCCCTCTCCTCCGCCCCTCCCCAATCCCTCCCTCCCTCACCTCTCCCTCTCTCCCTCCATAACTCCTCTACCCCCCTCCTCGCCCTCTATTCCGCACTCACTACCCCCACTCCTCTCCCTCTAATCCCCCTTCTCCTCCACTCTCCCTCCTCACCTCCCCAGGATCTCGCGGTTGCCGCTCCTTTCCCTCGCGGCGGCTCTGTCTGTGGCCCATGGCGGCTCTGTCTGTGGCCCACGGCAGCTGTGGCCGTCCCCTCCGGCCGCTTCCGGCTGATTGGCTGTGCACCTGTGGTCGGGTAACGCTGGGCGAGGCAGGCGTCGCCGGTGAATGACAGGACAGGAGACCTATCTGTTTGCCAGTCACTGACAGAAGAGACCAATCTGCGCATGAGCGGTTTTTAAGATTTTCAAACCTTAATAACTTTGAAACTATACCATCGATTGAGACAAAAGTTGGTGCACTTGAGCACAGGTGAATGGTGAGTAAGGTGACAAAATTATAGCGCTACCGTGTACCGTTTTTGCGCAAAGAGATAAAGCGCAAACCGGAAGAGCACAAGATCACAGTTTTAGTTATATATAGATATCAAAAGACATTTGGAGTGAGAAGAATATGGGCTTAATGTAGGTGAAGAGGATTAAAGTCGATAGTGGTAGGACATCGTTTCCTGGAAATGGCAACACGGGTAGACATTGTGGTGAACAAAGCATTTGGGTTTCTTGCCTTCACTCGTCAGATCATTGAGTACAAATGTTGGGACATTATGTTACAACTATACAAGGGTAGGTGAGACCACATGGAACATTGTTTGTGTGAATGAAGGGCTTGAGTTACAGGGAGAGTCTGGACATGCTGGGGCATTTTGCCCTGGAGCGTAGTTGCCCTGAGAGATGTGAAATTAAAAATGTAAACTCATCAGGAGCAGTGATGAGGTGAATCATCACCTCCATTTTCCTAAGGTAAGATATTTTAAAACCAGAAAGCATGGATTTAAGGTGAGAAGAGAAAGATTTAAAGCAAATCTGAAGGGCAGTATTTCACACAGAGAATGGTAGGTATAGAGTCATATGTGAAAAGAAGCCCTTTGGCCCAACTTGCCCTCACTGACCAACAAGTCCCATCTATATTAGTCCCATGCCTGCTTTTAGCCCATATCCCTCTAAACTTATCTGAAGTGAAACAAACGGTTACGGGAAGTGAAACAAATAATTATAAATGTTGGTTTTCCCAAAAATAGACAATGGGTCCTGACCCGAAATGTCACCTGCCATATATCTCCAGAGATGCTGCCTGACCCGCTGAGTTACTCCAGCACTTTGAGTCTATTTTTTGTTAGAGGAAGTACTGTAGTTTATGAAGGTACGACTGCAACATTGAAAAGACATTTGGACAGGTACATGAATAAGAATGGTTTAGATGAATATGGACCAAATGCAGGCAAATGGGACTCACTCAGGTAGGCAAATTGTAGGCATCAGGTAGCGTGGATGAGTTGGACTGAAGTGGTCTGATTCTATGCTTCATGGCTATGACATTACAGTCAGCATGGACAGTTAGACTGAAGGGCCCGTTTCTAGGAAGTACAGTTTTCTTGATTCTATGACTACTCTGGTTTCATATAACATAGCACCCCTTGGTCCACAATGTCTGTGCCAAACACAATGTCAAGCTAAACTAATCTCCTCTGCCAACACATGATCCATATCCCTACTCTTCCTGCATATCCATATGCCTATCTAAAAGCCCTTTAAATGCCTCTATTGTATCTGCCTTCACCACTATCCCTGGCAGCACATCACTGGCACTGTGTAAAAAATGTACCAGACACATCTCCATGAAACTTTGCCTCTCTCATCTTAAAGCCATGCCATCTAGTCTTTGTTTAAGAAGAAACGGCAGATGCTGGAAAATCGAAGGTAGACAAAAGTGCTGGAGAAACTCAGCGGGTGCAGCAGCATCTATGGAGCGATGGAAATAGACAACGTTTCGGGCTGAAACCCTTCTTCAGTCTGAAGAAGGGTTTTGGCCCGAAACGTTGCCTATTTTCTTCGCCCCATAGATGCTGCTGCACCTGCTGAGTTTCTCCAGTACCTTTGTCTACCCTCTAGTCTTTGACATTTCCATCCTAGGAATAAGGTTCTATCCCATATCTCTCCACTCTTTTCCTAGTCAGTATTTGTCCAAATGTATTTCAACATTCTAATTGTACCTATCTCCACCACCTCCTCTGACAACTCGTTCCACATAATCACCATCCTCTGTGTGAAAAACCTGCCCCTTAGATCACCTTTAAACATATCCAATCTTTGTCTCATTATTGTATGTATTTCTATCTGGTCTCCCCTCAACCTCTGCAGTTCCAGAGAAAACATCCTTCTACACGAGCGGCACAGGGGCGTAGCGGTAGAGCTACTGCCTTACAGCGCCAGAGACCCGGGTTCGATCCTGACTACGGGTGCTGTCTGTACGGAGTTTGTACATTCTCCCCGTGACCTGCGTGGGTTTTCTCCGAAATCTTCGGTTTCCTCCCACACTCCAAAGATGTACAGGTTTGTAGGTTAATTGGCCTGGTGTAAATGTCAAACAAGAATTGTTCATGGTGTTAATGTGCGGGGATCGGTGGTCGGTGTGGACGCGGTGGGGCTGAAGGGCCTGTTTCCGCATTGTATCCCTAAACTAAACTAAACTTGATGGGATACCTGAAAGAAGTATTTAAAATGATGAGAGGCACAGATAGGCATGAGAAGCTTTTTCTCAGGGTGGAAATATCAAAGACTAGTGGGCATTGCTTTAAGGTGAGAGGGGCAAAGTTTAAATGAGATGTGCAGGAGATGTTTTTTGCATGGATGGTGCCTGGCATCATGGTCAGCACAGACAGTATGGGCTGAAGGGCCTGTTCCAGTGCTGTACTATTCTATGTTCTATCTTCCATGCTCCACTGGGGGATACAGTCAATTGAAATCGGAAAGCTGCAGTCTTGAAGTTGACTTCAAATTGTATCATTAATTTCCTTTGCTACTGACACCTCTCTTATGCTGTGAGAGCAGAGCTCACGATTCAGCTCCCTACTTGTGAAATCCAGCGCTGTTCTGCAGAAGGAGTACAAATAAGGATGAGAGAGAGTACAGGAAGGAGATAGAGAACATTGTAAACTGCCAACAACCTTTCTCTCAATGTCAGCAAGGCAAAGAAGATAATGTCCAACTTCAGGAAGCAAAGCGGAACACATATTCTGGTATCCATCGACACTGCCGAAGTAGGGATGGTTGAAAGCTTCAAGTTCCTCGGAGTAAATATCACCAGCAACTTGTCCTGGACCAACCATGTCAAAGCACACCAACTCTACTTCCCCAGAATGCTTGGGAAGTTCGACATGTTTCCAACAACTATCACCAACCTCTAGTGATGTTCTGCAGAAAGCATGTTATCCGGATGCATCACAAAATGGTATGGGAACAGTTCCATCCAAATCCGCAAGAAATTGCAGAGAATTGTGGACATAGCCCAGACTATCACATAAACCGATCTCCCATCCATTGACTCCACCTGCATTTCACGCAGTTTTGGCAAGGCCAGCAGCATAATCTAGGACTTCTTACCTCGGTCACTCCCTCTTCTCCCCTCTCCCATCAGGCAAGAGATACAGAACTGTGAAAATGCACACCTCCAATGTCAGGGACAGTCAAGTCAAGTCAAGTTTATTTGTCACATACACATACAAGACGTGCAGGGAAATGAAAGTGGCAATGCCTGCGGATTGTGCAAAAACAACAGAACAGAACCAGTATTTACATTTTAGAATTAAAAAAAAAAGACGAAACACAACAGTAAATTAGTACATTAGTCCCTGATGAGATTAGAGTTTACAGTCCTGATAGCCTGTGGGAAGAAACTCCGTCTCATTTTCTCCCCAGCTGTTATCAGGCAACTATCACCAACTAGAGAGCAGACCTGAGCTACCATCTACCTCATTGGAATAACTTGGACTATCTTTAATCGGATTTTACTGGACTTTATCTTGCACTAAACATTATTCCCATTATTCTGTATCTGTACTGTGGACAGGTTGATGGTAATCATGCATAGTCTTTCCACTGACTGGATAGCACGCAACTAAAAAGTTTCTCACTGTACCTTAGCAGTTGTGGCATGGTTTCTGTGTTGCATAGATGTTTTATTCTCAATGGTTTATTTTTGGGGAAAAAAATAATGTCATGTGGACAACTTGCAGCAAACGTGGCTATCTTCACAAGTGGAATTGAGACAGCTACCCAGGTGTGAACATGGTAAATGTACTCTGTTACTCACACATCCAATAGCTGCCCACTGTCTGATAAAACAGATAGAGATACTGAGTCAATGCGACTCCTCATGTCAATGGATGAATTGCCAAACGTAGCATTCTGTTGTGATATGTTAGACTTTAGAGATACAGCATGGAAACAGGCCCTTCGGCCCACCGAATCAACGCTGACCAGCGATCACCCCGTACACCAGCACTATCCTACACACTAGGGATAATTTACAATTTTTACCTAAGCCAATTAATCGACAAAACTGTACATCTTTGGAATGTGGGAGAAAACAGGAGCACCCGGAGAAAACCCACGTGGTCACAGCGAGAACATACACACTCCGTGCAGACAAGCACCCATAGTCAGAATTGAACCCAGGTTTCTGGCACTGTAAATCAGCACCTCTACTGCTGCACCATCATGTTCCTAGTCATTATACTAAACAATGGAGAAACACAAGCCAGCAACTTTCACCATAACTACAGCAACATCAACTTCCCAAGTATTGATGTGCTCATGAGGGGCATTCAATAATGTCCTTGCTATGCACATCAGTACCCGGAGGATAAATTAATATGACCACACTTTAACCAGAGGTCAAAATCAATATTCATTCTTCTTGAAAGTCAGCACTTTGTTAACTATTTGTTTCTCCACAGATGCTGCCTGACTTGCTGAGTATCACCAGCATGTTCTGGTTTTATTTCAGAGATCTAAATCTGACAGTCCAACACCTCAAAGGTGACTGTAAAGAAAGTTGCCTTTCATGTCTTTGACATTTTTTAACGATATATTGGGTCACATTCCAATGGTTTATTTGATAATTGTGCTCCTGAACTGGTTTTGAATCTGGGAGCACCCATATTTATTCTTAACTCTATCGTCGACTAGCATGGGTAATGGAATGAGAGACACAAAGTGGTGGAGTAACTCAGCGGGTCAGGCAGCATCACTGAAGAAAAAGCATGGGTGAAGTTTCGGGTCAGAACCCTTCTTCAGATTGGGGTAGATGGATGTATGTTTCAATCTGTTTCCGCTTTCCCGAATGAAACAGGTGAAATCCAAGCAGAATTGCTTGAGTGGGTTGCTTCTAAGCTTCCAGTTGCATTGTATCACCCAGGGACAAGGAAGATTGCAAAAAGTGGTGAACACTGCCCAGTCTATCACCAGCTCGGACCTCCCCACCATCATAGTGATCTACAGGAGTCACTGCCTCACAAAGGCAGCCAGCATCATCAGAGACCCACACCACCCTGGCCACAATCTCACCTCACTTCTGCCAGCGGGAAGAAGTTACAGGAGCATGAAAACTGTAACGTCCAGGTTCAGGAGCTGCTTCGTCACAACAACCATTGTGAAGGCCAATTCAATGGATATTTTAAGGCGGAGATTGATTAGTAGGGGTGGTAGGGGTTATGGGGAGAAGGCAGAAGAATGGGGTTGATATTTCAGCCACGATTGACTGGAGGAATAGAATTGATGGTCCGAATGGCCTAATTCTGCTTCGAGAACTTATGAAACTTATGAAACCCACGCAGTCAGAAGAAGAATACGTAAGGTCCACACAGATAGCGCCCCAGGACTGTACCTGGGTCTCTGATGGTGTGAGGCACTAGCTCTTCCAACTGCACTACAGTGCTATCCCCTTTTACATTGAACGTGGGTGTTAAAATTCCGCATAGATTGCCCTGATTTTCTATTCTGACTACGATTAAGTCTTGGGACCATGTCAGGAGATTAGAGTGATATAACATGGAATCAGGTCCTTAGGCCCAACTTGCCCACATCGACCAACATGTCCCATCTACACTAGTCCCACCTGCCTGCATATGGCCCATATCCCTCCAAACCTGTCCTATCAATGTACCTGTCCAATTGTTTCTGAAACTTTGCAATAGTCCCTGCTTCAACTACCTCCTCTGACAGCTCTTTCCATACAGCCATCGCCCTTTGTGGCTAAACGATATCCCTCAGATTCCTATTAAATATTTTCCACCACCTTAAACCTATGTCCTTTGGTTCTCGATTCCTCTACTCTGAGTAAGAGACTCTGTTTTAGTTCCATGGTCCTTTTCTGTCAAAACCCAGATATGCTTATTGATTGAAATTGGGCTCAGTACAAAAACATGTTAAATAAAAAACAGAAAATGCAGGAAATTCACAGCGGGTCAGGCGATATTGATGAGGGAGAAACAGTTGAGTGGATAATATTTAATCATAAGTGAAAAAAGTTTGGGATATAGAACGTAGAAGAGTACAGCACAGGAACAGGCCATTCAGTCCACAATGTTTGTGCCGAACATGATGCCCAGCTCTGCTGATCTCCTCTGCCTGTACATTACCCATGCCCCTCGATTCCCTGCACTTCCATGTGTGTAACTAAAAGCCTCTTAAACGCCACCATTGTACAGTATCTGCCTCCACCAGCACCCCTGGCATTGCGGTTCAGATCCCCGCCACGTTCTGTGTAAAAAACATCCCCGGTACAGAGTTTGTACGTCTTCCCTGTGACCGCGTGGGTCTCCTCCAGCTGCTCCGATTTCCTCCCACATTCAAAAGGCGTGCGGGCTTACAGGTTAATTTGCCTCTGTAAACTGTTCCGAGTGGTTAGCATAGAACTAGTGTGTGGGTGGATGGACACAAAGAGCTGGATTAACTCAGCGGATGAAACAGCATCACAGGAGAAACAGAATAGATAATGTTTCAGGTCAAGACCCTTCTTCAGACTCAACAGGCAGAACTAGTTGGTCAGCGCAGACTCGGTGGCTGAAGGGCCGGTTTCCATGCTGATTCACATTGAGATAGGAGCAGAATTACGACATTCGACCCATCAAGTCCACTCCGCCCTTCAATCATGCTTGATCATAATTCCTCCTCACCCCATTCTCCTGCCTTCTGATTCCAGAAACAAAACTAATTGGGGTCAGCTCCAGACTCAAGAATTCTCTTTATTTTCCAAGCAGAGTGGAGCTGCCCAAGTGGAAAACTCACTTGCATTCTCTGGGATTTTATGACTGGGGCGAGTCTGTAGTTCTGCGTGAACGGTGAGTTTTGCAGCAAAGGCCTAGATTAACACATGCATTCAAACCACTCACGATGTTTCAGATAAATGTAAGCTCGGGGTTAGGAATGTTTACTGTAGAGAAACCTACCACGTATGTCTAACCAGCAGGAAGCACAGTGGTAATGACACCAGGGTGTCACATTCACCACATTGACCCGTTTACCGTCAAATATCTGGCAGATAGATGCTTTAATCAAACGATTCGTTTATCAAATGCATTTGTGTTGGATTGTGATATCAAATGAGGAAGTGGACTTCCTGCAATGGATGAATCATTTTTGCTGAAAGTGCAATGATCGTTTAGCATTACATACAGACATGAATTAGGAGCAGGAGACACCTGCCTGTTGGGCCATTCTCCAAGATCATGGCTAACCTGACTAGAGTTACAGAGTCATAGAATCATACAATGTGGAACCAGGCCCATCGGCCCAACTTGCCCACACCGAGCAACATGTCCCATCTACACTAGTCCCATCTACACTAGTCCCATCTCCCTGCGTTTGGCCCAGATCCCTCTAAACCTATCCTATCCATGTACCTGTCTAAAACATTGTGATAATATCTGCCTCAACGATTTCCTCTGGCAGCTCGTTCCATACACCCACCCTTTGTGTAAAATATTTGGCCCTCGAGTTCCTATTAAATCTTTGCCCCTGCATCTTATAGGGGTGGCACAGCGATAGAGTTGCTGTGTTACAGAGGCAGAGACCATGGTTCGATCCTGACTACGGATGTTGGCTGTGCAGAGTTTGTACGTGTTCCCTATGACCACAAGGGTTTTCTCCAGGTGCTCCAGTTTCCTCCCACAATCCAAAGTCTGTAGGCTAATTGGTTTCAGTAAAATTGTAGATTGTCCCTAGTGTGTAGGATAGTGCTAGTGTACGCAGTGATTGCTGGTCAGCATGGACTCAGTGTGCTGAAGGGCCTGTTTCTGCACTGTATCTCTATAGTTTATCAGTTCACTATCAATTTAGTTTATTGTCACGTTGACTGGTACAGTGAAAAGCTTTTGTGGCTTTTGAGTCATTGGTAATCGTGTATTGTTTATTCACTTAACCAGCCAGCGGATAAACAATACACGATTACAATGGAGCCATTTACAGTGTACAGATACATGATAAGGGAATAATGTTTAAAGCCAGTAATGTCAATTCAAAGATAATCCGAGGGTCACCAAGATAGTAGTCTAAAGTCTAAACCAACGTCCTCAGGAACCTTGACTCTGGCACACTGCAACCTTTTAGCCCCATGCTTATTATTAATCCATTTACCCATGCCTTGCTTTAAAGGTTGTCTAAAACTTTGCTTCCCGAGCTTCACTCAGTGAAGAGAGTTCCAAACAACATAGGAAGTGGGAGCAGGAAGCGGCCCACCCTCCTTCGTACCTCATGGCTGACCCATTCGTGAACTTACCACCTTTCTCTCAATCTTTCTCCATGCCCCATGACTGCTTTGTAATTCACAAGGTTGTCCACCACGGCCTTGAATATATCTGTGACTCCTCCTCCACAGCTCTCTGTGCTAAAGAAAACATTTGACCAGGTATATGGGTGGCACGGTGGTGCAGTGTTAGAACTACTGTCTTACAGCGCCAGAGACCCAGGTTCGATCCTGACTACGGGTGCTTGTCTGTATGGAGTTTGTATGTTCTCCCCATGACCTGAGTGGGTTTTCTCCAAGATCTTCAATTTCCGCCCACACTCCAGAGACCTGCAAGCAGGTGAATAGGCATGGTATAAATGTAAAAAAATGTCCCTCGGGTGCGTAGGATAGAGATAATGTGCGGGGATCGCTGGTCGGTGTGGACGCGGTGGGCCGAACGGCCTGTTTCCATGCTGTATCTCTAAACTACACAACACATGGATAGGAAAAAATGATCCTATCCTGAAAAAGTGACCATATGGATAGGAAACATTTAGAGCGTATGGGCCAAACATGGGCAAACTGGGACAAGTATAGATGGGGCATCTTGGCCGGCATAGACAAGTTGGGCCAAAGGGCCTGTTTCTGTGCTGTATCTATAAACTAGACGTCTTCTGTAAATCTAAATATAAAACATCCACCAGCTCTCCTTTTGTTCCTGTTACTCTTCAAACAATTCTAATGAATTGGTCAAACATTTACAAAACCGACACATTGGCAAGCCTGATGCCAACATTTCCCAATAACCGAGGTTAAGCTAATTGACCTTTTGTTCCCTAGGTTTCGTTTCCTACGTTTTTTGAATAAAGGAATTACATTTGACATTAGCAATCTATTGAAAACTTCCCCCAATCTGAAAACTTTTAGAAAATTTAAATATTAACTAATTCATTAGATCAGGTTCCATCAACAAATGGAGACTGAGTGAACCTATCTGAAGCATGTTGTCAGATATAATAACAAGGAACTGCAGATGCAAAGAATGATAGAAAATGCTGGAGTAACTCAGCAGCTCAGGCAGCATCTTCATAAGTTATAGGAGCAGAAGTAGGCCATTCGGCCCATCGAGTCTACACCATTCAATCATGGTTGAAATATCTTTCCTTCTCAACCCCATTCTTCTGCCTTCTCCCTATAACCCCTGACACCCTTACTACTTAAGTACGGTATATATCAATCTCTGCCTTAAAAATACTTTATGGCAGCCAACTGTGGCAATGAATTCCACAGATTCTCCATCCTCTGCCTGAAGAAATTCCTCCTCATCTCCTTTCTAAATGTACGTCCTTTTACTCTGAGGCTATGCCCTCTGGTTCTAGACTCTCCCACTGCTATCCTGTCAGTGAAAAGACAATGCATGATTAAGCCAAACACAGTATACAGGAACAGGATAAAGTGTATAACAGTTAGTGCAAGATAAAGTCTAGTCTATGGTGTCTTTCCGGGTTGGGATCCTTCTTCAGACTGATTGCAGGGGCAGCAGGCAAAGAAACCTGAAAGAGAATGTCCAAGAACATGAGGACATTTGAGGACATCTGTTGCTAGCCTAGTTTTGTCTGCCCTCTTACCTATTCCAGCTTTCTTTCACGCTCCCCCCAAGCAATCAGCCTGAAGGAAGGTCCCAACCTGAAACGCCACATCCATATTCTCTAGACCTGCTGAGTTACTTTACTTTAGACTTTAGAGATACAGCACGGAAAAAGGACCTTCGTCCCACCGAGTCTACGTCCCTTTATTCTGAGGTTGTAGCCTCTGGTCCTCGACCCTCCCCATATCCACTCTATGCAGGCCTAAGTGACAAGCTGCACGTCCTGACAATTTGCAACAAACTCCACCCCTGACGTGGAGGTTTGGAGGTCATAACAGTTGAGTTATTGGGGCACCGTGCGCCTGCAGCCCTTTACTTATGAACCTCGGAATGAAACAACTTAAAACATTCAACTTCCAACAATTAATAGACACAAAGACCTGGAGTAACTCGGCAAGTCAGGCATCATCGCTGGAGAAAAAGGATGGGTGATGTTTCGGGTTGGAACCCTTCTTCAGATTGATCCCAGACCCCCCCCCAGTTCAGAGCCAACCCAGATTACTGACAGAATATCCACAGCGTCTGACAACATTTCTCCTCCCACGCCCACGTTCTACAATGGCTGCCAAGTGGCATCACAGCAGTCAAAGTCAAAGTCAAAGTCAAACAAACTTTATTGTCATTTAGAAATACATCGATATATGCAATTCCAAACGAAATTCCGTTGCATTTGGCTCCCCGTGCAACACGATAATTAACAGAAGGATAAAAAGGATAAAAGGATAAAAGGATAAATAGACAATGGTGGCAGCCCATTACATGGCATTCAGGAGTCTGATGGCTCGTGGAAAGAAGCTGTTGCAGAACCTTGATGTTCTGCTCCTTATGCTGCGATATCTTTTGCCCGAGGGCAGCAGAGTGAACAGTCCGTGATGGAGATTTGTGGGGTCTTTTATGATACTGCTGGCCTTAGACACGCAACGTTTGGTCGCAATATCCCCGATTGTGGGGAGAGAAGTCCCTGTGATTTTTTCCGCTGTCCTCACCACTCTCTGCACAGACTTCCAGTCGGAGGCTTTACAGTTCCCAAACCAGACAGAGATACAGCTGGTCAAAATACTCTCTATGGTGCCCCTGTAGAAAGTGGTGAGGATGGGATGGGGAGGTGAGCTCTTCTCATCCGGCGCAGAAAGTGCAACCACTGCTGCGCTCTCTTCATTGTTGATGAGATGTTATTTGACCAGGTCAGACTGTTAGTGATCTGCACCCCCAGGAACTTAGTGATACTGACCACCTCCACATCGCTGTCATTGATGTGAAGTGGTGTGGGACTGTGCCGGTTTTTCCTGAAGTCGACGATGACCTCCTTTGTTTTTTCGACATTCAGGATCAGGTTATTTGTATTGCACCAGTCCACCAGTTGTTTCACCTCCTCCCTGTAAGCCAGCTCATTGTCGTCCCTGATGAGGCCCACCACTGTTGTGTCATCTGCGTACTTCATGATGTGGTTTGTACTAAACCTGGCACAACAGTCGTGGGTCATCAGGGTAAACAGCAGTGGACTCAGGACACAGCCCTGAGGGGAGCCGGTGCTCAGAGAGATGATGTTAGAGGTGTTATTTCCAACCCTTACTGGCTGGGGTCTGTCAGTGAGGAAGTCCAGTAGCCAGTTACACATGGGGATGCTGAGGCCCAATGGAACCAGTTTGCTTATCAGGTGCTGAGGGATAATTGTGTTGAATGCTGAACGAAAATCCACGAACAGCATTCGCACATAAGTGTTCTTCTCCTCTAGATGTTCCAGGCTCAGATGGAGTACGGAGGATATAGCGTCCTCTGTGGAGCGGTTTGGCCTGTAAGCAAACTGGTATGGGTCAAGTGTGGAGGGCAGTCTGGAGGTAATATGGTCCCTGACCAGCCTCTCGAAGCACTTCATCATTATGGGAGTGAGTGCTACAGGGCGGTAGTCATTGAGACATTGTATATTGGATTTTTTTGGCACTGGTATGATGGTGGCAGTCTTGAAACACGATGGGACGACAGCCTGGTTCAGCAGGCCCTCGCTCCAACTCTCCCACAGCTGTTCTCCAAGCCTGTTCTCCAGAGATGCTGGCTGACCCGCTGAGTTACTCCAGCACTTTGTATCTATCTTCGGCATATACCAGCATCTGCAGTTCCTTCCTACACATCATTGTAAATGATTAAAATGGCTTTTCAAAACTGGCAAGCTCAATCCTTCATATGATATTATACAGTGCATTCAGAAAGTATTCAGACCTCTTCACTTTTTCCACATTTTGTTACATTACAGCCTTATTCTAAAATGGATTAAATTAATTTCTTTATCATCAATCTATACATAATACCCCAGAATAAAAAAGTTAAAACTTTTTAGGAATGTTTGCAAAGTAATTAAAAGTAAACAACTGAAATATCACATTTACATAAGTATTCAGGCACTTTGTTGAGGCACCTTTGGCAGCGATTACAGCCTCAAGTCTTCTTGGGTATGACGCTACAAGCTTGGCTCACCTGTATTTGGGTAATTTATCCCGTTCTTCTCTGCAGATCCTCTCAAACTCCGTCAGGTTGGATGGGGAGCGTTGATGCACAGCTATTTCCAGGTCCCTCCAGAGATATTCGATTGGGTTCAAGTCTGGGCTCTGACTGGGCCACTCAAGGACATTCACAGACTTGTCACAAAGCCACTCCTGAATTGCCTTGGCTGTGTGCTTAGGGTCATTGTCCCTATGGAAGGTGAACCTCCGCCCCAGTCTGAGGTCCTGAATGCTCTGGAGCAGGTTTACATCAAGGATCTCTCTGTACTTTGCTCAGTTCATCTTTCCCTCGATCCTGATGTCTCCCAGTTCCTGCCGCTGAAAAACATCCCCACAGCATGATGCTGCCACCGCCATGCTTCACCGTCGTTACGGCATTGGCCAGGTGATGAGCAGTGCTTGGTTTCCTCCAGACGTGACGCGTGGCATTCAGTCCAAAGACTTCAATCTTGGTTTCATCAGACCAGAGAATCTTGTTTAGGTGCCTTTTGGCAAACTCCAAGCGGACTGTCATGTGCCTTTTACTGAGGAATGGCTTCCGTCTGGCCACTCTACCATAAAGGCCTGATTGGTGGAGTGCTGTAGATATAGTTGTCCTTCTGGAAGGTTCTCCCATCTCCACAGAGGAATTCTGGGGCTCTGTCAGTGACCATCGGGTTCTTGGTCACCTCCCTGACCCAGGCCCTTCTCCCACGATAGCTCAGTTTGGCCGGGCGGCCAACTCTATGAAGAGACCAGATGGTTCTAAAGTTCTTCCATTTAAGAATGACGGAGGCCACTGTGCTCTTTACGACCTGCAATGCTGCAGAAATTGTTTTATACCCATCCCAGATCTGTGCCATGACACAATCCTGTCTTGGACGTCTACGGGCAATTCCTTCGTCTTCATGGCTTGGTTTTTGCTCTGACATGCACTGTCAACTGTGGAACCTCATATGGACAGGTGTGTGCATTTTCCAAATCATGTGCAATCAATTTAATTTACCACTGGTGGACTCTAATCAAGTTGTAGAAACATCTCAACGATAATCAATGTAAACAGGATGAACCCAAGCTCAATTTTGAGTGTCATAGCAAAGGGTCTGAACACTTATGTAAATGTAATATTTCAGTTGTTTCTTTTTAATTACTTTTCAAAAATGTCTAACCACCTGATTTTGCTTTTTTATTATAGAAACAAGGACCTGCAGATGCTGGTTAACACAAAAGAATACAAAGTGCTGGAGTAACTCAATGGGCAGGCAGCATCTTCGGAGAAATCCCTTCTTCAGACTGTGAGTCGGGGGAGAGAGAAAATAGAGATATTGGTACATGAGCAGGTGATATTACGGGTCGAAACTCTTCTGATTGAGGAAGGGTCTTAACACGAAATGTCATCTAGCCATGTGCTCCAGTAATGCTGCCTGACCCGCTGAGTTACTCCAGCATCTTGTGTCCTTTTGAAACTCTGCCCCACTGACTGTCCAGTCAACTCAGTGGACCACCCCACCCCGCTCCCCAACTCCTGTGCGGTGCCTCTCATATTTACCACATTTTCTGGCATAATTGACATTTGTCCCAATTTATTCAGAGTAATGAAGGTTTTGTTAAACCTGCTCGGTTGGTCTGCTTTTGCTTCAGTATTGTTAACAATAAATCTCTCAGTGCTGAGGTGTGACCACACCTTAGACAGAGCCAGGCAGACTGCCTTTTAATGAGATGACTAAGAGCGAGCACCCATGCAGAAGATGTGCCAGTAGTTAAGGCGATAATCCAAATAAAAAACAAGATTGCGTGATCGCAGTTCCTCAATAAACACCTTGGTGAATGAACTGTGGGTTGTGCAATCCATCCAAACTGTGGCAAGAACAACGAGGAAAATCTCCAAGCATCAAAGAGGAACATTTCAGGCAGTACATTAGAACATAGAACAGGACAGCATAGGAACAGGCCCTTCGGCCCATCATGTCAATACCGACTGTCACGCCAATCTATCCAATTCCTCTTCCTGCACATGGTCTGTACCTCATCAGTTGTCAGAAAAGAAGTCCTGATCCAAAGCTTCACCTGTCTATTTCCCTCCAGAGATGCTAGCTGACTCACTGAGTTCCTTCAGCACATTCTGGACATTGTCAAAACAGGGGTGGCACAATGTACAGCAGTAGAGTTGTTGCCTTACAGCGGCAGAGACTTAGGTTCGATCCTGACTATGGGTGCTGTCTGTATTGAGTTGTCTCCCAGTGACCTGTGTGGGTTTTCTCCAGGTGCTCCAGTTTCTTCCCACACTTCAAAGACGTGCAGGTGTGTAGGTTAATTGGCGTTGGTAAAATTGTAAATTGTCCCTCGTGTGTAGGATAGTGCTAGTGGACACGGTGATCGCTGGTCGGCACAGACTCGGTCAGCCAAGGGGCCGGTTTTTGCACTGTATCTCTAAATTCTAAAGAAACCAAGAAACCAAACGAAAGACTCGGCAATTGTTTCATTGAACACTTGTAATCAGTCCACCATGGACCACTGGATCACCCGGTTGTTAACCATTTTAACTCCGCTTCCCATTCCAACACTGACCTTTCTGTCCTGGGCCTCCTCAATTGCCAGAGCGAGGGAGGAGCAGTAACTCAAATTCCACTTGGGTAGCGTACAAGTCAATGATTTGAGCATTGAGTCCTTCAATTTTAGGCCACTGAACTGCTCCACCCCCTTCCCCCCCCCCCCCCCCCCCCATCCTCTGTTCACCTTCTGGATTCACACCTATTTCTCTCCTCACCCTCACCTTCCACCTACATTCTTTCTTCTAGCTTCACAACTCGCCACTCCTCAATCCCTTTGTCTCACACATTCTGTCTTTACATCTCTGAACTTTGTCCAACCATTTGTCTATCAACACCCCCATCCCTCACAACAGTTAACTGCTTCGCTTTGTCCAGCCCCTCCTCTATTCCAGCTTTCTTTTCCTCCCTACAATCGGTCTGAAGAAGGGTACCGACCCGAAACGTCACCCAAACATGTTCTCCAGGGATGCTGCCTGACCTACTGAGGTACTCCGGTATTTTGTGTCCTTTTTCTTCATTCAGTGCTTTGTATATTTTTGCTGCATCTAACGAATCAAGGGATATGGGGAGAAGGCAGGCGCGGGTTACTGATTGTAGATGATCAGCCATGATCACAATGAATGGCGATGCTGGCTCGAAGGGTCAAATGGCCTCGTCCTGCATCTATTTTCTATATTTCTATATTTCTATGTAATCTCTGCCTAAATGTGTTTTAAACCTTGCTATTGCATATGCTTCCACCACCCTGACTGCACATCCCAGGCATGGGACATTTTTTGTCATATTTTTCTGGCAGCGTTCAGGACAATACATGTAAATTCACGATCTGATGTTTTAAAGCCAAAATTTGCAGAATGACGGCAGTAAGAAATGAGTTTTAAAGCCATGTGATCTGGCGATCACCCAACAAACTCTGTGGACCTGACCGCTTCAGAGCACCAGCACAGTGTTAGAAAGCATCAGGAGTCTCGATCATGCTAGAAAACGAGGATAGTGGGGAGGCCTTCATGTGAGTTTGAGTTTGTGTTTGAGATTAGTTTATTGTCACGTGTACTGAGGTACAGTGAAAGGTGTTTGTTGCACGCTAACCAGTGAGCGGAAAGACTAAACATGCTTACAATCGACCCAGCCACAGTGTAAAAATACACGGTAAAGCAAATAACAAATTACTGCAAAGATAAAGTCCAGTAATGTCCGAATAAAGATAGTCCGAGGGTCTCCAATGAGGTAGCTAGTAGCTCAGGATTGAGGTAGATAGTAACTCTCGAGACTGAAGTGTGGAGCATGCGAAGCACCCCTCCCCTCTCCCTACCATTCTTCTGGTCAATGTACAATTGCTGGAGACCAAGGTCGAAGACCCATTTCCTCATCAGCATGTCCCCAACAACCATCACCAACTTCTTGTTCAAGAAGGAACTGCAGATGCTGGAAAGTCGAAGGTCGACAAAAGTGCTGGAGAAACTCAGCGGGTGCGGCAGCATCTATGGAGCGAAGGAAATAGGCAACGTTTCGGGCCAAAACAAGTCTGAAGAAGGATTTTGATCTGAAACGTTGCCCATTTCCTTCGCTCCATAGATGCTGCCGCACCCGCTGAGTTTCTTCATCACCATCTTCTACTACTTCTACAGATGCGGGATACATCACAGCATGGTTTGGAAACAGCTCCATCCAAGACGGCAAGAAATTGCAGAGAGTTGCGGGTGGACATAGCCCAGACCATCACGCAAATCAAACTCCCTGCCATTGACGCCATCTGGAGACATTTAAACTATCTTTAATTAGATTTTATCAGGCCTTATCTTGCACTAAACATTGTACCCTTTATCCTTTATCTGTGCACTGAGGACGACTTGGTTGTAATCTTGCTTAGCCTTTTCTTTGACTGGATAGCAGGCAAACACAAAGCTTTTCACTGTACCTCGGTGCACGTGACAATAATAAACTAAACTAAACTATGTTTTGGTCACCTTGTTACAGGAAAGATGTTGTTCAGCAAGAAAGGATCCTGAGAAGATTTATGAGGGGAGGCACAATGGCACAGCGATAGAGTTGCTGCCTTATAGCGTCAGAGACCCGGGTTCAATCCTAAGGGTGCTCTTTGTACAGGGTTAGTAACTTCTCCCTGTGACCGCATGGGTTTTCTCCGGGTGCACCAGTTTCCTCCCACATTCCAAAGGCGTTTGTAGGTTAATTGACTTTGGTAAAACATTGTAAATTGCCCCTAATGAATGCTGGATAGATCTGGTAGATGCACAGAGTCTCTTGCCCAAAGTGGAGGTATTGACGACCAGAGAACATATGTTTAAGTTGAAGGGGAAAATATTTAATAGGAATTTGAGGGGTAACATTTTCACACAAAGGGTGGTCGATGTATGGAACAAGCTGCCAGAGGAGATATGTGCAAGAAGGAACTGCTTACACAGAAGGATGTTGGTTTAACCTGAAGATAGACACAAAAAGCTGGAGTAACTCAACGGGACAGCCAGCATCTCTGGAGAGAAGGAATGGGTGACATTTCGGGTCGAGAAGGTACTCGACCTGAAACGTCACCCATTCTTTCTCTCCAGAGATGCTGCCTGTTCCGCTGAGTTACCCTATCATTTTGTGCCAGACGAGATAGTTGAGGCAGGAACTATCCCAACATTTAAAAAGCAGTTGGGCAGGTACATGGATAGGACAGCTTTGGAGGGATATGAGCAGGTGAGACTAATGTAGCTGGGACATGCTGGCCGGTGTGTGCAAGTTGGGCCAAAGGGCCTGCTTCTACACTGCATCACTATGACTCTGTGATAGTGGTAGTGTATGGGGCAGTGTATGGGGTATTCGCTGGGCAGCACAGACTCGGTGACCTGAAGTGCCTGTTTCCGCGCTGTACCTCTAAAGTCTTATGATGTTGCCAGGACTTGAGCGCCTGTGCTCTATGAAGAGATTGAGCAGGCTGGGACTTTATTCCTTGGAGCGCAGGAGGATGAGCACCGAGGCTCATCCTCTTGCAGAGGTGTTTAAGACCATGAGAGAATTAGAAAGGATAAATGCACAGTCTTTTACCTAAAATAGGGGAACCAAGGGAAAATACATTAAGATGAAGCGGGGAACATTTAATAGGAACGAGGAACAGTGACATTCCTATTAATTCCTACACCTGTAATTAATAGGAATAGGAACAGTGACATTCCCCTTTTTAAGTATGCAGACGATATGGCCCTGGTGGCCCACATCAAGGATCACACTTCTCTGGCTGCCTACTATCAGCAGGTCAACATCTTGATGCTGTGGATCAAAGAGAGCTCTCTGGAGCTTAACATCTCCAAGACCAAGGAGCTGTGTTGTGGGGGAAGGCGAACATCTTCCCCCCAACCTCTCTTTGAACCTCTGAGGCTGAATGGGCAGACAGTCGAGCAGGTAGAGGCCTTTAGATACCTGGGCACAGAGATTGACACCCGCCTGTCCTTCTCCCAGCACACAGATTCTGTGTACAAGAAGGCACAGCAACGCCTGTTCCTGATGAGGAAACTCAGGAGCTTTGATGTCAGACAGGACATTTTAACAGCTGTATATAAATCACTTATAGAATCTGTACTCACCTTTAACATCACATCCTGGTTCACCCTTACCTCTGTCAAAGACAAATCAAAGCTTTCCCGGATCATCAATCAAGCAAGCAAAATAACTGGCAAAACTCAAATTCAATTGTCAGTACTTCACACCCAGGCAGTTAAAAGGAAAGCCAACCTCATTACACAGGATCCCACCCACCCCCTGCACAAGTCCTTCCAACATCTGCCATCAGGCCGCCGATATAAAGTCCCCCTATCCAAGAAAAACATCCACAAAAACTCATTCATACCCATTGCCATAAATAGTTTAAATAATACATGATCAATGGACAAATTAACCCTGACGCACTGTCACTTTACACGTACCCACAACTTTCAACTTTTATCTTGTCTATTTTTACAGTTTCTAATCTTTATACTTGTTTCTAAGACCTATACACACTGAGTGTGCCCGCAGAAGGCTGTGTTGTATGATGACTGTTGTATATTGTCTTGTTGTATGTTGAGCCACGTCAAAGAAGATTTTCTGTTACGACAGACAATAAAGTTTTCTGAACCTTATGGGGAACATTTTTACACAAAGGATGATAGGTGTATGGAACGGGCTGCCAGACGAGATAGTTGAGGCAGGTATTATAAATGCATTTAAAAAACATTTGGACAGGTACATTGTTAGGATAGGTTTAGAGGTTTACAGGACAAACACAGGCAGGTGGGACTAGTGCATGTTGGTCCCAGCAAAAGCATCTGTTTCCACTTTGTGTGATATCATGACTCTCCGACTCTAAAAGATCGAGACTCACAGAGGCCAAGCTCAGCCCAGCTCTCCAGACTGAAGGCCTTTCCATCTACTGAAAATGGTAGGGCTTTGGGGAGTGCTGTAGGGCAGAGGAATCTTGGAGTGCAGGTGCATGGTTCCTTGAAGGCCGAGTCGCAGCTAGATAGGGCGGATTAAAAGGCTTTTGGCACATTGGCTTTGATCAGTCAGAGTATTGAATGTAGAGGTTGGGAGGTCATGTTGCAGATGTATAAGATGTTGGTGAGGTCACATTGTGTTTTGTGTTCAGTTCTGGGCACCATGTTATAGGAAAGATGTTGTCAAGCTGGAAAGGGTACAGAAACGATGAGCTATAGGGAGAGGTTGAGTTGGCTGGGACTCTATTCCTTGGAGCGCAGGAGGATGAGGGGTGATCTTATTTAGTTTTGGAAACCCTGTTGTTGAAAAGATGTTGTTAAGCTGAAAAGGGTTCAGAAGAGATTTACGGGGTTTCAGCAGGAATCGAGTGCCTGAGCTATAGGATGAGTTTGAAAAGGCTAGGACTGTACGCAGGAAGATAGGGGGTGATCTTACAGAGGTGTGTAAGATCACGAGAGGAATAGATAGGGTAAATGCACAGAGTCTTTTAACCAGAGTAGAAGAATCAAGAGCTAGAGGACATAGATTTAAAGTCAGGGGGGAAAAATTTAATAGGAACCTCAGGGGCAACTTTTTTACACAAAGGGTGGTTGGGATATGTAAAGGGCCGATTTTTTCGGCAACTGTCACAGTCATAGCAGGTCGCCGAAAAAGCGGCAACTGGAGCCGCCCACGACAACCTACCACCTAGTCAACGTCAAGCTACGACAAGCTACTGACAACCGGCAGCCCATGAAGACGTCCACCTACGACAACCTATGACCACACAGGCGATAACCTATGACAACCAAAGTCAACGTACGTCCACCCATGACAAGCTACGACAAGCAACGACTCTGTCGGTGACAACTGAAGACAACTGAAGACAACTCAGTCGCCGGTACCTGTCGCCGGTTGAATGGAATTCACCAAAGTCAGCACCTGGCGAGCAACCAACATTGCCTGGCGACAACCTGCATCATCCTAGCAACAACCTACGACAGCACCTATGACAGAAGAAGACAAGCTACGCCAAGCTCACAGTCTCCGAAAAGTTTTGAACATTTCAAAATCCAGTGGTGACCAGAAAAAGTTACGACTATTTAGGCGTCTTGAGTTGACCACTCACAACCATACAGTTGCCACCCCGCGATCATGCCGTGACAGCCTAGTTGCCTGTACTCGCCGAAAAAAATTGCATAAGTGGGACAGGGGCTTAATCAGCTGCCAGAGGATGTAGTTGAGGCAGGTACTATCACAATGTTTAAAGAATACTTGGATAGGTACATGGATAGAATAGGTTTAGAGGAATATGGGCCAAACGGAACCAGGTGGGACTAGTGTTGATGGGGATAATTGATCTGTTTGGGCAAGTTGGGCACGTGGTGTGACTCTATGAGTAGGAAAGAACTGCAGAATTTTGGTTTAAATTTAATTCTATGTCTCTATGACAGCTATGGCAGGGGTTGCACGCCATCTATATAACTAAAACTCTAGACCACTTCCTGTGTGTGCTGCATATTGATTTTAGACAAATGCTACCCTATATCGCTATAATTTTTGGCCATCTTACTCACAGTCCTCCTCCATGGAGGCAGCCCCGAGGATTTTTCCGATCGATAAAAAAAAGTCAATCATTCTGGAAGATTGCAAGGGAGAGGCCACAACTGTGACTCTAAGCTATGAATCAACTGAATTGTGAGTCTACAATGTACTTGCAATGAATGATTTGTTAGCCCTTAATGAAAATGCAATGAGTTGTTTGGCCTGCCGTGTTTGAAACAGCAATGGAAATGAAATGAAAATGCAATGAGCTGTTTGGAATGCCCTGTGCTTGAAACTGTAATGGAAATTGAAATGAAATGAAAATGCGATGAGCTGTTTGGCCTCCCCTGTGCTTGAAACTGCAATGGAGCTTGACACTTTAAACATGACAAGAGAAATAAAGGAAGCACCTGATAAATGTAAAACAATGTCAACAAGCACAATACATGACTGCAATTAATTCAAGCAGAATGTTTAACCGCATTGTCCCAGTGCCAAAGATCAGTTGAAACATGATTACACATGTAACAAGAAACATCCTTTATCACTGGCAAGGCAGAATGATCTGAATGATGAACCAACGTGTGTATCTGCAGAAACCAGGCCCAAGGATGATTGTTACCTTCCACCTTTGTTATTCAGATGATCTGTAAGCAGTCATTGCTGGGCATGGAATTCACTGGAAAATGGGAGTTATATAGCACAGGTTAAGACCAGCCTATGCTGTTTATAGATGGCACTTTTTTAAAAGGTATGTGCACTGCTTTTGGATCAGAGCTGGGAAATGTGATAGATGACATGTGAAGGGGCGGCATGGTGGTGCAGCGGTAGAGTTGCTGCCTTACAGCGTCAGAGATCCCGGTTCGATCCTGACAAAGGGTGCTGTCTGTGAGGAGTTTGTATGTTCTATCTGTGACTGCGTGAGTTTCCTCCGGATGCTCCGGTTTCCTCCCACACTCCAAACACGTGCAGGTTTGTTGGTTAATTGGCTTCGGTAAAATTGTAAATTGTCCCTTGTGTGCAGGATAATGCTCGTGTATGGGGTGATCACTGGTCGGCACGGACATGGTGGGCCGAAGGGCCTGTTCACACACTGTGCCTCTAAAGTCTAAAATCACACGGTTAGAAACAAGACAAAGTGCTGGAGTAACTCAGCGGGTCAGGCAGCATCTGTGGAGAACATGGATAGGTGACGTTTCACAGTGCTGGAGTAACTCAGCGGGTCAGGCAGCATCTGTGGAGAACATGGATAGGTGATGTTTCACAGAGTGCTGGAGTAACTCAGCGGGTCAGGCAGCATCTCTAGAGAACATGGATAGGTGACGTTTTGGGTTGAGACTATTTTTCTTTTTCTTCTAAAATATGTTTGGCTATCTATGGGTGGACCAAATGCAGGTAGGTGGGACTAGTATAGATGGGGCATCTTGGTTGGCATGGGCAAGTTGGGCTGAAGGGCCTATTTCCATGCTGTATGACTCCATGACTAACATTGTGAGCACATATCAGGAGCAACCATGCTACAGACTAAGAATGTGCAGGCTGAGAGGGAATAGGAGATGCCAGACAGAAGAAGGGTAATGGGCCTGTCTATTTATTCAGGCGACTAGGCTGTCGCCACATGATGCCGGGGTGTTGCCAGTATGGTTGTGAGTTGTCTCCTCAGTCGCCCAAAGAGTGGTAGCGTCTGTCTGATCGTTGCTGGATTTTCAACGTTCAAACATTTTCGGCGACTGTCGGCGACAGTTGGCTTGACGCCAATGAGCTTATCTTGACTTCTCCTGATGTAGGTGGTGTCGTAGGTGGTCGCCAGGATGATGCAGGTCGTTGCCAGGTGACGTAGGTTGTCGCCGGTGCTGACAATTCCATTGGCAACTACCTACGTCAACCTACGTCAATCGGCGACTGAATTGTCTTCAGTTGCCTCCAGTTGTCGCCGCGAGCGTCGTAGCTTATCGTAGCTTGTCGCGGGTGAACGTAGGTTGTCGGTAGCTTGCCGTACCTCGATGTCAACTAGGTGGTAGGTTGTTGTAGCTTGTCGTAAACATTGTCGTAGACATTGTCATAGCGGGGGTCCAGTCGCCGGTTTTTCAGTGACCTGCTACGACTATGACAGTCGCCGGCAGTCGCCTAAAAAACTGCCCAAGTAGGACAGGCCCATAACACACAGGGCTAAGAGCAACTGTCTTGAGCCCTTGCTCACCAGTACTGGTTTTCATGATAATTATCGTTTTAAAGATGCAGCATGGAAAGAGGCCCTTTGACTCATCACCCAACCATCACCCTCAGTCAAAAGAAGAGTCTTCACCCGAAACGTCACATATTCCTTTTCTCCAGAGATGCTGCCTGACCCACTGAGTTACTCCAGTATTTTGTGTCTATCAACAATCACCAGTACACTAGTTCTACTCTACACAGTGGGGCCAATTTACAAAAGCCAATTGACCTACAAACCTGCACATCTTCAGAATGTGGGAGTTAACTAGAACACCCAGAAAAAACCCACGTTGTCACAGGGAGAACATACAAACTCCACACAGAAAGCACCGACAGATCTAACCCGGGTCTCTGCCGCTGTAAGGCAGCAACTTTACCGCTGCGCCACTCTTGGACAATTGTTCCTCTTTGGGCTGCAGCCAGAGAAAAGTCCATTGCGCCAAGTAAGACTCACCACTGCAGATGTGAAGCAAGGGGAGAGGAGGGAGAGGAGGGAGAGCAGGGATGGGAGCAAAGTTAAGGGAGCAGATTTGACTCCCTGGTCAAGGATGTCACTGAATGTCTACATGGCATTCTGAAGCAGGGCTGTAGCAATGTTACAAAATTTTGAGATTTAAAAAATCAAGTCTGCAATTTATCCCATCAGATAAAGCATAAAAAGAAGTTTAATTTGACACCTAAATCACTTTCATATCTTCAGTATTAAAAAAGTTATGGCCATATACATACTCAGAAAATAGCATCTTGTTCCCTATTGCTTTTCCATTGACTTAACACAAAAGCTGTGATCAAGGATAGTCAAAAGCCCATAACTTTCTTAAAAATTAAGAGAACTGAATGACATTTTCAGTTATTATAGATTGAAGCATTCTGAAACAAATAAGAAACAATCTTACTTGGATGACCTGAATGGAAAACATATAATTAGTTAGTTACCTAATTGTAGCTAATTACAAAATTCAATTACTAGATCTAAACATCTATCCATTTCTTAAGAAAAGGTTAACATTTTTAAAAAGCCTAAAGGGCCTGTCCCACCAGCATGCGACTCCATGCGGTGAGCGCGACCAAACTGGAAGCGGGGGCCGCGCGGAGGTCGGGTGATCCCCCGTACAGGGCCGTTCCCACTAGCATGCGCCTGCATGCGGCGAGCGCGTCCAAACCGCGCAGAGGTCGGGTGAGTAGCGCGGAGCTCGGGTGAGTGGCGCGACGTGGCGCGACGTTGGAGCGAAGTTGGAGCGAAGTCCGTGGTAAGTTCGCAAGGACAGAGAGGGACACACAGAGAGGCACACAGAGAGGGTCATGGAGGCACACATATAGATGGTCACGTAGGGACACATATAGAGAGGGTCACGGAGGCACACATATAGAGGGTCACTGAGGCACACATATAGAGAGGGGCACGGAGGCACACAGAGAGAGGGCCATGTAGGCACACAGAGAGGGTCACGGAGGCACATATAGAGAGGGTCACGGAGGCTCGACATAGAGGCGGTGCGTAATGCGTCGAGGCGGCTGCGGGCCGACAGGCCGTTGCCGCGCAGAATTTTTGAACACGGTCAGTTTTTCGGAGCCCTGCGCGATGTCAGGACCAGCCCCGCACAACTCTATATGGCTCCGGCGATCGAAGTGGGACCGGCCCCGCGAGGCCGGACAGCTCAAGCGACCGCGTTATGTCGCGCTCGCCGCATGCAGTCGCATGCTGGTGGGACAGGCCCTTTAGTGTCCAAATAACATTCACACAAGAATTCACAATATAACATGATTTTTAAATCTCATTGTCATGAATTTATAGGCCAAATGGAAGGAATTTAGTGTTTAATTCCTGTAAATTAATGGCCATTTAAATTAACTTGCGAGTGGGTTTTTGTGGAACGCGATCAATTGGAACGTTGCGGTTGCGGTGAATTTTAACCCCATATCGGCTGGAAAAACACTGCCAGTTCGTATGGGTCCTAAGTCACCTTTTCGCAACGTGAAATTTTGATTAAAGGCATCCTAAGAAGCAAGTTTATATGAAAAAATAAACGGTGTACCTTGCCTTGTCCCTTACGTGAGATCCGTCCCGTTGTCGGCGTTGACGGCATTAGAAGATGATTTTAATTTTACTCCTGCTTTTCATTTTTCCAGCGCTAATTTTAATAAGCTTAATAAAACGGCAGTCAGTGATTTTTCTTCAGCAACTAAAAAGCCTGTTCAAAATTGATTTGATTAGTCTGAAGAAAAACCGCATTTTAAACCCGTCCCCCTCTCAAAGGCGCCAAAGTCGCGCACACGGCCAGTGGCAGAACTGCAGCGCCGCTGAAGGTAAGTTTTGTAACATACCTACCAAATGCATGACTCCACACTTTGCTACACTGTATTCCATCTGGCACTGCTCTGCCCATACTCCCAACCTGTCCCAGTCCCTGCTTTCTGCACACCACCTGCCCCTCCACCTATTTCCGTATCATCTGCAAACTTGGCCACAAGCCTTTACTCCCCTCATCCAAATCATGAATAAACAACGTGAAGAACAGCAGCCCCAGCACCAAGTCTTGGCAGCCAAACATAAAAAGCCCCCTTTATTGCACTCTTTGCCTTCTGCCATCCAGCCAACCTGATATCCATGCTAGTATCTGCCCTTTGATACCATGGGCTCTCACCTTCTTTAGCATCCTTACATGTGGCACCTTATCAAAAGCTTTCTGAAAATCTAAGTAAACAACATTTACGGCCCTGTTATTTACTTTTTCAAAGAATTCCAGCAAATTTATCAGGGAAGATCTCCCCTTCACAAACCCATGCTGACTTCAGCTATTTTTTATCGTGAACTTCTCAGTACTCCGCAACATCATAATTTATAATGGACTCTGAAATCTTACCAACCACCAAAGTCTGACCAACCGGCCTATACAGTAGTTCCCACTATTCTGTTTTGCTCCCTTCTGTGGCTTAATATTGGCAATTTTCCAAATATCTTGAACTACTGCTGATTCTAGCGATTCTTGAAATATCACTATCAGTGCCTAAACAATCTCTAAAGCCACCTCTTTCATAAACCATGGGTGAAGTCCATCTGGTCCAGGTGACATCCACCTTCAGGCCTTCAGCTTCCTAAGCACCTTCTCCCAAGTAGAAGAAGGGAAAAATTTCTAAACACTGTCTTCGCATTTTTATTCTGGGGTATTGTGTGTAGATTGATGATAGAAAAAAATGAATTTAATCCATTTTGGAATAAGGCTGTAAGGTAACAAAAGGTGAAGAGGTCTGAATACTTTCTGAATGTACTGTAAGCCTCTCCCCTCTCCCAGCTTTCTTGCCCCCTCCCCCACAATCAATCTGAAGAAGAATCCTGACCTGAAATGTCATCTATCCGTGTTCTCCAGAGATGCTACCTGGCCTGCTGAGATACTCCAATACTTTGTGTCCCTTTATGTAAACAGCATCTGCAGTTCCTTATTTCTACAATGTAGGTTTCCTGATGGGCACTCATTTACAGCAAGTAGGCTGGAATGACGCTTACACAATGTCGTGAAGAATGAATCTGACCCAATTTCCCGGCTTAAGTTCAAATGAATAATTAAAGAACTTCCTGCCATTGGGGGCATAAGCCTGGGAGCATGTTTGCAGAAAAATTGTGTTAGAAATTGACCAGGCATCATGAGCAACACAAAGACACCCATTTTGTTTCATCCAACTGGAAGAGAGGACATGAGAGCTTTCATGAGTAACATAGATCAACACATCCAGAGCGGCACAGTGGCGCAGCAGTAGAATTGCTACCTTACAGCGACAGAGATCTGGGTTCAATCCCGTCTGTACGGAATTTGTACGTTCTCCCTATAACCTGCGTAAGTTTTCTCCGGGAACTCTGGGTTCCTCCCACAATTCAAAGATGTACAGGTTTATAGCCAATTGGCTTTGTAAAATTGTAAATTGTCCCTAGTATGTAGGATAATGTTAGTGTAGGGGGATCGTTGGTCGGCGCAGACTCGGTGGACCAAAGGGCTTGTTTCAACACTGTATCTCTAAACTAAACCTCTCCTCTATCCCACTCTTTACTGCTTTATGGGATCGAATGTTGAAATGCTGATGCATTAAGTTAAAATAACTGGGTAGTTCACATTGGAAACAAACTGATGAAGTTGCTCCAGGCTGGAGTAAGAAATGTCCAGAGTAATGAACATCAATGCAAAACACACACACTGGCATTTAATAAGGTGAAATAGTGATGACTTTCCTTGCCAAGCCAAAATGGGAATAGTCCCAGGAATGAGTGGGTTAACATATGACGAGCATTTGTTGGCACTGGCCATGTATTCAATGGAGTTTAGAATGATGAGGAGGGACCTTATTGAAACTTACCGAATAGTGAAAGGTAATGTGGAGATGATGTTTCCACTAGTGGGAGAGTTTAAGGCCAGGGGCCATAACATCAGAATGCAAGGACTTACTTTTTGAAAGGAGATGAGGAATTTATTTCATCTGCGGGTGTTGAATCTGTGGAATTCATTGCCACAGACAGCTGTGGAGGCCGTCAATTGATATTTTTAAGGTGGAGATTGACAGATTTATGATTAGGAAGGGTTGAGAGGGAAAGATAGATCAGCCATGAATGAATGGCAGAGTAGACGATGGGCCAAATGGCCTAACTCTGCGTCTCGAACGTCTGAACATATGAAAGCAACTACACTTGGCTCCACCATACAATGACAGTGTACAAAGTAGAACTATGGCTTGTGATCCCCTCCCATCCACATTGAACCAATATACTTCCAGTGTTATCATTAGCTAGACTAAGTGGGACCCGTTGGGTCCCTGTCACTCAGGAGGCCTGGTCCCCGAACGCAACCCATTCCCCAACACTATATCCCAACACTCACCCATAGCCCCTAACTGTGCAGGCGCAGCTCTTTTCCCCTCATGTGTCGGGCGGGGGGGGGGGGGGCTTTTGGGGGTGGGGAGGGGTGTGGTGACAGGGGTTGTGGGGGTAGGGGTGTGGGGGCAGGATGGTTTGTGGGGGGGAGGAGAGTGGGGGATTTTGTGGGGGGGGAGGGGGGTGTGCGGGTGGGGAGGGGGAGAGTTCAGAGAAAAGACGAGGGTTGTGGGGCGAGCGGGGTATCACGAGGGAGGGGGGCCGGGGCCAGTGAGGGGGACCAGAGGGGAAGAGGCTGGAGCTGGTGGTGCGATGGGAACTCACAGCGGGCGCTGGAAGTTCTCCTCCGCCGGGATCAGATTCTCCACTTTCCGTTTGGCGACATCACCCACGCCGGGCCGGGGCGCTTCCAGTCCCTCCGAAAATTGCGTCCGGTTGGAAACCGTCGGCCATCCTCAGCTCCATTAAAGATGTGATGGCGCAGGAAGGGGCGGACCATCCCACGGAGTGACAGGAGAAAAGACCAATCCACGCGGCGCTGTCCAGCTGGAGAGGAGATCGATCTGCGCAGCGAGGTTTTTAAGACTTTTAAACCTCGCTAGGTTTTACAATAGACCACCGATCAGAACAACACTTGGTGCACTCACAGCACAGGAGAACGGTGAGTGAGCTGGCGAAAAATCATAGCGCTATCGCGTACCGTTTTTGCACAAATAGAAAGACCACACACCTGGAAGATAACAAAATCAGTTTTGGAGACAGACAGACAGACAGATATCCATGAGGTGGGGCAGTAGGTAGGTTCATAAATGTTAGGAGCAGAATTAGGCCATTTGGTCCATCAGTTTGTGCGCTGTCTCTAAACTAAACTAAAAACTAGGTGGCAGGATAGAAGTGGAGGCATGGGGAAATAAATAGCTGCAGATGCTGCTTTACAAATGGTGGCACAGAATGCTGGAGTGGCTCAGGGAGAATGGAGTAGGCAGAGTCTCCGCAGAACAAAACCGTGTGAGCATTCAGGTCGGGATACTTCTTTGTTCTCTAGAGATGCTGCCTGACCCGACGAGTTACTCAAGTACTTTGTGTCATTTGGTGAAAACTAGCATCTGCAGTTCCATGATTCTACAAGCCAATGGTCCTTTCCAAAACAATCCCTCAAATTTCACCTTCCCCATTGTTGATTTTGGATTGCATCCAGGAAAATGTGTAAGCTGGTGACACTTGTGTTTGAGAATTGAACAAGATGGGGGCTTGGGATTGCTCTTTAATTTAGATGCGCCGCACCTGTACCGAGGTACAGTGAGAAGCTTTTGTTGCGTGTAGCTTGTGTTGAGCTCTGCGACCAGGTGTATGCATGAAGGGTCCTTTTCTGTCATGAGGAAATATGAAGATTGTGTTCAGCTTCTTTTCCCAATCTACCGTGCTGTAATATTAATCTAATTGCTCTAATGTCAATCACCCGACTTAAAGTGAAACATTCATTTCATCCCTTCGCTAAGCATTTACGTTTCTTTCACTCCCCGAGGTGTGTTTCAGCAAGACGAGCCTAGGCTGTCAATGTTGGGAAAGCTGGCATTTTAAACCAATCTAACGACAACTAGTTATCTGCGCTGCAGAATCTGTGTTTACTGAGATCATTGGCTTTTGTTTAGTTTAGTTTATTGCCACGTGCACCGAGGTGCAGTGAAGAGCTTTTTTGTTGTGTGCTATCCAGTCAGCGGAATGACTATACTGTACATTATTACAATCCACCCATCCACAGTGTAAAGTTACACGATAAAGGGAATATTGTTTAGTGCAAGATGATCAATATTTATATCGCTGGGTTTATAAACTGCCCATCCAAAATATGAGGTGCTGTTCCACCAATTTGCATTGGGCCTCACTCTGACAGTGGAGAAGTCCCAGGACAGAAAGGTTGGAATGGGAGGGGAGTTAAAGTGTTTAGCAACTGGGAAATCGCGTAGGCCGAGGTGTACTGAGCGGAGGTGTTCAGCAAAACGATCGTCGAGCCTGCGCTTGGTCTCGCTGATATTGGCTTAGTAAAATAGCAAGATTAAATGAGAACTTACCAGTTCGAAGTTTGATCTGTATTTTATGAGGAGTTACGATGAGGGATTACGTGAAGACCCCGTCCAGCACGCATGCGCGAAATTCTTCAAAGCAGCGGTGTGGATTCACAGAAAAAACACAACGATTGAAATAAATATAGTAAAGAAAAAATAAGAACTTAATTACCAGTTGATCTGTATAATAGAGGGTGGGAGCGGAGGGCACGTAATCCCTCATCGTAACTCCTCATAAAATACAGATCAAACTTCGAACTGGTAAGTTCTCATTTAATCTTACTATTTTATTTCGGAGTCACGTGAGTGACTACGTGAAGACTTCAAAGCTCTGTGATTCCGAACCGTGTACCAGCTCATGCTTCACTCACTGCCTGAAGACCTTTGAGGGAGAAAGTATGTTATCACAATCAACAAAAAAGGTTTATTAATAACAACAAAAAACAAAGAGCTCCCCCCCAGGCTTAAATTAAATATTATCTGCAGACTCTAAAATTCTGTCTGCAAATGGAGCAGGTTCCGCCAGCAGCTTATTATAAAACCTTTGGAAAGTTCTTTCCGAAGACCATCCTGCTCTGGCCAGAATATGGTCCATAGGTACATCCATTCGCCTAGCCGCCGACGTTGATACAGCCCTGGTGGAGTGAGATTTGTAAACATTAGTGTTCATTCCCGCGGACTTAAGCACCTGCTTGAGCCACTGTGAAATGGTTTGGCTCGTCACCTGACCATGGGCTTCTTGTGGCTTATCCATGAGGCTTTTTCTCTTCCTCTTAAATTGTATGTTGTGTCTATGTAAATGGTGAGATGGGTCCTGGCACACAGCTGTGGGTCAGATGAATATGCCCGGAACTCCATAACTGGTTCCTGGTCTAGTTTGTTTGACCAGACACTGAATATGGAATGTGATACAGTCCAATGACTCTGTCATGCTGTCCAGCCTCAGAAAGTGGAGGGACTGTACCCTTTGCGCTGACACTAATGCCATGAGCATGACTGATTTCAGGGTAAGTTGTTCCAGCATGAGTGACCTGGGTGGCGGCCATCCCCTAAGGTACGTCAGCACAATGCTGATATCCCAGATCTGAGTATACCTTGGTCTGGGTGAATTAGTGTTAAAAATACCCCTCAAGAGTTTGACCACCAGTGGATGGGACCCCAAAGCCTGTTGTCCTGCTGCTGGAACCAAATAAGTTGACAACGCACTCCTGGCTGTATTGATGGCGCTGTAGCCGAGTCCATCCCTTTGAAATCCAACCAGGAACTCCACAACACTGGTAGCTGTTGCTGTTGAGTAGGTAGTTCCTGTTTTGGAGCAATACCGTTCCCATTTCCTTATGTTGGTCAGGTATTGTTTCCTGGTGGACTCCCGGTGGGATGCGGTCATCATGTTGATGGCATTCTCAGACAGTCCCAGACCCAGTAGAGGTCTTTTTAGAATCTGCAAGTCAGGAGATTGACTCTGCCATGGCACGGGTGACTAATGCCTGACACTGGGTGGATTAATAATTGTGGACTGCTGGGGAATTCCAACGGTGTTTCGACAGCCATGTCGAGGGCCACTGGGAACCATAGCTGTGTAGGCCAGTCGGGTATTATCAAGATTCCTGAAGTGGAATCTAATTGAATCTTGCGTAATACCCGACTGATGAGGCAGAAGGGAGGAAAAGCATAGAAGAACATTTTCCCCCAATACAGCGTGAATGCATCAACTGCTGCTGCCTCAGGGTCTGGTTCCCAAGCGATATACGTTGGTACCTGGTGATTCAGCCTAGATGCAAATAGATCGATATCCGGTGTGCCATATTGCTTTGTAATTTCAGCAAATACTTTGGGATTTAACATCCATTCGATGTTATCGTTAAATTTGCGTGACCTGGTGTCTGCCACTGTATTTTGCTTACCTGGTAAGTAAGTTGCTGATAACCAAATATGTTTTTCGACACACCATTGCCAGATTAGGTTGACCAAATTGTCACATGATATCGACTTTACACCACCCATGTGGTTGATATATGCCACCACCGTGGTATTATCTAATTGCAACCGGACATGTGCGTGATGCGTCTTAGATGAATATGCTTTTAAACCATAAAACGCACCCAACATTTCTAAGTAGTTAATACCCCGTGTCTGTAGGCAAGATGATTCATAATTAGTCCATCTGCCCCCTGTGCTGGATTGCATGTTAGTTGCTCCCCAGCCCAAAGCACTGGCATCCGTTTAATAGTGTCAATCGTAAATCCAAGATAGTCCATGGTTGTGGACAGTGTAAAATTGGATATATCTGGATGTATGACAAACTCCAAAGTTTCAAACAAACGTTTGGTGGTTGCTACTGCCGAAATGGCTGTCTCCAAGGTTTTCCTTACTATTGAAATGTCGTCTAAGTACGCCATGACTATATGCTTGTGATTCCTCAATAATGCCAAGGCAGGTTTTAAGATTTTGGTGAACAACAGCTGAGGTTAGCCCATTTGGTAAGGCTTTAAATTGCCATAGCTGTTTCATCCAGATAAACTTTAGGTATTTACGATGCTCCTTGTACTGAGTAGTAGGCATCTTTTAAATCAATGCTTGCCAGAAAGTACCCTCTAGAAATCAATTGTCTGGCTGTTTCAAATGTTTCCATCTTGAAAGGTATATACTTAACAGATTCGTTTAAAGAAGTTAAGTCAATGATGATGCGACATCCACCATCTTTTTTAGTTTTAGTGAAAATAATAGACACAAATTCCAAAGGTTCATGTTTTGTTCTTTCAATGACACCTTTGCTAGTAGCCTCATCAGTTCAGCTTGACCCTCTTGTTTCTCTTTGACTGAGAGGGTGAATACCCTTTGGGATATATGCTGAACTGGCGGCATGTTTCATGAACAAAATCAATTTTATAGCCATGAATGCTGCTGAGTATATATTTGTCATTAGTGATAGACTCCCATGTATCCAAAAACAAGTGCAATCTCCCCCCTGTTAGTATAGAGCTCCTACTGCTCATATGCTGAGAGGAACCAGACCCACCTTCCTCCATGGTTAGTGGTGCTTCTTCTGCCTCTTCGCTAAACGATGCTGGGCTGTAGAGGGCTGCTGTTGATGTTGATGTTGCTGTTGATGTTGGGGGTGGCGCATTTTCCATGGGGTCCGCTCTGGGTCCTGGCCCAAAAAAGGCTTACGGGGAATGGTTGCGGACCCCGAGCTTTCACCAGTCCCATATGGTAGTCGGCGACTGGTGGACGCCTTGGGGTACTGCCGCCTGGGTTTGTTAGGTCTGCTCGGTCCATTTCTGCAAAGGTCTTGGACTCTTCCTCCAGGTCTTTCACCTTTTTTGGAAGGTCCTTTCCAAAGAGCAGAATTGGAGGTTCTGAACCCGGTGTTTTGCAAAGTCCTGCAAACTTAGGGTTGAGGGCAGGCTTGATGATTTCCTTCCGTAAATTGTTAATCTCAAATTGAGTGGTGCACAGCAGAGCTAATGTATCTTGCTGATTTGTGGTGATGTCCACTCCATCCATGGACCGACAATATGAAGTTATTCCTGCTGTCAGGAGTTTTAGGGTTTTCTGGAGCTTCAACTGGAAGTTCCTGATATTCTGCCCCAAATGTCCCCAAATTTGGCTGTTTACATCTGGTACATTCAGTGATGTACAATTTTCTGGGGCTGAATATAATTCAAGAGCCTCATTGACCACCCGTTCTTGTAGGGGTTTTGAGGACCGGTGGTCAATGCTGGCTGCAAGTTTCGGCTCTAAAGGCCGACCCGCTCGTGGAGTGGCCATGTAGCGGTTGACCACACCCAGCAGCTCTTCCTGATCCTGTACACCCTGCGTACTCCGGACATCTTCAGCCAGCGACCCCCCTTCTTGACCAGCCCAGACCTGGTCGCCAATGCTGCCTTCAATAGAAGGTGAAGCAATGGGCAGTGCCATAAAGGGCACCGCGGGAGTGCCTGAGCTCCCTTGGTGAGTCTGCTGCTGCTCTCTCAGCAGATCTCGCTGGAGCAATTGCCGTTCCATTCGGCTTAGGCGGCAGCCTTTGCCGCTCTCGAGCGGTGAGGCATCTTCATCCGAATCGTCGGATACTACCGCCCGGTTCTGGCTGCAGGTACCTCCAGCCCGCTGCTGAGGCTGCACTAGCGGTGCTGGGCTCGGCTCGGTAGTCAAATCTGCCGCCTCTCGCGTCCCCCCCCCCCCCCACCTCCAGGGAGACGAACGGGGGCGAGCTACACATTTCTTTCCTCTGGTCTTGCTCATTCTCCTGGAACACAAAGCAGACCACAGAGAAAATACACACGGCCACGGTAAAACACTTACCTGTCGGCCCGACTTTCAAATTGTAGCGGGAGCACCTTGAACTCCGGTTCGTCACGGGTGCACTGCATGAACGCTAATGTCGCGCATGCGTGCTGGACGGGGTCTTCACGTAGTCACTCACGTGACTCCAAACTAAAATTGTAAATTGTCCCCAGTGTGTGTAGGATAGTGTTAGTGTGCGGTGTTTGCCCGTAGGCGCGGTGATCGCTGGTCGCCGTGTTTCCATCTCTTAGCTAAACTAAACTACAGGCCCAGAACCTTCAAACACTCCTCATACGTTAACCCAATCATCTCTGGGATCATTCTTGTAAACCTCATCTGGACTCTCTCCAACACCAGCACATGCGTTCTGAGATATGGGGCCCAAATCTGCTCACAATACTCCAAATGTGTCCTCGCATTAATAAACCTTATAAAGCCTCAGCAGTGACCCTTGGCAAAATCACTGCACTCTTGTAAGTGAAAAAAGCATTGCATAAAAAGCATCAGTATTTTGCCCGAAGCATTTAGTTAAAGAATATGAACATGAACTCCTACTAGGACACTGGTTATGTTGAATAGGAACAGTCCATTGACAGCAGATTTGTAATTAGCTTTAACACCATGCATTTTATTAATTGTTGTATTTTGTTCATTACTAATGCAATTACCAATATTAATTTTGCTTTTAACAGAACAAAGGCCACTTATCAAAAACCCAAACATAGAAACATCAAGGTTAATTCCCGGGATGGCGGGACTGTCATATGCTGAGAGAATGGAACAGCTGGGCCTCTACACTCTGGAGTTTAGAAGGATGAGAGGGGATCTCATTGAAACATATAAGATCGTTAAGGGCTTGGACACACTAGAGGCAGGAAACATGTTCCTGATGTTGAGGGAGTCCAGAACCAGAGGCCACAGTTTAAGAATAAGGAGTAAGCCATTTAGAATGGAGACGAGGAAAGACTTTTTCTCACAGAGAGTGGTGAGTCTGTGGAATTCTCTGCCTCAGAGGGCGGTGGACGCAGGTTCTCTGGATGCTTTCAAGAGAGAACCAGATAGGGCTCTTAAAAATAGCGGAGTCAGGGGATATGGGGAGAAGGCAGGAACGGGGTACTGATTGGGGATGATCAGCCATGATCACAATGAATGGCGGTACTGGCTCGAAGGGCCAAATGGCCTACTCCTGCACCTATTGTCTATTGTCTAAAAAGTTTTTCCTCATCTCCTAATAACCTACCCCTTATTCTTAAATAAGTAAGATTCCTATTTGTCTGACTTTGGACTATGTACGTACATTTTTGGAGTCAAAGATGCAAGCCTGACAAAAAGGTCTGTTATTAAAGTTATCGCTTAAAACCATTGTAGCCCACTTCATAATACGAGGACGAGCCCTGACCCAAAACGTCACCTATCCATGACCCCCAGAGATGCTGCCTGACCCGCTGAGTTACTCCAGCATTTTGTGCTTTGCTCAAGATTCCAGCATCTGCAGTGTCTTGTTTCTATATCATAATCCTTTTCTAGTTCTGGCTAGAAAAGGATTATGATATATTTCAGCCGCCGAGGCTCGCCGGACGAGGTGGTGGCCTAACCACTGTTTAAGAAACATTTCAACTGCCGCCTCCTGAATGCTGATCATTTCTCCAGCTTCGAACATCAACTAATTATAATAGGTCTAGTCTGTCCCCTTTTAATTGTTCTTATGTATCACCCACCATAAGGACTTTATCACCCAGTTTGCTGATCTTATCTCTAGCTTGTTGCCCAAATTTGACTGGGTCGTGATTCTTGGTGATGCTAACATTCATATCTGTTGGCCTACTAAGCATCTTGTGAGTGAATTTATGAACCTGGTTGAGTCCTTCAATCTGTCGCTAGTCACCGCTGGGCCCACTCACAAGCTTGGCCACACACTCGACCTCGTGCTATCGTCTGGTCTCCCAATTTGTAATATAGACATTATTGATGCTTGTCTGTCAGATCATAGCGCAATCATATTTGATGCATCTCTGCCTTTCTCTCCCTCAAAATCCCATCTCCCTGCTCGCTACTCCCGCTACATAAACTCTTCGATTGCCAGTAAGTTCTCTGAGGCTCTCATAGCTGCTCCCGATATCCGCACCATCGAGGCGTCTCCCCTGACTCAGCACTGACGACCTCATTTCTTTATTCAACACCACTTGCTCTTTCATTCTGGATTCTGCAGCTCCTCTTAAAATGAAAAAACCTAAACCTAAAGGTTGGCCCTCAATGACATGTCTGGCTCAATGACACCACCAGAGCCCTAAGAAGAGAGTGCAGAAAATCAGAACGGAAGTATAAATCTGATAAGCTTCAAATTTCCTTTCAAGTTCTGAGAAACAATCTTCTCAAATACCAGGAAGCATTAAAGTCTGCGAGAACACAATACATTTCCGACCTTATTTCCAAAAACGCCCATAACCTCAAGGTCCTATTTAGTACCATTACCTCTGTCATATGTGCTGCCCCCAGTACCAGCTTAGCCGGGTCCCCTGCTAAGTGCGAAGAATTTACTACATTTTTCACCAGCAAAGTTGAGAACATTAGAACGAATATTTCCCCTCCCATCAGTGACCTAGCATTCTCATTGGTCTGTTCTTCAAAATTAGACTGTTTCCAACCCGTTACTCTACCCTCCCTTGTAAAGATGGTCCCCACTATGAAATCTGCAACGTGCCCCCTTGATGTTGTCCCCACTGCCCTTCTGAAGGATGTCATTGCACTTGCCGCATCCTCTCTATCATCCCAGCATCCTCTCTATCATCAACAGTTCTCTGGCCACTGGCACTGTACCTACCTGCTTCAAGCACGCGGTGGTCCAGCCCCTCCTGAAAAACCTAACCTAGACCCCACCTTGCCTAGCAACTACAGACCTATTTACAAACTGCCTTTCCTTTCAGAAGTCCTTGTAAAGGTAATTCTAAATCAACTAATGCCATTCCTACACCAAAATACCATTCTGGAAAGTTTCCAATCAGGTTTCAGGGCCCTCCACAGCACAGAGTCTGCCCTGCTGAAGATACACAACGACCTGCTTCTCGTCATCGACACCGGCGACTGTGCAATCCTGCTCCTTCTCGACTTCAGCGCAGCGTTTGATACAGTCGACCACACCATCCTAATTGACCGTCTCCGGTACGGGGTTGGTATTGATGGCACTGCCCTGAGCTGGTTCGTTTCCTACCTCAAAGATAGGAGTTTCTCTACAAACATAGACAACTCTTTCTCTTCCCCAGCCAGCCTTTGCTGCGGGGTTCCACAAGGCTTAATCCAAGGCCCCATTCTCTTCCCTATGTATATGCTCCCCCTAGGCCAAGTCATCCAAAGGTATGGCATTTCCTTCCACTGCTATGCAGACGAAACACAGCCCTTTCTCCCCCTGAAACCCAACAACTGATCACATCTACTCAGCCTTATGCATTACCTCAAGGATATAAAGTGTTGGATGGCCCAGAACTTCCCCAACTAAACGAGAGCAAGTCTGAAGTCAACCTACTCAGCCCCTCGGAATCCATCAAAACGATAGCAGGCAGCCTTGGAAGCCTAACCTTACTCAAACTGCACGTCAAACACCTTGGCGTGATATTTAGTCCGCATTGAAGTTTGACAAACAAGTCAACTCTGTGGTAAAAGCTAGCTTTTTCCAGCTTCGCATGATAGCTAAAATCAAACCATTCCTCCAATTCGACGACCTTGAAAAGATCATCCACGCATTTACCTCCTCCCGCCTTGATTACTGCAACTCCCTATACACTGGCACCAGCCAATCATCCCTGTCCCGCCTGCAATTGGTCCAAAACACCTGAGACTTCTGACGGCTACCCGTAAAAGGGACCACATCACCCCGATCCTGGCCTCTCTCCACTGGCTCCCAGTACGGTACAGAATCAATTTCAAGCTCCTCCTATATGTATACAAAGCCCTTAACGGGCTTGCCCCCCGCCTATATCAAAAATCTGCTAACCCACCATTCTACCTCCAGCTCCCTCAGGTCGGCCGACCTGGGGCTACTGACTATCCCGCTGTCCAGGTTTAAGCTCAGGGGCGACCGCGCTTTTGCGGTTGCAGCATTTAAACTGTGGAACAGCATCCCTCTTCTCATCAGAACTTCCCCCTTCATCAACTCCTTTAAGTCTAGTCTTAAAACCTATTTCTACTCACAAGCGTTTCTTGAGGTCCTCTGAGGGAGCGCTGTATATATGTATTTATGTATGTATTGTCAGATCTCTGTACCATTGTATGTAGCACGTTAGTTCCTGCACTGATGTAAAACACTTTGGTCAATGAGAGTTGTTTTTAAATGTGCAATAGAAATAAAATTGACTTGACCTGACAAGAAGTGATAACACTAAGCCTTTGAGACCTGTTGTTCTACAGTTGTTTATATTTGTATAGCTTATATCTCAATTTAGCTGTACCAATGGTTCATAGAAATAGATTCATAGAGTCATACAGCACCAGGTGATGAAGAAAGTTGATGCCATGTTGGCCTTCATAATGAGAGGATTTGAGTGCCGGAGCAAAGAGGTCCTTCTACAGTTGTGCAGAGCCCTAGTTAGACCACACCTGGAGTATTGTGTGCAGTTTTGGTCTCCTAATTTGAGGAAGGACATTCTTGATATTGAGGTGCAGCGTAGGTTCACAAGGTTAATTCCCGGGATGGCAGCACTGTCACATGATGAATGAATGAAATGCCTGGGCTTGTATTCACTGGAATTTAGAAGGATGAGAGGGGATTTTATAGAAACATATAAAATTATTAAGGGATTGGGCACGCTAGATGCAGGAAACATGTTCCCGATGTTGGGGGAATCCAGAACCAGGGGCCACAGTTTAAGAATTCAGGGTAGGCCATTTAGAACTAAGATGAGGTAAAACCTTTTCACTCAAGAGTTGTGAATTTGTGGAATTCTCTGCCTATGGAGGGCGATTCACTGGATGCATTCAAAAGAGAGTTAGATCGAGCTCTTAGGGCTAGAGGAATGAAGGGATATGGGGAGAAGACTGGAACGGTACTCATTGTGGATGATCAGCCATGATCACATTGAATGGCTGTACTGGTTCGAAGGGCCAAATGGCCCCCTGCACCTATTTTCTATGTATCTATGTAGCACATAAACAGACACTTCAGCCCAATTCGTCCATGCTGACCAAGATGCCCTAATTCGTCCCATTTGCCTGCATTTGGTCCAATCCCTCAGACATGGCTGAGAATGCAGGCTCATGGTTCATTACAGAATGCTTCTCAACTACAGTACAAGGGTGGCACAGCAGTAGAGTTGCTGCCTTACAGCGCCAGAGTCCTGGGTTCGATCCTGACTGTGGGTGCTGTCTGTATGAAGTCTGTACGTTCTCCCTGTGACTGCGTGGGTTTTCTCCGGGTGCTCCGTTTTCCTCCCACATTCCAAAGACATGCAGGTTTATAGGTTAATTGGCTTCTGTGAATTGCCCCAAACGTGTGTGAAGGATGCAAAGTGTGGGGGAAGGAACTGCAGATGCTGGTTTACACCAAAGATAGACAAAAAATGCTGGAGTAACTCAGCGGGCCAGGCAGCAGGAATGGGTGATGTTTTGGGTCGAGACCCTTCGTCAGAAGCGAAACAGGGATAACATGGAACCAATGTACGGGTGACCACAGATTTGGTGGGTCAGAGGACCTGTTTCCACTCTATCTCTAAAATGAAAACTAAAACAAGTGATAGATTTGAGTGTTGGTCTACATGAGAAAATGAAAATGCAGTGTTCTGAAGTAGACTCTGACTTGCAATTTCTCCCTCCATACATTCTGCTTGCCCTGCTGAATGTTGCCCACATTCTCTATTTATATTTCAGATTATAATGGAATTGAGTTGTAAAGTACATTAACAACACTGTTTGTGCTTTATAACATTGAGTTATAAAGTACATTAACAAACCTTCAATCTTTAACCTCAGCATTATTTTCTTTGTGGGATCCCGGCCCCAAGGCAGGCATCCATGTAGCAGAGAGGGAGTTGGCGGATGGTGCCAGTGTATGCCTGAAGTAAGGACAGTTTGACGTAACCGCCAATAATGCAGGCACAGCTGGGGCTCTTGCAAGTGCCCATGGCTACACCTTTAACATGGAGAAAGTGGAAGGAATCAAAGAAGAAGTTTTTGAGGATGAGGACAAGTTTTGTCAGATGGAGGAGAGTGTTACTAGAGGGAAATTGATGGGTCCCTTTAGTTTAGTTTTTCGTTTAGTTTAGAGGTTCAGCGCGGAAACATGCTCTTCGGCCCATCAAGACCGCGCAGACCAGCAATCCCCGGAAACTAACACTGTCCGACACACACTAGGGACAATTTGCAATTATACCAATATGGTACAAAGTGAATTTACAGAAAACTCTGCTTTAAGTGTCGAATAGGCCAGGAGGACACATTATTGGCAACAATGCTGAATACAAGATTGAATACGTGTATGTTTTTAAACAGGAGCACCCGGGAAAAACCCACGCAGGTCACAGGGAAAACTCGGTACAGACAAGCACCGGTAGTCCTGATCGAATCCTAGTTTAGTTTAGTTTTATCTGGCGCTGTAAGGCAGCAACTCTACCGCCGTGCCACCCTCTATAAGAGGGTGAAACAGACGGTCTTGAAACCCTTAGGTGGGGTTGGAGGTGTAGAGGGACTGGACGTCTATGGTAAAGATGAGGCAATGGGGGCTGAGAAACTGGAACTTGTCAAAAGAGAAGGTGTTGAGGGAATCTATTTCTGCCACAGGAATCACACAAACAGCCAAGTGTTTCCACACGACTTTCATTGGCACCTGTTGAGTGTTAATGGGAGTCAGATGTACATGTGTGTTGATGCTGGGTAGGAGCAGATCTCGTGTGGCCTGTAAGACTGCAACAGTTTACCAGCAGTCACTGGCCATGATCACGAGGTAGACCCGATCCCTGGGAGAGCAGCCAGAGGGCTTGGTACACCTCACAGCAAATACAGCACCTTAATGTGAATGATCACTGAGCCAGTGAGCATGAAAGGAAAGCGCAAGATGTATTTTGCGTGCAGTTCCGTCGCCCCGTTACAGGAAGGATGTGGAGGCTTTACGGAGGGTTTTTTTGATGGATATTTGTGACACAGTGAAATTCTTTGTTTTACTTACCGTGTGCAAAGTATAGGGTGCTGACAATATTACAAAGTGTTCAATATGGTCCCCAATGGTCCACCTTTGTTCTTGGCTCCCACCCACCCATGTCAGAGAGTGAGGGAAAGCAAGGGTTGCTACACACTTTGATTCCCCCTCCCATTCCCACACTGACCTTTCTGTCCTCGGCCTCACTGTCAGAGTGAACCTTTCCCCACCCCAGTTCTCCGACTAGTTTCACTGTCCACCTGATTAATTTACTGATTGTATGCCTCCTTCACAGCTAACAATTTTACATTTCCTTATCCATGTCTGCTTTGATCTGTCATTTTCACGCCTTACCCTTCCATATCTCTAGACTCCCTCTTCCAACTCTCAGTCTTAAGAAGGGCCTCGAACCGAAATGTCACCTATTCCTTTTCTCTAACGATGTCAGAACTGTTTTCCAAGGGTGGAAATGTCCAACACAAGAGGGTGTGGCTATAAGGGGAGAGGGTGACGTTTTTAAGCAGTGGCCAGTCTCGCCAGCAGGGTTAGCATTGCCCGACATGGACCAGGGACGCGCACAGAAGGCCGAAGAGGAGGAAATCGGCAACAGCGGTCACGAGGAGCAAGGCAGGAGGTCACACCTGCCGTGCCTTGCCATACGCTACAGCAGGCCCCGCTCGCTCGCCCGCCCAGAGAGGAAGGTCGGACGGAGGGCCGGTAAGCATTCCGGCGGTGGAGGGAGAGCACTGTCTCGACGGGGGAGTGGGCTGCGGAAGGCCCTGCAGCAGCCTGGGCCTCGGCTAGACCCGCGCCGCTCCAAGAAGCCGAGCGCGTGGACTAGGCGCAGCTTACAGCAATGGAGCAGCAGTCGAGGACACCATGGCCAATGCTGCCAGGACAACGGGCCTTCATGGTGAGCTCAAGAACCCGGCACTTACAACAACTGGGATTTGAAAATGGTGCCTAAAACTGGCGATTCTGTATAGTGTCTCAGTGTACTACTGCTATACATTCTTACTGTACCTTAGATTTATGTATAGTGATACTTGTACTGAATTGTATTCAAAAATGAATTTCACAGTACCTTGGTACATGTGATAATAAACTCTCAGTTTCAATTTAGTTTATTGTCACATGTGCCGAGGTACATTGAAAAGCTTTTGTTGCATGCTAACCAGTCAGTGGAAAGACAATCTATCTTCTGTACATAATTAAAACTCTCATCCTGTGCTCTTCCGGTTTGCATTGTATTTACATTTGCGCAATAACGGTACCCTATGATTTTTCGCCACCTTGCTCGCCATTCTCCTGTGCTGCAAGTGCAACAAGTTTCTTTCCGATCAGTGGAATATTAGAAAAATTATTAAGATATAAAAATTGTAAAAAACGCCCATGTGCAGATTGGTCTCCTCTTCTGTCCGCAGATTGGTCTTCACTCCTGTCATTCGCCGGTGCGGATGACGACGCCCCTTACGGCACCAGCTGTCAATCACTGGCAGCGAGGAGAATAAAGCTGAAGGAGCGGAGTGAACAGAGTAGGAGAACGGGTGGGGCTGCATCTGCGTTGACCACCACCACCATGAAGGAGCTGTTCAGTGAGGCCCAGGGACCACTGAGTGAGGCTGGGAGCCATTGAGTGAGGCTGGGAGCGGGTGCCGCTGAGTGAGGCCGGGGCCGGGAGCCGCTGAGTGAGGCCGGAGTCGGGGCTGGGAGCCACTGAGTGAGGCTGGGAGCCGTTGAGTGAGGCCAGGGCCCGGAGCTGCTGAATGAGTCCGAACACGGGGCTGGGAGCCTCTGAGTAAAGCCGGAGCCAGGGCTGGGAGCCGCTGACTGAGGCCTGGTCTGGGAGCTGATGAGTGAGGCTGGAGCTCTTCCCCTCTCTTCCCAATGGTTCTCCCCCGTCTTTAATCTGAGCTCTCTCCCCTCTCCCCCTCCAACTCCCACTCCCACACACCCCCTCCACCCCCACACACCACCTTACCCCTCACAAACCCCTGCCCACATACCTCCCTACCCCCCACACCCCTTCCTCCTCATGCTCACCCCCTCCCCTCCCACCCCCCCCCCCCACACACCTGAAGCTGACCTGTCCCCAGCAGCAGGATGCTTATCCATCCTCCCCCCCCCCCCCCCCCCCCACCAACCTCCACCTGAAGCCATCCCCGTCCATAGCTGTACTCTTTACCGGGGTAAAGTTGCGGGGAGGGCACGAATGTTGTGCAGGAGGGGTCGGGAGCATGCCACTTGCGACGCTCCTTGCACCGAGGTGTGCAAAACCTCTCTCCTGACAGCATGATTGAGGTTACTTGGCTGTGGGAATTTAAGGATTTGCAGGAAGCCGCTGACATGAGCGAGCGGCAGGTGAGAGATATTCAGGCGGAGAGCACTGCCAGAGGTGAGTGGGCCGGCAGAAGGCGCTGAAGTGGCGGACAATTTGACTGTCGGGTCCCGGCGATCGCTCGCAGCTACCCGAGCTGCTCCTATCCCCGGCTGCAATGTGGTGGCTCCACGCCTGGAGCGCCGCAGCAGCGGTAAGTAAGTGAGTTACTGGCATTATCCCCGACCCCCTCATTCTCAACAGTCCTGCTCTCCCCGAAACTTTACCCCTGGCACAGACCTCCCATACACTGTGAAAGGAACTGTCCCCCCAATTGGTCCCTTGAACAAGTGTTGTAATTCAATAAGATGACAACTGATTCAACTTTTCCCTGTGTGCTCCCGTTTTTCCCACCATCTCTCCACCTGCCATCACCCCCCCCCCCTCCCTCCTTCAGAAATTCAGAATAAAGGAGACTAGGAAGCCTTGGGCAAATTGACTTGTTACTGTTTTTATTTTTATTGTTTATTTTTACGGAGAGAAAAATCTGCGCATGCGCGTTTTTTAATTTTTATCCGACTGAGTGCCTACCCTGAGTAATTACTCACGTGCATGTGACAGGGGTAGGCAGCAGCAGGAGTGGGCCATGACAGCGCGCCCCCCCCCCCCCCCCACTGGACCCCGACAGGGCCTCGTCTGAAGCCATCCCTGCCCCTCAGCTGCAGAACGCTCCGGCCGGCCCCCGCCTGAAGCCGTCCCCGTCCCCAGCTGTGGTCCATTTGGCCCACAACACAAGTATTAGCCCAAGAAAAGTCCATTCCGCCCACAATATCCATCCTAGCCTCCGGAAACCAGTCCATTCAGCCCACTACAGATTTCCACTTGCCGTGCCCATCTGCGCCTGCGCAGTAATGCCTGCGTGTTCTACGACACAATGGGAACCCAATAGGCGGGAATGTCTGCGCCGCCCTAGAGCCGCTATGAGTGGATGGGGGGGGGGGGGGGGGCGATGATACCGATTGAATGAGTGCATGGGGGGGGGGGGGGGTGAAGGGCAATGGGTGGAGTGGGGGGGAGGGGGTGAGGGGAGTTGGGTGGATGAGGGGCGTCAAAATGGAAACCCGCAAGCCTCGTCTGTGCAGTGGGTGGTGGAATATTGCATTGGGGGACCAGGCCTCCCTAATGTAGTCTCGTACAAGATTATAATCGAGCCATTTATAGTAATATGGATACATGATAAGAGAATAACGTTTAGTGCAAGGTAAAGCCAGCAAAGTCCGATCAAGGAAAGTCCGAGGGTCGCCAATGAAGTAGACGGTAGTTCAGTCCTGCGCTCTGGTCGTGGTGGGATGATTCAGTTGCCTTGGGGAGTTGGGGAGAAACTATCCCTGAATCTGGGGGTGTGCGTGTTCACACGTCTATATCTTTTGCTTGATCGGAGTGGGGAGAAGAGGGAGTAGCCATTGAACCATTAATGGAGATCGATGGGGCAAGATTTTTACACAGAGAGTGGTGGAGATTTGGAACGCATTGTCAGGGGTGTTGTTGGAGGCAGATAAGATAGTGGCATTTAAGAGGCTTTGGAGAGGCACATGGAAGTGCAGGCAATAGAGGGATATGCATCATGTAGAGACAGATGAGTTTAACTTGGCATCATGTTCAGCGCAAACATCCGTGGGCTGAATAGTCCGTCCAATGCTGCATGCTCAATGTTCTACTACTTACAAAAACTTTTATGGAATATCAACTTGGAGGCTTTGAAAGGATTGCTGACAAATATACCACTCTGATGCATCAGTTCAATCATATTTATGTAACATAGCTTATATTTTTTAAAAGGCAGTTACATTAGTGTAACTTTTCACTGTGGATCTGGATGTACAAATGAATTTAACGACTTGTGGGAACTCATGAGAACCCAAACTAGGAACATATAAGGAATAAATTGTTTTTGTGTAGCTTTTGCAACCTCAAAAGTAGCTTTTACAACTGCAAAATGTTTCAAAGTACTTTTAATTGCATTCACATTTAAAACATAGGAAAGGCAGTACTTAATTAATGCATGGCAAGATCCCAAACACAAACACCAAGAACCAAATAGTTTAGTTTAGAGATACTGCGTGGGAACACCCACTGAGTCCGTGCCGACCAGTGGTCCCGCACTATCCCAGACACTAGGGGCAAATTTACAATTTTTACCAAAGCCAATTAACCTACAAAGCTGCACGTCTTTGGAGAGTGTGAGGAAATCAGAGCACCGGGGAAAAGCCCATGCGGTCACAGGGTAAACATACAAACTCCAAACAGACAGTAACCATAGGCAGGATCGAACCCGGGTCTCTGGCGCAGGAAGGCAGCAACTCCACCGTTGTGCCTCCATGCCACCCCTGAGCAATTCTGGCCGAGTGAAAAATCATGCAATTTTTCAAAAACATTCTGTGGATGGTTTGCACTGATCAGAAAAGCACAATTTCTTAAAGAGGAATACCCATTAAAAATACACGGGATGTTCAGTACACTATAGTGTGGCACAGTGGCAGTGATGCTGTCTCATATCGCCAGAGATCCGGGTTCAATCCTGACCTCAAGATCTGTGTGTGTGGAGTTTGTACGTTCTCCGTGGCTGCGTGGTTTCCTCTGGGTACTCCGGTTAACTCCTGCATCCCAAAAATATGTGGTTTTGTAAAATAACCCCTGATCTGTAGGGAGTGGATATGAAAGTGGGGTAAAATAAAACTAATATGAACGGGTGTTCGACAGTTGGTGTAGACTCGATGGGCTGAAGGGCCTGTTTCCATGCTACTGTAGGGCTGTATCACAGCTTGGTTTGTGAACAGCTGAGCCTAAGACCACAAGAAATTACAGAGAGTTGTGGATGCAGCCCAGCCCATCACACAGACCAGACTCCCTGCCATTGACTCAATCTACACCACGCTGCCTCGGAAAAGCACCCAACATAATCAAAGACGTCCCATCCTGGTTGTTCCTTTTTCTCTCTGCTCCCATCTGGCAGAAGATACAGAACCTTGAAAGCGCGCACCACCAGACTCAGGAACAGGTTCTTCCCCTCATTCGTCAGGCTTCTGAAAGTTCGTCCATATGCGAGGGTACTGTTCAATTCACCTCTGTCCCATTGAGGACATTGGACATGGTCTATGGAACTGATGTGCTACAATGGTGAGAACTATATTCTGCACTCTGTATCATCCTCTTTGCCCTTTCTATTATACGAATATATACTGATTGTGTCTATGTATGGTCCTAGAGTGTGGAAACAGGCCCTTTGGCCCAACTTGCCCACACCGACCAACATGTCCTATCTACACTAGTCCCACCTACCCGCATTTGGCCCATATCCCTCCAAACCTGTCCTATCCATGTACCTGTCTAATTGTTTCTTAAACGTTGCAATGGTCCCTGCCTCACCTACTTTAACTGGCAGCCCGTTTCATGCACCCACCATCCTTTGTGTGAAAAGGTTACCCCTCAGTTTCCTAATAAATCTTTCCCCTTTCACCTTAGACCTATGTCCTCCTGTTCTGGATTTCCCTCCATAGTGCGTCTACCCGATCTATTCCTCTCATGATTATATACACGTTTATAAGATCACCCCTCATCCTCCGGCGCTACACGGAATAGAGTCTTATCTTGCTCAACCTCTCCCTTGAGACGTGGCAACATCCTCAATCAGTTATGGTGTAACTGATCTGTTAGGACCGTGCAAAACAAAGCTTTTTACTGTAACTCGGTACATGTGACAATAATAAGCCTAAACCTGTACACTAAAGCTAAAACTAAGTTTAGTGCTTGTAGAATTTGTACCCAGGATGCAGCTTTAGATATGTGTGCAGTCTGGATTTCACATACAGGAAAGGTGTAAATGCGTTGGAGAGGGCGCAGTGGGGATTTGTGAGGAAACGGGGATCTGCCTGAAACATGACAGCTGTAAAGCAGGATTGGGTAAGGTCAGGGTTTATTTTAGTTTAGTTTTGAGATGCACCATGGAAACAGGCCCTTCGAGTCTACGCCAACCAGCAATCCCTGTACACTAGCGTTATCCTACACACTAGGGCCAATTTACAACTTTTTCCCAAAGCCAGTTCACCTACAAACCTGTACGTCTTTGGAATGTGGGTGGAAACCGGAGCACATGTGGTCACGGGGGTCATGTACAAAAGCCGTACAGACACCTGCAGTCAGGATCGAACCCGGGTCTCTGGCGCTGTAAGGCAGCAACTTTACCGCTACACCACCATGCCGCCCCAGGGTGCACTCTTTGAAGCAGACAAGGCTGGAGAAAGACTTAATTCAGGTGTATACCAAAGACAGATACACAGGAAGAACTTATTTTTCCTTACCTGGAGGGTTGGGGGAAGAGATATTTAAAGTAGTTAGACACAAAATGCTGGAGTAACTCAGCGGGTCAGGCAGCATCTCTGGAGAGAAGGAATGGGTGATGTTTTGGGTCAAGACCCTTCTTCAGACTGATTTAAAGTAGTTATTCAGAGAAGATGAAAGATCTTTTTTACTAGATAATGGCACATGTCAGGAAGGCTGCCTGAATAGGTGGAAGGCACAGACCCGCACCCCTCACCTTTGGTTATAGCATCACTGAAAATAAAGCAAAAATAAGTTGATAAGTTCTAGGAGCAGAATTAGGCCATTTGTCCCATGTTCAATCATGGCTGATCTATTATTCCCTCCCAACCTCATTCTACTACCTTTGCCCCATAACTTTAACATCTTTACTAATCAAGAATCTGTTAATCTTCACCTTAAAGGTATCCATTGACTTGGCCTCGACAGCCGTCTGAGGCAATTAATTTCATAGATTCACTATCCTTTGTTTTAAGAAATAGTTAGATAGACACATGGATAGGACAGGTTTGGAGGGATATGGGCAAACGCGGGCAGGTGGGACAAGTGTAACTGGGACATGTTGGCTGGTGTGGCCAAGTTGGGCTAAAGAGCCTGTTTCCACGTTGTATCACTATGACTCTTTGACTAAAGGATTTCTTCTTAACATCTTTTCTAAAGGTATGGCCTTTTATTCTAGGGCTTATCAAGAAAGTAAGAAAATAAAGTATCATTGAGTTATGACGTACGACGATGTGTACTTTAGAGCCCTGGTTTCTGGGGCTGTGGGTCTGTCGGGGAAGGTCAGGCTGGCCTTGCTGCTCTACTTCAACTGGCACACACACGGTGGGTCAAACTACCTGTTTCTGTGGCATACTTTTTGTGGTCACCTATATGCTCAAGAAATCCAAATGCATCTCTGGGCCCCTTGACATTTTATTACACAAGAGAGAAATCTGCAGCATTGTTAAAACCCACAATTTCTTCTGAAGATTAGGCGAGTGGGCAGTGGGACTTTTCCCTCAGCAGTGGACTGCGACTCATGTGCGACAAATTGTGCCTTGTTACGTCCGATCTTTGCTTCTAAAATAAATGGCAATAACAAACGGGTTGCAGGACAAAGAACCATTATAATGTTTCAGTTTTACTCGGGGCCGGATTTACTTATAAGCTGGACAAGCTTAAGCTTAGGGCCTCGAGATCTAGGGGGGCCTCGGCCCACTCCACCAAGGTGCATAAAACTTTTGACATGGTGCTGTTGTTACAAACCCTACCATCAGTGGCACTGTGCTTGCGATCCAGGAGGCTTTGGTGGTGTGGGGGGGTGCGGGATTAAAATGCAGGTGAGGTTTATATTCGTTGTGGAGAGGACCTCCTACTCTTTGCCCGCCGACCCTCACCACTCTACCGCCCTTCCAGCAGCCCACAGCCGTCGCCTTACCTGTAGCCTGGACTCAGCAATGGGCCTGAAGTTTCCACGCTGCAGACTCTCACTCCCCCCGGGTTTGACTGCGCTGGGTCCTAGTGCTAGTCCACCTGGTAACCTCAGTGACTGTTCCACTGGGTCTCCCCATCCCCTTCATACCATGTGACCGCAGCTCTTCCCCACCCACACTACTGTCCTCAAATCCCCCTACCCCTGACCACCCACCACTCCCCCCCACCAGTCATCGCCTCGACCTCAGTCCACTCACCTGCCTTCCTCGGGCCCTAACCCCCATCCTTGCCGTGTGTTCACCATCCCCCCTGACTTCCCCCTGTCAGAAACCGAACGGTCTGTCCTCGGCAGAGGTCTCACCTTTGTCCCCCTCCGTTCCCACCTCAATGAGTTCTGCGCCCGCCGCGATTTGGAGCTCTTCTTCCGTCGCCTCCGCATCACACCATTCTTCCATGGGAAGGAGTCCTCGCCCCCATTGATGATCCCCTTTCCCTTCTCCAACGTACCCCCTCCTCTTGGACCCCCCCTCATGGCCATTGGTACAATTAAATTTGGGGGTCACCACCCGACGTCGGAACGGGAGAACATTCTCAGCGGCTTGGACTTCCGAATCGGCCACTTCCTACCGGAGACCGCGGCTCCCGAAGTCCACAGGCTGAGCTGGGCGGAGATTCACGCTGGCGGCCCTCGGCAAAGGGTTCCCAGGGCTCCGCGATATTGAAATCAGCGCGACCCGAGGCTGGGAGCTCCACAAACCACAGCTCCATGATGTTGAAGCAGCAGGCCCAACAGTCCAGAGCTTCAAACGGCGATCCAGGTGAGGCATCGCCCGCTCTGCGATGAATCCAATATGTATTTTAAAACCAACTGATTAATGACAACATACAATAGGATCTAAAAGTGTCACACTGTCATGGTCCTCTAGTCGTGGGGGTGGGGGGTTGGGGGGGGGGGGGGGGGGTAGGCTCACAAGTGAAATAGCTTATGGCCTCTCTTCATCTAAATCCGGCCCTGGTTTTACTCCAAGTACCAATGTGGCTCCAGAACCATTTCTTTGAATGATTTATTTGAGTAAATCAGACCAAGAATGAAAGAGGAAATCGTTTATAAAATGGAGCCTTATATTTATTATATATTTAAGCATGTATTTATTTATATATTTTTATTATATACAGTATTCATTATATCTATACTGTATTATTTTAATGCCTGTTACAAGTTGAACCATTGGAACTAATTTGGTTTGTAAATTAGGTCCAAATGGCACTAATCTGAAAATGTTTAAGCTCTTTATAGTTTCAAGAATGAATCTGTCAAGTAAAATCATTTCATATGGCAGAATCTAATAAATGAATAAATAATAATAATAATAATAGATGCCAACTCCTGTTCCACTGGAAAAGCTTAATAACAATGTGGGATGGAGATAACCAGAGAGAGGTTTTACAATTGCATAACAGTGACGTCTTGAAGTTTTCTAATGCGTAGAATAATTTGACTACTGTCTCTGCTGCACCAGAAAAAGGATGCAAATTGCTGGAGTAACTCAGCGGGACAGGCAGTATCTCTGGAGAACATGGATAGGTGACATTTCGGGTCGGGATCCTTCTCCAGAGATGTTGCCTGTCTTTAAACTTCAGAGATACTTTGGATTCAACGAGTCCGCGCCAACCAGTGATACCTCGTACGGTAGCACTATCCTGCACACTAGGGACAATTTACAATTACAGAAGCCAATTAACCTACAAACCTGTACATCTTTGGAGCGTGGAAGGAAACCGGAGCAACTGGAGAAAACCCACATGGTCACAGGGAGAAAGTAAAAACTGATGAACAGGCAGCATCCATAGTCAGGGTGGAACCTGGGTCTCTGGCGCTGGAAGGCAGCAACTCTACCACTGCGCCACCGTGCCGCCACTGTGTACTGATCCACTGCATTACTCCAGCATTCTGTGTTATTTTGATTAAACTAGTATCTGTTGTTCCTTGTTGCTACAACAAGAAAAAAAGCATTTGTGTAGGCAACAAAACAACACAGTGCAGCTCACAGAGAGAATGGCTGGCAAGCAAACAGAAGAAACAATTAAAAAGGTAAAAACAGAGAATGCTGGAGATGAACAGTGAATGACCAGAAATATTGACGCTCTTTTTCTCACGATGGATGCTGATGACCTTGACAAACATATCCAGCAATTTTCATTTTTTATTTCAAACATCAGGCAACTGCAGTTTTGTTTATCTTTTCAATGAAAAAGCTGGTGTTTTGCTTCATAAGTTCATAAGTGATAGGAGCAGAATTAGACCATTTGGCTCATCAAGACAGCTGATCTTTCTCTCCTTGATTGTAGACTTTAGGAGAGCTCCCCCTCCCCTCACCCCACTCACCATCAACAACACCACAGTCACATCTGTGGAGTCTTTTAAGTACCTGGGAACCATCATCTCCAAGGACCTTATGTGGGGGGCCGCCATCGACTCCACAGTCAAAAAGGCACAACAGAGGATGTACTTCCTGCGGCAGCTGAGGAAGCACAATCTGCCACAGGCAAAGATGGTCCAATTCTATACGGCCATCGTAGAGTCTGTTCTCACCTTCTCCATCATGGTCTGGTTTGACTCAGCCACCAAACACGGCATCCGGAGGCTGCAGCGAATCGTCTGATTAGCTGAGCAGGTTCTTGGCTGCAACCTTCCCTCCATTGATCAACTGTACACTGCAAGAGCCAGGAAGCGAGCGGGTAAGATCATCTCTGACCCCTCTCACCCTGGCCACAAACTCTTTGAATCACTTTCCTCTGGAAGGCGACTCCGGACTGTAAAAGCTGCCACAGCCAGACATAATTTTATTTTATTTTTTTTAAAATGTATTTATTAGAGGTAAATACATCAATGTACACATATACTGTTACAATCGTTGTACCCCATAGTTTTATGGCTTTAAAAAAAAAGAAGAATAGCCTGACATAAAAACAGCTTTTTTTCCATGAGCTCAACTCAATAACCACAAATCTGAAGCCTCCTTTGCTCTGATATTTTATTTAATTCACATGTTTAATCAATAATGTTTTATTACTAATGTTTAATGTTTTATGTGTCATTCCTAACTGTCACTGTATGTCATGTTGTCACTTGCGGGCGGAGCACCAAGGTAAATTCCTTGTATGTGAATACTTGGCCAAAAAACATATTAATTCATTCATTCTTCCTAACGACATTCTCCTGCCTTCCCCCATAACCTCTGACACTCGTTGATCTCCAGGTAATCCATCTACTTCCTCTAATTATCCAGTGGGTAAGACTGCCGTTACTACATTAAAAACTTGCCAACATAATGTTCTTGGATCCATTTAGTTATCAGTAAGCTTAATTGACCCTTACGAGACATTCATTGTTTCAAGTTTATTGAAACACTGTGAAAGGAGGGCTTCATTTTTGTACTGGATTGTAATCGCACTCTGTCACCTAAACAAAGCACTCCCAAGTGATCACTTTATCACTGCCTTTCTGGTATAAATTCCTGCATAACATTAATGTTCAGTGTTCCTTACTGTTGAATAACCAATCCGAGCTTTCAAAAATCAATCAAGCTCTAAGTGTTGGTGAAAACAAAAACATTAAATATGACATTAAACCAAATCGTACAAAAATACATTTATAGTATTAGTAATTTCAGACAAGTATCCTGGGGAATGTGAGAAGAATCCATGTTTGAAACTAATGTACAGTAAAATGAGGGAACACTCTATAGAAACAAAAGAAACACAAAGTATTGGTGTAACTAAGCAGGTCAGGCAGCATCTCTGGAGAACAGGGATAGGCAACATTTTGAGTCGGGTCTTTAAAAAAGGGTTTCGACCTGAAACATCACCTATTTATATTCTCCAGAGATGCTGCCCGATTCGCTGAGTTACTCCAGTACCTTGTGTCTTTTTTTAATAAACAAGCATCTGCAGTTCCTTGTATCTGTCCATAGATGCTGCATGAGCTGTAGAATATTTTCAGTCTTTAGCAATCTTATATTTCTTGGTTATTTTAATATCAATTGCCTCACCAGGGTTTTCTTGTTTCTATACTCACCAGCATCTTCTGATTTCTCTATTCATTTATAAACTTGGAAGCGAAGGAGGAATCATTGAATGGGGTGAGTGCAGGCAAAAAAGTTTGATTCTGATGAAGTAATGAATAATAAAACAAGTTGACGGAAGTGAACTTGAAGGACTGTGACTTGCAGAGACTTGGAACCCAGAGGTGGCATGTGGGATTGGGCTAGATCATTGATAGACACAAAAAGCTGGATTAACTCAGCAGGCCGTTAGACAGATTCTCTGGAGAAAAGGAGTAGGTGACGTTTCGGGTTGAGGCCCTTCTTCAGACTGAGAGTCAGGGGCATGGGCAATGAGAGATATACTGTAGATGGTGATATAGAGACATATAGAACAAATGAATGAAATATATGCAAAAAAGTAACGATGCTAATGGAAACATGCCATTGTCAGCTGAGGGCTAGGTGACAACGAGTTCCAGGCTATGGGATTCAACAAGACAACTTTGAAGCTAGTATGATTTGGGTGAATGTGGAGAAGGGATGGAGAGAGAGGTGATGCAAAGGTTCCGTGAAGTTAGAGAAATCAAAATTCTTACCACTGGGTTGTGAGCTGCCCAAGCGAAATATGAGGTGATGTTGATTGAGTGAATTGATACAGCATGGAAACAGGCCTTGTGGCCCTTGGAAAGACACAAACAGCTACAGTAACTCAGCGGGTCAGGCAGCATTTCTGGAGAAAAGGACAGGTGATGTTTTGGGGCGTGACCCTTCATCATACTCACCTATTTCTGTTCTCCAGAGATGTTGTCTGACCCGCTGAGTTACCCCAGCCTTTTTTTAAATCTATCTTCGGTTTAAAGTAGCATCTGCAGTTCCTTTGTACACACTTGCGGCCCATGGAGTCTTCACCCAGCACCAATTACTCTAGTTCTGTTATTCCCACGTTTGCATCCATTCCCTACACACTAGGGGCAATTTAAAGAGGTCAATTATCCTTCAAACCCGCATGTCTTTGGGATGTGGGAGAAAGCCGGAGCACCCAGAGGAAACCCACATGGTCACAGGGAGAACGTGTAAATTGCCCACAGACAGCACCTGAGGCTAGTATTGAACCCATGTCTCAAGTGCTGTAAGGCAGCAACATTTGTACTGACTAGCAGAAACACTGGGCTGAATGTATCATACTGTGTCATAAATGGATCATTCGTCATCATTTCCGCCACTTTCAACATGAATCCACCACTAGATACATCTGCTCCCCTCTCTACTCAACATCCCCTTCTCCATCTCCACTACTCCTCTTCCCATAGCATTTCCCATATGTGCACAGGAAATTATGGACTTTTTTCCCTCATCCCTCCATCCTAGAAACCATAAAAATTCTTGCAAGTGAAGCAGTGACTTCATTTAGAAACACAGCATGAAACAGGCCCTTCCGCTCACGCCGACTACTGAACACCCAGTAGTTTAGTTTAGTTTTAGCAGGGCCGGATTTAGATGAAGAGAGGCCCTAAGCTATTTCAATTGTGAGGCCCCCCATCCCCCACCCCCACGACTAGAGGACCATGACTACCCAACAGTGTGACACTTTTAGATCCTACTGTATGTTGTCATTAAACAGTTGTTTTTAAAATATATATTGGATTAATCGCGGAGCGGGCGATGCCTAACCTGGATCGCCGTTTGAAAGTCTGAAGTGTTGGGCCTGCTGCTTCAACATCATGGAGCTGTGGTTTGTGGAGCTCCGAACCTCGGGCCGCGCTGATTTCAACATCGCGGAGCCCTGGGAACCCTTTGCCGAGGGCCGCCAGCGTGAATCTCCACCCAGCTCAGCCTGTGGACTTCAGGACCCGTGGCCTCCGGTAGGAAGTCCAAGCCGCTGAGAATATTCTCCCGTTCCGACGTCGGATGGTGACCCCAAAATTTCATTGTATCAATTGGTGCATGTGACAATAAACGTCTCTTGAATTTAACGTGGAATATTAAGAAATAAAGAAACTACAAATACACTAAGAGCAAAAATATTTTTTTCTCGCCTTCTTCATAGCAAAATCATCCCGAAGCTCACCAAGATCTGTTTGTCTAAGTTTGTCACTCTCAATGCACAGAATGCTTAGTGCAGACAACCTCTCTTTAGACATTGTGGACCTTAATTCATTTTTAATTATTTTGAGTCTTGAAAAAGACCTCTCTCCCGAGCAGTTGGTGACCATTAAGCTAAGAAACAGCCGCAAGATTGCTTCCACATTAGGGAAGGCCATCTGAATTGTTTCCTTGTATATTATTTGATAAATGTCTGTCTGAGACAGAGAGTGCTCTTCTGCATGGCTATGGCTTTGTCTCACATACGAGTGAAAGTGCAAACGTTCCTCTGTAAGTTCCAAGTCAACATCGTCTGGGTATGCTTCCATCAACAGTTCAACACCTTGCTGAATTTCTTGCTTAGATGTGGTCAGATTAGCAAGAAAGGACAACTGTTGTGCAACTTCTGTGTACACAGTGCCTATTCTTTTTTAAATTGGTTTCAAGTGCATCTAGTATAGGAATAAAGGATTTTATCCTAAACTTATCTCTTGAAGAGAGTTTATCTAAAGCATCAGGACCAGGTGCACTTCCATAATTTCCTTGCCATGTCCTTACTCTTTGTCTCCCTGTGATAGTTCTGTAGTTAACATCTGGCAAGGTGGCCTTTGCTTGTTGCTCAAGCTCATCCTAATCTTCTCTAATTTTGCATACAAATTCCTGATGTGAACTGTACAACCTTGCACATGTACTCAATAACAGTTTGGATTTCTGAATGGCTTTGTTGACCTTGTGGAAATGACCTAGCAGCCGGGTCCAAATATGCAGCATAAACACAAATTCCAGTTCTTCCATTTTCTGCAAAAGATTGTTAGCTTGAAGCCTGGTATCACCCTTCACATTAACATCAGAGTACAAATGACTGAGGACATCAGTGATAGCGCTGCAACTTTCCAAAATAGCTTTTTTGGAAAGCTGTGGCTTTTGCATGTGCCTCCCTAGTCTGACAAATATTTAGGCACTTTTGACTGAGGTTGCAAAAATGATTTTAGAACTGCCCATCTCTTTGTGGAGGATGAAAAGAAGGTATAAATTTCATTGATAATTCCAAAACAGTTCACTGCATCAAGGCACAATCAACAGCCGAACGGCCCACCAAATTTAATGAGTGCATTGGCTGCATACCCTTGTACCTACCAGCCATGTTGGCAGCATTATCATAAGACTGCCCTTGACATTTTCTAAAGTCAATTTCAAGCTCAGTGGTGAGATAGTTAAACACAAAATCAGCCATGCTTTCTCCTGAGTGGTCTTTTAGCTCAAGAAAAGTTAAAACATCTCGCACTTGGTAAACCGTTTTCAGGTGATACATATCTGACAATTAAAGTCAACTGATCAGTATGTGAAATGTCAGGGGTGGAATCCACTGACAAGCTGAAATATCCAGCCTTTTTCAAGTCAGCCAGAATGCATCCTTAACTTTTCTTGCCATGAGTTGAATTATTTCCTCACATACAGTTTTTGACAAATAAGAGGGATTTCCTGATCCGGAGTTTCCATATCGATTGATATGAGCCAGTAAAAATGGATCAAATTTTGCAACTAGCTCTAAAAGACCAAGATAATTGCCGTTATTTGGAGATCCAAATTAACCATATAACCATATAATAATTACAGCACGGAAACAGGCCTTCTCGGCCCTTCCAGTCCGTGCCGACCATTTATTTTCCCCTAGTCCCATCTACCTGCACTCAGACCATACCCCTCCATTCCCTTCCCGTCCATATACCTACCCACTTTACTTTTAAATGTTAAAATCGATCCTGCCTCCACCACTTCTGCTGGAAGATCATTCCACACAGCCACCACTCTCTGAGTAAAGAAGTTCCCCCTCATGTTACCCCTAAACTTCTGTCCCTTAATTCTCATGTCATGCCCTCTTGTTTGAATCTTCCCTACCCTCAATTGGAAAAGCTTATCCACGTCAACTCTGTCTATCCCTTTCATCATTTTAAAGACCTCAATCAAGTCTGCCATTAACCTTCTGTGCACCGAAGAATAAAGACATAACTTGTTCAACCTTTCTCTGTAACTTAGTTGCTGGAACCCAGGGAACATTCTAGTAAATCTCCTCTGTACTCTCTCTATTTTGTTGACATCCTTCCTATAATTAGGCGACCAAAATTGTACACCATACTCCAGAATTGGTCTCACCAATGCCTTGTACAATTTTAACATTACTTCCCTACTCCTATATTCAATGCTCTGATTTATAAAGGCCAGCACACCAAAAGCTTTCTTTACCACCCTATCTACATGCGATTCCACCTTCAGGGAACTATGCACAGTTATTCCTCAATTCCCTACCATTTACCATGTATGTCCTATTTTGATTTGTCCTGCCAAGATGTAGCACCTCACACTTATCAGCATTAAACTCCATCTGCCATCTTTCAGCCCACTCTTCCAAATGTCCCAAATCTCTCTGTAGACTTTGAAAATCTACTTCATTATCCACAGCACCACCTATCTTAGTATCATCTGCATACTTACTTATCCATTTTTCCACCCCATCATCAAATTGTTCATTGTCTCCTCTGAATGGTAAGCCTCGTTCGGCAAGAGTGCATATCACGGCGACAATTTTCTCCATGACATGCCGCCAGGACTGTTGCTCTGCTTTTATTTGTTCCTGTAGCTTTGACGTTAATGTTTGCCCTCGCTTTCTTGTTAAGTCTGTCAAAATGGCATTCCTGTGCTTCTCTGAGTTTTCAGTAGTTTGGATAAGATAGGGGTTTCGCCAATCATCAAACCCTTCACAAGCTAAAGATGTAGCAGAAGAATAAGATGCAATGTTTGGAAAGTGTTTACAAACAAAGCAATGTATATGGCCTTTTGAGGGAGAATACACAAGCCACTCTCGGCTATATGGTTCTCCATTTACTTTTGTTGAATAAAAAAGAGCCTTGTTGCAAGACCTAGACTGATTTTTATACACTTGTTTGGAATTTGAAAATGGTCCACAACGATGCTGAACTTAGGGGCCGCTTTCTACCCAATAGGATACGTCCTCATGTGATAATTCTGTCCACAAACCAACGTCTGTTGCAGTACATCTGTATTTGGCATCATCAATCAGTTCTATATTTTCATTTTGAGCCGGCATCATGACTGCTTCCTCATATTCAGCTTGTTGTTCCACGTCCTGCTTCGCTGTTTTTGTTTCAGGGAGGATTCCTTCTGGTTGAATGCTAGTAGATGGCTGGATAGCTCCACCAAACTGATTTTTTTGTGTTAGTATCAATGTATCTGCTTCACCGCTGGCACTTGTTGCCTCGGTCTGTGGCTGACCCAAGAAAGCAGTGATTGGTCTTAACTTCTTTACCATATCATTTTCAAGTCTCTTTCTCTTGCGCTTGCTAGCACCACTTACAAAGTTTTTTATTCATGCTCAGATTATAATCTGAAAATAAAAAGAAAAATCAATCATCAACAGTTATTAGAAAGGAAAACATGAAGGGGCGTTCTCACAAAATGCAGTGCACGTGAGTGAAGAAAAAAAATTCGGTATAATAGTTGGGAAATATTTCTTAAACAATTGTTCCTTATTGACAATTATATTGCAAAACCTGAATCAAATCTGCTTGAAAAAGGCTAACATAACTAAACAAACAGGTTCACTTCTTAATAAACAGACAACTCACAAAGCAGTTTGGTAGACCAATTCAAAACTTTACTACTTATCGGCCGATGGAAAGGACAAAGGTGAGGCATCTGCTGTGGACAAACCGTTCGGAGAGGTCAGGGGGGATGGTGAACACACGGCAAGGATGGGGGTTGGGGCTGGAGGAAGGCAGGTGAGTGGATTGAGGCCGAGGAGTTGTCTGGTGGGGGGGTGGTGGGTCGTCAGGGGGTAGGGGGAATGAGGACTGTAGTGTGGGTGGGGAAGAGCTGGGGTCACATGGTTTGGGGGTATGGGGAAGACCCAGCGTAACAGCCTCTGAGGTTACTAGGGTTGGGGTGACTAGCATTAGGACCCAGTGCAGTCAAACCCATGGGAGTGGGAATCTGCAGCGTAGAAACCAAAGATACTTGAGGAGCTCCTCTAGTATCTTTGGTGAAAACTTCAGGCCCGGTGCAGAGTCCAGGCTGCAGGTAAGGCGACGGCTGCGGGCTGCTGAAGCAAAGCGTGGGAGGTCCCGGTGGGCGGATGGTCGGTGGGGCGGCGAGGTTCGACGGGTGCAGTGGGGCAGCGAGATGAGTCCGCCCCAGGTGCGGCGGCGAATTTGATGGCCCCCCGTGTGGCGGCGAGGTGTGTAGACCCCAGGTGCGGCGGGAGGTTCGGCGGGGGGAAATGGTTTGCTTTGCTTTGCTTTTGCTTTGTCCTGCACTACCAATGATCCAAGGATCTGTGGAGCAAATTCCCCTCCACAACAAATATATACCTCACCTGCATTTTAATCCGTCCCCTGCCCCCCCCCCCCCCCCCCCCCACCCACTCCACACACCACCAAAGCCTTCGGAATCGTAAGCACAGCGCCACCGATGGTAGGTTTTGTAACAACGCCACTATCTCAAAAGTTTTACACACCTTAGTCAAGCGAGCATAGGCCCCCCTAGATTTCGAGGCCCTAAGCTTAAGCTTGTCTAGCTTATACGTAAATCCGGCCCTGAGTTTTAGTCCAGTTTAGAGATACTGCACGGAAACAGGCCCTTCGGCCTACTGACTGCGCCGACCAGCAATCGCCATCCACTAGCACTATCCTACACACTAGGGACAATTTACAATCTTTACCAAAGCCAATTAACCTATAAATGTCTTTGGAGTGAGGAATCCGGAGCAACCTGGGGAAACATACTCCATGTAGACAGCACCTACAGTCAGCATTGAACCTGGGTTTCTGGCGCTGTAAGGCAGCAACTTTACCCCGTGCAGCCCTCTATGTAATTCTACTTTCTCATCCACTCTCTACATACGGGAGGTAATTTACAGATGCCAATTTATCTACGTACCCACACCCGGAGAAAACCCATGCAATCATAGAGAGAACATACAAACTCCACACAGACAGCACCCGAGATCAGTATTGAACCCAGGTCTCTGGTGTTGAAAGGCAGCAGCTCTACCAAATGTATTCTTTGTTGACTGGCAGAAACAATGGGCTGAATGCACCCAACTGTGCCATAAATATTCCCTACAATTTGACCTGGCCCATCTACATCATCAATATGACAAAGAAAGCAAGTCAGCACCTTTCTTCCTCAGACTACTAAGCACAACTCCAATGGCTCTAATCAACTTCTACAGATAAACCATAGAAATCATCCTATCCAAATGCATCACAGCTTGGTTTGGCAAATACTCTGCCCAATGCTGTGAGAACTTATCGAGTTGTGGATGCAGCCCAGTCCATCATGCAAACCAGCCTCCCCCACCATCAACTCCATATACACTTCATGCCGCCTTAGGAAAGCCGCCAACAGTATCGAGGGTGACACATCCAGGTTATTCTCTTTCGTCCCTCTCCTGTCGGGCAGAAAGTACAAAAGCTTGAAAGCATATAGCTCCAGTTGTAAGGACAGCTTTTTACCCTATTATCTGAATCTAGAAGTGCCCTCTCATATGCTATATATTCCAGTCTCCCCTGTTGCAGACTTGGCACTTTCTTTATTTGTACTTTCTCTGCAGCTGTAACACCATATTTTGCACTCTATTCCATAGTCATACAGCACGGAGATGAGCCCTTTGGCTCACCTCGTCCATGCCGACCAAGATGCCCCATCTAAGCTAGCCCCATTTGCCAGCGTTTAGCCCCTCATCACCCTAAACCTTTCCTCTTCATGTACCTGGCCAAGTGTTTTTTCAATGCTCTTATCGTACCTGTCTCAATTACCTCCTCTGGCAGCTCGTTCCATTTACTCATCATCCTCTGAGTGAGAAGGTTTCCCCTCGGTTTATATCAAATCCTGCCACTCTCATTTCAAACATATGTTCTCTTGTTTCTGATTCTCATACCCTGGATAAAAGACATTCACCATATTAGCCTCATAGTTTTATACACATGACCCGTATAATTTTACACATTACATTTTATACATTATCTTCTCATGATTTCTATTCTATATTCGCACTGTTCTATGGTGTATGGTATGATCTGGTTGGATAACATGCAAAATATATTATTTTTTTGCTGTATCCCAGTATACAATTATAATTCAATACCAATGACAAATGTGCTTTATGCATGCTAGATTTATGTTTCATTGCAAACATTCATGGAGTCATAGTTATGCAGCATGGCAACAGGCCCTTTGGCTCAACTTGTCCATGCCAAGCATGATATTTTTCCGGGCTAGGTCCATTTGCCTGCGTTTAGTCCATATCATTCTGCACGTTTTCTAGCCACGGCTGCCCAAATATCTTCTAAACATTGAAATTGTACCCATGCCTACAGTCTGCAACTTCCCGAGGCAGCTCATTCCATATGCACTTCATCCTGTGTGGAAAGTTACCCCTCAAGTCCCTTTTAAATCTTCAGTAGGAAGGAATTGCTGGTTTATCCCGAAGACAGACACAAAATGCTGGAGTAACTCAGCGGGTCAGGCAGCATCTCTGGAGACAAGGAATAGGTGATGTTTCAGTTCGGAACCTTTCTTCCAACGTGAAATATTACTTATTCTTTTTCTCCAGAGATGCTGCCTGACCCGCTGAGTAATTCCAGTATTTTGTGTCTATCTTCCTTTCACATCTCTCCTATCTCAGATTAAATCTATGTCCTCCAGTTTTACAATCCCCTGCCCTGGGAAAAAAAAGACTGGCCATCCGTCCTTCAAGATTTCATGTATCTCTACAACGTCACCTCCTTTGATCCAGGGAAAGAAGCCGCAGACTAGCCAACCTCCTACAACTTCAGCCCTTCAGTCCTGGTCATTCAGATACATTCCCTTATCATGTGTCTGTACGCTGTGAATGACTCGATTGTAATCATGTATTATCTTTCCACTGCCTGGTTAGCATTCATCAAAGGTTTTTCACTGGATCTCGGCACACATGACAATAAACTAAAGTGAAACTAGTAACAACACCGTGAATATTTTCCGCACTCATTTGAGTGTCATGATATTCTTCCTATAGCTGGGTGACTAGAACTGCGCACAATACACCAAAGTGTGGACGCACCAACAACCTATACAGGTAAAAACCATATGTCAAATTCCTGTACTCATTGTCCTGACCAATGAATGCAAGCAAGCAAGCATGGCAAACACTTTCTTTATCATCCTCTCTACCTGTGTCGTATCTCTCAGGGAGTCACAAACCTGTACCTACAGTCCTCTCTGTTCTGTAAAACACAGCCCTGGATCCTGCCTTTACTGTGCAAGTCCTGCCCTGGTTTAATGTACTAACACCTTGCATTTGTCTGAGTTAAATTCTACCTGCCGTTACTTCGCCCACATCGCCACCCTGTCGTAATCGTAGATAACTTTCTTTGCTGTCCACTACACCAACATTTATGCTGTCATCCAAACTATTAACGTGGATGACAAACAAGATTGGACCCAGCACTCATCCCTAGGGCACACCACTGGTCACGGCCCGCCCATCGCTAACACATCTCCGCTACCACCAAGCCAATTTTGGCATGCACTCGGCTATCTTACCCTGGACCCTATATGATTTAACCTGCAATGCAGAACCTTCTCAACTGCCTTGCTACAGTTAAAATAAACCATAGAACAGTACAGCACAAGAACGGGCCCTTCAGGCCACAATGTCTCTACCGAACGTGATGCCAAGACCAACATCTGTTTGCACATTATCTACAGTATATCCTTGCATTTCCTGCATATCCATGTGCCTATCCAAACATCTCTTAAATACCACTATCATTTCTTGCTCAAGCACCACCCCTGGCAGCACGTCCCAGGCATTCACCACCCCCTGTGTAAAATACTTGCCCCGCACATCTCCTTAAACTTTGACCCCCTCACCATAAACCTTTGCCCTCTAGTATTTCACTTTTGCATCCTGGGAAAAAGGTCCTGACTACCTATCCTATTTCTGTCTCTCATAATTTTATATACCTCAGTAAGGTCACCCCGCAACCTCCATCATTCTAGATAAAACAATCCAACTCAGGTCCAACCTCTCCCTGTAGCTAATACTCCCTAAACCCAACATCGTTCTGCTAATCCTCCTCTGCACCCTTTCCAAAGCCTCAAAATCCTTCCTGTCACATGGCGACCAGAACTGCACGCAATACTCTAAATGCGGCCTAACCAAAGTTCTATACAGCCACATCATGACTTCCTGACTCTTCTACTCAATGCTCCGACCTATGAAAGCATACCACATGCCCTCAATCATCTTCTTCATCACCTTTTCAGAAATAAAACATGTGGATTTTTACTAATCAGTCCTTCCCTTTCCTAACGTTGGTAGATCCCGTTCCTCAGTATTCCCTCCAGTATCTTTCCCACCACTGATGTTGGACTCACCAGCCTGTAGTTCCCTGCCTTTAGTTTAGAGATACATTGTGGAAAGAGGCCCTTCGGCCCACCGAGTGCGCACGACCGTACACTTGTATGATCCTGCACACTTGGGACAATTTACAATTTTTAATGCAGTCAAATTAACCTACAAACCTTAATGGGCCTGTCCCACTTACATGACTTTTAACTCCCGTCATAGGTCGTTACAGGTCGCTGAAAATTTTCAACATGTTGAAAATCCTGTGGCGACCAGAACAAGGTACGACTCTTTGGGTGACTACTCACGACCATACAGGCTTCACCCCGTGACATGTTGGCAGGGTGCGCATGAATGGTTATAAGTATTCTCCAGTCACCCAAATAGTTGTAGCGTTTTTCTGGTCGCCGCTGAATATTTAACATGTTTGAAATTTTCGGCGCCCTATGATGGGTGCTGGCAGTCGCCGAAAAAGTCACGTAAGTGGGACAGCCCCTTTACTTCTTTGGAATGTGGGTGGAAACCGGAGCACCCGGAGAAAACCCGCGCAGGTCACGGGGAGAACGTACAATTTCCATACAGACAGCACCCCTAGTTCGGATCGAACCCGGGTCTCTGGCACTGTAAGGCAGCAACTCTACTGCTGCGCCACCGTGCCGCCCTTGACTTGTCCTTGCAGCTTAAATAAAAACACAACATTAGCCATCCTACAGTCTTCTGCTACCTCACCGCGGGCTACAGATAATGCAAATATGTCTGCCTAGGTTCCTACAATTTCTTCCCTAACTTTCAACCATGTCTTAAAATACACTTGATCAGGCCTGAGGATTTATCCCCCATAAAATGCTTCAAGAACCCAAGCACCTCCTCTGTTGTAATGTGGATATGTTTGTGTATTTATTATCAAGAAAAAAGGAAAACACCCATTTCTTATTACACCTATTTCTCCCCTTCCCCTCCATTCCTATCACAAAGGACATTGTCAAAAGCCTTGTCAAAAGAGATCCTGTTTGTGGATTTTAACTCTGCATTCAACACCATTGTGCTACTACACTCCAAACTTTCCGAGTTGACTGTGCCTGAACCCCTTTGTCAGTCGATCACCAACTTCCTGACAGCCAGGAAGCAGCATGTGAGGCTGGGAAAGCACTTCTCGGACCCGCAAACACTCAGCCTAGGAGCACCGCAAGGCTGCGTACTCTCTCCTCTCCTCTACTCTCTCTACACTAACGACTGCACCTCCATAGACATCTCTGTCAAGCTTCTCAAGTTTGCGGACGACACAACCCTGATTGGACTGATCCAGGATGGGGAGGAATCTGCCTACAGACAGGAAGTGTCATAGCTGGCGTCCTGGTGCCGTAGCAACAACCTAGAACTCAATGCACTTAAGACAGTGGAATTGATTGTAGACTTTAGGAGAGCTCCCCCTCCCCTCACCCCACTCACCATCAACAACACCACAGTCACATCTGTGGAGTCTTTTAAGTTCCTGGGAACCATCATCCTGAAGTGTGGGGCTACCATCGACTCCACAGTCAAAAAGGCACAACAGAGGATGTACTTCCTGCAGCAGCTGAGGAAGCACAATCTGCCACAGGCAATGATGGTCCAATTCTACACGGCCATCGTAGAGTCTGTTCTCACCTTCTTCACCATGGTCTGGAGTCACCAAGCACAACACCTGGAGGCTGCAGCGAATCGTCCAATCAGCAGAGAAGGTTATTGGCTGCAACCTTCCCTCCATTAATGATTTGTGCACTGCAAGGGCCAGGAAGCGAGCGGGCAAGATCATCTCTGACCCCTCTCACCCTGGCCACAAACTCTTTGAATCACTTCCCTCTGGAAGGCGACTCCGGACCGTCAAAGCTGCCACAGCCAGACATAAAAACAGTTTTCATCCACGAGTAGTAGCTCTACTCAACAGCCAAAAATCTGTAGCCTCCCTTTGAACTAGTATTTTGTTGGTTCACATGCTTGATCAATGGTGTTTTATCATTAATATTTTATTATTATTGATGTTTAGTGTTTTCTGAGTCATTCGTAACTGTCACTGTATGTCATGTTGTTACTTGTGGGCGGAGCACCAAGGCAAATTCCTTGTATGTGAATACTTGGCCAATAAACTTACTTACTTACATAGAACAGTACAGCACAAATACAAATGGACAAGTACATGGATAGGATAGGTTTAAAGGGATATGGGCCAAACGCAGGCAGGCAGGACTGGTTTACATGGGACATGTTGGTCGGTGTTGGACCTTTTTCTACAGAGATGCTGCCTGACCCATTGAGTAACTCCAGCACTTTATTCATCTATTACATGCCAGGCTTTGTCCTGGCCCCTCCTCCCTCTCAGCTTTCATTCCCCCCCACCTCCCTCCCCCACACAATCAGTCTGAAAAAGTGTCCTGACCCGAAACGTCAGTTATGTACCTTTGTTACAGCATGGAAACAGACCCTTCGGCCCATCGAGTCCATGCTGATCTTCGCCCATTCATTCTACTTCTATGTTATCCCACTTTCATATCCACTCGCTACATACAAGGGGAAATGAAAGTTGACCAATTAACTTACAAACCCACGTCTATGTGATGTGGGAGGAAACTGGAGCACTCAGAGAAAACCCACTTGGTCACAGGGAGAACGTGCAAACTCCACACAGACAGCACCCAGGCTCAGGATCAAGCCTGGGACTCTGGTGCTATGAGGCAGCAGTTCTAAGGAAGGTGCAAAATGCTGGAGTAACTCAGCGGGTCAGGCAGCATCTCTGGAGAAAAGGAATGGGTGATATTTTGGTTCGAGACCCTTGTTCAGACAGCTCTATCAGTGGCATTACTGTGTTCTCCAGAGATTGTGCCTGACCTGCTGAGTTACTCCAGCACTTTGTGTCTTTTTTTTAAATACAAACAGAAAATTAATAAAGCAGCATGATATATTTTTCTTATTAGCTGTGATGCCTAGATTCTGTTTATAATAAGGTGGCAGCCACTACAAGGCATTCGTGCTTTCAGAAGTATTGTGGCTTCATGTACTATGTGGAGTGGGCATAACCATACTGCTGTGCACAAAGTAATTGATTAGCATGGGTGATATTGAATGCTGTTGTGTCATGTAGATTCTGAGTGTGCATCCACTTTGCTCCATCACCACCCCAGGGCACCACTGGAGTCTTCCTTTCTTCTGACACTCTTGTATTCAAAGAGGAACTCAAAGCCCTCATTTCTGAGCCAAAGGGTGTGTGCAGGATTTACAGTCACGGTGACTCTAAGTCAGCCTGCATAAATAAAGGTTGAAGAAAAGCAGACTTCATGAGTAGGAGTAAGCAACGTAAATATAAACAAATGATTGATGCTTTACTGACCCAGTCTAATCAATTACAAATGTAAATCAGAAGGCAACGTGCAAAGCTGGTAAAAACCTCTTTAAAAATGCAGGTCAAGTTCGGATGAAGTCATCGGAGCCCCTGCTCTGAACACAGGTCAGAACAGCAGAGGTGCCCTTCCCGTTCCACTTAGGCTGTGCCTACTTGGATTCCACAAGAAGCAGGAAAGAGTGCAGAGATTTACGAGGATGTTGCCAAGGCTACAGGCCCTGAACCATAGGGAGAGGTTGGGCAGGCGAGGACTGTATTCCTTGGAGCACAGGAGGCTGATGGTTGATCTTATAGAGTTGTATAAAATCATGAGGGAAACTTTTTTGGTTTAGTTTAGTTTAGAGATACAGCCCGGAAACAAACACTTTGGCCCACCGGGTCCACGCCGACCAGCGATCCCCGCATAGTAACACTATCCGACACACAGTGTGGATATTTTATTTTACATTTACCAAGCCAATTTACCCACATACCTATACGTCTTAGGAGTGTGGGAGGAAACCTTGGTGCACCGCCCACAAGTAACAACATGACATACAGTGACAGTTACGAATGACTCAGAAAACACTAAACATTAATAATAAAACATTAATGATAAAACACCATTGATCAAGCATGTGAACCAACAAAATACCAGATCAAAGGGACGCTACAGATTTTTGGCTGGTGAGTAGAGCAACTACTCGTGGATAAAAACTGTTTCTATGTCTGGCTGTGGCGGAGTCGCCTTCCATTCAAAGTGATTCAAAGAGTTTGTGGCCAGGGTGAGAGGGGTCATAGATGATCTTCCCGATCGCTTCCTGACCCTTGCAGTGTACAGTTCATTAATGGAGGGAAGGTTGCAGCCAATAATCTTCTCTACTGTTCGGACGATTCGCTGCAGCCTCCAGGTGTCGTGCTTGGTGGCTGAGCCAAACCAGACCATGATGGAGAAGGTGAGAACAGACTCTACGATGGCCATGTAGAATTGGACCATCATTGCTTGTGGCAGATTGTGCTTCCTCAGCTGCCGCAGGAAGTACATCCTCTGTTGTGCCTTTTTGACTGTGGAGTCGATGGTGGCCCCACGTTTAAGGTCCTTGGAGATGATGGTTCCCTGGAACTTAAAAGACTCCACAGATGTGACTGTGGTGTTGTTGATGCTGAGTGGGGTGAGGGGAGGGTTGAGCTCTCCTAAAGTCTACAATCAATGTCTTAAGAGCATTGAGCTCTAGGTTGTTGCTATCGCACGAGGACACCAGCTGTGACACTTCCTGCCTGTAGGCAGATGTCTCCCCATGGATCAGTCCAATCAGGGTTGTGTCATCCGCAAACATGGAGAAAGAAACAAATGTAACAAAGAATCTCTGTGGGAAAGTCAATGTTTTGGGTCAGGACTGAGATGTAGAGCAGAGATGTTCAAAGAGACGAGATGGAGGAGTGAGGCAGGGGCTGACAGGTTGAACCAGGAGAGGAGGGAGATGGTGGGCAGATGAAGGTGAGGAAGCAGTGAGGTTGGGAGATGGTGACCAGTGAGTGAAACGTCGAGACAGATAAGGAAAGAGAAAATAATGAGTACAGTTAGTGCCAAGATGGGGAGGAGAGGGTGGAGGGAGAGAACGGGCTGTAGAATGATATAGAAACAAGGGGCTGCTGATGAGAAATCTAATAATTAAGAATGACCAGTGGCACCGGATAAGGGAATGATAATGGGCAAAAGGACCCAGCTGGGGAAGAGGACAGGAGGAGATGAATAGGGAAACACGAGTCATGTACGTCCACAGGCAACGACTTGGAAGTCTTGGACTTCTCGCTGCCCCAGTCTGAGAAACCCTTGCTCACGAATTCATAAATTCTAGGAGCAGAATTATGCCATTCAGCCCATCAAGTCTACTCCGCCATTCAATCACGGCTGATTGATCTTTCCCTCTCAACCCAATTCTTCTGCCTTCTCTCCATAACCCCTGACACCCTTTCTAACCTTTGCTCCAGATATACCCAGGTACAGACATATATAAGACACTTCCACGATTGGAGAGTTATAGATATTGTTAAGTTATACAGCATGAAAAAAGGGGCACACTGCTGTCATGCACTAATCTATACTAGTCCTACACTAACCTCATTTTATTCTCCCCAAAATTCCCCACTTCGCATGGATTCTACCAGTCACCTACATACCCGGGGAAAATTAACCGGCCGATTCTCACTTTTGTGGGATGTGGGAGGGAATATCTGCAGCATCTGGAGAAAGCTCTTGTGGTCATGGGAAGAATGTGCAAACTCCACACATAGTGATCAGTGCATGTTGGTTACTCTGGCTTTGAAGATAGGTGCGATTTTTGTACATTAAGCTAAGAAAGGGATCAACAAGGATGAGAATGTTACTTTCTCTCAGAGATGTGAATAATTAAGGAATCGAAAATGGAAACAGCATTTCAGCCCCACTTCCCCATGCTGACCAAAATGCCACACCAACATTAGTCCCACCTGCTCGTGTTTGGCCCATATTCCTTCTAAACCTCTCCTATCTATAAACCTGCTTAATTGCCTTTTAAATGTTGTTATTGGGCCTGCCTCAACTACTTCCTTTGTCAGCTTGTTCCATATCCCAACCACCCTAGGTGTGAAAAAGCTGCTTTTCAGGTTTTCATTCAAACCTTCCCCTCTCATCTGAAACTTATATCCTCTGGTTATTGTTCCCTGTACTCTGGGTGAAAATCTCTGCACATCTACCCCCCTCATGATTTTATACACCTCTACAAGATCACCCGTCTCCTCCTGCGCTCCAAGGAATAATGTCCTAGCCTGCCCAACCTGACCCTATAGCTCAGACCCCCGTGTCCTCGCAACATCCTCGTACAACTTCTCTGCACTCTTTCCAGCTTTTGGTGGAATCTCAGTAGGCATGGCCTTTGATAGAAGGTAGGGCCTCTCATGTTCCCATTAAATCTGTCCCCTCTCACCTTAAACCTATGTCCAGTGATTCTTAAATAAACACAAAATGCTGGAGTAACTCAGCGGGACAAGCAGTGTCTCTGGAGGAAAGGAATAGGTGACATTTCGGGACTATACCTTTGTCATCAGAGTCTGAGCCTGAAGAAGGGTCATGACCCAAAATATTGCATATTCCTTTTCTCCAGAGATGCTGCGTGACCCGCTGAATTACTCCAGCATTTCTGGTCCCTTACAATCAGAGGCATGTGAATTTATAGTGAGAAACAAAGAAATGCCAGAGCATTTAAACAAGTACTTTGGTTCTGTCTTCATTAAGGAAGACACAAACAATCTCCCAGAAATATGAGGGGACCGAGGATCCAGTGGGAGGGAGGAACAGAAGGGAATCCACATTAGTCAGGAAATGGTATTGGGTAAACGGTTGGGACTGAAGGCTGATAAATCCCAGGACCTGATGGTCTGCATCCCAGAGTACTCAAGGACGTGGCCATAGAAATTGTGGATGCATTGGTGATCATTTTCCAAGTTCTCTCAACTCTGAATCAGTTCCTGTGGACTAGAGGGTAGCAAATGTAACCCCACTTTTTAAGAAAAGAGGGAGTGAGAAAATGGGAAATTATAGACCAGTTACCCTTACATCGGCAGTGGGGAAGATGCTGGAGTCGATTATTAAAGATGTTATAGCAGCGCATTTGGAAACAATGACAGGATCGGTCAAAGTCAGCATGGATTTATGAAGGGGAAATCATGCTTGATTAATTTGGACATTTTTGTGGATGTAAGAAGTAGAATGGATAAGGGAGAGCCAGTGGATCTGGTGTATCTGGACTTTCAAAAAGCCTTTGACAAGGTCCCACACAAGAAATCAGTGTGCAAAATTAGAGCACATGGTATTGGGGGCAGGGTATTGACATGGGTAGAGAACTGGTTGGCAGACAGGAAGCAGAGAGTAGGAATTAATAGGTCCTTTATAGAATGGCAGCCAGTGACTAGTGGGGTGCCGCAAGGCTTGTTGCTGGGATTCCAGCTATTAACAATATATACTAACAATTTAGACGAGGAAATGTGACTTCCAATTTTGCGGATGACACAAAGCTCGGTGGCAGTGTGAGCTGCGGTGAGGATGCTATGAGGTTGCAGGGTGACCTGGATAGGTTCAGTGACTGGGCAGATGCATGGCGGATGGAGTACAATGTGGATAAATGGGAGGTTATTCACTTTGGTGGCAAGAACGAGAAGGCTGATTATTTTCTGAATTGTGTCAGATTAGGAAAAGGGGAAGTGCCACGAGACCTGGGTGTGCTTGTACATTCGTCACTGAAAGTAAGCATGCAGGGACAGCAGGCAGTGACAAAAGCGAATGGCATGTTGGCCTTCATTGCAAGGGTATTTGAGTTTCGGAGCAAGGAGGTCCTCCTGCAGTTGTACAGGGCGCCAGTGAGACCAGTATTGTGTGCAATATTGGTCTTCAAATTTGAGGAAGGCCATTATTGCTATTGCGGGAGTGCAGCGTAGGTTCACCAGATTAATTCCAGGGATGATGAAGGAATGGAGTTACTGGGATTGTATTCACTGGAATTTAGAAGGATGAGATGGGATCTTATAGAAACAAATGCAATTATTAAGGGATTGGACATGCCAGATGCAGGAAACATGTTCCCGATGTTGGGGGAGTCCAGAACCAGGGGCCACAAGTTAAGAATAAGGGGTAGGCCATTTTTAACTGAAATGACAAAAAACTTTTTCACACAGGGAGTCGTGAATTTGTGGAATTCTCTGCCACAGAAGGCAGTGGAGGCCGATTCACTGGATGCATTCAAAAGAGAGTTAGATGGAGCTCTTAGGGCTAGCAGAATCAAGGGATATGTGGAGAAGGCAGGAACGGGTTACTGATTATTGATGATCAACCATGATCACATAGAATGGCGGTGCTGGCTCAAAGGGCCGAATGGCCTACTCCTGCACCTATTGTCTATGTATCTATGGTGGAACTGACATATGATGAAAGAATGGGTCGACTGGGCTTGTATTCACTGGCATTTAGAAGGATGAGAGGGGATCCAATAGAAACATATACAATTCTTAGAGGATTGGACAGGCTAGATGCAGGAAAAATGTTCCCGATGTTGGGAGAGTCTAGAACCAGGGGTCATTGTTTAAAAATACTGGGTAAGCCATTTAGGACTGAGCTAAGGAAAAACCTCTTCACCCAGAGTTGTCTTGTTGTTCTTCTTCTTGCGTATGTCGTGCACAGCCTAAAGTTGCAGGACATCGTGTTCTATTTGATCTTATTTGATTGTGCACGCCGAGTTGATTGCATTCGGCGAAACAGGGCGGACCACATGAAGGTTGCAATCTCCCACCCCAACCCAGAGAGTTGTGAATCTGTGGAATTCTCTGCCGCAGAAGACAGTGGAGGCCATTCACTGGATATTTTCAAGGGACAGATTTAGCTCTTAGTGCTAGAGGCATCAATGGATATGGGGAAAAAGCAGGAACAGGCTACTGATTTTAGATGATCAGCCATGATCATATTGAATGGCAGTGCTAGTTCAAAGGGCTGAATGGCCTACTGCTCCACCTATTTTGCTATGTTCCTATGTCTATATTTGGTATAAAGCAGCATTTTCCTGCACATTTTGTCTGCTTCCCTGATTTTTGATTGCTCTTCTAAGGGCAAAAGATTCTACGCATAAACCCTAGCAATTCCACTCATGATCTTATACACAGATTTAACCTTTTTGGTACATGAATTAGAGGAGAGGTAAGGAAGGTTTACCCAAAGGATGGTGGTTTGAAAAGCATGGCCAACATAAATAGTGGAGGTAGAATCTCATGTAAATGGCCACTTCCATCCGTCATATTTCACATATGCACTCTGAGTGGCACAGTGGCGCAGCGGACAAATTGCTGCCTTACAGCGCTTGCAACACCGGAGACCTGGATTTTATCCCGACTAACGGTGCTGTCTGTACATAGTTTGTACATTCTCCCCACGACTGCGTGCGTTTTCTCCGAGATCTTCAGTTTCCTCCAACACTCCAAAGACGTACAGGTTTGTAGGTTAATTGGCTTGGTATAAGTGTAAAATTGCCCCTAGTGTGTGTATAGGATAGTGTTAATGTGCTGGTCGGTGCAGACTTGGTGGGCCGAAGGGCCTGTTTCCATGCTGTACCTCTAAACTAAACTAAACCTATTCCAATGAGGCTTTGTGCCAATTCTGAATTTGAAACTGGTGAAAGAAGAAAATTAAGAGATTGTCCAGTTGAATGTCGCTCATAAATCGAAAAAGATTTTAGAAGCGACTTCACTTAGAGAGGAAAATATATAGTGCTGAAGGAACACAGCCGGTCAGGCAGCATCTGCGGAGGGAATGGCCAGTCAACATTTCTGGTCAGTCCCTTCTTCAGGGAGGACCCCAGACATTACCCAGGGAGTAGTTAGAACATGAAGGACAAAAGGTGCGTGAAGAAGGGTCTCGACCCAAAACCATGTTCTTAGTCAGAGTATTGTTGGGATGTTATGTTAGTTGTACAAGTCATAGGTGAGGCCTCATTTGGGGTTTCAGTTTTCATCACAAGCTGTTGAAGGAAAGATGTTGTTAACCTGGAAAAGGTGCAGAGAATCCTGGTTATGAGGTTGTTGCCAGGATACGTGGGCCTGGGCTATAGGGAGAGTTTGGGCAGGGGAGGGCATTATTCCTTGGAGTGCACGAGGATGAGGGGTAACCCTATAGAGGTGTATGAGAGCACGAGGAGAAATAGATTGGGTAATGCACAGTCCTTTACCCAGAATAATGGCATCAAGAACCAGAAGACGGAGGTTTAAGGTGAGAGGAGAAAGATTTAATAGGAACCTGAGGGGCAACTTATTTTTACACAAAAGTGGTGGGTAAATGGAAGGATAATGGCCAAACTCAGGCAGATGGGACTAGTGTGGATGTTGGTCGGTGTTGGCACGTTAGGCCGATGGGCCTGCTTCCACAATGTAGGAATCAATAAGATAATAATCTGAGGGAGTGAAGGTTATGCTGCAAAACCCAAATACAGCGGATACAAGAAATTTAAAATTAAATGTCTTGGAATACTCAGCAGGTAAAGCAACATCTGTGGAGAGAGAAACAAAATGTGTTAATGGAGGGATGCTTTCTGGATACATCTGGGATTTATGTTTTTCTGCAAAGGTTTGCAGTGATTTAATTTGAGTGGGAGAGACTCAGAGGAGACAAGCACAGGCTGTTTCAAATGGCTGATATCTGCATTGTCCATTATATATTAGTTTATTGGCATCTGGGCTCAGCTCTGATGGGCAAGGCAGGAACTCCACATGTACACCAACAGACCCCCTGAGAGTTGCTCTCTATTCTGAACTCCAGCATGCAAGAGATTACCAGGTGGATAATGGAAAAGGTTCCAGGATGTTTTAATACCCAAGTGGGAAAAACACATTCAAATAATTATTTGGCCTCTGTAGTTGTGCATCCAAATGAGGATCTGAAGAAGGGTCTCCACCCGTAACATCACCCATCCATGTTCTCCACAGATGCTGCCTGGCCTGCTCAGTTACTCCAGCACAGTTCTGTCCCTTTGTGGAAAATCTCATGGAGAGATGCAGTATGGGAACAGGCCCTTCAGACGAGCCAATCAACCACCATTTCCTGGGGATGTCTTCACCAATTCTTGAGGACCCATGCTCCTAGACGGTTTAAAATGGAGAAAGAGCATTTGGAACGGTATTGTAAAACCTCAACACCTTGCAGATGGATAAGGTAATATTGGAAACAGCGTATTGGTGCAAACCTCCCACCACCCCACGCTTGCCCACTTACAACAGAATGAGTGGCTCCCACCTTGGCTCATCAGGACCCATGGGGAAGCAGGTCACCACTACCCTCCCCCCTCCCCCGCCCAACCACCCAAGAAGCAACTGGAGATTACTTTTCAGCCTCTCCTGCACATAGAGGGTGTTTGGAACCTACTGCCAGTCATATTCATACTGCATGGAAACAGGCTCTTTGGCCCAAGTTGCCCATGCCGACCAACATGCCTGATCTACACTCGTCCCACGTGCCTGCCTTTGGCCCACATCCCTCCAAACCTATCGTATCTGTATACCTAAATGCTTTTTAAACATTGAAATGGTACCTTCTTCAATTACCTCCTCCACCAACTAGTTCCAAACACCTATTACCCTTTTGCGTGAAAAAGTTACCCATTAGGTTCCTATTCGGAGATAGTTGAGGCAGGTACCATAAAAGCATTTAAATGAAACCTGGACAAGAACATGGGCAGGGAAGGTTTAGAGGGATAAGGTGGGGCATGGACCATCCGGGCCGAGAGGCCTGTTTTTATGCTGTGAGTCTCTGGGACAAGGGGGCTTCTTCTCACGTGTAGGGCGATACCCTGGGTGGGTTAAAGGCTCTATTTCCGCATTGTGGATTTATATGTAGTCACTAAGTACGTTTCTATCCCTTCTCCCGCCTGACTGTTCTCTGCGGTAACATGTCATGCCCCGTGCACACCCGCCCACCGGGCACATGGAGTGCAGCTCTCGCTGAAGTTAACGACTGGGCTGGGCCGGGCTGCTGGAGCCACCCCTCCCCCTCGGTAGCATCATCCACCAGTTTCACGAAACGCCCTCGCATACTGGCCGGCGAGAGAAACGATGCAGGTTCTATCTTCACTACGCACTCGTTTTATGAGGTTCTGAAATTTGGAAACCTTCCAAACCGGTCCCTGCCCCTGGGTGGTGTTGCACTCTCTCTCTCGCTCTCTCCCTGCGCCCGGAGACAGGGGGGTTTCCAGCGTCACCGAGTGGTTCGCAGCCTGGGATCCGCCCGATCCGCGCGTCACCGCCCGACCCGAGGAGGCGGTCCGGCCCGCAGACAAAGCATCGGGGCCGCGGCGAAGCGGCCTCATTCCGCCCGCACCCACCAGCTGCTGTTACCCCAATCCCGGGCTGCCCGAGGAGGGAGGAAGAAGAGGGAGAGGAGGGATAAAGGAGATCAAGGTCCCAGCTCACATCACACTCACACACAGAGGGGAGTCTCCTTCCATTCCCAGCCATGTCTGTGTTCGCCTGCCGCGACTACTTCGCCGCCGAGTGCCTGATGTCGATTTCCAGCGGCGCGGTGGTGCACCGCTCCCCGCTCAAAGGGGAAACTTGCGAGCTAACTTCAAAGGAGGACAAAGAGGTGAGCGACACGTTGAAGGAAGGCGGCAACCTGCTGATGGTCGCCAGCATTTTGACCGGCTTGCAGAAATCCAGGCCGATGTCTTCCAACTCGGAGAGCAGCAATTCGTCCTCCGGCGAGAGTCTGGAGAGCGGCTACACGACACTGTCCGAGGGACCCTATACCACCCCGACTCTGATCGCCGCAAACTGCACGTCGGAGAAGCGGAAAATCAAGCGATCGGACAAGTCCTCTGCGAAAAAACACCAGTGTTACTTTGCCGGCTGCGATAAAGTGTATGGAAAATCGTCTCATCTGAAAGCACACATGAGGACTCACACAGGTAGGACCGAAGGTTTAATCCACATGACCTATGAAACAAAGTTGCCACCACGTTTGATTTTGTGCTCGATGAAGCTCGCCGTTTCTTTGTTCTGTGCAATTTACGGGCATTCTTTAGTCTTTTGAAACACCACGCATTTTGTAGTGTGAACCAGAACATAATTTATGGCCATTAACAGTCCTCGATGATGTGAGTTTTATTTCGGGGGCTTTGTTTTAGTTCAACTATCATAGGCATCGTTCCAACTGAATAAAAGTTACGAATGGTATATTTAAATAAATATATTGTTGAAATGTTGCATGAAACCATTCAGTTTGCTCGAAGCACTCTTCCTCCCCCCATCCCCCCCCTCTTTGGACGGCAACATCCCCATTTGCAGACTTACCACTTCTGAGAAGGGGAGGGGTCACTAATGGAGCAGACAATGAGAGTTCTCGGTAGCAGGCCCATAAATATTGTATACTTTGGCGGATTCAGTTCGACACTGGACAAAAGGCAATTGATATTTAACGTTCCTTTGTTGGTGCGGGGTTAAGTTTCATGGGTTGAGTTTATTTTGGAATCCGCAGGTTTCAACTAGTGTGGGATGTGACAGGGCAAGTCTCGGGGTCCGAGGGGCAGAGTTTGTATCCTTATGTAGTTGCAGTTGGCTGCTGGTAGAATTCTAGGTACAACGCCCCCTTTTTTAAAATTAAATGCCAGCTTGTTCCTTGCGGTCGGTTTAGATAATCTGAAGAGGGGGCGGGGTAGGTCACGCCACCTGTTACTGAGTCGGGTAATTTACAGCGGCCCCCTTCTAACACGTCTCCCGGCAAATGCGGGGAAAGGCGTGGGTATGTGTGGTCCCCCCGTGTGGTTCGGTGGGGTTCTGGCTGCGGTTGAGGCAGTCGCGGTGCCACATGGCACTCGGTGGGCGATGGTGCTGCGCCCTGGAGAGGCTGCCTGGGCGTTTCTGTCCAATACAACCCCCCCTCCTACCCCACCCACTCCAGTAAAATGTCTGCGGCCCGCGTCATTTCCCACCGTGTGCCCTTGGTTGAGGGCTTCATCCCTCTGGGGGAGGGGATGGAGTGGGTGTGGCGGGGAGACAAAGCTGGAGGTGTCAGCGCGGAAGCACCAGGCTGGCTGGCTGGCGGGCAGCCAGTGTGTGGCCCTCCTCCCACTCGCGTCGCGATGGCCAAGGGTGGAGAACTAGCGCCTTTCTGCTTCCTAAAAGGAGGAGAAAAAGCCCATAATTGGGATACGCCGGAACTGACCGTCAGGTGACGGCGGTGGGCTGATTTGCTGGGAGTTTGGATTGCAGGAGATCGTTTGCAGTAATATTGATCCAAGCAGGGAGAGGCGTGGCTGCAGCATCGGAATAGGGCTTTTTGAGGGGAAAAAAACCCGACCGCGTTGCGTGACTTAGAAGGATCAGTGGGCCGAGGTGGGAGGGCCGAATTGTTGTTTTAAGAGGCATGTGTGCTAGAGGCAAGCGTGAGTTTCAGCAGGTTTTAACCGAAGATTGACACGAAATGTTGGAGAAACTCCACGGGACAGTCAACATATATAGCGACAAGGAGTGGATGGCTTTTCGGGTCGAGACCCTTCAGACCACTTCATGGTTTGAAGCATAGTTGTGAAGATATTTATCTATTTCCCACAATATTCGGTTAAAAATCAGGATTCCTACAAATAGTGTCTTCCAAGTTCTGATTCTTTACTAAGAGACTAAGCGGGCAATGTTAGTTTTCATTCCAAACATACATTTTATTCGGAATAAAAATCTGCCAAACAATATATAGTTCATAAGTTCTTCAAGCAGAATTAGGCCGCTCGGCCCATCAAGACTACTCTGCAATTCAATCATGGCTGATCTATCTTTCCCTCTCAACCCAATTCTGCCTTCTCACCATAACTTGTGTGAGAAGGAACTGCTGGTTTACACCTAAGATAGATATAGAATGCTGGAGTAACTCAGCGGGGCAGGCATCATCTCTGGAGAAAAGGAATGGGAGACAGACCCACTGAGGTACTCCAGCTTTCTGTGTCTATCTTGGGTTTGAAGCAGCATCTGCAGTTCCTTGCTACACATTCTCAAGTAATGGTCACCGCTCGCCACCATATTTCGCACATCCACCCATCACTCAGAGCAGCACAGTGGTAGAGTTACTGCCTTGCAGCGCTCACATCCATGTGCTGCTGAGTTGCTCCAGCACTTTGTATCTTTCATTTGACTACATTTCCCACAATGCCGAGTAGGGGCGGGGTTAGTGACGCGGCGAGCCAATCAGGAGTAATGGGGGCGTGGGTTCTCTGGCGTGGGCCAATAGGCAGGGAGGGGCGGGGCTAGCCGTGGGCCACGTGGTTCGCCACAGGGCGCCTCCGCTTCCTGGTGACTCAGTCTCTGCAGCCCTCTGCTGCCTCGCACGCCACCACGCTTGTTTTGTAACATGTGGGCTGTGCACAGGCACGGTTCTCTGGGAATGTGATGCAACCGGTTGGGAGTTTCTGAGAACTGCCTAGATTTAGAAGGCATCCTGTTTCTCCGTTGCCAAGCATGCATTCAGATCAGTGGAATTTCGACCCTGTTATTTCCCAGAACTTAGTTTGGCTCAGGGGATCGTAGCGATTGTAAATTGTGCAATACAAAATATAAAACATCACTCCATTTTCCAAAATAAATAACGTTGAGGCAAACAAAATCTGGAACAAAGGAACTGCTGGTGCTGGTTTACAAAAACAATTACAAAGTGCTGGAGTAATTCAGTGGGACAGGCGGCACCTCTGTCACAAATACTGGGAATGAAGAATGGTTTACCCAAAAATGTTTGTATGGAATAATGGGCTACATGTTGAATGATTTAATTTGGAATTGGAGAGTTTAGTTTAGAGATGCAGCGTGGGAACAGGACTTTCGGCCCATTGAGTCTGCGCTGACCAGCGATCGCCGGTACACTAGTACCATTCTACACACGGGACAATTTACAGAAATCAACTAACCTACAAACCTGCATGTTTTTGGAATATGGGAGGAAGCTGGAGCACCTGCTGGAAACCCAAGTGGTCATTGCGAGAATGTAAAACTCCACACAGACAGCACGTGTCGTCAGGATCGTACCTGAGTTTCTGGCAATGAGCGATAGCAACTCCATAGTTGCAGCATTGTGCCGTCCATGAACGATGTGAAAGTGCCCCTTAGCCCCACTAGTCTGTGCTGATCAATATGTCTTTCTAAGACCCTTGTTACGAGTGGGGGGTTCTTGTTTTCTTGGTCCTCTAAAATATTCCAAATGGAATTTATACTGGAGGTGGTGGAGGGAGGATTTGAGCCAGAAAGGGTTTTTGGTAAGATAGAGCTACCTTAAATTTAGTTGCATCTGGTTGGATAATTATGGTAGGGTGAAGAATATTCCATGCTTTAATTATGTGGGGGAAGAACAATTTGCTGTACACATCTGTCTTGGTAGCTGGTATCTCAAATTGGATTGGGGATGGGGAGTGAGAGCGGAGCTACGGGATATAGAAGAGATCCTGGTGAGAGCCTCCTCTATAGTCGAAGAGGGGAACCCCGTTCCCTAAAGAATGAGGACATCTCTGATGCCCTGGTGTGGAACACCTCATCCTATGTGCAGATGCGGTGCAGACGGAGGAACTGGGAGCCGGGAATAGAGTCCTTACAGGAAGCAGGGTGGGAAGAAGTGTAGTCCAGATAGCCATGGGAGTCAGTGGGTTTGTAGTAGATTCGGCTTTCTGCAGAGACTGCTCCCTCTGTAACTCCCTGGTGAACTCGCCCCTTCCCACCCAAGCCACCCCCTTCCCTGGTACTTTCCCTTGCAGCCGCAGGAAATGCTACGCTTGTCGCTTTGCCTCCCCCCTAGACTGCATCCAAGGACCCAAGCAGTCTTTTCAGGTGAGACAGAGGTTCACCTGCACCTCCTCCAACTTCATCTATTGCATCCACTGCTCTACATTGGCGAGACCAAGCGCAGGCATGGCGTTCGCTTTGCCCAACACCTCCGCACATTTGACTTCTCCAATTTTAGGTAGTCCTTGCTTTCTCCCTCCTTCCCCTCCCTTTCTCAGCTCTCCCACAACCCGCTGTCTCTGCCTCTTCCCGCCCCCCTCACATCAGTCTAAAGAAGGGTCTCACCTATTCCTTCGCTCCATAGATGCTGCCTCACCTGCTAAGTTTCTCCAGCATTTTCGTCTGCCTTCGATTTTCCCAGCATCTGCAGTTCTTTCTTAAACATGTATCCGATCAAATAGCTTTTAACTTTTATAATTGTATTTGCCTCTATCGCTTCCTCTGACAAATTGTTCCATATAGCCTCCATCTTTTGTGAAAATAGTTGCCGCCTGGCAACATAGAACAGTACAGCCCTGGAACAGGCCCTTCAGCCCACAGTTTGTGCCGAACACGATGACGACAGGTTAAACAGATCTCATCTATCTGTATATGATCCATAATCCTCAATTCCCTGCACCTCCATGTGCCCGTCTAAAACCCTCTTAAACACCACCATCGTATCTGCCTCCACCACCAACCCTGGCAGTGTGTTCAGGCCCTTACTGCACTCGGTGTTTAAAGAAAGGTTGCCCCGCCCACTTTCTAGCCATGCTCTCTAGCATTGAATACTTTCACCTTGGGGAATAAAAGTTCTGACTGTCCACCCTACCAATGCCTCACATAATTTTATATACTTCTATCGTCCCCCTTCAAAAAGACAGTGACAATGTATAATTTTCTTTGGCAACCATGATTTTATATCCCTCTACAGATCTCTCAGCCATCTTTTCTCCAGGGAATAAGTCATCCTATCCAGCCTCTTGGAATTCAAATCCGTGCGGCATGGTGGCGCAGGAGTAGAGCTGTTGCTTTACAGCGCCGTGGCCTTGGGTTCGATCCTGACTATGGGGGCTGTCTGTACGGAGTTTGCACGTTCTCACTGTGACCTGCATGGGATTTCTCCGGTTTCCTCCCACACTCCAAAGACGTACTGGTTTCTATGTTCATTGGCTTGGTATAATGTGTGGAGGATAGTGTTAGTTTATGGTGGATCGCTGGTCGGCGTTGTCTCGGTGAGCCGAAGGGCCTGTTTCCCTGCCGTATCTTGAAACTAAATATCCCAGTGAATCTTCTCCATCTTTTAATTTCCAATTACTAGGGTCAAGGATGGGGTAATTTTAGAATGTCAGGAAGACACAATGATCAAAATATAATAGTGTGTCTTGGGGGACAAATAAATATGATATATGGCCAAGATTTGCCTTGAATAACTTAAGCAAAATCCTGCTGAGGAAATTTGCAGCTAAAATAAGCAATGTGCTACACACATCCTGTGTCAGTGGTTACCAATTTGTAATAAACAATTCTGCATTATTTGGACAATGAACATGTTTGTTAATGAAACTGTGCTGCAGGGATATGGATGGCTTGGTTTGGCACCATATTCAGCAGCCATCTTACCCACCCCCTCCTCCTCCCCCCTCCTCCAAACACAAGTTGTGCTGGGGGTGGAAGATAGGACGAGTCTATCTGGGGAAATGGTTGTTCTCTTTGGGGCTATAAGTGTGTCTAAAATGTAGCTTTGGTTTTGCGGTTTACAAGTCTAAAGTACTCCCTATTTTTTTTTTTTCCTTCCTGTTGTGTAACAGCAAATCTCACTGCTGCTATTTCCAAATGCTAAATGAAGATGAGTGCATTGTCAGTACAGATTTAGTTGTGGAGTGGAGATATGATTTCCAAATGGGCGCAGGCAAATTTCCTGAGGGTTGAAGCTCAAAAGCATTCGATGCATGGGGGAAACTTTGCTGATCTTTTACCAAGCATTCAGAATGCAGTTTCAATTTAGTTTTGAAATTCATGCCGGTATTGTTTATAATTTAACATTTGAAAAATACTTTGGTTATTGCAGCTGATAATTTGAAGTTTGCAGTTCTGACAATAGAATAGTTAGAAAATCTAGTTTGGAACATCATATAGGTTGGTGTGGAGCTCTGTGCTTGCGTAGCATGCCTGAGAAGGTGGAATGATTTGCATTTTTGATTGTTACTGTTAAGGTTGTGTGACCAATTCCTTTTCTTTAATGCAATTTTTGAAAAAAGCTTATTTCAACAGGGATGGATCTTTTTCGAAAACAATTTGTCAAAAGTCTTTGGACTTTAGAGGTACAGGCACTTCGGCCAGCAATCACCCCATACACTAGCAGTATCCAATACAATAAGGACAATTTACAGAAGCAAATTTCCCTACAAAACTGTATGTCTGGAGTGTGGGAGGAAACTGGAGCATCCGGTCACAGTAACGTCACCTGGCCATTCTCTCTATAATAATTTTTTAATGTTTAAGCAAAATGGGCGGCACAGTGGCGCACTAGTAAAGTTGCTGCCTTACAGCGCCAGACACCCGGGTTTGATCCTGCCTATGGGTGCTGTCTGTACAAGCTTGTTCATTTTCCCCGTGACCTGCGTGGGTTTTCCCCAGGTGCTCCGGCTTCCTCCTACACTCCAAAGACATTCAGGTTTGTAAGTTAATTGGCTTCGGTAAAAATTGTAAATTGTCCCTCGTGTGTGTAGGATAGTGTTAGTGGGTGTGGATCGTTGGTCAGCGCAGACTCGATGTATGAAAGGGCCTGTTTTCGTGCTGTATCTCTGAACTAAACTAAAATCTAAACACCAGGAGAAAGCCCACAAGGTCCCAGGGAGAGCATATAAACTCCGTACAGACAGCACCTGTAGTCGGGATCATGTTCATGTCACTAGAGCAGACGTAGGCCATTCGGTCCATTGAGTCTACTCTGCCATTTAATCACGGCTGATTTATTTTTCCCACTCAACCCCATCCTCCTGCCTTCTCCCCCATAACCTTTGACACCCATACCAATCAAATATCTGTCAATCTCCACTTTAAAAATACCACTTTCACTATTTGGCAAATTTCAATGACCTGTTGTTGTGCGCCATTTTTCTATGTTCTAAGTCTGGTATCATGATAACACATCTGTAAAGTGGCCCATAGCAACCCCCACCCCTTGTAAGTTATCAACACTTCTTCAGAATCCCCTTCTTCTCAATCTTCCAAATTGAGAACTCCTTTGATTTGGATTTCCACCCCTGTCACAGCACTGAGAGAAAAAGTACAACGTCTGCTGGGAGTTAGGTTGGAAGATCGGGGCAACACACTAGTTTGTGAGAGAACTGTTCAGAACTCTGATAACAGTGGGGAAGAAGCTGTTCTTGAATCTGGAGGTACATGTTTTCAAGTTTTTATATTTTCTACCCGAAGGAAGGAGAGATCACCAGAATGAAAAAGCTCCTCGAATCTGTTGACCGTTTTTCTGATGTTTAAAGTGTAGATGGAGTTGATGGGATTCTGTGGAATTCATTGCCACAAAACGCTGTGGAGGCCAACTCAATAGACATTCTTAAGGCAGAGATAGGTAGATTCTTGGTTAGTACGGGTGTCTGTGGTTATGGGGAGAAGGCAGGAGAATGCGGTTGAATGAAGAAGATACATCTGCCATGATTGAATTGCAGAATAGCCTTGATATGCTGAATAGCCTAATTCTACTCCTATCACTTATGAAGGTGGGGTGTCTGGTCCGTGTGATGGACTGGGCTACACCCACAACTCTCTGCAATGTCTTGCCATCTTGGGTAGACCTGTTGCCAAACCAACTTGTGATGCGTGCCCACATCCAAAACCTATCCACCGTTTTGTAAATACCATCTGGTCAAATTACTCCCTGTGTCTGTAATCTTTGATATCCCTGTAACATTTCAGAATATCTCCGCACCTCTAATTTTGACCTTCACAACATCCTTGTTGTCTGGGCCTTCAGCTGCCAAGGCCAACCTTTGGCCCCTCTACATCCTTTCCTCTGTGAAGCTCATTAAAATGTATCTCTTCGACCATACTTCTGAACATCTATCTTTTGTGACTCAAAATATATATTTTTATAATAGTCCCTGTGAAGTGCTTTGCGAGCTTTTGTTCAGATTAATGTGATTTGTATAATATAAGTTGTGTAATGAAAAGAGCAAGTGAATTGGCTGTCTTGGAAATGTGTTCCACGTCTTGAATGCCTGGTAGTTACATACATTTCATCTGAACCATTTTAAAATCTCCAGTTTCAGCATTTTTGTGTTTTGCTTTTTTTGTACGCACAGATGGTTGAGAATCCAATGTGAATAAGGCAGTACAGTGGTCCTCATGGACATGATGGGCAAAGGAGCTTGTTTTTGTGCTGTATAAACCCGTGACTGTATACATTTTGGAATGACGGCGATGCAGTGGTAGAGTTGCTGCCTGACACTGCCAGATTCCTGGGTTCGATCCTGACTATAGGTGCTGTCTAGACAGAATTTGGACAAGGAGAGCGTACAGACAGCACCCCATGTCAGGATTGAACTCGGATATCTGTCGCTGTAAGGCAGTAACTCTACTGCTGCGCCACTCAGCTGCATCGTGAGTTGCAGAACCTTCCTGCATTGGAGGTGGTCTTGGTGATGACCCAGGTGGGTTGTCCAGTACTCGCCTATTAGTTGGATACGATACAGTGGTCTTGAACAGTAGGTGGCAAGGTGGAGCAGCAGTTATGTTTCAGGGCCTGAGACCCGGGTTTGAGCCAGACTACGGGTGCTTGTTTGTACAGAGTTTGTACGTTCTCCCCGTGATCTACGCGGGATTTTTCCAGGAATCTTTGGTTTCCTCCTAAGACGTATAGGTTTGTAGGCTAATTGGCTTGGTATTAATATAAATTGTCCATGGTGTGTGGTGTGTGCAAGATAGTGGTAGTGTGCGGGGATCTGGTTGATGCTGACGGGCCTGCTTCTGCGCTGTTTCTCTAAACTAAACAAATCTAAACATTGTTTACATGGGTACCAAACGTTAATGGAGTTGACAGTGGAGCAGTGTATGCGAGTGGGACAAAAGAATGTGGTTTAGGCCTTCACTAATGTGAACTTGGAGAAAATGACTGTCCATCCAGCAACCAGTTCTCCTGCTTGGAGATCATCCAGGGGTTGCTGAGTTCATACGTTGCCACAGTCATGTTTTGGTGGAAGCTGTTGGCTTTTCCTTTGGGTGATGTTGGGGAAAGGTCCACTGGCAGATTCCGTCTTGGTTTAGGATGGGGGGGGGAAGGGGGCGTCATTGTGGGCGGGTTTGGGGTTTGACGGGATTGAGAATGGAAGTGACGGAGAATGCAGATTTGTGGAGAAGTATTGGTGGTGGACGGAGTGGTTACTTGTGTCAAAGGCTACAGACGGATGACAAAGAAGTGATCTTTGCTCTGGTCACATCACAAATACTTAGCGTTTGGGCCTTTACCTGATCGGAGGGCATCTAGGAATAATCACAATGAATTTAGAAAGCTGCGACAAGTTTTGTTTTGGAAGAGAATATTTGGAAAAATGAAGTGAGGTTTTTAAAAAAAAAAAGGAGGAAGGGCAAGTTTGAAGGAGACAAAACTCCTGACTCCGTTTTTGTAGGCAGCAGGATGGGAAGCTTCAGAGGATGTCCTCGTCGTGGCTATCCCTCGAGGTCGAAGATAGTGGTCTATGTTCTGTTATTATGGACTCTCAGGTGGCTTATGAGTCTAATCCTGACTTTGAAAGTTCTTCGGCATTCAGGACAGGTAATGCCAGATGGCAGATCGGGCTTTGGTTGTTGCTGTCTCTCTTTCAGTTTTCTTCTCTTTTCTTCTAATTCTGCGCATCTCTTGGCTTTGAAGGTCACTGTTCCTTCTTGGATGATGGTTCGCCAGAGTTTTCTGTCCTTGGCATTGGTTTCCCAGTTGTCGATGTCGATTTCACATTTCTTTGTGCAGGCTTTTAAGGCGTCTTTGAATCTCTTCTTTTGTCCACCTCTTATGTTTGCCTTCTCTATGCTGGGAGTAAACAGTTTGCTTTTGTAGACGCTCGTCTTCCATCCAAACAACATGACCGACCCATATTAGTTTGTTCTTGATGGCGAAGGCTTCGATGCTAGATGTTTTTGCTTCACTCAGCACGCTGACGTTGGTTCTTCTTCTTCCCAGCTGATATTTAAGCTGCTTCGAAGACATCGTTGATGGAACTTTTCAAGTGTTTACAGATGACGTTGGTATGTTGCCCAGGTTTCTGATGCATACAGGAGAGTTGGAATCACCACTGCCTTGTACACTAACATTTTGGTGTCTGTCGGATGTCACGATTTTGAAAGACTCGCAATCAAAGACGTCCAAAAGCTGTTCCAGCACACTTAAGACGATGTTGGATCTCGTCATCAAGGTCGGCATTGGAGGAGAGGTGACTTCCAAGGTACGGAAAGTGATCCACATTTTCCATATTGTTTCACCAAGTTGAATTGATGGTTCTTTCCGATTCCGATCAACATAGAAAAGACACACATTGCTGGAGTAACTCAGCGGGTCAGGCAGCATCCCTGGAGAACACGGATAGGTGACATTTCGGGGTTGAGGCCCTTCCTTAGACTCGGTCTATGAGGAAGGCCCAGGACAGGTGTAGATGGGACATGTGGGTAAGTTGTGCCGTAGGTTCTGTTTCCACACTATGACTCCAAAGCTCCTATCCATATTCTCCAGGGTTGCTGTCTGACCCACTGTGTTACTCCAACATTTTGTGCCTTTCCTTGGTAAACCAACATCTGCACTTCCTTGTTTCTATGTGTACCTAGAACAGCCTTTTGCCATTTGGGTCTATCTGGAAAGCCCCTTTGTCATCATGAACATCTGGAGCCCTCCACGTGGGAGTTTAAGGCACATTTTTATACCTTGCTCATGTTGAAGAAGTCCTTGCTTCATTCCTCTCGTGGACTAAAGTGACCTTTGCTCCAGGCACATCACACTTCATTAAACATTTCAATGGTGCTCGTGCAGATTCCAGACTGGTGGGATTGTGGATGGTTACACAGGGAGCACACTCAAACTGAGCTCTAACATGCTGTCGGCACAGTAATTGGTTAAGCACTCACATGTGAATCCTTGTTTCAGGCCCTTGTACAGACTCTGCAAAGAGCGAGTAGTGGGCACCTGCAGGGTGTTTATTGTCTTGGCCTTCTAGAGATACTGAAAATACTTCCTGTCTAGTTTCTTACTCAATCTCTGACCTTTCTGGGTTCTTTTGCAGCGTTATCTAATTGCGCAATTTCATGTTGGTTTTTTTCTCGCTGGATCATGAGAGGAACTTGTATCTAAAATATTTTTGAAATAAGTAACGGTCCAATCCATTTTGAAATGTGTCCCTCCCTTTGCATTCTTAACTAGTACGCTGAGACCGAATAGTCTTTTTAATAGTTTCGATTGATCTAAATATACTGACAGTCTTAATGTTATAGAGAGAGCCAGATTTATTTTTGATTCTCTCCTGGACATGGGTAGCAGTTCATAAGTTCAGGAAACATAATTAGGACATTCAGCCCATTAAGTCTATTCTGCCATTCAATCATGGCTGACCTATCTTTCTCTCTCAACCCCATTCTCCTGCCTTCTCCCTGTAACCCCCAACACAGATCTAGAGAGAAACAGAATGAACATTTGCAGTTGATGTCTCTTTTTTATTTCCCCCCCCACCCCATAATTTTCAATTTTATTTTGGGCTTCCTACATCTGCAATATTGCATTTAAGTGCCGAGACACAATTACCCTTGAGGGGGTGACCCTGGAGGCGACTGAGAGACTTGCTGGAATATTAGTGGAGGACATTGGTGCAGTGGGGGAGGCACAGTGGCACAGCGGTAGACTTGCTGCTTTGTAGCGCCAGTGACCCGGGTTTGATCCTGATTACGTGTGCTGTCTGTGTGGATCGTTCTCCATGTGACTGCGTTGGTTTTCCGCTGGGTCCTCCAATTTTTCCCGACATTCCGAAGACGCATAGGTTTGTAAGTTAATTGGCTTCGGTAAAATGTCCCTAGTGGGCAGGATAGTGTTAGTGTACGGGGTGATTGCTGGTCGGCATGGACTCGGTGGGCCGTGGTGCCTGTATGCCTCTAAAGACTAAAGTTTAAAAGCAGAATAATGCCAACTACAGTGCCCTCCATAATGTTGGGACAAAGACACATAATTTATTTATTTGCCTCTGTACTCCACAATTTGAGATTTGTAATAGAAAAAAATCACATGTCGTTAAAGTGCATGTTGTCAGATTTTATTAAAGGTTATTCTTATACATTTTGGTTTCCCCATGTAGAACTTACAGCAGTGTTTATACATAGTCTCCCCCCCCCATTTCATGGCACCATAATGTTTGGGAAACATGACTTCAAACACTTGTCCGACAGATCAGAAACACTCTTCAGGAGTCGGGTGTGGATTTGTCAATGACCACTGTCCGCAGAAGACTTCATGAACAGAAATACAGAGGCTTCATTGCAAGATGCAAACCAATGGTTACCCCCAAAAATAGAATAGCCAGGTTACAATTTGCCAAGAAGTACTTAAAAGAGTAACCGCAGCTCTGGAAAAAGTTCTTGTGGACAGATGAGACGAAGATTAACATATCAGAGTGATAGCAGGAGCAAAGTATGGAGGAAAGAAGGAACTGCCCAAGACCCAAAGCATACCACCTCATCTGTGAAACACGGTGGTGGAGGTGATATGGCCTGGGCATGTATGAAGATACTTATCTTCATTGATGATACAACTGCTGATGGTAGTAGCATAATGAATTCTGAAGTGTATAGACACATCCTATCTGCTCACGTTCAAACAAATGCCTCAAAACACATTGGCCGGCGGTTCATTCTACAGCAAGACAATGATCCCAAACATACTGTTAAAGCAACAAAGGAGATTTTCAAAGCTACAAAATGGTCAATTCTTGAGTGGCCAAGTCAATCACCCGATCTGAACCTAATTGAGCATGCATTCTATATGCTGAAGACAAAACTGAAGGGGACTAGCCCACAAAACAAGCATAAGCTAAAGATGGCTGTAATACAGGCCTGGCAGAGCATCACCAGAGAAGACACCCAGCAACTGGTGATGTCCATGAATCGCAGACTTCAAGCAGTCATTGCATGCAAAGGATATGCAACAAAATACTAAACATAACTACTTTAATTTACGTGACATTGTTGCGTCCCAAACATTATGGTGCCCTGAAATGGGGGGACTATGTATAAACACTGCTGTAATTTCTACATGGTGAAACCAAAATGTAAAAAAAATACCCTGTATTAAAATCTGACAATGTACACTTTAACCACATGTGATTTTTTTTCTATTACTAATCTCAAATTGTGGAGTACAGAGGCAAATAAATAAATGATGGAGGGCACCGTACGTTGATGCGGAGTCAGATTAAATAAGAATGAGAAATTCATAAAGGGAATAGAACCAGATGTGTTTTACAACAGTGTTATTGATTAGTAGGGCTGGATGTTACAATCCCTAAGGTTTTTCACTACAATTGACATTTGGTATTCTTGGGGATGACCACTCGGTGATTTTGCTACCAATCAGACACATCTTCAGTTGTGTTCCTCAACGTCACTGGGTGTTTCGGCCTTTTATCACAAGACACCCACAGTCGGGGCAAGCCCACCGCAGGGTGTTCAGACCTCGGTGTGTGTGTCTTATGGTTAACCTCTAGATGGCCACGTGGCAGCCCAGACAGCATCTTGTCTCTTCAGCCACAGCCAGTGACTGCTCCATGTGGCTTTTTTCCTTCCATCTTCCTCTCTACCGCTGACTGTGGCTGGTTGGGCTCTGGACTCGTGTCCGTTGGTGGGACAGTACTTGGTTGAGCTTGGCCTGGGGTGCTGACACCCTGTGGACTGTGGTGGTTAACCTGCCACTGGGCTTCACGCAACTGATTTGACCTACCTATTAGAAAGATATCTTCAATACGTGGCCCCTCACCAAGCTCTCCTGCCCTGGTGGATCTTGAGACCCTTCTCTGATGTTGTCTTTTCCCAGCCACAGATGCAGCTTTGTAGCTTATGTCCTGCCGGTGCTGCTGCTCTGTCAATTGCTGTGCTAGTTGTCTTATTCATAATCGATAAGGGTGGATCCAAAACACTGATTAGCGATGAATCCTGCTGGCATGAGGAGCTAGCCCATGGGGTCTATTCCCACTGGTCAGCAGTCTCTCCAGGCCGTCACTAGGTCTTTCCCTGGTTGTCAGCTGCTCTTTCGCAGTAGTAATGGTAGTAAACATGAATCTGTTAACTTTGAATTACAAATATTATTATTCAATTCTGCAATTGATTACGTTCCTGGGAGAGGTAGTTTAGTCGTTACCTAAATTTGAAGGATTCAATGTTCATGTCGTTGGGATGTAAGCTTCTTCCAGTTTGACCTCACTCTGACAATGGAGGAGGCCCAGGACAGAAAGGTCAGTGTGGGAATGGGAAGAGCAGTTAATGTGGTTAGCAATCAGGAGATGCAGTAGGCCTTGGTCCTTTTCCCGCCTCCCTCGCCTCCTTCCAGGGACCCCAGCAGTCCTTCTGGTAGAGACAGAGGTTCACGTATAGCTCCTCTAACCTCGTCCACTGCACCTGATGATCCCAGTGTGGCCTCCTATAATATGGCGAGACCAAGCATAGACTTGGCGACTATTTCACCAAACACTTGCACTCGGCCTATCAAGGTCTCCCGGTTGTCTCTTCACCCCCCCGCCCCTTCGATCCACATTCCTTCCTCTTGCTTCTTAAATCACACACCTTTTGTCTCACACCATCTGTCTTTTCTGGCCTTTGTCCAACCACCTGCCTATCACCCCCCCCCCCCCCCCCCCCATCCACATCCAACTATTACGTGCCAAGCTTTGTCATGCTTCCGATGGAAACAAAATGCTTGAGTAACTCAGCGAGTCAGGCGGCATCTCTGGAGGAAATAGATAGGTGATGTTTTTGGTGGCACCCTTCTTCAGACTGGTTGTGGGGAGGGAGGAACTGGAAGCAAGAAAGGATCAGGACAAATCGCTGTCGGCAACAGATGACCTCGGGCTGGGAGGTTCTCTGATGGACTGATTGTTGTCTGATTCCAAGAGGGATATATCGTTACCATCTGTGGAACTGGTTAACTGACAGTGGGGGGACAGGGAAGAGGGAGGGGAGTGTTTATATATTTTACCTAAAATTAGAGAATTCAACGTTCATACCGTTGGGTTGTAGGCTACCTAAGCAACGTATGAGGAGCAGTTCCTCCAATTTACGTGTGGCCTCACTGTGGTATTGGAGAAGGCCAGGACTGAGAGGTCAGCGTGGGAATGGGAGGGGGGTTAAAATGATTGGCACCCAGGAGATCCAATAGACCTTGGCGGACCAAGCAAAACAGTTGCCAAGTCTGCCCAGCTTCTCCTCTCTTCCAGCTTTCTTCCCCCTACCCCGTTCTCTACCATCGATCTGAAGAAAGGTCCCAACCCGAAGCATCATCTGTCCATGTTTACCAGGGATGCTGCCTGACCTGCTGAGATACTCCAGCACTTTATGTCTTTTTAACATATCTGTGGCAGTGATGATGAAGAGCATTGGATCAGTAATACAGTTCCAATATTACTGGTGTAGTTTTGACTCGACTCAATCCTAGGTGGCTTGCAAATCTGGCGCAGTGGTTTGTGAGGAAGCAGTGGCGGGTGGGAGTGGAAGGGGGGCATTTAAGGACAACTGGCCAGTGGAAGTGCATGCAAAGATGGCATTGTGAAATTAAACCAGAAAAGCTGAAAACGCTCAGCAGGCCAGGCAGCATCTACACAACTGTGATAATGTGTCTGTTTGAAAGTGAAGAGAAGCACTAAGTCTTCCTCTCTCCACAGAGGCTGCCTGATCCGCTGAATATTTTCAACATTTTCTGGTTTGACGAGCATCTGCATTTTTTCTGACGAGCTTCTGCATTTTTTCTTATCATGCAGATGGTGGCTAACCTTGAATGGGGTGAATGGCTCAAAGTTCAATAATATTTTGTGGGGCAATTACTATCACAACATTTGAGAAACATTTAGACAGGTGCATTGATATGATGGGTTTGGAGGGATAAGTGCTAAACACAGGCAGGTTTGTCTATTGTAGAGGGTCATGTTGGTTAGTGAGGGCAAGTTGGGCCAAAGGGCCTGTTTCCATGCTGTATAACTCTATAAGAGATGTGTATGTCTGAATTCACCTTGTAAGGCAGACAAGCAGATGCAGTATCTTTTCTAGCACCAGATTGTTACAAACCGTTGTAATAGATGAACCTCGGAGGCCAATAAAGAACAAAGGAGCTGTAAAACTCTGGGCCGTGTCATCCTCATTGAGGGTGAAGAAGTTGACCTGATGGAAGCGACTGCAGATAGTTTTGTGGATGCTGATTGCCTGAGGCACCGTTGAAGTGTATTTTCAGTGTACTCTGAATAGCTTTCTGGATGTGCATAATTGCTGAATACAGGTCCAGCATTAACTTTCAGGCATCCTTGGTTCCAGAGCCTTTCTGAATTATCTGTTTTGCTGGACCAACAGAGGTGACAGCCTCCAAGAAGAGTCGAACAGTTTGCCGAGGTGCTGCAAAGTCGGTTATGGGAATGGATCTGCTGGCTCCGGCCAGGCCAGTTCCAGAGCCCCGGCCACAGAGGGGAGACTTGACCCACCAATCAGCCACGGAGGTTCCGACAAGGTAGAGATTGGCCACCTCACCAGGCCTAGGCGCCATATATATTCGGAAGGGGTGTGGTGAGGACACCGGGAGGGGATTTCAAATGCACCTCAGTAATTTTGTTCGAATTAAAGGAGGTCCAGACCACCAGTTGCCGGAAGGTCCGTGGTGGACCTGTACAAGGCAGGGCTGGCCGTAGATTCTGACACCACATTTACTCCCAAGGCTACTATACTGTTGAGTGTTGGCCAGTTAGCAAATCCCAGCATCTTATCAAGCAGAACCGCGATGCCTTCTGGCACTGGTATATTTAGCAGGCTTATTTCTGGAGTGCATTTGCCTTGTTTTTATTTTCCTACTCTGTCACTGCAGTAAAGGCTGTTGGCAACCACAGTTAAAATCACTTATAGCTAATGCTTATGTCGTGCATTATAATCCTGGAAACTGTCCCTTTCCCCAGCAGCTGCACAAACCAAGTTCAATGTAGTTCATGTGCTTTGTATCATTAACCTGTCTTTATGTCTTGGTCTTGTCAGTGGCTCTAATGAGCGGTTACTTAACCCACATTGGATGCCAGTGATATGACAGGCTGGATGGTGTAATAGGCTAGAATAAGCAGCCCTGTTAACTTCAGTCCTGGCAGATGGGTAAAAGGCTTGTGAGGGTCAAACAACATGCTGTATTCAGCAGACCTTGGCTTAATTGAACTCTATTGAACAACATTTGGATTTGGTTGTGCCAAGACTTTAGAGGTAAGCGATACAGTGTCAAAACAGGCCCTTCGACCCACTGACTGCACTGACCAGCGATCACTCAGTACACTAGCACTATCCTACAGACTAGGGTCACTTTACAGATGCCAATTACAAACCTGTACACCTTTCGAGTGGGTGACGAAACCGGAGCGGTGATAGTGATAACATACAAACACTGTGCAGACAGCACCCGTAGTTAGGATTGAACCGTGGTCTCCGGTGCTGTAAGGCAGCAACTCTACCACTGTGTTGCCCCTATGTCTGAATTCCATTCATTCAAATTATTAGTGTAAGCACCAAATTCCCACGGGTAGGTACATTGCCTGAAATTGTAGTGGATTGAATCTGAAGTGGAAATTCAAATTCCATTGCAATTGGTAAATGGATGGAACTGAGCAGGGCTCTCGCTTAACTTTTTTTCCCTGTTGCCAGCCGGGCAACCTTGACACCGTTTTAGGTTGCCATATGACAGTTTAGGTGGTCATTTAAGACTGTTTGCATGATGCGTGCAACAATGTGCTCGGACGAAGTGCGTAGTTACCAGTCAGAATTATGCTCAATGAAGCATTCACATATTATTTTCAAGGAGGAACTGCAGATGCTGGAAAATCGAAGGTAGACAAAAGTGCTGGAGAAACTCAGCGGGTGCAGCAGCATCTATGGAGCGAAGGAAATAGGCAATGTTTCAGGCCGAAACCCATCAGTCTGAAGAAGGGTTTCGGCTCGAAACATTGCCTATTTCCTTCGCTCCATAGATGTTGCCGCAACCGCTGAGTTTCTCCAGCACTTTTGTCTACATTCACAAACTATTTCTGCTTCAAATAACTCACAAACTAAACATATTCACCGATCAAGACATGATATATACCACAATGACATGCAGCAAAATGATAATACAATATCTCAACTCTTTTTACACATTGCAATGAATGCAATTTCTATTAGTTCTTTCTACTTCCAAACAAAAATGTGGTTGGATTATTCAGCAAATGATCAACCTGAGTCAATAAATCCTGGACCATGCACACTACAGATTGATGCAAGCATGTTTTCTGTGAAGGACTGAAAATTACCATAACATGGCTATAGCATAGGTCGTTATTGCTATTGGCACATAAACACTCTGGCTTCCCACATAATTTATCCATAACAAAATATACAGGTTGCAAGGAAATTTCTAAAGGCATTTTATGATAATAGCTGTTAAAACCGACTATACCCTTCTGATAGGTTAAACATTACACTAACTGACGAGAGATGGCCAAAGGACATAACTGCAGCAAATGTTCGTTTGGTAATATGTTTAAAGGTGTCAAAACAAATAATAACATTGGGAATTAAAACACATTTGATTGCATTCCGTTATCAAACATAGTCAATGTTCGCTCTGAAGACCATGAAGCACAATAGGGTCATGGGGTGTGTGAATCAGTGTGGGGTGGATAGATGGCCGGGGGGGCGGGGGAATCAGTACGGGATGAATGAGGGGATCAGTACGGGATGAATGAGGGGATCAGTACAGGATGCATGAGGGGATCAGAACAGGATGAATGGGAGACCAGTAAAAGATGAATGGGTAGATCAGTACAGGATGGATGGGGGGTTTGGTGCAGGGTAAATGGAAGGTGGGTCAGTACGGGATGAATGGGTGGTTCAATGCAGTATGAATGGGGGGAGAAGTGCAGGATGGATGGGAAGGGGGGGTCAGTATAGGATAAATTGGGGGACCAGTGTAGGATGGATGGGGTGGCAGGAGAATCAATGCGAGGTGGGTAGGGTGATGAATAGATTGGGGAGGGGAGCACAGGGGGTGTCAGTGAGGATTGAATAGAGGAAGGAATGGGGATCAGTGCGGGATGGAGAGGAGGGGTCCCAGGATAAGAGGGTTGGAGGGGGGCGTACGAGAGAGAGGGAGAAGGGGGGGGAATGGGGCAGAGGAGGTGGGGAGGAAGGAAGGTCAGCGCTCCGCGGACAACATCGTCCCGCTGCCTTGGCCGTCCCTGTACAACGCCAAAGTGCCGCCGCCAAAGGGGGAGGCGGTTGGGAACTCGTCGTCACCGCCTCCGCCAGCCGACAGGAAGGTGCAGGGCTGAGCGATGCAGCTCGAAGATCCTATAGTATGGATCTTTAGTGCAGCTGCTTCAGACGGCAGAAGGAGGCCTCCCTCTCCCTCCCACCTCCCGTTCTCGCCGTGCGAGTGGAGTTGTTTTGAAAGCGCTGTTAACGGATTTGCAGGCAGCGCCCGTTATGAGGGCGATAGCAGCCACTGCCTGCAAATGAAAAGATACTGTTGCAAATCCACCAACTGCGCTTTCAAAACAAACCCTCTCGCACGCCAAGGCCGGGAGGGAAGGAGGGAGGTCTCCTTCCGCCGGGCAGGGAGCGGGAGGAGGAGGCGATGTCGCGGCCGCTGTTGCCGCAGTTCGTCATTCGTTCCGACCCTTCGTCACCACGCACCTGGTATCTTTGCCCCGTAATCAAAGATACTAGAGGAATACAGCCGCCGCCGTCGACACGAGATGTCACGTTCCTTTTCTCCAGAGATGCTGCCTGACCTGCGGAGTTACTCCAGTTTTTTGTGTCTATCGGGATAAACCAGTATTTGCTTGCCAAGCCGGGCAAAATTAGTCGCTGTTTAGGTTGACGGTGGCACATTGGGTGGTCATTGGCACCCGGGCACCGCTAATTTTAAGCCCTGCTGAGCTGATCTTGTCAGCCGGCACCAGAGTCTGGCCAGAGTTCTCTAACGTGGGATGTTTCTAATTGACCTGTCCCACTTAGGCAACATTTTAGGCGATTGCAGGAGACTTTACAGTCGCCACATGTTTGCGGGTGGTTGTCATGGTCGTGTGGAGTTCCCACATTGTGGGAACTAGTTGCGGCCACATTATGGTCGCCGAGAATTTTTCAACATGTTGATAAATTAGTGGCGACAAGAATGAGGTCGTCATGGAGATTAGCAAGAATTCTCAAGCCCTAGGTGGGTCGCAAGGAGGCCTTAGTGGCTTGCCAGGAGGTCGAAGATTCTCATAGGTTGGAGCCGGTGCTGATTTCATTGGCTCATTGGGGGGAAAAAAGGTAAGCAGTCGTTTTCAGAACCAAGGAACTGACCGGTAATATCAAATGTCTGCTTCACAGCCGCGTATTTCTGGCTTCTTAAAAGTTGTCTCCACTCCTTCTCTCCCCCCCTCTTTAAAATGTATTACCATACACAGTGCTCAGGGTTGCCTCCTCCCATTGGTACGGGGCTTTTGCATTTTTCAGCTTGAAATTGTGCAATCTGGTGCATACTGTAGCCAGTCTTTTAACTTACACTTGAATGCAGTATTTATGCTTTAAATTGGGTTAGCTATAAATAAGGTTAGGTTAAAATTACATTCCTAATTACATTCCACAGGAGAGCCAGTCTCTCCTCAACATGAATGATCTTAGTGTATTCATGTATGGCAACCAGATTATAATCAAGCACTTGGCCCATGTTGACCAACCTGAGACTCACTGCACACGTGGCACTATTCCTGACCCTGACTCCAGCCTTACACCTGGCCCCCTATTCTACCCTGATCATAACTACTTGCCTGCTTACGTTCACAGTGCTGAACACTCCCATTATCCCAGCTTTGACTGCACATCAATTACTATTCCAGACCGTGACTCTGTATGCACACTTGGCCTTGCTCCTCACCCCTCTGCACTGACAATATATCTATCACACACATAAAGCCCCATATCTAATCCCTGGACTTCACCTATTATGTTCAAGTCCGCAGGTGCTTATCTAATGCGGCAGTCTTTTATGGGGCACTTCACAGACCAAATTTTGTATTAACAAAATTTGCTACATCCATTGGCTTCCTTGTTATCTAACATGCTAATTACTTTGTCAAAGAAGTCATCAATTGGTTGAACACAATTTCTCATCCATAAAATTATACTCACTCAGCTGTGTAAGTATTCTGTTACCATTTCCTTCATTTTCTTAACAAACTGTCCTGAAGTCATTTTCAACCCCCAGTATTTTGCTGTCTTCCTCTCAGCTGGGACTTTTCTGAAATGCAAAGTCCAATAACTATATATTTAAGCAATATTATTCTATTAAATGATCTTGAGAGTACATAATATTTTCTGTGGTATTCATAACACAACAATGATAAAAATATCTTAGTTTTGATAGCACCTACCAACATGCATACATTATTATATTACAGTTAATATGTACCGAGGGCAAATTTTTGTTCCAACGCTCCCCATTCCCAAATACTTTTACATTGAAGTGATTGGAATCCAAGTGAGTTTAAATGGCATCAGAAAAATAAACCCCCCGGAATGGATGATATTCATTAAGTGGTTGGTTGGAGTCAGTATCAGCACAATTACTATATTAAACTTTGAATCTTCAGATGTCCTGGTTCAAGCTAAAACTAAAGACGAATAATAACCTCCTCACACCATCCCCTGCAAGTATCTCTGTCACTTCTTTAAAATATACCCCTTCTTTGAAAAAGCTCCTAAACATCGCATCTGAATCAGTTTCCATTTGATTACACTCGTTGAGGATGTTCATCTACGTGTTCAATTAATAAAACAATGAGATTGGGGACATTTCTATTCAACCTGTCAAAGGAATTTAGGGGGGTTTAGAAATAGTCAGTGAGGTAAACAAACATAATAGTTGAGTGGCAAATGACAATCGTGCTACCTTCCCAATAAACTGAAGGAAATAATGGATTATCGGGGCTGTATGTTGTGATAGACAGCCTGACACCTTGCATGTTATTTTAATATTACACTTATCCAATACCCCTGGATATTCTGGATGAATAAATTCAGGTTTTGTTAACTAATTACAAATCAGGCTAATTACAAATCAATCACATTAGCCAACTTCGAAACACGAAGCGCTGAGCATTGGGATCCAGGCATCACGGACAACTGGCCTCAGTTCCCCGCTCACATCTGGCACTGCTCTCTGTCTGAACCAAGGGCCACGGAGTGTTTTTGAAAGTGGGGAGGCTGAGCGATCAATGATCACTGGCCTTGGGGGTATCCGGCGAGGGCGTGGAGCAACTTAGTGGGGGGAGGGGGTTGTTTCCCCCTCCCACGGTAGGGATTTTTTGGAATTTTATTTATTAAAATCATGTTTTAGTGCATTGTAGAAGTATGATTTTAATGTTTTTTGTTTGAAGTATTTTTAAGATGTAACTTTTTCCACACAAAGGGTGGTGGATAAGTTGCGCTGAAGGGCCTGTTTTCACACTGTATCACTCTATGACTGCATTATATCTCCACCATGCATGAATGCTTCAAAATCAAGTGGTTGAGTTTTATTGCCATATACTCAAGCATAGAAACATGGAAAACAGGTGCCGGAATAGGCCTTTCGGCCCTTCGAGCCAGCACTGCCATTCATATGATCATGGCTGTTCATCTAAAATCAGTACCTCTTTCCTGTTTTTACCCCATATCCCTTGATTTTGCAAGTCCCAAGAGCTAAATGTAACTCACTTGAAAACATTCAGTGAATTGGCTTCATCTGCCTTCTGTGGCAAGGAATTCCACAGATTTACAACTCTTTGGGTGAAGAAAGTTTGTCCTCATCTCAGTCCTAACTGACCTACCCTTTATTCTTAATCTGTGAAACCTGGTTCTGAACTCCCCCAACATCAGGAACATTTTTCCTGCAGTTACAGTAAGTGAAAATCTACCAGGCAAGCGGAATGCTTTCTCCAATCACCCCCATTTGAAGTCCACTATCTTCCACCGTTTTCACCCGGTGCTTGGTACATACTTCCAGCAGCCATTGGTTGCACCGAGCCGCAGCCTGAAGGGCCTGTCCCACGTAGTCGATCTTTTGGGCGACGACATGCGACAGTGGCAACAATTCTTGCTGTTGGAGGTTGTCATACATTGTCGCGAGGTGTCGTAGATGAATGTTAGTAAAACTAGTCCCTGAAAGTCGCCTAAAGAGTTGCCTCAGTAGGACAGACCCATAAGTGCGTGGGAATAACGTAGACCACTCGTTGTCCAGCCCACTCTCCAAGTCAATGATAGACACAAAAAGCCGGAGTAACAGCCAATGCGTCTGTGGACCGACTCCAAGCACCAGAGGCCCATTGATCTGCGGCGTTGCTCAATTCGTGTTTGGCTTTGTGGAGATCAGAGCCAGATGTCACCGTGTCCCGGCACTCGGCCATACACAGCCCTGCTAGCCGGACAGGGTTCAATTTAGAGATACAGCATGGAAACAGGCCCTTTGGCCCACCGACCAGCGATCCCCACACATTAACACTATCCTACACACACTAGCGACAATTTACACTTATACCAAGCTAATTAGCCAGACCTACAGTCTGAAGAAGGGTCTCGGCCCGAAACGCCACCCATTCCTTCCCTCCAGAGATGCTGCCTGACCCGCTGAGTTACTCGAGCACTTTGTGCCTATCGGTTTAAACCAGCAACTGCAGTACCTTCCTGCACGTGTACCTGTCCAAATGCCGTTTCAATATCATTGTGGTCATTTCAAGTGTAGAATTAAGACGAGTGTTTAGTTGTCGCGTGCAGCGACATCAGAACAATGACATTCTCAGTTGCTGCACCTTAACAGGCCGGTTCTCAAGCAACAACACACAAATACATGTAAATAGATTGATTTAGTTTACTATTGCCACCTGTCGCGAGGTACAGGCAAAAGCTTTTGATGCGTGCTATCCGGTAAATGCAAGCAAGCCGCTCACAATGTACAGATAAATGACAACGGGCGCAACATATATAATCAATAATACAATGGATTGATAATCATTAATATTGGGTAATCATCCCGGCGTATCAGCGGAGGCCCAAGTATTAGCATTACAATTAATGCCCCACAGCGCGGGTGCTGTCTGTGTGGAGTTTGCGCATTCTCCCTGTGACCGCGTGGGTTTCCTCTGGGTGCTCCGGTTTCCTCCCACATCCCAAAGACGTGCGGGTTTGTAGGTTAATTGGCCCTCTGTAAATTAAAAGGGAATAATATGATTATGCCAGTTCTCAGCAATCCCTTTCCACGCCCCCCCCCCCCCCCCCCCCCCGGGGTGTCGACCCATCAACACCCCTGCCCCTGCCGAAACCTCTCACTGCTGGCCAAGTAACTTTTAAAACTGTGCTGGATGGATCTGCAGATGTTGGTTTATATTGGCTATAGACATAAAGTGCTGCAGTAACTCAGCGGGACAGGCAGCTTTTATGACTTTTATAACAATCTTTATAACGTTGATCTTTTGGGACGTGGAATGTAAAGTGTGGCAGTCCCAGGGAGCATGCGCAAACTCCACAGTGGAGTTGCTCTTGCTGCCTCGGTAGGAGTAACCTTGCCATTAGTCCCTGAGCTAACCCGGGATAGACTGGTACAAAGCTCCCTATCCAAGAAACAAGTCCACCATTGTTACAATACTATTATACCCATGCAATAATCTAGCAGCTCAATGCGGATTTGTGCGGGGTGCCCAACAAAGTGTGCCTAGTCACGCTTCTCACTTGTTCTTGTGTGGATATTCTTTGAACAATTTATTTTAATCTGTTGCGTGGAAAACATATGGGTTCGGGTCTAATGGCTGTTTCAACAATCTGCTTAATTTTATTCTTCTGCGGCAGGATCTAGAAGCACAACATTTAACCCATTGTAGGCACACTGTACTGGAGTAACTCAGTGGGTTAGTCAACATCTCTGGAAAACATGGATAGCTGACGTTTTGTGTCGGGCCTCTTCTTCAGACCCTCTTGTAGATGCAGAACAGTCAATTCTCAACAGAGGCCTAATAATAGTTTGAGTTTTTCCACTTTTGTCAGTAGAAGTGTCCCAACCTGAAATATATCCTACCCATGTTCTCCAGAGATGTTACCCGACCCACTGACCCAGCCCATCACTTTGTGTCAATTTGTGTAAACCAGCATCTGCAGTTCTTTGTTTCTACATTTATACCATTCTGTTCGTTTTACATCTGGCAAGTTGGAGTGATACAACGTGGAAACAGGCCTTTTGGCCACACTGAAGCCGTGCTGCCCAGCGATAATCCCGTACACTAGCACTATCCTACCACACTGGAAACAATTTACAATTAACAGATGCCAAATAACCTACAAACCTGCAAGTCCACAAGTGTGGGAGGAAACTGGAGTACCCAGAAAAAACCCACATGGTCACAGGGAGAACGTACGAACTCCATACCGACAGCACACGTAGTCCGGATTGAACCCGGGTCTCTGGCGCTGTAAGACAACAACTCTACCACTGCACCACCATGCTGCCCCTAGTTACCCCCTTGGATTTTAGTCTTCAGACCTATCCATGTTCTCCAGAGATGCTGCCTGACCCGCTGTGTTACTCCTGCACTTTGTGTCCTTTTGTGTAAACTAGCACCGGCACTTCTTTGTTTACATATTTATCCCAATTTGTTGATAAATTAGATTTAAAATTGCCCCCTTGGTTTCTAGACTCTCGTGCAGGAAGAGAGGAGCGAAGATGAGTTTGTGTACCCTGCCTGATTCATATTGTGAAGGTTGGGGGTTTAGTAAGGAGGGGCTGCAGAATATTTTCTGTGCACTTGTCAATGTATCACAGTTTGGTTTAGGCACAGCTCCATCCAAGACCGCAAGAAATTGCAGCGAATTGTGGACGCAATTCAGACTATCACACAAACCAACCTCCCTTCCATTGACTCAATTTATACCTCCCACTGCATCGGCAAGGCCTGCAGCATAATCAAGGACGAGTCGCACCCTGGCCACTCCCTTTTCTCCCCTCTCCCATCAGGCAAATGGTATAGTAGCAATGTTACAAAATTTTGAGATTTAAAAAATCAAATCTCAATTAATCTCATCAGATAAAGCATAAAAAGAAGTTTAATTTGACACCTAATTCACTTTCATATCTTCAGTATTAAAACAGTTATGGTCATTTTCATACTCTGAAATTAGCATCTTGTTCCCTATTGCTTTACTATTGACTTAACACAAAAGCTGTGATCGAGCACAGTCAAAAGCCCATAACTTTCTTAAAACTTAAGAGAACTGAATGAAATTTTCAGTTATTATAGATTGAAGCATTCTGAAACAAATATAAAACATCTTACTTGGATGACCTGAAATTAAAGCATATAATTGGATAATTACCTAATTGTAGCTAATTACAAAATTGACAGTTGTGGCGGAAATAGCAATAAATACCCAGATTTCCTTGAAAATTCAAAAATGTGATATTCTCAAGATCAGAACTTGAATATTATTGTTTTATATGCTGTAAGTCCGTAACAGATAGGTAAATGAATTACAATTTCTAGCAATAGACCAAGTATTTATGGAGGAGATCAGTTGCTAGCTGGTACATTGGCATATCATAATCAGTAGCATCATCATACTCCTCAGATTGTAACCAATAAGCAACTCTGTACACCTTGTTTTTCCTCAACTTTTCAATTTTGGCATTGTAAACTACAAGTTTTTGCTCTTCAAACCACACGACATGCCCTTCTGCCGCTACTTTCCCATTAACAATGTCCTGTAGATTCTATTTCTTAAGAAAATGATATTTTTTTTAATAGCCTAAGTATCCAAATAACAAACTAATCCCATTCACACAAGATTTCACAATATAACATGATTTTTAAATCTCACTGTCATGAATTTATATGCCAGATGGAAGGAATTTAATGTTTAATTCCCATAAAATAATCCAGAAACATCCTCTCAAAATATAATCAAAATTACTGTTTTTTGCACAATAGATGTGACTCAAACGGTTGTGAATATTTAGTTTAAAAATAATTATCATGGAGAGAGAGTAACACAAAATGTAGACAATTTGGACGGGTTATGCCACGATTGTCCAAAAAAAAAGGGCATTTTAATCATCTTGTTTCTGGAACGCGATCAATTGGATCGTTGCATTTGCGGTGAATTTGAACTTCATATCGTCACGTTGTAGGCGTTGAGGGCGTTCGAAGTCGCTTTTTATTTTAATCCAGATATTAAATTGTCCAGCGATGTTTAAAAAAAAAATATAGTGCGAACGGGAGTCGGATCGATGTTTGTTCAGCAGCTCGCAGCCCGAAGAAGTCCACCGCCGATAGACAGAACAATAGACGGCCTTTTAATCCCACCCACCCCCCCCAAAGGCGCCAAAGTCGTGCATACGACCAGTGGCAGAACTGCAGCACGGCTGAAGGTAAGTATTGTAACATTGCTAGGTATAGAAGTGTGGAAATGCACACCTCCAGATTCAGGGGCAGTTTCTTCCCAGCTGTTGTCAGGCAACTGAATCATCTTACCACATCCAGAGGGCAGTCCTGAACTACTGTCTACCTCATTGGTGACCCTTGGACTATCCTTGTTCGGACTTTGCTGGCTTTCCCTTGCACAGAACATTCCGTTAACACGTGCCTATGCACGGTAAATTGATCGATTGTAATCTTGTATTGTCCATCCGCTGAGTAGATAGCACGCAGCAAAACCTCAGTACACGCGACAATAAACTCACCCAAAGCTGCGTCCAGTGTCTGATGGTGAATTGTATTTTGTTTTCCAGGAGAGCGACCGTTTCCTTGCACCTGGCCACAGTGTTTGAAGAAGTTTGCCCGCTCTGATGAGCTGGCCCGACACTATCGCACGCACACGGGCGAGAAGAAATTCAAGTGCCCGATGTGTGAGAAGAGGTTCATGCGCAGCGACCACCTGATGAAGCACGCCCGCCGCCACCCCGACTTCAAGCCCGCCATGATCGTCAAGCCAAACAGCAGAAGTGCATCGCCCCCCAAAATGCTGGCCCCCACCTTCCACAGCCTGGCGCCCCCTTCCATCGTCATTCCATCTCCAAACCCAGCTAGTCCCGTGTTCAGTTAGACCGAAGAGAGTCCAGTTTGTACCAAAAGTCTTGTTAAAACTCCTACCCTCTGAGCATGTGTGGACTGTGCTTATAGATGATCTTCGCTTTTGAACCTTTTCGGTCTCTGCGGACAAGTGTTGGGAGAAGGGCCTTTATCATGAGCATTGTTTTTGCACACACAGTGACTGTACCCAGCCACATAATTGCTTGCTTCTTTGTTGGGATAGTAAAATAGTGTGAGTTGTGGATGTTGTTTTAATATTGTCCCCAGTATTCTTTGTCCTATTAGACCCAATGCCCTTTTAAAAAATAATAATTTTAACTTATTGCAGAAACTCCACACAAGCTTTTGAAGTATATTACAGCCATTATGTTTAATCAACCTAGTTGAAAATTGACCTATTTTAGTGGACTGAATGAGCAGCAGTAAACTAAACAGCTAAACAAAGCTCCACTGTGCTAACACATCATTGAAAAAGAACTAGAAAAGACACTTTAGGGCAGTTTTAACTGGATCAGGGAGAGTAAAAGTGAAGTCACTTTTTTTCAGGTTTTATGAATAAGTCTTTATATGTTCAAATGAATTAAAAAACCTTGAGGAATCAAATCTGCTTAGTTTGTCCATCAATTTCCAGTCATCTATTGTTACACAGTTTCCCTCCCCTGAACGTTGTGTTCAGCTAAAGATCCGAATTATTGTAACTTGCAGGGTTTCTACAGTGACAATGATTTGCAGCTTTTTGTTTCCAGTTGATACCTCTCAGGGCTACAAAAGATCTTTCCAATATGTCACAGACACAGACATAGGACTGCAATTCCAGGCACTGACTTCTCTGTCGTAAACAATGGTTTCTCACTTGAGGGGAGGCTGCTGAATTCCACAGCAAAATGGCGAAGTCCGACTGCACATTTGTATGGATAATGTCGCACAATGGGCAGACCAGAACTGAGATTCACTTCAGCTTTACTCTTCTGTTGAGAAATTTTCAGATTAGAAAGAGCTATGCCATTCGGTACTAAACAAAACTCTTGTCCCATCAATCTGCTTTTTGTTTGATTGGTGTTTTGAAGATCAAATGCACCCTGGATATGGAAGTAATGTTCAAGAGAAAACATGGTGTGCGCAATGTTGCCGGTTTCTCTGCGAGCTTCACTGTGTTAAGTGGCAAAAATGTAACCTTCATTCAGAGGCACCTTGCGTATTACACGAGGAGGAGGTAACGTGCTTGAAAAGTGGCACATAATTCAAGTATATTTGAGGGCGCGATTCTAAATTGTGCGTAAATGTAGCTTTGGTATCGCAGGAACAAGCACATTATTTCAAAAACCCATGAATCAGACATGCGTGAAACGTGAGGTGCCTTTACTTGAATCACAACAGTATTTTCTATCCTGGTTACTTTGGAAGTCAGTTGCCATTTTTCTGGGAAACCTGTTCAGTAGAATTGGCTGAGAGTGAATAACATGACAATGCAGTTTTTGCTCATAAAACTAAATGTTACAGACGGCTTCCGGGTAAGAGTTTCAGCCCTTTCAACATAGTTGGGATATTTATTGAGATTTGCTCATCACTGATGAGAACTGTACAAACACATGCACAGCAAGAAAGTTGCATTTTATTAAGCTTTTGCTGGAATTATATTGAAAGGCGTTTGACTGGCATTAGTCTCCTCAAAGTCATCTGTGTGCAAAAATAATATAGCAGTGGGATTATGTGCATACTGCCTTTCTTAAAGTGCTCCTTTTAATAACGTATTTTTGTAACATTTCTACTCAGGGGGCTGTGTTGCTAATGCATGCATTTCACCATATACATGTGGAGTGTGTGAATATAAAGTTTTTATCTGTTCAGTGTGTGAAATTTGGAACTATATTGTTCCCAGTAATTTGTTTGTGGTAAACTGTTGACCAGTTACCAAAAGGGAAAATATTCATATTCTTTATCTAAAAGTGTTCTACTCTACTAAAATTGCTAGATGTGTGTTTGGAAGAAAAATGATAGATATAACTTTAAAAAAGGTAAATGTAAATATCTGTGGAAAGCATGTTTTTAAGGTGATTTTAAATCCACACTAATTATTTTACTATAAATAGCTTGTGCACTAATGCACACAACTCTCAAACAGTTTTGTTTCAGGAATTCAATCGTTCATATCAATGTCCCCATTTCAGTCTCCAATCTTTCAGTCTTCTCCAGGTTTTTGTTCTTTAGTGTGAACTGATAGGCAGTTATTTTATCTCTCCCATATCCATATACATAAAAGTTTATCTTATTGATGTTGGTCCTAAAATGGATGTGACATATTCCAGTTTATTTAGGAAGTTTCAAATAAATCCTTTTTGGGTCCAAGTGATGATGAACAACTTTTGTTACTTTATTTGCTGGCTTGACATAATTTGGGAGTTTATTCTAGAATTAAGAATTGTTATGAGAGTTAATATTCCTATCGTATGTCAAAATTGTTTTGCGTAGCAAAATAATGTGAAGACATGATTTATGAGTTATATTTACTTGTCCACACTCCCCGCATGATAAAACAGTAATAGTTGTTTTCATTACCATATTGCTGTAGGTTTTAAATCAAGGACAGAAATTCCTCATTAAATGAAAAGAAAAAAAAGTAAATGGTCCACTGGTTATCATAGCAATGCATAGCCTTGAAGCATTCCAAGTTTTGTTAGCATAGTTTTGTAATTTATTTCCATTTTGCAAGCGAGACATTTTACTCCTGCATATCTGATATTTATCGCAATGATGCCAAGGTTGGTGATGAAGGATTTGGACACTGATTTGCAAGAACATGCAGTCGAGGACAGGCTATTTGGCTGAAGAAAGCTCTTTGTGCTGATAATTACATCGGTCCTTAAACCATTGACAATTCTAACTTTTTAACCTTTTGCTGGAACCTTCTTCTCAAGCCTTGAAGCAATATTCTGGGCGTTCACAGTTTACTATTTAGTTATTTAAACTCCCCGTGTGGCTGCACTAGAATCCTTGCTTGAATGCTTTGTTTGACTTTGTTTAAGTTTTCCCTTTTTAAAGGGGAAAAACAGCTTTATTTTTTAATGTCCTCAATGACCGTTTATTCATTACTTATTCTGCAGCCTACCATGGGTTGCTATGGTAATGCTTCCAAGATAGCACCAACCCAGGTGACTATTTGCCTGTTAGCCACAGAAGTGGATCTACAATCACACATATTACAATCGCTCCACACTTTTATGTCTACATTGTAAATGTCTCGAAAATTTTGTCTTTCCCCTAACTGGTTAGCAAGCAACAAAAGCTTTTCACTGTACCTCGGTACACGTGACAATAAACTAAACTAAAACTAAATTTAAAAAAAATCTGAACTAGTTAACTCCTCTTTAGTAAAGCCTCGTTTACCTTGGCCTGTAATCACTATCATTTGCAGAGTCTCTTAATGTTCCTATCAGGTTCCTCAAGAATCAAATGTTTCTCTGTCAGAAAAGTAGCGATATTCCCAATGGTAGGATGATGGATTAATTTTTAACAAAAGGATCGATTTGCAGCCCAATACCCAATGTCTCACAATATATCTATCAACCTGCCACATGGAATAAAGCTAATTTCTGTTCCATTCCTCTGCAGGGATTGCATTTAGTTGTCTAATTGTGTGGCGGTCCAACTTTTAATTAGGATGTCGGGCATATGGTTTGGTTTGATTGGCCTTCTGTTAGTTGTTGAAGTGATATTGGAGAAGCCTGCTGTTGGCTCTGCGTCATCTGATCACCAAGATACTATGACTGAACAATGGGCGACCATGTAGCTTGTTTTGTGACGTACCTTTTATTTCATGTGTAGGTGTTGAGGTGTGAGGAATGCCATATGTGGAGAAGTTAGTATTTAAGGATGTGAGGATTGTATCATTCCAGTTTTTAACTCGGAAACTAAGGCTGCAGGCAGCCCTTCATTTATTTGCAATAAAATAAGTATTCAGTACAATGAGGCCAGTAATAGGGCATCAGTGTAGATCCAACAATAAGCTTCCATAATAAGTAGCTTGTGTATCTTCTTGGGTCAAATTTATCTTGTGTTGTGTAAATTGCCTTCTCCAGAGAGACAATGAATAAATTATACATTTTTTGGCTTCAGTGAGGTAAACTCCAGAGTGTTTTAAACAGAGGGTCATTTACTATCCACTGCCTCTTCCCACTACTACCGTGCTGTTCTACTACTGTTAGCAATTGTAGATAATGGGGAAGGTGTTAGCCACAACTCCTGCACAATCAAGACCCTAGAAAACAATACTGTCTTGGGAGGAATCTAACTGGTAAAAATATTTATTGTAAGGAGAGCCCTTCTGGTTTTCAGAACATATTGCACATTTTATTAAACAAATCATTATTTTATTCAGTGTGTTTTACTTAATTTGTACCTTGGCAACCTTTTTTTGCTTTCATTGTTTTATTAAAGCAACTGAAAGATGCACACAAGCATTAACATTTTGATGGCTGATACCTTTTTATTTTATCTTTTTTTCCCCGTTTTCTCTCTTTATCATGTCCCGCTTGTGAGGGTGACGATTTATGCTAGTGCACAGTTCTACTCACTTGTCTTTGGTAATTTGGTGGTCTACTTCCAAACTCAAAGGCAGCAATGGCTGTCAATGCAATAATCGCACTTTGCATCTGAAAATGCATCAAGGTCAGGAAGAGAATCCTGGCTAATACTTTTTTTCCCCCCTCACTTTTCAGATGAAACTACAGAATCTCCATTGCTGTGTGGGATTACATCACTCGGACTGGGGTTTTCTTGGTTTGAATGGCTCAGAGTCTCTCTCTCACACACGCACACCGAATCAATTAAAAATTGAAAATTATTTTAACGAAGGAGCATTTGCGTATCGGCTCTTTTTAAATTTGGCATTTAATAAAAGTAAAAAACAATGCCTCTTTAAAAAAAATTAATTAATGGGAGCAACGTTGAATAATAAACCTATAAAAATACAGACGTGTGGAATATAAACTGGATTTTTTTGTGTATCTGGCCGTCAAAGTGTGGCAATTTAAACAATGTTTTTAATCTTTCAAAATAGATGCAGCTTCAGAAAGAAGCGTCTTATTCAGGAATTACCGGTGTATGTGCCTAAAAAGGAATCCTGTTTTCACTATTAATATCCCTGTGTTTCCCTAAGTCTGTACATGTAGTACCCATGTAGCAGTTGGTATTACTGGAAACTTTGTATTTTACTTTTTTACAGTCTTTTATGGATATTGTCTTTTATAATATTCTGGTGGTCAGTTATATTAGTACATGTGCTGATAATTGCAGAAAGCTACAAAGCATCACGGAGAGATTACTCTTTGACATTTTGCATGGTTGACTGAATTTTGTATAGAGTGAATAAACAATGATGTCCTAATTAAAGAAGCCTATGTGCTGCTTTCTTATACAAAATAGGGGCTCTCGAAGTTGGTCGCTAAAATGAATGTGTTACAGGTCCAGCACTGATTTTCCAGCAACTGGCACCTCCTTTAGTTTAAGGGAGGCACTAAATGCTTGAGGGACTAAACTCAGCGGGACAAGCAGCATCACTGGAGACAAGACATGGGTGATGTTTCGGGTCTTGACCCCTCTTCAGTTTAGTTTACAGATACAGCGTGGACACAGGCCCTTCGGCCCACCAAGGCCGTGCCAACCAGTGATCCCCACACATTAACACTATCTTACACACACTGGGAACAATTGACATTTATACCAAGCCAATTAACCTGCAAACCTGTACTTCTTTGGAGTGTGGGAGGAAACCGAAGATCTCGGAGAAAACACGGGGTCACAGGGAGAACGTACAAACTCTGTACAAACAGCACCCGTAATCAGGATCGAACCCTGGTCTCTGGCGCTGTGCCACCATGCCGCCCTTTATACCAGACAAAAATTATAATCACGCACTTAACCCCCCCCCCCCCCAACAAACTTCTGCGTTGCCCCCTGTGGCCGAGGTTCTGGAACTCGGGCCGGATATTCGGTTCCATAGGCTGACTTCATGGGCCGGTATCTCAGCCCCCCCCCCCCCCCCCAAGGCCGTGACCTCTGCTGGTCTGACAAAACTGATGAACCCGAACGACTGGAATCAAGGGTGCCGGTGAACCTGTACTAGTTTCTCTTTTCCTCCATTCTATTTCTCCACTGGCTTTTGTCTGGAAACTGCTCAAGACAAAGAGTTGTCTAACTTTTATCCCTGAGCTGTTAACCATTTAAGCCAGCCTTAAGCTGGATGTCATAACTAATATCTACAGTTCCACAAAATTAAATTTTACTTTGGTTCTACAGTATTTATTTCTTATGCCTAAATGGTTATAGGTGCCAGTTATTGCGGCACAGAGTTGCTGCCTTACAGTGCCAGAGACCCAAGTTTGATCCTGATTACGGGTGCTGTCTGTACGGAGTTTGTACGTTCTCCCTGTGCCTTGTGGGTTTCTCCGGGTGCTCCGGTTTCCTCGCACACAACAAAGATGCACAAGTTTGTAGATTAATTGGTCTCTGTAATTTGTAATTTGTCCCCAGTGTATAGGATAATGCTCATATACTGGGTGATCACTGGTCTGTGCGCTGAAGGGCCTGTGTCCATGCTGTATCACTAAATCAAAGCCTCGCTCTGAGATTGGAGTGTGTTATTTGGTCATGTTTAAATGTGGAACCAAAGATATGCTGCATTACCTTGCATAAATGCTATCCAACGGGACGTTACACCCAAAACCTGCCTAAACCCTGTGATTCTGATGCATTTTAATGATGGAAGTGGTACCACATACGAGAGGCTACAGTTAACTTTGTGCCAGAAGACAGGGGATATGTACAGCCAAAGTTCCTGTTCCTACATCCTATTCAGTGACAACCATCAGCTCCCCACGTTGCCTCGCCCTGTAACATAATAGTAGATATTGAAGCTCAAAGTGTAATTTGCGTTAACAGCAAAAAGTATTCCTGCAGCAGACAAGGGCGTAGGGAAGATTTACGAGGATGTTGCCGGAACTTGACCTGAGCTATCGGGGGAGGTTGAACAGACTAAGACTTTATTCTTTGGCATGCAGGAGGATGAGGGGTGGTCTTATAGAGGTGTATAAGATCATGGGATTAGATAGGGTAAAGGCATAGTCTATTACCCAGAGTAAGGGCATCAAGAACCACAACAGGTTTAAGGTGAGGGGGGTAAAATTTCATAGGAACCTAGGGGCAAATTTTTCCTCCACAAAGAGTGGTGGGTATATAGGACGAGCTGCCAGAGGAGGTAGTTGAAGCAGGTACTATTGCAACATTTAGAAGATATTTGACAGGTATATGGATTGGAAATGTTTAGACGGATATGAGACAAACGCAGGCAGGTGGGACTGGGATAGATGGGGCATCTTGCTCAGTGTGGGAAAGTTGGGCCAAAGGGCCTGTTTCCATGCAGTATAACTCTAACACTAAGATAGCCAAGTGAAAATGTATCGGGCAAGAGTAAGAGTAAGGTCTGGAGTATCCCAAGCAGTGAGCACATTCACTCTGCATAACAAGGGTCACTAATGTAAGCCATATTTACAGAGGATTGGATGGCCTGTATATTTAATTTTATTTTACACCCGCCATCCCCACACACTTTCTAGGAACCAGTATTGAGCATCTACTGATGAGGGGCGCTGGCCTGCTAATACGAAACTTCCTGGTTGATTCTTGAGACTTTAGAGGTACATGGCAGAAGCCGGCCCATCGGACTACAGCATCACCCCGTACACTAACACTATCCTACACAGTAGGAACAATTTACTTTTTTTTTTAACCAAAGGCAATTAACCTACAAACTAAAGATAGACGCAAAATGCTGGAGTAACTCAGCAGGACAGGCAGTATCTCTGGAGAGAAGGAATAGGTGACATTTTCGGTTAAGACCCTTTTTCAGATTGAGAGTCAGGGGAGAGGGAAATACGAACGTGAAAGAGTACAAAGAAAATGTAAGATGTGAATAGAAGTGATCAAAGCAGACTATGATCACAGAAATGTACAATGGTTCATTATTGGCTGAGGAGAAGTTGACAAAGAGGCATACAAACAGTCTTTGGAGTGTGGGTGGAAACCGGAGCACGCGGTCACAGGGAGAACGTATAAACTCCATACAGACATCGCCCATTGCAGGTTCGAACCAGGGTCTCTGGTGCTGTAAGGAAACGGGGCCCTGTGGCGTCTGTTCTGGGACAGGCTTCCCAACAGCACTCTATTAGCCATAGTAATGGAGAGCTGCTGAAACAGTGTAACACACGGCATTACTTCAAGAATGGTCTTTTCAACAAATTTGATCAGACATTTTGACTTCAGCTTTTGATTGGTGTTAAACAACAGCTAATACACAGTGTTTGCCTTAAACAGTACAAGCCAATGATCACAAAATGCTGGAGCGACTCAGCGGGTCAGGCAGCATCTCTGGAGAACGTGGAAAGGTGACGTTTTGAATGGGGACCCTTTTTTGTTCTCCAGAGATGCTGTCTGACCCGCTGAGTTACTCCAGCGGTTTGTGTCCATTTGTTTAAACCAGCATCTGCAGTTGCTTGTTTCCACAAGCCAATGGTGTTTTTTTTTCCAAAACAAACTAAAATATGTTGTTCTCCAATCTTGACTTGGATTGCATCCAGGAAAATGTGCAGGCTGGTGACACTCTTTTTTTGAGAATTTAACCGTCAATTCATCAATTATGTTTCAGAGTCCAGCAAGTTTAACTTTTTGTTTTGATAGTTTCCGATTGCAGGAGGAACAGTACGTGCTGCCCAGTAACTGAATAGATATTTGGGAAAGAGACAGGGAGCTGCAGATGCTGGTTTACAAGTTGGAACTTATTGAGGGTTGGCAGGAGCTGCAGATGCTGGTTTAAACCAAAGATAGACACAAAATGCTGGAGTAACTCAGCGGGACAGGCAGCATCTCTGGAGAGATGGAATGGGTGACATTTTGGATCGAGACCCTTCGGACCAAAGAAGTGGATAATGAAAAACTGACAGGTGTTGGGGCTTGGGTGAGACCCAGGCTCTGAGGAGGGGAAGGGTCCCAGGGGAGGTGCAGGGGGTGGGGGCTGCGGAGGCGAGGGGGTAAATAATATCACTGCACATTTGCTGTGAACTTTGAATATTACTGGGAGTAGAGGAAAAACAGCATGGACATGTGACCAGGGAAGAATATTAACACTTTAGAGATGCAGCACAAAAACAGGCCCTTTGGCCCACTGTGTCCGTGCTGACCAGCGATCACCCCATACACTAGAACTATCCACACTTAGTAGGGACAATTTACCATTTTACAGAAGCCAATTAACCAACAACCTGCAAGTCTTTGGAGAGTGGGAGGAAACCGGAGCACCTGGAGAAACCCCACGCGATGGCAGGGAGAACATACAAATGCTACACAGACAGCACCCATAGTCAGGATTGAACCGGTTCTCTGGAGCTGTAAGGCAGCAACTCCACTGCTGCGCCACTGTGCCACCCTGGTGCTGGGCTGGTTGAACTTGGCCAAGCTGGCAGTCAGAAATGATACAGTTGGACTTCAGCTCACACGGAAGTCAAGTTCACAAGTTATAGGAGTAGAATTAGGCCATTCGGCCCATCGAGTACGCCATTCATTCATGGCTGGTCTCTGCCTTCTAATCCCGTTTTTCTACCTTCTCCCCATAACCATTAACACCCATTCTAATCAAGAATTCATCTATCTCTTCCTTTAGAAATATCCACACACTAGGCCTGTGGCAATGAGGTCCACAGATTAACTACCCTCTGACCTCCTTTCAAAAAGAGCACCCTTTAATTCTGAGGCTATGTATGCCCTCTGGTCCAAGACCAGATGAAGTGACTGCTTGCACATTTCCACCCTTGGGAACAAGCAGAGCAGTACTGAATGTGACTACAAGTCCTTCCCAAGTTACTAATGCCCAACTGATGTGCATCCTCAGCATTTGGGAGATGGGCCGACGGAATGGGTGGGGTTAGATTTTCCCGCTCGCTCTCCCATCGCAGTGGTTCCTATGATACTTGTTCAAATGCTCATTGTGTAGAAAGGAATTGCAGAGGCTGGTTTATACTGAAGATAGACACAAAATGCTGGAGTAACTCAATGGGTCAGGCAGCATCTCTAGGGAAAAAGAATAGGTGTTGTTTCTTCAGACTGAAAGTAGAGAGAAGCAGGGGGTGGGGAATAAATTGTATGCGAGAACAGAATAAATCTGGGTCGGCAACAGATGACCTAGAGAAGGGTGGAGCCCAATATGGCCCATTGCTGGCTGTGGAAGAGGTGATAAAAAGGAGGATTAGGATGGCAACAGTGGAACAGGTAGGTCAATCAGGTTGGGGGAGGTGTGGAGGGGGGTGGGAGTGAAGGAGAGACACAGTGGGGAGAGAATGCAAGAGTTACTGCAAATTCGAGAAATCAAGGCTCATACCACTGGGTTGTAAGCTGCCCAAGCAAAATATGAGGTGCTGTTCCACCAATTTGTGTGTGGCCTCACTGACAGTGGAGGAGGCTCAGGACAGAAAGGTCAGAGTTGAAATGGGAAGGGGAGTTTAAATGTAGATGCAACACCTGTTCCTATACCTCCTCCCTCGAATCTATCCAAGGACCCCGACAGTCCTTTCAGGTGAGGCAGAGGTTTATTTGCACCTCCTCCAACCGCATCTACTGTATTCCAGGTGTGGACTCCTGTAAACCGGCGAGACCAAGTGCAGGCTCGACAATCGTTTCAGCTCCGCTCATCCACCTAATCCTACCTGATCTCCCGGTTGATAAACACTTTAACTCCCCCTCCTATTCCCATACAACCCCAGTATGAATATTGACTTCTCTAACTTCAAGTAACCTTTGCTTTCCCTTTCTCTCTATCCCTCCCTCATCCTAGCTCTCTGACCAGTCGACTGTCCTCCTGATTAAATCCTGGTAGTTTGAGTTTCACTGTATCTTAATTGGTACACGCGACTATAAACTGACCTTTGGTCTTTGTGTGTTTTAGTGTCACCTTCCCCGAGCTAACAATGATCTATTTTACATTTTCCTTGACCTTCATCCCCTTTGATGTCTTGTTTTCCTAATTTAACCTTCCATCTCTCAGTGTCTCCCTCTCCCTTGACTGGGGATGTGGGGGTTATGTATAATAGGGTTTTGTTCTAAAAGCAATAATTGGGCTGCAGGGAGAGTGACCCAGATACCCAGGTGGAAATAAATCTTGGTATTATTAGACGCTCAAATATTGACTGAGGCATGAGGGAAAAATAATGGACAACACACGGCCAGCACAGTGGTGCAGCGGTAGAGTTGCTGCCTTACAATGCCGGAGACCCGGGTTCGATCCTTACGACAGGTGCTTGTCCGTACAGAGCTTGTATGTTCTCCCGTGACCTGCATGGGTTTTCTCCGGGATCTCCAGTTTCCTCCCACATTCCAAAGACGTACAGGTTTGTAGATTAATTGGCTTTGGTAAAGTTGTATATTGTCCCTAGTGTGTAGGATAGTGTTAGTGCGTGGGGATCGCTGGTCGGCACGGACTCAGTGGGCCCAAGGGCCTGTTTCCATGCTGTATCTCTAGACTAACTAAACTAAACTAAACTGAACTAAACACACATTGAAGTGTCACACAGTGAAAAACAATGCCCACCGACACTCAGCTTCCTTATCTGTATCCACCTATCACTTGCCAGGCTTTGTGTGCCCCTGCCCATACCTCTTATCCAACTTTCACCCCACTGCTGCTTCAGAGGAGTGTTGGCCCAAAATGTAACTTATCCATGTCCTGCAGAGGGCCATCGACACTGACCCTCACCCACAGGTCACGAACCCTCACCCTCACCCACAGGTCACGAACCCTCGCCCTCATCCACAGGTCACGGACCCTCACACTCACCCACAGGTCACGAACCCTGACCCTCACCCACAGGTCACGAACCCTGACCCTCACCCACAGGTCACAGACCCTCACCCTCACCCACAGGTCACGAACCCTGATGCTCACCAACATGTCACGGACCATGACCCTACAGGCCATGGTCACCAATACAGACTTGAAGCATCTCCTATTCATGTCCTCCAGTGATACTGCCTGGCTCGCTCAGTTACTCCACCACTTTGTTTTTTTCTTTGGTACAGCAGCATCTGCAGTTCATTGCACATATCAAGAATCCAGCTGCCTAGCAATACTGTAGGTAAGCTTTTGTGAATGTACTTTGCCTTGATGGGCTATCTGCTAAGACTGCTCGACCGGGAGAAATTGGCAGTATTTTCTGAATTAATTCCATGCACAATTAAACAAAGACATCTATCAGTTGCAGGAGGTGATTCCTTACCCTCTTGTTGGCCTTCTTCAACATTACCTTTAAAAAAATCTGCCTGTGCCATCAAAGTATCATCGACGCTGCATCCAAATACCGTGAGAAGTTGCATTTAATTACATGTGGGCTTAGTGATGAGGTGCTAAGTTAAAAGCTTCTCTGATCCAAATAAATAAAGTTTCTTCATCGAAGTATTTAAAAATAGGAATTTTTCGAGACACAAGGACACACGCATACGCTGAAATCTTGAGTAAAGCACAAAGTACTGGAGGAAGTCAGCAGGTCGTGTAGCATCCGTGGAGGGAATGGACAGGCGGTGTTTCCAGTTGAGACCTTTCTTCAGACTCTAGTAAGAGTTAGCAAGCACTGCCATTAAATATGATCATGGCTGATCAACTAAGATCAGTACACCGTTCCTGCTTTTTCCCCATATCCCTTGATTCCTTCAGCCCTAGAGCTGAATCTAACTCTCTCTTGAAAACAGCCAGTGAAATGGCCTCCACTGCCTGCTGTGGCAGAATTCCACAGATTCACAACTCTCTGGGTGAAGAGGGTTTTCCTCATCTCAGTCCTAAATGGCCTACCCCTTATTCTTAAATTGTGATTCCCCTGGTTCTGGACTCTCCCAACAGCGGAAACATTTTTCCTGCATCTAGCCTGCCCAATCCTTTAAATTCTTTATGTTTCTATAAGATCCAATTTTATATGTTTCTATAAGATATTTTCTTATACATAAGATATTTCTTGATGTTTAAGATATTTTCTTGATATATGGTCTTTTATGTGTATTTGCCAGATAAAGGATTGCTAATGAGGGCACCACTTACTTATTACCCATCACTAATAAAGTGCCCAAGTAGATTCTTTGTCACTAAAATGTTTCTGGCATTTCAACTTCTGTCTTAATCTTGCATGTTCCTTCCAATCTTGAAATTGAATTGAACTGATTAGTACAGGTGTCAGAAGTTATGAGGAGAAGGCAGGAGAATGGGGTTAGGAGGGAGAGATAGATCAGCCATGATTGAATGGTGTAGCAGTGACTAGTGGGGTACCACAAGGCTCGGTGCTGGGACCGCAGCTATTTACAATATACATCAATGATTTGGATGAAGGGATTCAAAGTAACACTAGCAAATTTGCAGATGACACAAAGCTGGGTGGCAGTGTGAACTGTGAGGGGGATGCTATGGGCCGAATGGCCTAATTCTACTCCTATTCCTCATGACCTTATGAGGTGGAACGGAATGGAAAGGTGCAATATGGAAGCAGGCCCTTCGGCCCACTGAGTCAATGCCGACCATTGACTGCCCATTCACATTAGTTCTATGTAATCCTATTTAGGCATCCACTCTCTGAGTTGTTACACTCTTGAAACCTCCAGCAAACCACCTTCCTGGAACTGAAGAATTGCTTAGATATGGGTAGGTGAGAGGATAGATATGCCCAACATTCAGTAGAATTGCCCTTGCATTTAGCAGTAAAAGAAAAATGGCAGTCCTGGTTAAGGAACGAACCGGGGTCTCTGTCGCTGTGAGGCAGCAACTCTACCGCTGCACCACCATTCCTCCCAAACTCTAATGACATACGGGTTTGTAGGTTAATTGGCTTCAGTAAAAAGTGTAAATTGTCCTTAGTGTGTAGGATAGTGTCAGTGTATGGGGATTGCTGGTCGACTTGGGGTCCAAAGTGCCTGTTTCTGCACTCTATCTCCAGACTAATCTAAACAAACTGAAGAATTTAATCTGAAGAATTTAAGTCTGAAGAAAGGTCTCAACTCAAAACGTTACCCATTCCTCTCTCCAGAGATGCTGCCTGTCCCGCTGAGTTACTCCAGCGTTTTGTGTATATCTTCGGTGTAAACCAGCATCTGCAGTTATTTCTTAAAGTTAAACCATCCCCTTGGGAAAAACTGCCCTAATTGTCTTGCCATGCATTGTTTCTCCGATTGGCTGTTGTAGGTGACTTGGCTATTTTGAGCAGAGCTGTGTGTCTGGTTTGAACTTGTAGCTCATTAACCTGACGTTTTCCAAGTGTAGTTTTGGGATGCACACCCATGTGGAAAATTCAGTGGAAACGATGGAGGGAACTGAGTGAAAAGCCTTTTTCTCGCCTGTTGCACTTTTCATTAGTGCACGGTAATCTGGGTGTAGTCATTGACTGATGTGAGCATTTAATAGATGCTAAATTAGCTGCAAAGAATTACAAGCCATGTCAAGTAGCACTGGTGTGTCTGCTCCTGCCAGGCAGTCTCATCCACAGGAAACTTAGTTCCTGAATCCTTTGCTTTGTTTGGTTTAGAGTTAGTTCTAATAATCTCATTACATTATGCAAACAATACTGAATGATCCCTGGAGTTCCGCTGAATGGAGAAGTAAGATTACATTTCAAACAAGAGCAAACATCTGAAACTGAATGTGATCCATGCATACATAAATTCTTGGAAGTGAAGGGTTTCTGTGACATTCAAACCCGTTTCCTTTTGCCGAAGAATCACAATGTTTCTCCTCCCCTCCCTAAGGTTATTGAGTTTGAGTATGCTGTTACATGCGTCAAAATGTGCCAGGCTTTTTTTTAAATAATCTGATATGTAAGACAGTATAACCAACTGAGTCCTGTTCCTACCTGTAACTGGTACTTGCATGCAAGTGCACCCTGCATAGAGCCATGCTGTAGAGAAACAGGCCCTTCAGCCCCCAAAATGGAATGGAATGGAATGGAATACTTTGTTGTCACATGTAACAAGGCAAAGTGAAATTCTTTGCTTGTACACCCAATGTAAACAAATAACGGCCACCTACAGCGCTGACAAAGTTACAAAGCACGCCGGCACCTCCTTTTGTTCTCCTCCTCCCCCCCCCCCCCCCCCCTCCCCCCAACTCCCACCACCCACAGCGGTCTCTCGTCGCTGGGTCCTCCATTGTTCTTCCCTCTCTCTCACAGCGGTCCTCCACGCTCTTGTTGACTGTCGACCGCCTGAAGACAAATGTAGGTCCCTTACAATCAGAGACAGGTGAATTTATAATGGGAAACATGGAAATGGCAGAACAGTTACACGAGTACTTTGGTTCTGTCTTCACTACGGAAGACACAAACAATCTCCCAGAAATACTTGGGAACCGAGGATCTAGTGGGAGGGATGAACTGAAGGCAATCCGCAATAGTCAGGAAATGGTGTTAGGTAAACTGTTGGGACTGAAAGCAGATAAATCCCCAGGGCTTGATGGTCTGCATTCCAGAGTACTCAAGGAGGTGGCCATAGAAATCGTGGATGCATTGGTGATCATTTTCCAATTTCTCTCGACTCTGGATCAGTTCATGTGGACTGGAGGGTAGCCAATGTAACTCCACTGTTTCAGAAAGGAGGGATAAAGAAAATGGGGAATTATAGACCAGTTAGCCTTACATCGGTCATGGGGAAGATGCTTGAATAGATTATTAAAGATGCTATTGCAGCGCATTTGGAAAACAGAGGCAGGATTGGTGAAAGTCAGCATGGATTTATGAAGGGGAAATCATGCTTGACTAATCTTCTGGAATTTTTTGAGGATGTTACAAGTAGAATGGATAGGGGAGAGCCAGTGGATGTGGTGTATCTGGACATTCATAAAGCCTTTGACAAGGTCCCACACAAGAGATTAGTGTGCAAAATTAGAGCACATGGTATTGGGGGTGGGATATTGACATGGATAGAGAACTGCTTGACAGACAGGAAGCAAAGAGTAGGAATTAACGGGTCCTTTTCAGAATGACAGGCAGTGACTAGTGGGGTGCTGCAAGGCTCGCTGCTGGGACCCCAGTTATTTACTATATATATTAACGATTTACACGAGGGAATAAAATGTGACATCTCCAAGTTTGCCGATGACACAAAGCTGGGTGGCAGTGTGAGGTGCGAAGAGGATGCTATGAGGCTGCAGGGTGACTTGGATAGGTTGGATGAGTGGGCAAATGCATGGTAGATGTAGTATAATGTGGATAAATGTGAGGTTATTCACTTTGGTGGCAAGAACAGGAAGGCAGATTATTATCTGAATGGTGTTGGATTAGGAAAAGATGAGGTGCAACGAGACCTGCGTGTGCTTGTACGTCAGTCACTGAAAGTAAGCATGCAGGTACAGCAGGCAGTGAAGAAAGCTAATGGCATGTTTGCCTTCATTGCAAGAGGATTTGAGTTTAGGAGCAAGGAGGTCCTATTGCAGTTGTACAGGGCCCTGGTGAGACCGCACTTGGAGTTTTGTGTGCAATTTTGGTCTCCTAATTTGAGGAAGGACATTATTGCTATTGAGGGAGTGCAGCGTAGGTTCACCAGGTTCATTCCCGGGATGGCGGCACTGACATATGATGAAAGAATGGGCAACTGAGCTTGTATTCACTGGAATTTAGAAGGATGAGAGGAAATCTTATATAATATCCTTTAAGGATTGGACAGGCTAGATGGAAGAATAATGTTCCCGATGTTGGGGCAGGACCGGATTTAGATGAAGAGAGGCCCTAAGCTGTACAACTTGTGAGGCCCCTCCCAATCCCCCACCCCCACGACTAGAGGAAGATGCTCTCACTTAATTTTTTTCTCTGTTGTCAGCCAGGCAATCTTGGCAGCTTTTTAAGTTGCCAAATGACAGTTTAGGTGGTCATTTAAGACGGCTTGCATGACGCGTGCGATAATGTGCGTGGATGAAGTGCGTAGTCGGAATTATGTTCCATGAACCATTTGGAATTATGCTCAATGAAGCATTCACATATTATTTCACCTTCAATAAAAGTCACAAACTAAACATATTCACCAATCAAGACACGATATAGACCACAATGACATGCAGCTAAATTATAATACAGTATCACAACTCTTTTTACACGTTGCAATGAATGCAATTTCTATTATTTCTTTCCACTTCCAAACAAAAATGTGGTTGGATTATTCAGCGTCTGATCAACCTCAATGAGACCAAGCATAGGCTTGGCGATCGTTTTGCGCAACGCCTCCACTCAGTTCGCAATAATCAACCTGATCTCCCAGTGGCTCAGCACTTCAACTCCCCTTCCTATTCCGAGTCCGACCTTTCTGTCCTGGGCCTCCTCCATGGCCAGAGCGAGGCCCACTGTTAAATGGAGGAGCAACACCTCATATTTTGCTTGGGCAGTTTACACCCCAGCAGTATGAACATTGACTTCTTCAATTTCAGGTAATCCCTGCTTTCTCCTCCCCTTCCCAACTCTCCCTCAGCCCACTGTCTCCGCCTCTTCCTTTCTTCTTCCTGTTCCCCCCCACCCTCATATCAGTCTGAAGAAGGGTCTCGACCCAAAACGTCGCCTATTTCCTTCGCTCCATAGATGCTGCCGCACCCGCTGATTTTCTCCAGCATTTTTGTCTACCCATTCACACAAGTTCTGTTATCCCACTTTCCTCACCCACTCCCTACACATTAGGGGCAATTTTACAGAGACAAGTTAACCTACAGACGCTAATGCGTCTTTGGGATGTGGGAGGAAACCCACACGCTTGCAGGGAGAATGTGCAAATTCAACACAGACAGTGCCCGAAGACAGGATCGAACACAGATCTTTGGTGTGCCAGGCAGCAAGTCTACCAGCTGTGCCAATATATTTTGTTTTCCAACACACAAAAAACTTTGGTTACTAAAAAAATGAAAATATCCATTTCAGTTTTAAATCTCCAAGTGACGCTATGTCCCCCTTTACGTATGTTTTAATTCAGTTCAAGACTATGGGGCAGTACATTGGCCATAAAGCTGCTGCCTAACAGTGCCAGAGACTCGGAATTGATCCTGAAAATGGGTGCTGTCTGAATGGAGTTTGCTCCTTTTCCCTTTGATCACATGGGTTTTCTCCGGGTGCTCTTGTTTCCTTCCACATTCCAAAGGTGTGAAGGAACCTATTTCAGACTCAACCCAAATTGCAATATTTTCCTTTTGTCCAGAGATTCTGTCTGACCTGTTAAGTTACTCCAGCTTTTTGTATCTTCACACACACACACACACACACACACACACACACACACACATATATATTTATATAGTTATATATTCATATATAAATATACACTTTTGTTTTCTTGTTTATAACATCGTACAGAGTACTATGTTTACATATTCTGTTGTGCTGCTGCAAGTAAGGATTTAATTGTTCTAACTGGGACGTGAGAGAATAAAACACTCTTGACTCTTGACTTACTCCGCTAATGTGTGGGATAGAACTAGCGTACGAGTGATTGGTGGTCAGCGTGGACTCGGTGGGCCGAAGGGCCTGTTTCCACGCTGTATCTTTAAATTAAACTAAAAACACTAAAACCGGAGGGAGTCTAAAGAAGGGTCTCTACCCGAAACATCACCCAATTTCTTCTATCCAGAGTATCTGACTGCTCCATGGAGCTCACCTACACAATTAAAGCATGGAATAGTCTTCACCCTACCATAGTTACCCAAGCAGATGCAACTAAATTTAAGGTAACTCTTTTTTCCCCAAGAACCCTTTTTTGCTTAAGTCCAAGACAAGAGTCAAGAGAGTTTTATTGTCATGTGGCCCAGATAGGACAATGAAATTCTTGCTTGCTGCAGCACAACAGAATATGGAAACATAATACAGGAGCTAAAAGTTCAGTGTTTTATATACCATAGACCATATATATACCCAATAAATAAACAAATAAAATGCAATAGGTTGTTATTGTTCAGCCCTCCACCACCTCCAGTTTAAATTCCATTTAGAATATTTATGGAGGACCAGGAAACCAGAAGCAAGAGTTACTCCAGTGAGTTACTCCAGATCCAGGGTCAGGGAGTGATTCTCCATTTGTTTTCAGCGGTTGTGGCGAGGCGACGACCGGGCAGCAATGGCAGCAAGATCTCCCACAATTCAAAGCGAGGGAGAAAGTGCCCAGCGCCAACCAGTTGCCGTGGCAGTGTGCATGCGCAGGGTGGCCGATGATGTGCTGGCCGTGGTTGTGCGCATGTGCAGGGGGAGGGCGTGCTGGCCGTAGCAGTGCGCATGTGCAAGGCGGCCTGCCATGCCGGCGGATGAGGAGCGAGCGGAGACCCGGCAGCTCGGACACGGATGGCGGGCGGAGACGGAGATTGACAGACAGACAAAGAGAGATAGAGACCCTCGAGGCCCAAGGCTTCAGCCTATGAAACCTAGTGGTAAATCCGGCTCTGCGAGGCCCCCCTAGATCTCGAGGCCCTAAGCTTAAGCTTGTCAAACTTATACGTAAATCCGGCCCTGGGTTGGGGAGTCCAGATCCAGGGGTCACAGTTTAGGGTCAAGGGGTAGGCCATTTAGGACTGAGATGAGGATTTTTTATTTCACCCAGAGAGTTGCAAATCTGTGGAATTCTCTCCCACAGAAGGCAGTGGAGGCCAATTCACTGGATGTTTCTAAGAGTGAGCTATATTTAGCTCTTGGGGCTAAAGGAATCAAGGGATATGGGGACAAAGCAGGAAAGGGGTACTGATTTTAGATGATCAGCCACAATCATATTGAATGGCTCGAAGGGCCGAATGGCCTACTGCTGCACCTATTTTTCTATGTTTCTAAGGCATCGCCACCGCAGCGAGGCTTCACCACCACCGAGGCCTCACCGCTGCAAACGTGCATAGCAAACAAGACTCCCTATTTAAGCAGATCAAATTTGCTCACGTTTGGCCCATATCCTTTTCCTATCCTTGTACCTGTCCAGGGGTCTTTTAAATGCTGTTACAGTTCTTGCCTAAACTGTCTCTGGCAGCTTGTTCCATATACCCACCACATTTGTGTCAAAATGTTACACCTCGGGTTCCTATTAAAAATTTCCCCTCTCACCTTAAACCTATGTCCTCTGGTTCTTGATTCCCGCACCGTGTTTAGAGATACAGCGTGGAAACAGGCTCTTTGGGCCAGCGACCCCGCACCAACCAGCGATCCCCGCACACTAACACTATCCTACACACATTAGGAACAATTTATAATTTTACCATGCCACTTAGCCTACAAACCTGTACGTCTTTGGAGTGTGGGAGGAAACTGGAGCACCCGGAGAAAACCCATGTAGGTCACAGGGATAATTTACAAGCTTCATTCAGACAGCACCCTTAGACAGATCGAACCCAGATCTCTGGCGCTGTAAGGCAGCAACTGCTGTACCACCGTGCCACCATGTATTTCACCTATCTACTCCCCTCATGATTTTACATACCTCTATAAGATCATCCCACAGCCTTCTGCCATCCAAGGACTAAAGTCCTTGCCCACTCAACCTCTCACTACAGCTCAGGCCCTCGAGCCCCGGCCCACAACTTCGTAAATCATCTCTGCATACTTCCTTTGGTCGGCGTGGACGAGTTGGACCTAAGGATCTGTCTTGACAAGAACATAGCAGGAGTAGCCCACCAAGCTCTTCAAACCTCAACTCTTCTCTGTTTAATCAACATTGTCCTCAATATTTTAAATATTCCTCCATGTTAAATATTTTAATTATCTGGCCTCCACGTTGGGGTTCAGTACTTCTGAAATTTAGTATCTATATAGAATAAATGTTATGCACCTTTTTAAATAACTACCCCTCCATCTTGTAACATCTATTCTGGCTGGTCCACTAAGGATCTCATGCTAGGGTGGTACAGCTGCTGTCTTACAGTGCCAGAGACCAGGGTTTGGACCTTGGGTCTATCAGTGTGGAGTTTGCATTTTCTCCCTGTGATCGCGTGGATTTCCTCCCACATCCCAAAGCCATGCAGATTTGTAGGTTACTTGGCTTTGTAAATTGCCCCTAGTGTGCAGGGAATGGATGAGAAAGTGGAATAACAGAACTAGTGTAAACAGGTCAGTATGGACTCGATGGGCCAATGCACCCGTTTCCATACTGTATTTCTAAACTAACTAAAAATCATGCTAAACCTTCCCTAATTACCCTCTGTCTATATTATTTGTTAGCAGGGCTGCCAACATTTGGTGAGAGTTGGGAGTGAGAAATTGCGAGAGACCAAGCCCGAGGGATGCACCGAGCCGCAGCCTGAAGGGCCTGTCCCACTTAGTCGATCTTTTGGGCGACTACAAGCGACAGTGGCAACAATTTTTGCTGTTGGAGGTTGTCATAGGTTGTCGCGAGGTGTCGTAGATGAATGTTAGTAAAACTAGTCCCTGACGGTCGCCTAAAGAGTCGCCTCAGTGGGTGAGGGCCACAAGTGCGTGGGAATAGCGTAGATCAGGGGAGCCGCGACCAGCTGTGTCACTCGTTGTCCAGCCCACTCTCCAAGTCACTGATAGACGCAAAAAGCCGGAGTAACATCCAATTTCCTCTCTGTGTCTGTGGACCTACTCCAAGCACCAGAGGCCCATTGATCTGCGGCGCTGCTCAATACATGATTGGCTTTGTGGAGATCAGAGCCAGATGTCACCGTGTCCTGGCACTCGGCCCTACACAGCCCTGCTAGCCAGACAGGGTTCAATTTCGACATACAGAGCGGAAACAGACCCTTCGGCCCACCGAGTCTGCTCCTACCAGCGATCCCCGCATATTAACACTCTCCTGCATACACTAGGGACAATTTACACTTATACCAAGCTAATTAACCAGACTTTCAGTCTGAAGAAGGGTCTCGACCCGAAACGCCACCCATTCCTTCCCTCCAGAGATGCTGCCTGACCCGCTGAGTTACTCCAGCACTTTGTGTCTATCGGTTTAAACCAGCATCTGCAGTTCCTTCCTACACGTGTACCTGTCCAAATGTCATTTAAATGTCATTGTGGTAATTTTAAGTGTAGGATTAAGACAAGAGTGTTTAGTTGTCGCGTGCAGCGACATCAGAACAATGACATTCTCAGTTACTGCACCTTAACAGGCCGGTTAAAGCAACAACGCACAGATATATGTAAATAGAGTGATTTAGTTTACTATTGCCACCTGTAGCGAGGTACAGGGAAAAGCTTTTGATGCGTGCTATCCGGTAAATGCAAGCAAGCCGCTTACAATGTAAAGATAAAGGCGAACGGGCGCAACATGTATAATCAATAATACAATGGATTAATAATCAGTAATATTGAGTAATCATCCCGGCGTATCAGCAGAGGCCCAAGTATTAGCATTACAATTAATGCCCCACAACGCCGGAGTCACAAAATGCTGGAGTAACTCAGCGGGATAGGCAGCATCTCTGGAGAGAAGGAATGGGTGATGTTTCGGGTTGACCCTTCTAAAGGTTTCGGGTCGAGACCCTTAGAAGGGTCATGCCCAGAAATGTCACCCATTCCTTCTCTCCAGATACGCTGCATGGTCCATGCCGGTCACCAGGGCGAATTTGTCACAGAGACTCTAACGGCAGCGGCCTCTGACGGCCCGGGACTCTTGCACTGAGGCTGCTCCATGGCCGGAGCTGCAGCGAGCAACTCGCCAGCCCCACAAACACTCGCCAGCCCCGGCTCCCCGTCTGCATCTGCCCCCACCGCTACTTCCATCCCTCCCTCCACCCCGGCTCTCCAACACCCGCGACCCATGCAGTTGATATGAGTTTTGAAATTGTCGAAATGAGAATTGGTCGAAATGAGTAAGTCTCACGCTCAAAAGCACAAAAAGAGAAATTGATGTAACACCACTATTGCATAACTCAGAATGAATCAGGAAATGAATCCAGGTTCCTCTTTATAAGTGCAGTTCATTAGCATACCATAAATCATCAGCAAGGGTTTAAATACTCCAATGGAAGTTATGTACACGTCCCCAAACAGTAGCAAGGATAGAGGATACAAGTTACATCAGCAGGGCTCTCGCTTAACTTTTTTTCCCTGTTGCCAGCCGGGCAACCTTGGCAGCTTTTTAGGTTGCCAAATGACAGGTTAGGTGGTCATTTAAACATTGAATTTTCTCAATTCTGTTAACCCAGACTGCTCCTTTCCCCCCCCCCCCACCTCTCCCTCAGCCCTCGGGCCCTGACATTCCTTCTCCATCTCCCCCCCCCCCCCCCAAGTCGCACTAGCTTCTCATTTTCACACCAGAAACAGCTTACAATGGCCTGCTTTCCTTATCACCAATACTTTTTTGCATATCTTTCACTCATTGTTCTTGCTTTATCTCTCCATAACACTGTTTATATCTCTCGTTTCCCTGATCCCTGACCAGTCTGAAGAAGGGTCTCGACCCGAAACGTCGCCTATCTCCTTCACTCCTTAGATGCTGCTGCACCCGCTGAGTTTCTCCAGCTTTTTGTGTAACCCCAGGTGGTCATTTAAGACGGTTTGCATGATGCATGTGATAATGTGCTCGGACGAAGTGCATAGTTACCAGTCGGAATTATGCTCAATGAAGCATTCACATATTATTTTGGCTTCAATTAAGTCACAAACTAAACATATTCACCAATCAAGACATGATATATATGACAATGACATGCAGCAAAATTATAATGCAGTATCTCATCTCTTTTTACACGTTGCAATAACTGCAATATCTATTATTTCTTTCCACTTCCAAACAAAAATGTGGTTGGATTATTCAGCCTCGGTTTGATCATACGCTGCAGGCTTGACAATCGCTTCACCCAACACCTACACTCAGTTCACAATAAGCAACCTCATCTCCCAGTGGCTCAGCACTTCAACTCCCCCTCCCATACCGAATCCGACTTTTCTGTCCTGGGCCTCCTCCACGGCCAGAGTGAGGCCCACCGCAAATTGGAGGAACAGCACCTCATATTTCGCATATGGGTAGTTTTCACCCCAGCGGTATGAACATTGGCTTCTCCAATTTCAGGTAGTCCTTGCTTTCTCCCTCCTTCCCCTCCCATTCCCAGCTCTCCCGCAGCCTACTGTCTCCGCCTCTTCCTTTCTTTTTCCCGCCCCCCCCCCCCGACACCAGCCTGAAGGAGGGTCTTGACCCGAAACGTCGCCTATTTCCTTCGCTCCATAGATGCTGCCTCACCCGCTGAGTTTCTCCAGCATTTTTGTCTACCCATTCACACAAGTTCTGTTATCCCACTTTCCTCACCATTCCTGACACATTAGGGGCAATTTTACAGAGACAAGTTAACCTACAAAGCCAATGGGATGTGGGAGGAAACCCACACGCTGGCAGGGAGAATGTGCAAATTCAACACAGACAGTGCCCGAGGACAGGATTGAACACGGGTCCCTGGCGTGTGAGGCAGCAAGTCTACCAGCTGTGCCACTATATTTTATTTTCCAACACACAAAAAACTATATGTTGATAACTTTGGTTACTAAAAAAAAGACACTATCCATTTTCAGTCTTAAATCTCCAAGTGACACAATGTCCCCCATTACAGCTACTGTTTGTTTTAATTCAGTTCAAGACAATGAGGCAGTACATTGGCCATAAAGTTGCTGCCCAAAATTGCCAGAGACCCGGAATTGATCCTAAATATGGATGCTGTCTGTATGGAGTTCGCTCCTTTTCCATTTGATCGCATGGGTTTTCTCCGGGTGCTCGTTTCCTTCCACATTCCAAAGTTGTGCAGGAACCTTTTTCAGACCCAACCCGTAACGTAATATTTTCCTTTTGTCCAGGGATTCTGTCTGACCTGTTGAGTTACTCCAGCTTTTTGTGTCTATCTTCAGTTTAAACCAGCATCTGCAGTTCTTTCCTACACACACAATACTATACAATAGAACTTTATTAATCCTGCAATTTGAGAGGGAGAATATGAAATTAGATGTGTCAGTATTACAGCTGAACAAAGGGGACGAGAGAGGCTTATGGTGGAGCTGACCAAGTTGATTGGAAAGGGACCCTAGCAGGAGTGATGGTGGAACAGCAATGACAGGAATTTCTGGGAATAATACTGAAGATGCATCATCATTTCATTCCAAAGGAGAAGAAAAATTCTAACGGAAGAATGATGTGACCAAGGCTGACAAGGGAAGTCAAGACAGCATAAAACTAAAAGAGACAGTATATAACATTGCAAAGATTAGTGGGAAGCCAAACGATTGGGAAGCTTTTAAAAAACAACGGAAGGTAACTAATAAGGCAATACGGGGAGAAAAGATGAAATGCGAAGATCAGCTAGCTAATAATTTAAAAGAGGATAGCGAGAGATTCTTCAGTTATATAAAGGTCAAGAAAGATGCAAGGGTGGACTGGAGAATGATGCAGGAGAAGTGATAATGGGGAATAAAGAAATGGCAGAGGAATTGAATAACTTTTTTGCATCTGTCTTCACAGTGGAAGACACCAGCAACGTGCCTGAAAGTCAAGAGCGTCAGGGGGTGGAAATTAGTGGTGTGGCTATTACTAAGGAGAAGGTGCTTGGGAAACTGAAAGGACTGAAGGTGGATATGTCACCTGGACCAGATGGACAACTCCCCAAGGTTCTGAAAGAAAGGTAGACCCAAAATGCTGGAGTAACTCAGCGGGACAGGCAGCACCTCTGAAGAGAAGGAATGGGTGATGTTTCAGGTCAAGACCCTTCTTCAGACCTTCGATTTAAACCAGCATCTGCAGTTCTTTCCTACACAAGGTTCTGAAAGAGGTGGCTTTAGAGATTGTAAAGGCATTAGTAGTGATCTTTCAAGACACATTAGAGTCAGGAGTGGTTCCAGACAATTGGAAAATTGCTAATTTTCCCGCTGTACAAGAAAGGAGCCAAGCAGAAGAGTGGAAACAAAAAGCCTGACTTTGGTGGTTGGTAACATTTTAGAGTCCATTATAACGGATGAGGTTACGGAGTACTTAGATGTTCATGATAAAATCGGCCAAAGTCAGCATTGTTTTGTTGTAATATTTTTTTTATTTGAAGTAAATAGTTTACAATATATAGCTTACTTTATAAACTAACACCTTAATTCAGTATTACTACAAATAGCATATCAATACATAATATCTTCTATTTTTATGGAAATAAAGAAAAAGATATATAAAAGAATAAAGAAAAAAGGAAAAATAAAAGGGAATAAAAAAATTTTTTTTTTCGCACATATATCAATTAAAAATTAAAAAGATAATTTGAAAAACAATAATATTACATATATATATATATATATATAAACAAAAACTAAAGACATTGTACGAGATACTATTTCATTCAGAAATATCTCTAATAAATACACAATATTATCAATTATAGGTAAGTTATTCGCATCGGATCCATAGGGTGCCCGTCGAAGCCGTGATTCCAAGAATAGCTACTTCTCTAAATACTGTATATATGGAGACCATATCAATTCAAAAGAATTATACTTGTCCAAAAGGACAAATCTAATTCTTTCCAAATTCAACGTCTCCAACATCTCTGCTTTCCACATTTTAATTGTTGGGGATAATGTTCCCTTCCAAAATTTAAGTATCATTTTTTTCCCAATTATTAAACAATAATCAAAAAAATTTCTTTGATTAATTGTGAGTACCAAATTTGGCTCCGGGATTCCAAATATTATTAATTTTGGGTCTGGGTCAAGTTTAACCTTAAGGACTTCCGAAATAACTTTAAAAATTTCAATCCAATAAAAATTCAACCGTGGACATGTTACAAAACTATGTATTAAATTTGCTTCAAAATTCTTACATTTATCACAAATAGAGGAAAGGTTAGGAAAAATACTTTTTAATTTGGTTTTCGAGTAGTGTAATCTATATATAACTTTAAATTGTATCAATGTATGTCTGGCATTCAAAGAACACCAATGTATTCTTTGTAAGCTTTCTTCCCAAGTTTCTTTCGTTATAGGTAATCCAATTTCATTTTCCCATGCTTGACGATATGTTTCAGTTGTTGGGTTCTCTTTATCTAAAATAATATTGTAGATATAAGCTATAAGCTTATCCGTATTTGGATGTAAATTAAACACTTCATCTAATAAGCCTGGTCCTTTATTTTTATAGTCGTATGTGTTACATTTAATAAAATCTCTAATTTGTAAATACCTAAAATGATGTTGTGAAGGTAATCCAAAAATATCTTGTAACTCTTCAAATAATAATAATTTTCCATTTCTATAAAGGTGTTCTATTCTTTTAATTCCTAAATCCTCCCACAGTCTAAACCCCGCATCTAAGATTGAGGGTTTAAACAGTGGATTATTCCTAATTGATAACCTAAAAGAAAGATTATCCAGATGTAGGGTCTTAACTATCTGTTTCCAAATACGCCTAATATTATGAATGATAATGTTGTCCCTATAAGTCTTTTTTTGTACTTCCTTTGGTGCGAAAATAATCGACTCTATAGTGAAGGGTAAACAGTCTTCCTTTTCCATTTTTAGCCACATTGGTTCAACATCCATATTTACCCACCAAAAATTCATATTCTTAATCTGAACTGCCCAATAGTAATATAAAAAATTTGGAAGTGCCAGCCCTCCATTTATCTTCGACTTACATAAGTGTTTTTTACCTATTCTATGGCTTTTGTAATCCCAGACAAAATTATTAACTATGGTATCAATTTTTTTTAGAAAACTTTTTGGAAGAAAAAAAGGAATTGCCTGAAATAAATATAACAATTGTGGTAAAAAAATCATCTTTATAGCATTAATTCTACCGATCATAGATATAGGAAGTGTTTTCCAATATAAAATGTTTTTTTTAACTTTCTCTAATAATTGATAATAATTAGCTTTAATTAATAATTTATAGGATTTAGACACATTAATTCCTAAATATTTAAATTTATCTGTAACTATTTTTAATGGGTATTTTTGTAATATATTTACATTTATACCAGTTATAGACATTATGTCACTTTTACTCCAATTAATCCTATATCCTGAAAATACACTAAATTCATTTATAACATTGAATAGCTTTGGAATACTACGTTCCGGCTTAGTAATATAAATCAGAATATCATCTGCATATAAAGATATCTTATTATTTGTTATGTCAGTGTTGTACCCATATATTTCGGGTTCTGATCTGATTCTTTCAGCCAGAGGTTCTATCACCAAGGCAAATAATAAAGGGGATAACGGACATCCCTGTCTGCATCCCCTAAAGAGATTAAATTTAGGTGATAATATTTGATTGGTTAAAATTCTTGCAGTAGGGTTAGAATATAATATTCTTACCCATTTACAAAATCCGTCCCCCAGTTGATATTTTTCCATTATATTAAATAAATATGACCATTCCACCTGGTCGAATGCTTTTTCAGCATCCAACGATATAACTGCTAATTCTATATCTCTCCTTCTTCTCGAGTAAATAATGTTAAACAAGCGTCTAAGATTATGTGATGAGTAACGTTTTGGAATAAAACCTGTTTGATCATAATGTATTATTTTGGAAATCACTAAACTTAGCCTCCGAGAGAGTACTTTAGTTAGTATTTTTTGATCAGTATTTAAAAGGGCAATCGCTCGGTATGATCCAGGGTCTTCCAGGTCCTTATCTAATTTAGGAATTAATGTAATTGTAGATTGTTTTGTGATCTTATAACCATATAACAATTACAGCACGGAAACAGGCCATCTCGGCCCTTCTAGTCCGTGCCGAACACTTATTCTCACCTAGTCCCATCTACCTGCACTCAGACCATACCCCTCCATTCCTTTCCCGTCCATATACCTATTCAATTTATTTTTAAATGATAAAATCGAACCTGCCTCCACCACTTCCACTGGGAGCTCATTCCACACAGCTACCACTCTCTGAGTAAAGAAGTTCCCCCTCATGTTACCCCTAAACTTCTGTCCCTTAATTCTCAAATCATGTCCTCCTGTTTGAATCTTCCCTACTCTCAATGAAAAAAGCTTATCCACGTCAACTCTGTCTATCCCTCTCATCATTTTAAAGACCTCTATCAAGCCCCCCTTACCTTCTGCACTCCAAAGAATAAAGACCTAACTTGTTCAACCTTTCTCTGTAACTTAGTTGCTGGAACCCAGGCAACATTCTAGTAAATCTCCTCTGTACTCTCTCTATTTTGTTGACATCTTTCCTATAATTTGGCGACCAAAACTGTACACCATACTCCAGAATTGGCCTCACCAATGCCTTGAACAAATTTAACATTACATCCCAACTTCTATACTCAATACTCTGATTTATAAAGGCCGGCACACCAAAAGCTTTCTTTACCACCCTAACTACATGAGATTCCATCTTCAGTTCACCTTCCATGCACAATTATTCCTAGATCCCTCTGTTCAACTGCATTCCTCAATTCAATACCATTTACCATGTATGTCCTATTTTGATTTGTCCTGGCAAGATGTAGCACCTCACACTTATCAGCATTAAACTCCATCTGCCATCTTTCAGCCCACTCTTCCAAATGGCCTAAATCTCTCTGTAGACTTTGAAAATCTACTTAATTATTCACAACACCACCCTATCTTAGTATCACCTGCATACTTACTAATCCAATTTACCACACCATCTTGCCTGATGAATCTGTTGGAATTGTTTGAGGAAGTAAATAGCAGGACAGACAAAGGAGAGTCAGTGGATGTTGTTTACCTAGATTTTCATAAAGCCTTTGATAAGGTGCCAAACGTGAGGCTGCTAAGGAAGATGAGAGCCCATAGTATCAACAGGAAAATACTAGCATAGATATCAGGTTGGTTGGATGGCAGAAGGCAAAGAGTGGCAATAAAGGGAGCTTTTCTGGTTGGCTGCCAGTGACTAGCGGAGTTCCACAGGGGTCAATGCTGGGACCGCTACTGTTCACGTTGTATTTTAATGATTTGGATGAGGGGATTGAAGGCTTTGTGGCTAAGTTTGAAAATGATACGAAGATAGGTGAAGGGGGCAAGTGGTGCCGAGAATGCATGGACCCTGCAGAAGGACTTGGACAGGTTGGGAGAGTGGGCAGAGCAACGGCAGATGGAATATAGTGTAACAAAGTGTGGAGTCATGCATTTTGGTAGTGAAATAAAGGCGTAGACAATTTTCTAAACAAGGAGAGAATCCAGAAATTGGAGGTGCAAAGGGACTTGGGAGTGCTGGTGCAGGATTCCCAAAAAGTGAATTTGCAAGTCGAATCAGTAGTAAGGAAGGCAAATGCAATGCGAACATTTATTTCAAGAAGACTAGAATACAACAACAGGAATGTAGTGCTGAAGGTCTACAAGGCACTGGTCAGACCGCATTTCGAGGATTGTGAGCAATTTTGGGCCCTATATCCGAGGAAGGTGCTGAAGTGGGTCATAGTAACATAGAAACATAGAAACATAGACAATAGGTGCAGGAGGAGGACATTCGGCCCTTCGAGCCAGCACCGCCATTCATTGTGATCATGACTGATCGTCCCCAATCAATAATCCGTGCCTGCCTTCTCCCCATATCCCTTGATTCCACTAGTCCCTAGAGCTCTATCTAACTCTCTCTTAAATCCATCCAGTGATTTGGCCTCCACTGCCCTCTGTGGCAGGGAATTCTACAAATTCATAACTCTCTGGGTGAAAATGTTTTTTCTCACCTCAATCTTAAATGGCCTCCCCTTTATTCTAAGACTGTGGCACCTGGTTCTGGATTTGCCCAACGTTGGGAACATTTTTCCTGCATCTAGCTTGTCCAGTCCGGTCCAGAGGAGGTTTACGAGAATGATCCCAGAAATGAGTGCTTACCATATGATGAGCATTTGACGGCTCTGGGCCTCTACTCTCTGGAGTATAGAAGGATGAGGGAGGACCTTATTGAAACTTACCAAATAGTGAAAGGCCTGGATAGATTGGATGTGGTGTGAATGTTTCCACTAGTGGGAGAGTCTAGGACCAGAGGTCATAGCTTAGAATTAAAGGACATTCCTCTTGGAAGAAGATGAGGAGCAATTTCTTTAGTCAGAGGGTGGTGAATCTGTGGAATTCAAGGCTGTGGAGGCCACGTGAATGGATATTTTTAAGGCAGATAGATAAATTCTTGATTAGTACAGGGGTGTCATGGGTTATAGGGAGAAGGCAGGAGAATGGGGTTAGGAGGGAAATCAACAATGATTGAATGGCAGAGTAGACTCGATGGGCTGAATAGCCCAATTCCGCTCCTATCAATTATGAACATTAACTTATCTGGACCATTAACTACAAATACCAAGCTAACCTGCTGACCAGCAAACTCTGTTTATATTTCATATTTCCAGCATCAACAACTTTTTTTGATTTTCAATTACAACTGGTAACTAGTTTGCTGTTTCAAATTCAGATAAAAAAAAGGTGATTCAATTGTGAGCTTGAAATAAATTATTTCCCTCAAAGTAAATTAGCTTCAAATGTTTTCATCATAAACCTAGAAAATGTTCTCTATCAACCTAAGATTAAATGTCTATGGGGATTCTCCAACCTTAATAACAATAACAGTTCCATGTAAATATAAACTGATATATCCAATTGAGAAAAGTTCAGAGACATTAATGCTACATATCTCGAGTCCCTATAATTAATTTTGTAATTTTCTAAAAAATAAAAATTATTACAATGGATAAGAAGATCATTCAGTCCATTGAGTTAATGCTGGCTTCTGGCAGAGTAACTACCTGTGTCTCATTTTCCCGGTCCTTTTGTTTCTCATCTATTTAATTTAATCAAGGTATTTAATTATCATCATCATATACCTATTAAAAGGCTGATCTTGTACGTGTGTATATGTGTGTGTGTGTAAATGTGGTTGTGTTTACATCTTTGCGAAAACACTACACGGTAATTGTAGATGGTTTTGCATGCAACCAATAACATAGTTACCTCAGTACCATTAACCCGCCTAGTTAACATCAATCATAACGCCTTCCCCTTCCTGGATACGGTTCACTAGAAGAATGTAGCCAGTATTTGAGGATGTATGTAATACCTTGTGCTATCATTAAAATGTGTTGAACACTTTTAGAGTTTGTAAATTGCTTATTTACATGGTGTCGGAGCTGGAAGATACTTGCGCCTACCTGTCCATCGGGTTTTATTTCTTTTATTTGATTTGTGCCTTTTGTGCTTTATCTCTCTGACCATGGCATCCTCGTGCAGAAAGCCCGCGCAGCTTGTCTTTGATGCTGATATTTCTGAGCGCTGGGCTACGTTTGAAATTGATTTCACCCACTTTGTCAACGTCGCTCACCGCAATGATCCTGACTCCCTCAAAGCCTCCCTCCTACTTAACCTTGTCGGACCTGATGCCATGAAGAGAGCCAGAACTTTCGTCTATGCTCCAGCGGTCCTGGACGACAACAACGTGGTGGTTACCCCTGCAGAATCTGCCAGTGGCCCTGCTTGCCTGCTACGTAAGTTCAGGGAGATTTGTGACCTGCCCTCGAACCGCATTCTAGAGAGGGCACGGTTCTTTACAAGGAGACAGCTGCCGGAGGAACCTGTTGAATGTTTTATTGCCGATTTGCGTTATCTCGCCCAGCGGTGCCGTTTCGGTGACATGACAGACCAGCTCACTAGAGACATTTTAGTAACTGGCATGCGTGACCAGAAGCTGTGATGTGAGCTTCTTAGGGATCCGGATCTAACGTTAGAAATAGCCATGCATGCCTGCAGATTGTCTGAGGTCGTTGTATTGCCAGATGATCACCGGGACTTGGGAGATAAGTCTGTTCACCAGGCTGGATTTAGTAGAGCCCTGCCTCAGAGGGGAAACAATGCTTTTCTGCCGCGTGCCAACCCTGGTCCTGCTGATGTGTCCCCAAAAAGGTGCCCTAACTGTAACTACATGCACCACAGACGGTCGACGTGCCCTGCCTATGGCAAGGCTTGTAATTTTTGTAACAAACTGAATCATTTCGTTTCTGCCTGCCGCTTATTCCGTTCTCGTGGGAGACAGGTACAGATTTCCAGACCCAGTCTAAACATGCTTAAACAATCTGATAGCTGTTCCAACCCACAGCCCGATGTTGCTGAATCCTATGATGCAGATCCAATTAATTCTCCCGAGGATTCAAATGTGTTTACCCTCCTCCAGGCACCTGGCCAACGTCTTGACCCCTCCGTGTCTGTGACTGTCAACAATGTAACCTTCCTTGCGAAGTTAGATACTGGGGCAAAGGTCAATGTTTTGTCAATAAATCTTTTCAACAAGATAAGGACTAATGAGGCCTTGGTCGCTGACAATGCTACTCTACACGCCTATGGTGGAGAAATTCTAAGGCCTGTGGGGAGGGCCACTTTAACTTGCAGGCTACAGAAGGCCACGAGAAACTTGATTTTTTATGTTTTGAACTCTGACTGTGTTACCCTGCTGGGAAACCGTGCGTGCCAAGATCTTGGCCTGGTGTCCTTCGACCACACGGTCCACAAAGTGCAACTGTCATTTAACCCGATTGCAGAATACCAGGACCTGTTCAACGATGACCTGGGAAAGTTACCACTGACATACCATATTTCCATTGACCCAAATGTACAACCCGTGGTCCGCGCACCTCACAGGGTGTCCCACGCCATGAAAGACAGGGTCAAGGCGATGCTTAACAACATGGTCGACAAGGGGGTGCTAGAAGCGGTCAGCGAGCCCACCGATTGGGTCTCCACCATGGTTGCCACGATAAAGAAAGACAAGAATGAAATACGTGTGTGTATCAACCCCAAGGACTTAAACCTTGCCATCAGGCGACCACACTACCCCATGCGGTCTGTTGAGGATGTGGCGGCTCAGGTCGGGCAAGCCACCGTCTTTTCGGTCCTAGACGCTAAGAACTCGTTCTGGCAGATCCCGTTGGACAAAGCATCTTCCGACCTGACGACCTTCGCCACACCATTCGGCAGATTCAAATTCCTGCGAATGCCATTCGGCATCAATTCCGCTAGTGAGGTGTTCCAGCGAACGATGGAGCAGATATTCTCGGGCCTGCCATGTGCCATCATCGTGGATGACATCTTAGTCTATGGAAAGGACATTGCCGAACATGACCGGAACCTCCGCCGCGTCCTGGATCGGGCGCGAAAGGCCAACCTGAAGCTGAACCCAAAGAAGTGCCGGTTTCGTGTCTCAGAAGTCACGTATGTTGGACACGTTTTCACCTCTAACGGACTAAAACCCGACCCTTTGAAGGCAGCGGCCATCTCTGAGATGGCAGCCCCCACCGACGTGCCAGGTCTACAACGTTTCTTGGGCATGGTGAACTACCTTGGGAAGTTTGTACCACATCTCAGTGAGCTGAGTGCTCCCCTGCGGCAGCTGACAAAAAAGGATATCGCCTGGGTCTGGCTCCCACAGCACCAGCAGGCGTTTGACTGTCTCAAGTCGAAACTGATTAACACTCCAACGTTGCGATTTTTTGATGCGAGTCGCCCCATCACCGTCACATGTGACGCTTCTAAGTTCGGCCTGGGCGCGGCATGCCTCCAATCTGTCGATGGATCGTTACATCCTGTCTCCTATGCCTCCCGCACCATGACGGACACCGAGCAACGGTACGCTCAGATCGAGAAGGAGCTGCTTGCGGTGGTGTTTGCCTGCTCCAAGTTCAGAGACTTCCTGTTTGGCAGCAGATTTACAGTCGAAACCGACCACCAGCCACTGGTGACAATCCTGAACAAGCCGATTCATGCTGCCCCTGCCAGGCTGCAGCGTATGATGCTGCAGCTCCAGCGCTTTGATTTCGACATCGTCTACAAGAAAGGCACCGAGATGCACATCGCGGACACGTTATCGCGCGCCCCGCGGGCCTCCTGTGCTCGCCACCCCTACGAAACAGAGGACTTGCTCGTACTGGGCGTCAATTTTATTCCCACCAAGCAGCTGCAGCTTTTGGCCGAGCACACCGCTGCCAATCCAGTTTTGCAACGGCTTGCGTCTGTGATTAAATCAGGGTGGCCAACAAAGCGCTCCGCTGCACCGCCTGAAACACAGCCCTTCTTCCTGGTCCGTGACGAACTGGTGCTCCAGAATGGCGTTATTGTTAAGGGACATAAAGTGGTGGTCACGTCCTCCCTGTTCGATTCTTACTACTGCGCAGCCCACAGCGGACACCCCGGGGTCGATGCAACACTCGCCCACGCTCAGTGCCAATTCTACTGGCCTGGAATGGCCAAATATATTCGAGACCGTGTTTCTGCCTGCTCCACGTGCAACAGTCTTGCTCCACATCAGCAGCGACAGCCCCTGCTGCAACAGCCCGCTCCTGCCTTGGCCTGGTCCTCGCTGGCTGCCGACATCTTCGAGTGGCGTGGTAACCACTACCTTGTCCTGGTCGACTCGTACTCAAACTGGTTCGAGGTGGATTTGCTGACATCCCTCACGTCGGAGATGGTGATCCGGAAGCTGCGGAAACACTTCTCCACGTTTGGGTCCCCTGTCAGGCTGCAGACTGACAATGGCAGGCAGTTTACCAGCCGTGAGTTCAAAAGTTTTGCTGACAAATGGAATTTTGTGCATTTCACCAGCAGCCCGGAGTACCCACAGAGCAACGGCCTTGCTGAACGGGCCGTCCGCAGCGCCAAGCTTCTGATGGAACAAGCGAGACTGTCTAACTCTGATTTGTATTTGGATCTCCTGAACCTCAGGAATGTTTCCAGAGATCCGGCCATGGGGTCCCCTGCTCAGCGTCTGATGTCCAGAACAACCAGATCTACCATCCCGATTGCCCAGCGCCAGCTGAAACCTCGGGTGCTGGAGCCTGCCTCTGTGCAGAGGCGCATTCAAGAGAAACATGACAGCCAGCGGCGTTCCCACGATCGGTCGTGCAGACCGCTCGATCCTCTGTTGCCTGGACAGGTTGTTCGATTGCAAACCGCCAGTGGTCACTCCCGTTTGGCTACTGTGGTTGGGGTGGCCGACTCACCTCGTTCGTATCTGGTCGACTATGAGGGAACCATCTACCGTAGAAGCCGACAACACCTGCTTGCGGTTAATGAGCCGAAGCCGCAGGCCCCGGGCCCCTATGCCCCGCCGCTCTCATACCAGCAGCCGGCTCCTGTCCCAGCCAGCGTTCCCTGCATGCCTCGGTCCCCATATCGAGCGCCCGGTTCCCCTCTGCGCGGGTCACCTGTTGGCGGTCACGGTTCTCCCTCTCCTGTTCCTCCAACCCAACCGCCCTTCCCTGGTTCCCCTGCTGTCTCGGGTCCCCCTGTTTTTTCTGCTCCTCCGGGGGAAGGGGGAGGCATCCGTACGCGCTCGGGCCGGATCAGCAAGCCACCTGTTCGTTATGGCGATTCTGTTTTCTGTTTAATTCTGTTGTAGTGACAACGGTCTGTTTCTTTTAAATTTTCTAAGGGGAAGGATGTAGATGGTTTTGCATGCAACCAATAACATAGTTACCTCAGTACCATTAACCCCGCCTAGTTAACATCAATCATAACGCCTTCCCCTTCCTGGATACGGTTCACTAGAAGAATGTAGCCAGTATTTGAGGATGTATGTAATACCTTGTGCTATCATTAAAATGTGTTGAACACTTTTAGAGTTTGTAAATTGCTTATTTACAGTAATTATTTCATTTTTACATATTCCGATTGACATTTTTTGCGTCGAGGCTGGGATCACCTTATCTGAAAATGTTATGCTTTATTTCTTGATATTCTCGACTCATTACTAGGTAAGCCTAAAAAAGTCAAAAGACTTTGAAATTAAAACCACCAGCTTCAACTGATGACAATGGCTCAGCAAGCAGAGATCAGCCACAATGAAGATTTCATCCCATATTTGACATTTTATTCACGATTAAAGCTTTAAAAATGCCAACTGTGACAAGATGTTTACATATTCTGATTCACATTCTCCCCCTCGAGGCAGAGATCACTTTCACATAACATTTTATGCTTTATTTCTCGACTTAGTACTGATTAAAGTAAAAAAAAATCAAAATACATTGAATTTCATACCGACCAGCTTCAACTGATGATGTCGCAATGACAGCTTCAACTGATGACATCACAATGGATAGACAATAGACAATAGGTGCAGGAGTAGGCCATTTGGCCCTTCTAGTCAGCACCGCCATTCAATGTGATCATGGCTGATCATCCCCAATCAGTACCCGTTCCTGCCTTCTCCCCATATCCCCTCACTCCGCTATTTTTAAAAGCCCTTTCTATCTCTCTCTTGAAAGCATCCAGAGAACCTGCCTCCACCACCCTCTGAGGCAGAGAATTCCACAGTCTCACCACTCTCTATGAGAAAAAGTGTTTCCTCGTCTCCGTTCTAAATGCTTACTCCTTATTCTTAAACTGTGGCCCCTGGTTCTGGACTCCCCCAACTTCGGGAACATATTTCCAGCCTCTAGTGTGTCCAAGCCCATAACAATCTTATATGTTCCAATGAGATGCCCTCTCATCCTTCTAAACTCCAGAGTGTACAAGCTCAGCTGCTCCATTCTCTCAGCATATAACAGTCCCGCCATCATGGGAATTAACCTTGTAAACCTATGCTGCACTCCCTCAATAGCAAGAATGTCCTTCCTCAAATTAGGGGACCAAAACTGCACACAATACTCCAGGTGTGGTCTCATTAGGGCTCTGTACAACTGCAGAAGGACCTCTTTGCTCCTATGTTCGATTCCGCTTGTTATAAAGGCCAACATGCCATTCGCTTTCTTCACTGCCTGCTGTACCTGCATGCTTACTTTCATAGACTGATGTACAAGGACCCCCAGATCTCATTGTACTTCCCCTTTTCCCAACATGACGCCATTTAGATAGTAATCTGCCTTCCTGTTTTTGCTACCAAAGTGGATAACCTCACATTTATCCGTATTAAATGTCATCTGCCATGCATCTGCCCACTCCCCCAACCTGTCCAAGTCACCCTGTATTCTCATAACATCCTCCTCACAGTTCACACTGCCACCCAGCTTTGTGTCATCTGCAAAATTGCTAATGTTACTTTGAATCCCTTCATCCAAATCATTGATGTATATTGTAAATAGCTGCGGTCCCAGCACTGAGCCTTGCGGTACCCCACTAGTCACTGCCTGCCATTCCCTGTTTTCTCTCTCCTGCCTTTATTAAAAAGTGGGATAACATTAGCTACCCTCCAATCCACAGGAACTGATCCTGAGTCTATAGAACATTGGAAAATTATCACCAATCCATCCACAATTTCTAGAGCCACTTCCTTAAGTACCCTGGGAGCAGACCATCAGGCCCTGGGGATTTATCAGCTTCAGTCCCCATCAGTCTATCGAACACCATTTCCTGCCTAATGTGGATTTCCTTCAGTTCCTCTGTCACCCCAGATCCTCTGGCCACTACTATACGAGGGAGATTGTTTGTGTCCTCCTTAGTGAAGACAGATCCAAAGTACCTGTTCAACTCATCTGCCATTTCTTTGTTCCCCATAATACATTCACCTTGTTCGGTCTTCAAGGGTCCAACTTTGGTCTTAACTCATTTTTTCTTCTTCACATACCTAAAGAAGGTTTTACTATCCTGCTTTATATTCTTGGCTAGCTTACCTTCATACTTCATCTTTTATTCCAGTATTGTCTTTTTGATTGTTCTTCTGTTGTTGTTTAAACATTACCCAATCCTCTTGCTTCCCGCTCATCTTTGCTACGTTGTACTTCTTCGCTTTAATTTTTATACTGTCCCTGATGTCCCTTGTCAGCCATGGTCGTCCCTTTATTTCCTTGGAATCTTTCTTCCTCCTAGGAATGAACTGATCCTGCACCTTCTGTATTATTCCTAGAAACACCTGCCATTTTTGTTCCACTGCTAGTGTATCTTTCCATTCAACTTTGTCCAGCTCCTCCCTCATGGCCACATAGTCCCCTTTATTGAACTGCAACACTGACACCTCCAATCTACTCTTCTCCCTCTCCAATTGTAGATTAAACCTGACCATGTTATGGTCACTGCCTCCTAATGACTCATTAACTCATTAACCTCGAGGTCCTTTATCAGGTCTGGTTCATAACACAACACTAAATCTAGGTATGTTACAAAACTTACCATTAGCGGCGCTGCAGTTCTGTCACTGGCCGTGTGCGCGACTTTGGCGTCTTTAAGGGGGGGGGCGGGGTTAAAATGCGGTTTTTCCCTTGCCATCCGGAGCTTTCTTTTGTCGGAGTGCGATCTATTTCTGGAGATTCGTTCCGACTGCCGGTAAGTTCATTTAAAAAAATAAATAGCCCGACTATTTCAGCGCTGGCGTAAAATAAAAATTAGCTCCTAATGCCGTGAACGCCGACAACGGGGACGGATTTTACGTAGGGGACAGGTGAGTGAAAGCTGTTTATTTTTACATATAAACCTGCTTTTTTAGATGACCTTAATAAAACTTTAACGTTGCAAAACGGTGATTTAGTCCCCATACGAACCGGCAGAATTTTTCCTGCCGATATGGGGTTTAAATTCACCGCAACCGCAACGTTCCAAACCATCGCGTTCCAGAAAATCCCACTCGCAAGCTGTTTAAAATGCCCATTATTTTATGGGCATTAACCACTAAATTCTTTCAATTCAGCCTATAAATTAATGACAATTAGATTTAAAAATCATGTTATATTGTGAATTGTTGTGTGAATGTTAATTGGACACTTAGGCTTTAAATTTTTTCTTAAGAAATAAATAGATGTTTAGGTCTAGTAATTGAATTTTGTAATTAGCCACAATTGAGTAACTAACTAATTATATGCTTTAATTTCAGGTCATCCAAGCAAGATTGTTTCATATTTGTTTCAAAATACTTCAATCTATAATAACTGAACATTTCATTCAGTTCCCTTAATTTTAAAGAAAGTTATGGGGTTTTGACTGTCCTCGATCACAACTTTTGAGTTAAGTCAATAGAAAAGCAATAGGAAACAAGTTGCTAATTTCCAAGTATGAAAATGGCCATAACTTTTTTAATACTGAAGATATGAAAGTGAATTAGGTGTCAAATTAAACTTCTTTTTATGCTTTATCTGATGGGATAAATTGCAGACTTGATTTCTAAAATCTCAAAATTTTGTAACATTGCTACTAAATCCAGAATTGCCTTCTCCCTGGTAGGCTCCAATACAAGCTGTTCAAAGAATCCATCACGAAGGCACTCTACAAAGTCCCTTTCTTGGATAGATAAGCAAGGGGAGGGCAAATTGCTATTGCAACATTCAGGACAAGTGCAATTGGAATTTTTTTTAAAGATCACTGCTGAGGGAGGGGAATGCTGGAATCTTATGTTTTGGAACAGTTTGAGTTGGAGGACCACACCTCCCGTGGGGGCTATGGGTAGGGAACGGGTGCGTTGGGGGAGCAGTTGGGTCTGTGGAATTCTCTGCCGCAGACGGCGGTGGAGGTCGGTTCTCTGGATACTTTCAAGAGAGAGCTAGATAGGGCTCTTAAATAAGATAGGGCGGAATCAGGGGATATGGGAAGGAGGCAGGAACGGGGTACTGATTGCGGATGATCAGCCATGATCACATTGAATGGTGGTTCTGGCTCAAAGGGCCGAATGGCCTACTCCTGCACATATTGTCTATGTCTATTGCTTTTATTGTCTATTGTCTGCACTTGGTCTAGTTCTCATTATTACTCCATCCAGTTCCCTATTTCTCCCATGACTGTGTAGCCGGACGTAGTCCAAACTACATCATCAAGTTTGCTGATGACACCACTACGGTTGGATGAATCACAGATGGGGACAAGTCAGAGTATAGAAGTGAGATCGACCGACTGACCAAATGGTACCAGCACAACAACCTGGCTCTCAACATCAGTAAGACCAAGGAACTGACTGTGGACTTTGGTAGGGGAAGGATGAGGATCCACAATACTGTTTATATCAACGAGACGTTGGTGGAGAACGTCAATAACTTCAAATTCCTGGGCGTGCATATATCAGAAGATCTTTCCTGGACCCAGCACACCGATGCAATTGTAAAGAAGGCACATCAGAAACTACTTCCTGCGTAAATTACGGAAATTCGGCATGTCGAAGAGGATTCTCCTAAACCTCTACAGGTGCACGGTAGAGAGCATTCTGACAGGTTTCATCGTGGTTCGGCAACTTGAATGCCCAGGAGCGATAAAAACTACAAAAAGTTGTGACCACTGCCCAGTCCATCGCCGGCTTTGACCTCCCCACCGTCGAAGGGATCTATCGCAGTCGCTGCCTCAAAAAGGCAGCCAAAATCATCAACGACCCACACCATCCTGGCTGCACACTTATCTCACCACTGCCATCAGGAAGAAGGTACAGGAGCTTGAAGACAGTAATGTCCAGGTTCAGGAACAGCTTCTTCCCCACAGCCATCAGGCTATTAAGCACAACGAATAACCTACGAGCTCTGAACTTTGTTATTTGCACTATATTTGTTGTTTATTGAACTTTTTCTTTTGTTCCAGTTATATACAATGTTTACATATTCACATATTCTGTTGTGCTGCAGCAAGTAAGAATTTCATTGTCCCGTCTGGGACAAATGACAATAAAACACTCTTGTCTTGTCTTGATTTTCCCACATCCCACATCCTTTGACGTTTCATTCCGTAGTGGTGGAAATAGCTTCACTCTTTACACTTAGAATTTAGAGATACAGCACAGAAACAGGGCCTTTTGCCCACCGAGTCCACACCGACCAGAGATCACCCCATACACTAGCACTATCCTACACACTAGGGACAATTTACAATTTTACCAAGACCAATTATCCTACAACTTGTATGCCTTTGGAGTCTGAGAGGAAACCAGGGCACCTGGAGAAAACCCACACAGTCACAGGGAGAATTTACAAACCACACAGACAGCACTGCAGTAAGGATCAAAACCGGGCCTCTGGCTCTGTAGGGCAGCAGCTCTACCACTACACCACTGTGCCACCCTCCAGATAGCATTATAGAGTTATGTAGCCATACTGGACAGAAACACTACACTTTGCCCCACCATGTCCATGCTAACCGAGGTGGTTATTTATCCAAAAGGCACGAAGTGCGGGAGTAACTCAGCCTGTCAGGCAATATCTCTGGAGAACATGGATAGGGTGATATTTGTGGGTTGTGATCCTCCTTCAGACCTTCTTCAGTCTGAAGTAATATATATCACAACCCAATACTTCACCTTTCCATGTTCCCCATTGATGCTGTCTGACCTGCTGAGTTACTCCAGCTCTTTGTGTCTTTTTGTGTAAACCAGCATCTGCAGTTCCTTGATTCTACTAATTTAGTTTAGTTTAGAGATACAGCACGGAAATAGGCCCTTCAACCCACCGCGTCCACACCGACCAGCGTTCCCCGCACATTAACACTATCCTACACACACTAAGGACAATTTACATTTATACCAAGCCAATTGACCTACAAACATGGACGTCTTTGGAGTGTGATTGGATACTGAAGATCTCGGAGAAAACCTATGCGGTCAAGGGGAGAACATACAAACTTCGTACAGATATCTCCCGTAGTCGGGATTGAACCCGGGTCTATGGTGCTGTAAGGCAGCAATTATTTCACTGCACACCCGTGCCGCCCCAATTATTTACCCATATTTGGTTCTCGCCCTTCTATGTTGACTAAAAAGCAAAAATAAAATGCTGACTAATAGAATGAAAGGTCATTGGCTTGAGGCATTAACCCCATTTCACTCTTTACCGACACAGCCATCTCTTGTGATTGTTTCCAACATTCCCTTATTCATCTCAGTTAAACCAGTTGGGATTTTATTTTGTCAAATCTCTTCCTGACTGCCTTCGCTTTGAAGGGACCATCATTCTCCAATGTAACTTTATAGTTGAATTCCTCACATCTGAAACCTTACAATAAATCAGCACGGTGGTGCAGTGGTCGAGTTACTGCCTTACAGTTAGTTTTTACCAAAATTGTAAATTGTCTCGAGTATAGGATTGTGTTAATGTTTGGGGACTGCTGGTAAGCGTGGACTCGGTGGGCCGAGCTGTATCTCTAAACTAAGCTACTAAATCTCTTCAGCATCTACTTCACACCTTCACACTATTCCTAAGGTGGTCAAAAACTGGTCACAATGCCTCATGTGTGCCCTGCACACAGTTTGAACGTGACGTTCCATATGCTTTACACACCAGTATTTACATAATGCCACGTCACTTTCAAGAATTAAAATTCAAAGTCAAAAGAGTTTATTGTCATGTGTCCCTGACAGGAAACTTAAATTCTTTCTCTGCTTCAGCGCAACAGAACATAGTAGGTATTGACTACAAAACAGATCAGTGTGTCCATACACCATTACATATGTAAATACACACATGAATAAATAAATTGATAAAGTGCAAATAACAGATAAAGGGGTATTTTACTTCGGAGTCACGTGAGTGACTACGTGAAGAAGCCCCGCCAGAGCGCATGCTTGTCATTACGTCAGACGCATTGGCAAGCACCGGACTGGCGGGGCAACGCTCCTGCCGGCGGTAAGCTTCAACCTAGAAGGTAAGTGTTTTTTACTTACCAGCGTTCTTTGTTCGAGCAGGAGCCTCTCTTTACAGAGGTTTCCTGCCGGATTTATCGGAGGTCCGATGCCAAAGCCGGCTATGGGCTGCGGGGGAACCCCGGCCCGACCGCTGAAGTGGAGAGCCGGCAAAAGGTCGGGTTTCCTGGTAACAGCCGCTGACAAAGCAGTCAGTGGTTTCCAGCCTGTGGGGATGCAGTTTAAATAACGCTAGAGTCGCTGACAGTCGGTCAGCGACTCACAGACACGGTGCCCTAGGCAGGGAGTCAAATTGGAGGGAGAGAGAACTTGTGCAGCCCTATTGGAACTCAGGTGAGTCGGGCTGCAAGGGTTCCTCTTCGATAATAAGGGTATTTTCACCCTTTACAAATTCACATTACCAAATTAGTGAGACTCCACTATAATAGCGCGGGCCTATGGGACAGGCCGCGCCAGCAGCGCCTGGAACAGGGCTGCTTCATGAGGAAAAAAGCGCCTAAGGACAGGGTTGCTCAAGGTCTCCCTGCTGGAGGGGGAGACCAGGACGGGTCAGTGTGCTACTGACGCCAAATCTATCACAGCACTGGCCTACGGGAGAGCCGTGCTAGCAGCGCCTGGGATAGAGCTGCTTCATGTGTGAAAATACTGGCCTACGGGGGAGTCGTGCCAGCAGCGCCTAGGAGAGGACTGCTCAAGGTTTCCCTGTGGTAAAGGGCAGACCAGCTCGGATCAATGGGTTGTTGACACCAAACTTTTTCACAGCGCAGGCCTAGCGGAGACCCGCGCCACAAGCACCTCGTTTAGGGCTGTGTGTGACCTCCCGTGCACATCAGCCGGGAGAACCAGTGCAGTAGAATGCTGACCCTGAAGTTGGTGTCACTGCTTATGTGCATACACCAAAGCACAAGAGCCACGCTCCCGGTGTCCCGGATGTGGTTAGCAATTTACCATACCGGTGAAGTCGGGGATGACAATTTGGCCAGCAAATTAATGGTCCTCAGCAGGACTTCATAATGGGGGGAAAAATTAACATATCAAACACCTGTTTACTGTGCATCGCTCTAAAGGAGCGCATCATGAGGGCACATGAATTAAGGCTGCAAAATACCTAAAAAATAAATATATAAAAAACTGGTGGAAGCAGGAATAATACCCATTTGTTAGTTTAATATTTACGAATAAATATCCAGCCTACGCTCAACACGGTCACAGCCTTGCGCAGAGCCTCTAGTACCCAGGGGAACACCTGGACGATGAGACTAAAACTGAGGCCAGGATGCCACCTCAAAAACCATATCGTTTCAGATTAAGAAACAGTAAGTGAATATTGGACTGTATCCGGGGATCTCGAATAGGTATCTCGGAAGTACATCCACCCGTACAAAATACACATAGTTGGGTATTGGGGTTCAATACCCCTAACTCTACAGGTGGATGATGCATATCAGCCTTAACAATTGTGTCCAATTCCCCAGCCAAAAGGATGATCGTGGGTGTCGAGTCATTCTGGGCCAGAACATACTTAACCCTTAAGGGCCAGTATAAAAGGTTTAAATAAAAATTTCAGTATTGTAACTGGGATAAAAAAGGGTGTTATGTTGGCAGCCATAGATCTGAAAGATAAATATTCAGCTACCACACACCTGTTTAGAGGTTAGGTCCTCACCTATCTAATTAAACTTAGATTAGTACCATTTAGAATGATTGGCTATTATCTCGTGATGTACTAGAGACATTCTGACTCAATAACCTTTAGTTTACAAACGGATGTGAGCTTCAGGATGAGGAGCCACTGATATCAAGTCTGGCTGGGGCGGCAGATAAAATGTGAAAGAAGCATTAACCCTGCAGAGGCTGGGGTAAACTGCGTTGAATTGATGGGTGCATTTTATGGTCTAAAGAATTCTGCTCAACAAAGCATGATTGCATGTGCAGTTTCAGATTCACAATACCACAGCTGGTACCCATATCAATCACATGGGTAGAATGAGGTCATTATTCTGTAACAGTCTGCCTAGCTTTATCTGGCACTGGTGCATTACAAGGAACATCTGGGTCTCAGATTTTTACCTATCAGGTAGAAATAATGCGAAAGTTGCAGACACCAGGTCATGTAAATTCCATGACAAACATAAAATTAATTAAGAATCCAAAAGTTTCAAAATCATTGTTAGCCGGTATGGATTGCCAGACATAGATCTGTTGTATCTGGGTTAAATTACCAGTACCTGTATTCGGCATGGGAACCAAATCTAGGGGCAGTAGCGGAGGATACATTCTCGCTACATTGGGGATGTACGTTCTTACGCTTTCCCCATTTCTTCCTCATTCAATCAAGGTCTCACCAAAATAGAGTATGACTACATGTAGGTATTTAGTGGGTTCTAAACTGGTCCACACAGCATGGTCCCATTGGTTTGAGACGGATGACACAGCATTCATGATCATCCCAATTACAGTAACTTGTTGGTTCACACTGGGACAGGAGGAAAGTTCCCCTTTCCATGAGCATATCAATTTGTTGATTTGTATCTTCTGACCAGACTGCTCCAGGGACTCAGACTATTGAGTAGAACCGTCGATGTGATTACGATGGTCTGGAGAGATAATACTAAAAAACAATATGTATCTCATATTGAGAAATGGGAGATGTCCTGTTGACAGTTAAATATATCTTATCATAAGTTGCAGGCATATCGGATGTATTGGAGTTCCTGGCTACATTGCATTTTGACGAGCAGTTAAGCTACAGTGCAATTTATAGTGCTAGAAGTACTTTGTCCTCCTACTTTGGGCAAGGGTCCGGACAACACTCTGTCGGATCTCATCTATTGTTGGCCGATTCATAGGAGGTATTTTAACAAAACCCTCCCAGACATACATATTCAGAAATCTGCGATGTGAGCATAGTTCTCACACTGCTTTGGCAATGGGCTCCAATTACATCTCTGCCTTTCAGGAAGTTAACGCTCAAAGTGATCATGTTCATGGTGCAGCATTATGGGTCCAAATATTGCAAAAGGTATGACTGGACAGCATGCATTCTTCTGTAGATGATATTGTGTTTTATGCATATGATCTAATCAAACAGAGCAGGCCAGGGATGGCTGGAACCAAAATAAGCTTAAAATATACCCATTGATCTAAGACTATATGTAATTACGCATCTGAGCTAATAATATCAAGGTCATCAAGAGTCTCAGAGGCTCTGAAACAGCGATGGTCATCGGCCACATAAAGCCTCATACAAAGGTGTCAGTACAAGCTATTGTTAGATGACCGAAACATGTTTGCATTTTGCTGGAGTAGACACTGATGTGTTTAAATCACTCCACCAGGGCAGCATCAACGTACGCAGCAAAGGCGCAGGACGTGCCATTAGACCAAATCCTCACCGCAGGATAGTCCAGTTAAGGAACATTTTAGGGTTTCTGACAAACCTGTCCTCGCAATGCAAAGATTGGGCAAGCTGTTTTGGGTTCTGTTTGAGTTCTCCTTTGTAATTTCCCCTGCGAAAGAGGGGTTATTACTGTTGTGTAAAATTCTATTGTTTAAGACATTTATTGTATAAATTAAACTTTGATACATTATTTGGTTATCCTGTGTCAACCAAGGCAGTGTGTCGTATGGAACTGTATCTGCGGCATGAAATCACAGAGCTTTGAAATCTTCACGTAGTCACTCACGTGACTCCGAAGTAAAATAGTAAGATTAAACAAGAACTTACCAGTTTGAAGTTTGATCCTTATTTTATGAAGAGTTACGATGAGGGATTACGTGCCCTCCGCTCCCACCCTCAAAATCCAAAGGATCATCTGGTAGTTCTAGTCTTCTAAAAGCCTTACTATGTTACTTCGGCTATTGGGCTTCTGTGTTTTCACGCCGCTGCTTTGAAGTATGACAAGCATGCGCTCTGGCGGGGCTTCTTCACGTAATTCCTCATCGTAATTCCTCATAAAATAAGGATCAAACTTCAAACTGGTAAGTTCTCATTTAATCTTACTATTAATGTTCAGAGTTTTGTCCGTGCCAAGTTTAATAGCCTGATGGCTATGGGGAAGTAGCTATTCCTGAACCTGGTCATTGCTGTCCTCAGGCTCCTGAACCTTCTACCTGAAGGTAGCAGGGAGATGAGTGTGTGGCCAGGATGGTGTGGGTCCTTGATGATGCTGCCAGCTTTTTTGAGGCAGCGACTGCGATAGATCCCCTCGATGGAAGGGAGGTCAGAGCCGATGATGGACTGGGCAGTGTTTACTACTTTTAGTAGTCTTTTCCTCTCCAGGGCGCTCAAGTTGCTGAACCAAGCCAGATGCAACCGGTCAGCAAGCTCTCTACTGTGCACCTGTAGAAGTTAGAGAGAGTCTTCCTTAACAGACCGACTCTCCGTAATCTTCTCAGGAAGTAGAGGCGCTGATGAGCTTTCTTAACAATTGCATCTGTGTTCTCGGACCAGGAAAGATCTTCAGAGATGTGCACGCCCAGGAATTTGAAGCTCTTGACCCTTTCAACCATCGACCCATTGATATAAACAGGCGTGTGGGTCCCCATCCTACTCCTTCCAAAGTCCACAATCAGTTCCTTGGTTTTGCTGGTGTTGAGGGCCAGGTTATTGTGCTGGCACCATATGGACAGTCGCTCGGTCTCTCTTCTATATTTTGACTCATTCCCATCAGTGATACATCCCACAACAGTGGTGTCGTCAGCGAATTTGATGATGAAGTTCGCACTATGACTGGCTACGCAGTCATGAGTATAGAGTATAGCAGGGGGCTGAGCACGCAGCCTTGAGGTGCTCCCGTGCTGATTGTTATCAAGTCTGACACATTACCACCAATACGAACAGACTGTGGTCTGTGAATGAGGAAGTCGAGGATCCAATTGCAGAGGGATGCGCAGAGACCCAGTTCTGCGAGTTTGGTAACCAGCTTGGAGGGGATGATTGTGTTAAATGCCGAGCTGTAATCGATGAATAACAGCCTGACAAATGAGTTTTTGTTGTCCATGTGGTCCAGAGCGGAGTGGAGGGCCAGCGAGATCGCATCCACCGTTGATCTGTTGTGGCGGTAAGCGAACTGCAGTGGGTACGGGATTTTGTCGAGGTAGGAGTTGATTTGCGCCATGATCAACCTCTCAAAGCACTTCATCACCACAGGCGTAAGTGCCACTGGTCGATAATCATTGAGGCACGTCACCTTGCTCTTCTTGGGCACCGGTATTATTGATGCCTTTTTGAAGCAGGTGGGAACCTCAGATCTCAGAAGTGACAGGTTGAAAATGTCCGTAAAAACTCCAGCCAGTAGATCTGCACAGGTTTTTAGAACACGACCAGGTATACCATCAGGTCCAGGTGCTTTTCGAGGGTTCACCCCTCTGAAGGATTTCCTGACGTCGGCCTCTGTGACTGAGACTGAAATACCATTACAGCGAATGGGGGCTCGGGAAGGCACATCGGTGTTCTCCCTATCAAAGCGTGCGTAAAACGCTTTGAGTTTGTCAGGGAGTGATGTTTCGTCGAGCAGCCAGGTTACGCTATCCCTTTGAATTGTACTGTTTAGTTTGCATTATTTATCCTTATTCTTTATGCCTAAGAGTCCTCCCTCTGTACACCTCCATATTAGGTTTTGACTACCACTTGCCAGCTATAGAACATGCTATCCATATTTTCCAATCTATTCCAAGAGCCAACACTGTCCAACAACCTCAAAGTTAATTTTTTGGATTATTTTACAGAGGAAAAAACAGTGTAAAAGAGGAAGAATTTAGGTAGAAAATTCAACAGCTTAGATTTCAGGTCTTCTCCGTGGATTGTCACCTTGTTGTGGTGGAGAAGCTTGTGTGGACCTGAGAACCTGAGAGCGATGCCATCTGGAGCTATGCTCCTGGGAGGGCCACCCGTTGCAGAAAGTTGTGGGGGAGGTCTCTGACAAAGAGCAATCCAACCAAGACCTCAATGGTGGAACGGGCGGAGGACGGTGGCTGACATCAGTGGAGCGTCACAATGGCTGGGAAGGCAGATGAAGGCTGCAGCAAAATAGGGTCTCCAGTCGCCTTGGATTCCATGCCACTGGATCCTGACCCAGATCTGTCAAGGACCGTGAGGTGGCTGTCTGTGCATCAGTCTCCCCACTTTAAATAAAGTGGGAGTGGTGGCGCTGCCCTGGCAGCAGCGGCTCGCCTGCAGTCCGTCTGTTTTTCTTTTTTTTTGTTGTTTTCTTGTCTTGTTTTAGCATGTTAATTTGAGTTATTATGTAGTGTATGTTTGTGGGAGGGGTGGGAGAAACATTTTAGTCCCTTCCTTTTGGGGGGGACACGACTTTTCTTGTCGTATCCCCTGTCTCCGTCTGTGCTGAGGCCTAATGGCGGAGCTGACAGCCTCCAACTGCGACCGACCTCGAGGCTCCGGAGGCAGAGCCAGCCAGGACTTACCAGCGCGAGGCTGGCCGACTTCGGGGCTGCGGCGGGTTCAGGCTTTCCAGCGTCCCGGCGGCGCGACTCGGAGCCGTGGCGGCTTTCCGGTGGCGGTGGCAGCGACTTCGGAGGTTCGGCCGCGGGCCCAGTGGACGACATCGTCAGGAGCACGCAGGTCACAGGTTGGTGACCTGTTTTTCCGGAGCTCCCGCGGCAACAGCTGTGTCCGCTGGACTGGAGGGCGGCAGCTTCGGCAGCTTCGACCGCCCCGGGGCGCGGAGTTGAACCGGCCCGTTCGTGGAGCACGGTTCAGCCGCAGGACTTATTTACATCACCCGGTGCGGTCACAACATCGGAGGCCTGGGTCGCCTCAGCGCAGAGGAAGAGGAAGAACAAGAAGGGAAGAGACAAAGACAAGATTTTGCCTTCCTTTACAGTCAGGAGGTGTCTGGTGAACTCACTGTGGTGGATGTTAAATATGTGTTTATTGTGTGTTTTGTTATTTACTATATGTATGACTGCAAGACTGCAAATTTCGTTCAGACCGAAAGGCCTGAATGACAATAAAGTTTTCCATGATTCCATGATTCCATGATTAAGTCACGCACAGGCATCCTCCATATAGGGAATAACACCCTGGAGACACCCATGGTCGGCCATGACCGAAGAAGAGATTCCAGGCAAATTGAGGAAAATCAAAAGATCAGGAGCACAAGGACAGCACAGTGGCATAGCGGTAGAGTTACTGCCTTGCTGCACAAGAGACCCAGGGGCCATCCTGATTATGGGTTCTCTGGTTTCCTCCCGCTTTCCAAAGATGTAGATGTCTGTAAGCTAGTTAGCGTCATTTAAAAAAAAAAAATTGGAAGCAATGACTGTGATGTTGAAGGCCAGACCTCTGGAATGATATAAAAAATAAAACTTAACTTTAAAATCAAGATCAAAATCAAAAACAGTCATCGCTTTGCAGAGTGGAGGAAGCTTTTTTTCAAAAATCAGAGGTCAGACAGTTAAAAAGCAATCATTTTATTGTGAGGCATGGCAGGCAATAAAAGGAAGGTAAGGTGTAGTGGATCAGCCTGTTGGGCCTGACCATGTCGGGAGAATTGCTATGTTGAGGTGATGTGCATTGTTGAGGCTAAGTACAGAGGTTTTGGCTTGTGAGGCTTTGGCAATGGGGCTGAAGAAAAGGCTGACAGCAGGTTAAAGTATAGTATGGTCTGGTTTAGAGTTGTAGAGTCATGACCTAACATGACCTCCCAACATCTATACTCAACACTCTGACTGATGAAGGCCAATGTGCCAAAAGCTTTTTTGACCACACTATCTACCTGCGACTCCACTTTCAAGGAACCATGCACCTGCACTCCTAGATCCCTCTGCTCGACAACAATACCCAGAACGCTACCATTCACTGTATAGGTCTTGCCCATGTCGGACGTTCCAAAATGCAACACGTCATGTTTCTCTGTATTATATTCCATCAACAATTCCTCAACCCTCCTGGCAAATCGATCAGATCCTGCTGCAGTTTTTCACAACCATCTTCATTATCTGCAAAACCACCCACTTTTGTATCATCAGCAAACTGGCGAATCTTGCCATGTATGTTCTCATCCACGTTATTGATATAGATGACAATGAGTAATGGGCCCAGCACCGAACCCTGAGGCACTAGTCGCGACCTTCAGTCTGAGAAGCAACGTTCCATCATCAGCCTCTGCTTCCTTCCATGAAGCCAATTTTCTATCCACATTTTCTATCCTGTTTTAGTTCTTTCTTGGTCTTGGTGCAGTGGAGATTGGCACAGTTGGATGCTCCTCCTGCAGGATGTTGGAAGTCAGGGATATTTCCAATGCTCCTGAGCTCTATATCTAGGGGTGAGTTCAGCTGCAGCTCCTTACAGACAATACGATACAACAGAACCTATATATCCCTAGAGGGAAATTAATCAAAGAGGAACTGGAACTGCAGCAGGATAACATTCGGATCATGTAGGGTGTGAGAGTGTTATATATTGAAGCTATAATGTCAGGCCTAAGGTACAGGCAGGGAGTAGAAGGGTGACCACCAGGAAAGGGGGTAGGCAGAGAGTGCAGGATTCCCCTCAGGCTATTCTCCTCCAGAACAGGCATACCTTCTGGGAGTGAGGGATGGGGCAATGACCTATCAAGGGAGAGCAGCAGCAGTCAGGTCTGAGGCGTCCTGCCTGGCTGTCAGGCACAGTGGTGAAATGAAAAGTCAAATAAAGCCATTGTGGTTGAAGACTTAATAGTCATGGGGACAGGCAGGATATTTTGTGGTTGCAATCGCGACTCCAGGATGGTGTGTTGCCTCCCTGGTGCCAGGGTCCAGGATGTCTCAGAGAGGCTGCGGAATATTCTCAAGGGGAAGTTGTGAGCAGCGAGAAGTTGTGTTGCACAAATGACTTAGGTAGGGAAAGGGATGAGGTCCTGCAGACCGAATAAGGGTGCTAGGCAGGAAATTAAAAAGCAGGACCTCAAGGGTACTGATCTTTGGATTACTCCATGTGCCACGTTGCTAGTGAGGGTAGGAAGATGGAGAGACAGGAATAATGAATGCGTGGCTCAGGAGTTGGTGCAGGGGGCAGGGATTCTTTTTTTTTGGGATCTCTTCTGGGGCAGAGGAGACTTGTGCAAGAGGGATGTATCGCACTCGAACTGGAGACGGGCCAATATCCTAGCAGCGAGGTTTTCAACCGCTATTTCAGTGTGTTAAACCTAGAGTGGCAGCGGGGCCAGAATCAGATTTGTAGCTCAGAAATTGGAGGGACTGATGAGAAGGTAGAAGTTTGGACCAGTGAGTCTCAATGGAAGGACAGGCGGGGAGAGGTGAAGGAACACAGTGAAGCAGATGGGCTGAGGTGTGATTATTTCAATGCAAGGAGTATTGTGGGGAAAGCAGATGTTCTTGGAGTCTGGATTGGTGCTTGGGACTATGATGTTGTGGCCAGAGTTGTGCAAACTTGGTTGTGAGTCGGACACAACTGGCAGCTCAGTGCTCCAGGCATTCTATGTTTCAGACATGATAGAAAAGGAGGGAATAGAGTTGGTGGTGTTGGTCGCGGTAATCAGGGAGACTGTCAAGGCAACACTCAGAGAGGACATGCTGGAGGGTTCATCCGCTGAGGTAAAAAAGAAGCACTCTAATGGGATTGTGCCCCAGTGTGAGATAGAGCAACAGGAATGCAGGCACATTAGTGATGGATAGCAAAGGTCTTCGTGGGTGACTTGAACTTCCCAAAAGCCTAAACCTTAGACAATGCAGAAATTGTGAGGTGTGTCCAAGAAGGTTTCTAGAAAAAGGGTGTGGATAGTCCAAACCGAGAAGGGAACATACTGGACCTTGTTTGGAAATGGGCCTGGCTAGGTGACTGGTGTTTCAATGGAAGATAATGATCACAACTCCATAACTTTCAAAATTGTTTTGAACAGGGATAAAACTGTACCTTTCAGGAATTTCAGTTCAGTTTAGTTTATTGTCATGTGTACCGAGGTACAGTGAAAAGGTTTTGTTGTGTGCTATCCAGTTAGCAGAAAGATAATACATGATTACAATCTTAGAAACATAGAAACATAGAAAATAGGTGCAGGAGTAGGCCATTCGGCCCTTCGAGCCTGCAAAGCCATTCAATATGATCATGGCTGATCATCCACTCAATACCTTGTACCTGCCTTCTCTCCATACCCCCTGATCCCTTTAGCCACAAGGGCCACATCTAACTCCCTCTTAAATATAGCCAATGAACTGGCCTCAACTACCTTCTGTGGCAGAGAATAGTAAGATTGAACGAGAACTTACCAGTTCGAAGGTTGATCTTTATTTTATGAGGAGTCGAAGTGAGGGATTTCGTGAAGAGCCCGCCGGCGCGCATGCTCGACATACTTCAAAGTAGCGGCGTGGAATCACAGAAACCAACAAAGAAATGACTTTGCATAGTAAGATTGAAGTGACTAAGATTACCAGATGAAGGTGATTGAGGGTTGGGCGAGGAGGGCACGAAATCCCTCACTTGGACTCCTCATAAAATAAAGATCAACCTTCGAACTGGTAAGTTCTCGTTCAATCTTACTATTTCATTTCGGAGTCACGTGAGTGACTTCGTGAAGACTTCAAAGCTTCTGTGATTACACGCCCTGGACCACGTCCATGCTGACACACCACTACCAGGGATGGATGGGAGGAACAAACTTGCTCAATAGTTCATACTGCAAAACAAGAGCAGAGTTATTAATAACAAGTCAAAACCCCTCATGCGGGGACATCTCCACGTTCTTGACCTGCATTCAGCACGGCTTCTGCGAACTGTAGAGGAGCAGCAACAGGCTTGTTATAAAAACGCTGGAACACAGCTTCATTAGCCCATCCTGCTGTGGCGAGAATTTGGTCCATGGGCACTTCCATGACCCTCGCCGCTGACGTCGATGCAGCCCTGGTGGAAAGAGACTTGAACACATTAGTGTCGATACCTGACTTACCCAAGACGACTGGAAGCCACATGGATATCGTCTGGACTGTCACTCGATGATGAGGTCTCTTATGAGTGACAAGCAGGTATCTTTCCATTCCTCTGATGCGTGCCGTCACCTTGACATAGTGGCGGATATGTGAGGCTAAACATAGCCTAGCATCTGCGGGGTATGCCGGGAACTTCAGCTGCAGCCCTGTGCACCCAGGTCTATGCTGCTTTAGTAGCTCGTCAATGAAAAAGACTACTTCTGTAGGGGTAGAAGTCATTCTGTCGACACAAAGTTTGTGCAGTGTCTGTACCCTCTGAGCTGAAGTCAGCGCTAGTAACATCACCAGCTTCATGGTGAGTTGGTCCAGATGGAGCCCTTCCATGGGCGACCACGTCCTGAGCAGGGTTAATACGTCCCTGACATCCCAGGTGATATTATAGCGTGGTGTAGGCGGATTCATATTGAATATACCCCGCATGAGTCTGGACACTAGCCTGTTGGATCCTACCCCAATATTGAGGTAGAATGATAGCGCACTTCTGGTGCTGTTGATGGCACTGTAACTTAAGTGTTCATCATGGTGCAACCCCGCGAGGAATTCCAGGACGTCGGTTATTGTCACGTCATCATACGTGATGCGAGAGCGGCTGCAGTAGGCTTCCCACTTCTTAATATGCGAGTGGTATCTTCGCCTTGTGGACTCTCGACACGACGCCCCGATGGTATCCATGGTCCGAGCCGAGAGGCCGTATTGGACTAACGGCCTGTTCAAAACCTGCAAGCCAACAACTTTAAATAGCCATGGCAGGGATGTGGCTCCCCTGAGACAGGGTGAGTAACCAATTGTGGGCAACCCTTCAAAAGGACCCAAGGTTCGTTGAGCATGTCAAAGACCACCGGATACCAAGGCTGTGTGGGCCAGTCGGGTATAATAAGGATGCCCTTGGTAGCATCTGCCTGAATCTTTCGCAATACCCGACTGATGAGGCAAAACGGGGGGAAGGCATAGAAAAACCACTTCCCCCAGTCCAGCGAGAATGCATCTAGCGCTATTGCCCCAGGATCTGGTTCCCATGAAACGTAGGTTGGTACCTGATGGTTCAACCGTGACGCAAAGAGGTCAATGTCCGGTTTACCAAATTTGGCTGTGACTTTAGAAAAAATCTCAGGATGCAACATCCATTCAATATTGTCATTAAATTTGCGTGACCTGGTGTCCGCCACAGTATTAAGCTCACCTGGCAAATAGGTAGCTGAAATCCAAATGTCTCTTTGAACACACCAGAGCCAAATTGAGTTAGTCAATTTGTCACACGAAACTGACCTGGTACCACCCATATGGTTTAAATATGCTACTGCTGTGGTGTTGTCTATTTGGAGACGGACATGTGCTCCAACAAGCTTGGAACAATATGCACAAAGTCCGTGGAATGCTGCCAGCAACTCCAAATAGTTAATCCCTTGAGTTAACAACATCGTTGATTCAAGGGTGTCCCATCTGCCACCACAACTAGAGCAATTATTCGTGGCTCCCCAACCATTGGAGCTTGCATCAGTTTGCAAATATACCACCGGATTAGCCTCCCTAATAGGCTTGAATGAGCTGCTAATGTGACACACCCACCATTGCAACTCATTTATCGCTTCGGGCGGCAGCTGCATGGACCGATCATAATGACCAGCGTTCTGTTTTAACGCAGCAATTTTAGCTCTCTGCAAATTCTGATAATGCAAAGGTCCATATCGCGCTGCCGGAAACAAAGCTACCAGCTTCCCAATTATTGTAGCTAAGTGCCGAATCGATGGTATATTGTTGCGGATTAAATCTTGACACACCTGGGTAACCTCCTCAATCTTGTTAATTGGAATGGTAACCCTCATGCTTATAGAGTTCACCGTGAACCCTAGGTAATTAATCACCTGGGCAGGGTAGAACTTTGATTTCTCTGGATGGACAACAAACCCCAATTGTTGAAATATATTGACAGCAGCTGCAACACCCTGTTCAGCCAATTCCAGGGTGTGGCCCACAATTAAGATATCATCTAAATAGGCCATAACTATATGGTGTCGTTGTCTCAAATAAGCCATAATTGGCTTCACTAATTTAGTGAACAATCTAGGGGCTGTGGTGAGCCCATTAGGCAAAGCCTTGTACTGCCAGAGTTGCCCCATCCAGATGAATTTCAAAAACCTTCTGTCACATTTCTGGATGGATACGGAATAATATGCGTCTTTTAAATCGATGCATGCCATAAAGCAACCATGAGCAATCAATGATTTGGCTGTTTCAAACGTATCCATTTTAAAATGAGTATATGTTACAAAAGTATTCAAACGGGTTAGATCAATAATGACACGACAACCTCCATCCTTCTTAGGTCTGGTGAATATGTTCGAAACAAATTCAACTGGCTCATGCACCACTCTCTCAATCACTCCTTTGTGCTCAAGACTTAACAGTTCCTTATAGCCGGCTGCCTGTTCTGCAGCAGATAATTTAAACGTTCGAGCGGGCATGTGCTGGGATGGAGGAATGTCGCCATTAATAAACTCAATTTTATGCCCCTGAATATTCTGCAACACATACTCGTCACCAGTAAAATTACCCCATGCACCCAAAAACCACCGAAGGCGACCACCAACATGTGAAGTTAAACAGAGAGAAAAGAGAGAACCAGACCCCCTCACCTCCGTGGTTACCGGCGGTCCTTGACACGCGTGTGCGGACGTGGAGGTGCTGGGTTGGCTTGAGGGCGCGGCGTCATCATTTTCCACCAGGGTCTCTGCCGACCCTGTCCTAAAAAAGACCCCTGGTGCTGGGTCTGATGTTGCTGTCGTTGTGGAGCTTGAGGGTGGGTCCTCGTCGAGGTACTAGCAGACCCTCGTGATCGAATGTATGGAGACTTTGAGCCTGACGGTGTGGGGGCACTCTGAGGGCGCATGATCCCCACCGTTTTGGCTTGCTCGTCAAGCTCTTTGACTCTCTTCGAGAGGTCCTCCCCAAAGAGCTGACGGGGCGGGGGCGGCGGCGGTGGTTTGCACAATCCTGCAAACTTTGGATTGAGCGCTGGGCGGATGCTGGTTTTGCGAAACCCGTTAATTTCGTGCTGGGTCGCGCACAGAAGGGCCAGGGCATCTTCCTGGTCCAAATTCAATTCGTCCCCGTCCACCGACCGCACAAAGGCGGTAATACCGGCCGTGAGGAGCTTCAGGATCCGCTGCAATTTTACCTCCTGTTGACGGATAGCCGCACTGATGTTGCCCCATATCGGCGTATTGACCACAGGCACGTTGAGGGAGTTGCAATTGGATGGAGCCTTGTGACGGCTCATTGCCTGAATGAGGACTTCTTCCTGTAGTTGCTGGTTGTTAAGAAAGTCCATAGTGGCTGCCAGCTTCGTGTTTAAAGGAAGTCCAGATGAATGTGGGGCCGCAAATTTGGTTGCCACATCCAGAAGATCCTCCGCTGGTACCTCCACCGGAGGTGGTATGGAATCCACCAAAACCTCCTCCTCCTGCTGCTCCAGGCTGATGGTAGAGGCTGGTGACGACGCCCTGTGCCTGTGGCTGCCCTGCTGTTGTTGGCTTTGAAGCAGGAGCTCCAGCAGCCGCTCCATACGGTCAATACGCCCTTCACCCTGAACACTCAGGTGGTCGGAGTCCTCCGGCTCTGAAAAGAAAACCGGGCTCCTATCATCGGCCCGCACCTCATCGAGGCCCTGCCGGTGCCGGTAGTTGTCGCTAACAGCCGCCGAGGCGAAACTGCGCGATTCCCGCGCGGGCGTGTTCAACCGCCTCCGTTTAGCGGGAGCTGACGCCGCTGCCACTAAGGGCACTTGCGGCGTGGTGTCGGCACCAGCCGAAGCATGGCTACCTGAAGCCCGCGCAGGCTTGCCGGCTGCCCACATCGTGGACCTTGCCGACGCATGGTCTCGCCCACCCATCCATGGGGGGCTCGGCGACCGTGACGAAGACCCGACTCAACCGACCCGTCCCGGCGTCGAGAGTCGGGGTGTGCCGGCTGGACCTCACAGCCGCCCCGGGTCTCGCCCTGGAACCTGACCGCTGCTCCGTGTCAGGCAATGCCTTAGCCCTGGCAGGGTTAGGCTTCTGGGCTCCTGCCCTGCCCCTTCTCGGGGGCTGAGTGGAACAGGCCGTGCAGCCGCACGCCCCCTGCTCGAGGTCGCCAGCGAGCCCGCTGACGACCTGACTGTCATGGCAGGGTCCTCCTGCTCTGGCGGCACACCACACTCCTCGTCGAACTCCTCCGAGCTGTGGTGTGCTGGTGGATCTGGACCTGTAATCACAGGGCTTACCCACATCTCCGCCTGAGTCCCGGCCTGCACTGCAGGTACTGCCGATGGTAAAGGCCCCGGAACTGTTGACCGGCGAACTCGTCCTGACGTCCTCCGGCCCTTGGAACTCCCATCCATGTCCTTGCTGCAAGACAAAACCAACAACAAGGACCACCAACTAAAGGTGGAATACTCACCTCCGTGGCCCCTTCTGAAGGGCTGGCGAGGAGCGCGCTCCACCGCCAGCCGTCGCAGCAACGCGGTACGACGATATGTCGAGCATGCGCGCCGGCGGGCTCTTCACGAAGTCACTCACGTGACTCCGAAATGAAATTCCACAGATTCACCACTCTCTGTGTGAAAAATGATTTTCTCATCTCGGTCCTAAAAGACTTCCCCCTTATCCTTAAACTGTGACCCCTTGTTCTGAACTTCTCCAACATCGGGAACAATCTTCCTGCATCTAGCCTGTCCAACCCCTTAAGAATTGTGTAAGTCTCTATAAGATCCCCCCTCAATCTTCTAAATTCCAGCGAGTATAAGCCGAGTCTATCCAGTCTTTCTTCAAATGAAAGTCCTGCCATCCCAGGAATCAGTCTGGTGAACCTTCTCTGTACTCCCTGTATGGCAAGAATGTCTTTCCTCAGATTAGGAGACCAAAACTGTACGCAATACTCCAGGTGTGGCCTCACCAAGACCCTGTACAACTGCAGTAGAACCTCCCTGCTCTTGTACTCAAATCCTTTTGCTATGGATGCCAACATACCATTCGCTTTCTTCACTGCCTGCTGCATCTGCATGCCTACTTTCAATGAGTGGTGTACCATGACACCCAGGTCTCATTGCATCTCTCCTTTTCCTAATCGGCCACCATTCAGATAATAGTCTACTTTCCTGTTTTTGCCACCAAAGTGGATAACCTCACATTTATCCACATTATACTCCATCTGCCATGCATTTGCCCACTCACCCAACCTATCCAAGTCACCTTGCCGCCTCTTAGCATCCTCCTCACAGCTAACACTGCCCCCCAGCTTCGTGTCATCCGCAAACTTGGAGATGTTGCATTCAATTCCCTCATCCAGATCATTAATATATATTGTAAATAGCTGGGGTACCAGCACTGAGCCTTGCAGTACCCCACTAGCCTGCCATTCTGAAAATGACCCGTTTACTCCTACTCTTTGCTTCTTGTTTGCCAGCCAGTTCTCTATCCACATCAATACTGAACCCCCAATACCGTGTGCTTTAAGTTTGTATACTAATCTCCTATGTGGGACCTTGTCGAAAGCCTTCTCAAAGTCCAGATGTAACACATCCACTGGTTCTCCCTTATCCACTCTACTAGTTACATCCTCGAAAAATTCTATAAGATTCGTCAGACATGATTTACCATTCATAAATCCATGCTGACTTTGTCCACTGATTTCACCACTTTCCAAATGTGCTGCTATCCCATCTTTAATATCTGACTCTAGCATTTTCCCCACTACCAATGTTAGACTAACTGGTCTGTAATTTCCCGTTTTCTCTCTCCCTCCCTTTTTAAAAAGTGGGGTTACATTAGCTACCCTCCAATCCTCAGGAACTACTCCAGAATCTAAAGAGTTTTGAAAAATTATCACTAATGCATCCACTATTTCTGGGGCTACTTCCTTAAGTACTCTGGGATGCAGCCTATCTGGCCCTGGGGATTTATCGGCCTTTAATCAATTCAATTTACCTAACACCACTTCCCGGCTATCCTGGGTTTCACTCACTTCCTCCATCTCATTTGACCCCCGGTCCCCTGCTATTTCCGGCAGATTATAGATGTCTTCCTCAGTGAAAACAGAACCAAAGTAGTTATTCAATTGGTCTGCCATGTCCTTGTTCCCCATGATCAATTCACCAGTTTCTGACTGCAAGGGACCTACATTTGTTTTAACTAATCTTTTTCTCTTCACATATCTATAAAAACGTTTGCAGTCAGTTATTATGTTCCCTGCCAGTTTTCTTTCATAATCTATTTTCCCTTTCCTAATTAAGCCCTTTGTCCTCCTCTGCTGGACTCTGAATTTCTCCCAGTCCTCTGGTAAGCTGCTTTTTCTGGCTAACTTGTATGCTTCATCTTTTGTTTTGATACTATCCCTGATTTCCCTTGTTATCCACGGATGCGCTACCTTCCGTGATTTATTATTTTTCCAAACTGGGATGAACAATTGTAGTTCATCCATGCAGTCTTTAAATGGCTTCCATTGCATATCCACCGTCAACCCTTTAAGAATCAATTGCCAGTCTATCTTGGCCAATTGTTTCTGAATTAACAATGTCAATCTCCATCCTAATGAAGAACTCAACCATATTATGGTCACTCTTGCCCAACGGGCCACGCACAACAAGACTGCTAACTAACCCTTCCTCATTACTCCATACCCAGTCTAGAATAGCCTGCTCTCTCGTTGGTTCCTCTACATGTTGATTTGGATAACTATCCCGCATACATTCCAAGAAATCCTCTTCCTCAGCACCCCTGCCAATTTGATTCACCCAATCTATATGTAGGTTGAAGTCACCCATTATAACTGTTTTACCTTTGTTGCACGCATTTCTAATTTCCTGTTTGATGCCATCGCCATCTCCACTACTACTGTTAGGTGGCCTGTACACAACTCCCACTAGCGTTTTCTGCCCCTTAGTGTTTCACAGCTCTACCCATATCGATTCCACATCCTCCAAGCTAATGTCCTTCCTTTCTATTGCGTTAATCTCCTCTCTAACCAGCAACGCTACTCCACCTCCTTTTCCTTTCTGTCTATCCCTCCTGAATATTGAATATCCCTGGATGTTCAGCTCCCAGCCTTGGTCACCCTGGAACCATGTCTCCGTGATCCCAACCATATCATATTCATTAATAACTATCTGCACATTCAACTCATCCACCTTATTACAAATGTTCCTTGCATTGAGACACAAAGCTTTCAGGCTTGTTTTTACAACACTCTTACCCCTTATACAATTATGTTGAAAAGTGGCCCTTTATGATTTTTGCCCTGGATTTTTCTGCCTGCCACTTTTACTTTTCACCTTGCTACCTATTGCTTCTACCCTCATTTTACACCCCTCTGTCTCTCTGCTCATGCTCCCACCCCTCCTGCCACATTAGTTTAAATCCTCCCTGACAGCACTAGCAAACACTCCCCCAAGGACATTGGTTCCATTCCAGCCCAGGTGCAGGCCGTCCTGTTTGTACTGGTCCCACCTCCCCCAGAACTGGTTCCAATGCCCGAGAAATTTGAATCCCTCCCCCTTGCACCATTTTTCAAGCAACGTATTCATCTGCAATATCCTCCTATTTCTACTCTGACTAGCACGTGGCACTGGTAGTAATCCAGAGATTATTACCTTTGAGGTCCTACTTTTAAGTTTATCTCCTAGCTCCCTAAATTCGCCTTGTAGGACCTCATCCCATTTTTTACCTATATCGTTGGTGCCAATGTGCACCACGACAGCTGGCTGTTCACCTTCCCCCTCCAGAATGTTCTGCAGCCGTTCAGTGACATCCCTGACCATTGCACCAGGGAGGCAACATACCATCCTGGAGTCTCGTTTGTGGCTGCAGAAATGCCTATCTATTCCCATCACAATTGAATCCCCTATTACTATAGCCCTTCCACTCTCTTTCCTCCCCTCCCATGCCGCAGAGCCACCCATGGTGCCATGAACTTGGCTGCTGCTGCCTTCCCCTGATGAGCCATTTCCCCCAACAGTATCCAAAATGGTATATCTGTTTAGGAGGGAGATGACCACAGGATGACCTCCATCAACATCTTTACTTTGTAACAGCCCATCCAAATAAGCTTAGCTGTAATTTTCCTCACTACTGTTTGTGGAACATTGCGGCCCTGGAAGCAATATGGGTCAGATCGTGCCTGCACCAACTCATTACCCTATTCACTATCCATCAAGAACACACACCCGGGCTTGAATTTTCCTGTCCCAGCTGTCAGATACAAGGCGCACCAAGAGGCACCTGCCCAGTATAGCATTGGTACTGGGCAGAGGTATTGCTGTGGTCCAGATCCTAGGCCTTTCATTGCACTGTCAAAAGTTTGTAAAATGCCTTTAGTAAAGACATTTAAAAACAACTGAAATAGGTTTAAATATATCTTTAAAAATTAACATACTAAAATATAAAATAAATGTAATTGTAATATTGAAAAACACTAAACCCTTGTTTTAATGGACCTGTTTGTAACGGATTTCGATTACATCGGACGGAAAAACCGCCACCTGCCCGCGCCATCCTCGGTTCATACTGCCACCCTGGCTATTTACAGTCCCTGTTGCCCGCGCTGCCCCCGGTTCTCTTTGCCACCCCAGCCCCTTGCAGCCCCAGCTAGCACCACTCCAGGCCAGGCCATCTGCCTGACAGCGTCCTCGGCCACTTACAGGCCACGACTGCCGTTGCCGGCGTCGACCCATACCTGCACTCCGGCCACCTGCGGGCTCAACCATTGACTGCCGATCCTCGCCTCTCTCCCGGCCGCCAGCAGGTTGGCGCCGTCAACTCACCTGGATTCCAGGCCCAGTTCAAGACTGAGAGTCTGAGGAAGTTCCCTGTCCATGTTCTCCAGCAATGCTGCCTGACCCGCTGAGTTACTCCAGCACTTTGTGCCCTTTTGTGTATTAACCAGCAACTGCAGTTGTTTGTTTCTACTACTTACACCATGATAATTCCTTACTCGGTTATAGCAGACAATCGACAATAACAGACACCTCTCCCTCTCCTTATGGTCCACTATACAGAGAGTTTACTGTGCAAGTAATTAAAATTATTATTTTAATGAAAAGTCATTTGTGTTTGTCCCATCCCCCAGGCTTACAAACTCCATTCAGATAAACAGATTCATCTCCAGCAGCCCTGAAGCAAGGCTGATGGAAAATGCAGCCAACCCTTTCAGAGCACTTCTGCTGCAATGCTGGGTGGTCCTGGTGCGTCCAGCGGTGGTGTGGGTTTAGGTGTATACAATTGTAATTGTTTTATTTTGAAATAAATTTCACTAATTCTGCAAAAAATGCATTACTGTACATGACCTTATGTTAACCAAAGTCTTGTTAGCAAAGTCGTGTTAGCAATGCTCCTCTGGTATCATGTGTTGTGTTGCCAGTGTGACGTTTATAGTTTGATAAATCAGCGAGATTATCCAATATATTAGTGGTTTCTTCCACTTATGGTCAATAGTTTTCAGATTGTGATTCTGTAAAATAGAAGTGACAATATCATGCTGGATACACAGTAGTTAATGTCCTTTACTGGACAGAAACCTTTGATTTTCATTTGTAGTGGTTAGATAGAATCAGAGTCATGCAGCATGGAAACAGGCCCTTTGACCCAACTTGACCTTGGTGACCAAAATACCCCATTTAAGCTCCCTTCCATGTACTCCATCTACACTTCACGCTGCTTCGGGCAAGGCCACGAACATAATCAAGGACCAGTCACACCCCTGTCACTCCCTCTTCTTCCCTCTCCCATCAGGCAAGAGGTATAAAACTTTGAAAACACATATCTCTGTGGTCAGGAACAGTTTCTTCCCAGCTGTTATCAGGCAACTGAATGGTCCTCTCATCAGCTAGTGTTTAGTCCTGACCTCCTATCTACCTCATTGGACACCTTTGCGCTTTCTATAATCATACTCTATTGATCGTCAATGTTATATATTTGCAGTAAATGTTGTACCCTTTATCCTTTATCTTTGCACTGCGGACGGCTTGATTTTATTCATGTATAGTGTTTTTTTTACTGGATAACACGCAATTTTGATGCATCACTAAACAGTGATGCATCAAAAGCTTCAGTTTTGGTACTTCTAGATCCCAGTGCTGCTTTTGATACGGTGGACCATAACATACTGCTTGACAGACTGGAGAAGTGGGTAGGGCTCTCTGGTTCTGTGCTGGACTGGTTCAAATCCTACTTGAAAGATCGGGATTATTTTGTTTCCCTTGGTAATTATTAATCAGAACGTACAAAACTCACATGCGGGGTTCCCCAGGGCTCCATTCTTGGACCCATCTTGTTTAATATTTACATGCTCCCCCTAGCTCAGATCATAGAGTATTTTAACATACCCTACCATACTTATGCCCGTGACACACAACTTTATATCGCAGTGTCACCGCATGACCATAGTCCCCTACACTCACTGAGTCAGTGTGTCAAACAAATCAATGAGTGGATGAACCAGAACTTCCTCCAGCTCAATGCAAATAAGACAGAAATTATTGTCTTTGGTCCCAAAAGTACAAGGCTAGAGATGAGTGCTCAACTTGACTCAATCGCACTGAAAACCACAGACAAAGCCAGAAGCCTTGGTGCAGTTAAGGACTTGGATTTGAATTTTAACAGTCATATAAAGACCATTACCAAATCTGCCTATTACCATCTAAAAAACATTGCAAGAATCAAGGGTTTTCTGTCCAAAGAAGACACTGAAAAAACTAGTTCATGCATATACCTTCAGTAGGTTAGATTATTGTAATGGTATCTTTACAGGTCTCAGTAAAAAATCAATTAAACAACTGCAGCTTATCCAGAATGCTGCTGCCAGAGTCTTGACCAACACAAAGAAAATGGACCACATTACACCAGTCCTTAAATCTTTGCACTGGCTCCCTGTGTGTAAAAGGATAGATTTTAAAATTCTGTTACTGGCCTCCAAGGCACTGAATGGTCTGGGTCCAAAATACATCTCTGACCTACTTGTTGTATATGAGGCACCTAGACTCCTCAGGTCTTCAGGGACAGTTTTACTCTGTGTTCCCAGGGTCAGAACTAAAAAGGCTGAAGCAGCGTTCAGTTTTTATGCTCCACACCTGTGGAACAAGCTCCCTGAACACCTGAGGTGTGTACAGTCTGTAAGCTCATTTAAATCAGGCCTAAAAACACAGTTGGTTACTGTAGATTTTCCATAACATGCAGGTAATCTTAACTGTCTAATCTTAACCCTTTAATGCGCTTTTAAAATCGTTTTATTGTTTTAGTGACTTTGTTTTACTATTCATGCATTTATCTTATTGCTTGTTTTGTAATTTTTGATTATTGGCTATTTTGTTGTCCTGTTTTGTATGGTTGTTCTGCTGTCTTTTTACTATGTTATTCTTTTGTATCTTTTGTAAAGCTGCTTGTACGAATGGTGCTATATAAATAAATTTGCCTTGCCTTGCCTTCCATGTACCTGTACATGTGTCTTTTAAATGTTTTTAGTAATATATAAATTCTCGAACAATGAAAACTCCATTTCACCCATTGAACATAAATTCTAAAATCTTCCCAAAAGTAAAATAATCTATATAGGCATGTTACAAAAGTAAATAACTTTATTCAGTGCCAGTGATACAGTTCAGAAATGATTAGTGGCCTTTTGGGCAATCAAAGGAACAGTAGCAGTCTTGAAACCTCTGCATGTGAAAAAACTGCTACATATAATTGGTGTTAACTGTTTACAAAGTTGGATTAAATGAGAGAGGCGGAGAAATACGGGAAAGAAACCAAGCTTATAAAACACAGGTTTAACAAAGTGATAGTAATGAAGTTTGCAAAGGAAACATAATGGTGTTAAAAATAATTGAAACAGAAAGGGTGGAGAATGATTAAAAAAATAACAAGAAAATAGATAGGAAGTGATTACATTCTAATCATAAAACACCCTGCTCTATCAACGATATGAAGTTGAATTCCTTGCAGTAACCGGTGCCCCACCCATTAAGCACACATCAGCAGAATGAATTCACCCAGAATGTTGCATAAATGTAAAATGTCGTGGCATGTTAGCCGTGATCCATAATAATTGTGTTTTTTTTACGGCTGTCTCTGGTTCACGGTTACTAGAAACAGATTATAAATATGACTTTTACAATCTGTTTAAGAAGTGCAGTTATGCCATAATATGAATGGGATTCACTGGTGCATGTTTATAACGTCACAAAGGATATCAGCACTTTATCCATCAGATATTTACTTTGCTCAATTAACGTAGATGGTTTTTGCAGCCTTTAAACAGACCAATGTTGCACAATGTCACCTCACAAAAGGAGACTGCTTCAGATCATTGAAGAAAGGGGCAGCATAGTGTTGCAGTGGAGAGTTGCTGCTTTACTGTGCCAAAGACCCGGGCTCGAACCTGACTACAGGTGCTGTCTGTACAGAGCTTGTATGCTCTCTCTGTGACCATGTGGGTTTCCTCCGGGCCCTCTGGTTTCCTCCAATATCCCCAAAACGTGCAGGTTTGTAGATTAATGGCTCGGTGGGCGAAAGGGCCTGTTTCCATGCTGCGTCCGTAAAGTAACATATAAATTGGGCATATAATAATGAGAATTTATTTTCCTTCCTTTCAAATACTTGATGAATACGCAGTCTGTGTGATAGCAATCGTCATATTGTACTTAATTCATGACATTTCAGTATTGCTCACCTCTTGGAATGTGTATGGCAAAATTCACCCTCACATCACTTCTGAATATTTAATTTGTTAAAGTCAGAAATATTGGGTGATTGAAACTTAATATTGACTCAATTGTTCATGTCTGGCCTTTAATCTAGAAAATGTTATTTTAAGTTTGCTAAATATTAGAATTGTTCAAATTCTGTTGTTAAAATTGTTCATTGCTATTTATTTTTCAACTGGAAGTAAAATTCCCATCCACAACATTTAAAAATGCAAAGGGTGAGATTCCAAAATGTTTGCAGATAAAGTAGTTGTAGCAAGTTGTTACTTCAATTACATATTCAATTTCATTTCCCGCATTACGTGGCTCTACTTATGCCATGAAAGATTTGGTGTGGGGTCACTCCAGATATAAGTGTCTGTGTAAACATGTACAACGTTTGCCATCTTTGCATTTCTCTCTGAAGTGAATTTGTGCAACCTATCATGGTTTTACCCTGTCTTCATAAGTTCTAGGAGCAGAATTAGGCCATTTGGCCCATCAAATCAATTCCACCATTCAATGGCTGATCTATTTCTCCCTCTCAACATCATTAGATTCATAGAGTGTCATAGAGTGATACACTATGGAAAGTGGCCCTTCGTCCCAACTTGCCCACACCGGCCAACATGTCCCAGCTACACTAGTCCCACCTGCCCGCATTTGGTCCATATCCCTCCAAACCCTTTTCTATCCATGTACCTGTCTAACTGTTTCTTAAAAACTTTGGGATAGTCCCAGCCTCAACTACCTCCTCTGGCAGCTTGTTCCAGATACCAACCACCCTTTGTGAAAAAAGGTTATCCCTCAGATTCCAATTAAATATTTTTCCCTTCACCTTAAACCTATGTCCTCTTGTCCTCCACTCAACTACTCTGGGCAAGAGAACCTGCATCTATGCATTCTCCTGCCTTCTCCCTATAACCCTCGATACCCTTAAGGGCCTGTCCCACTTACATGTCCTTGGCAAATTAAGCGACCTCATGGCCGCGTTGAGCCGCGATGGTCCCGTGAAGGTTGCGTGCGATTTCATGCATACAGCCGTCTGGAGCGTGTGACGTCATTTGAAGATGGACACAAAGCTGGAGTAATGCAGCGGGACCGGCAGCATCTCTGGAGAGAAGGAATGGATGACATTTCATGTCTAGACTCTTCTTCAGTCTTAAAAGAAGGGTCTTGACCTGAAACGTCACCCATTGCTTCTCTCCAGAGATGCTACCGGTCCCGCTAAGTTACTCCTGCATATTGTATCCATCTTCAATTTTCTTGGCCCCGCTTCGGGAGTAGAAGTGGGGGCGGATCCTGACCGCAATGGTCGTGAGCCCCAGGCCAAGTTCGGCGATCATTTGCCTGCGTCAGCTGCTGTTGGAGGTGAGACGTTGCTTCGTGCCAAGGTCTTGGGCCTGTCCCACTTTGGCCGTCAGTTACACGACAGGCCGTTGGCGCACAAAGATTTTGTACGCTACAAAGATTTCGGAGCCCCACGCGATGTCGCGCACAACTACATACCCCTCTGCGCTTCTCAGTGGGACCGGCTCCGTGCGGCCATATACGATGCCCGTGCGCCTCAACGCGACCACGAGGTTGCGTAATTTGAGTGCCAAGGATACGTAAGTGGGACAGGCCCTTTACTCATCAAGAATCTGTCAATCTCCGCCTTAAAAATATTAATTGCGGCCTCCATAGTGTCTGTGACTATGAATTCCGCAGATTCACCACCCTCTGACTAAAGAAATTCTTCCTCATCCCCTTTCTAAAGGTACGTCCTTTTATTGTTTTTATTATTCTCGCAGTTGATGTTTTATACTAATTATCTCTATTATACTAAAACTCTGTTCTTAACATTCTAAATGTCTGCGTGAGCCAGGGTTATGTTGACTTTCTTTTAGTCTCCTTAATTTGTATATTCTTCCAAGCGCTTGGCCACAGCCGCCCCATTTTCACACATGCTACTCACATTTTCTCAACCGACAGGATACATATCATCCCGTCGCATTTCAACCTATATTTAACAAGTTATTAATATTTTTTAAAAAGCTTCAAAATATTAGTTTTCAACGTTCTAATTTTGAAGATGCACTGCAGTTCTGTCACTGGCCGTGTACGCGACTTTGGCGCCTTTGATTTGGGGGGGGGGGGGGGGGGGGCGGGGGTGGGATAAAAACGCCGTTTTCTCCTGCCGGTCCAAGATAGTTTTTCTCGGGCTACTACCTGTTGCTGAATAGTCGTTCTGACTGCCGTCCGGTGAATTTTTTTTTAAACCGTGGGACAATTTAAGCGCTGGAGTAAAATAAAAATCTACTTCTAATGCCGTCAACGGGACGGATCTCCCGTATGGGACTAAACATAAGGCAAGTCATTTATTTTACCTATAAACTTGCTTCTTAGGATTACATATAACATATAACAATTACAGCACGGAAACAGGCCTTCTCGGCCCTTCCAGTCCGTGCCGACCATTTATTTTTCCCTAGTCCCATCTACCTGCACTCAGACCATAACCCTCCATTCCCTTCCCATCCATATACCTATCCACTTTACTTTTAAATGTTAAAATCGATCCTGCCTCCACCACTTCTGCTGGAAGATCATTCCACACAGCCACCACTCTCTGAGTAAAGAAGCTCCCCCTCATGTTACCCCAAAACTTCTGTCCCTTAATCAAAATTCTGTACTTTAATCAAAATTTCATCAGCAAAAATGGAACAGGTCATCCAAGTAAGTTTGTTTCATATTTGTTTCAGAATGCTTAAATCTATAATAACTGAAAATTTCATTCAATTCTCTTAATTTTCAAGAAAGTTATGGGCTTTTGACTGTCCTCGATCACAGCTTTTGAGTTAAGTCAATGGAAAAGCAATAGGGAACAAAATGCTAATTTCAGAGTATGAAAATGGACATAACTTTTTAAATACAGAAGATATGAAAGTGAATAGAGATGCAATTATCATGAAAGCTCACCAGCGCTTCTACTTCCTGAGAAGATTACGGAGAGTCGGTTTGTCAAAGAGGACTCTCTCTAACTTCTACAAGTGCACAGTAGAGAGCTTGCTGACTGGTTGCATCGTGACTTGGTTTGGCAACTTGAGCGCCCTGGAGAGGAAAAGACTACAAAAAGTAGTAAACACTGCCCAGTCCATCATCGGCTCTGACCTTCCTTCCATCGAGGGGATTTACCGCAGTCGCTGCCTCAAAAAGGCTGGCAGCATCATCAAAGACCCACACCATCATGGCCACACACTCATCTCCCTGCTACCTTCAGGTAGAAGGTATAGGAGCCTGAAGACTGCAACGACCAGGTTCAGTAATAGCTACTTCCCCACAGCCATCAGGCTATTAAACCTGGCTCGGACAAAACTCTGATAACTAATAACCCATTATCTGTTATTTGAACTTTATTCGTTTATTTATTCATGTGTGTATATATTTATATATGGTATATGGACACACTGATCTGTTTTGTAGTAAATGCCTTCTATGTTCTGTCTGCTCAAGCAAAGCAAGAATTTCATTGTTCTATCAGGGACACATGACAATAAATGTTGTGAGGTAAATGAAACTTTCACTACTCGTAATTTACTTAACTTTATTTAAGCTTTAAGCAACTTATTTCTTTAATACATTACTCAGAAACGTCTGGCAAACATGGCTGATTCCGCCGGCCTTTCCCACCCGAAATACTTTGCACATGCGCACACTCCGGGAATGTCCTGCGCATGCGCACATTCCAGAAGAGCCCCGCACATGAGCACATGCGCCCACTTCATTCTCCCCTCCTATTTATAAGTTGAGACGGTCAGGAGGTTTAATACATCTTGATGACCGTCGCAGAACTGGAGCTTCAGGAGGTAATGGCGTTTCAATAGCTGGTGGTAGATATATTGCTTGGTCATCAACTTCACTCATATTGTCATTTAGATTTACAATTTTAGAATTTCTTACAGAAGTTTCCATAGGGGATGCTGGAAGTGTTGGAGGAAGTTCTTGATTAGTGTTATCAAGAAGTGACGGAGCTGATGGAGAAGACGGACATGGTGCAAGGTCACGAAGTGAGACAGTTGACTGGTGTCCATCCTGATACTTGATAGTGGCATAAGAAGGGTTGACATCAGTCAGTTCAACTTCATCAACAAAAGGCTTGTTCTTATTTAATCAGACATAATGACGAAGCAACACGGTCCCAGGGCTAGTCAACCATGATGGCAGAGAGGTACCACTAGAAGAACGCCGTTTGAAGTTAAAGAACCGCTCATGTGGAGTAGTATTGGTAGCAGTTGACAGTAGAGATCTGATGGAGTGTAATGCATCTGGTAGAACACATTCCCAATGCTGATCTGGTATGTCATTTGACTTTAAAGCCAGTTCCACTGCTTTCCAAATGATTCCATTATACCTCTCAACCTGACCATTTCCAATAGGATGATATGGTGTTGTTTTACTTGTTGCAATTCCTCTCTTAGAAAGGTAGCTTTAAATCTTTCGACATGAATGAGGCGCCCCTATCAGAATGTATGTAACTTGGAAATCCACAGAATGAAAACAGTTGATCTAAACATTTGATAACCATAGCAGCTGACATATTTGGACAAGGAAAAGCAAATGTGAACCTCGAATATTCATCAACTATGGTAAGTATATAAACATTTCGAGAGGAGGATGGTAAAGGCCCTTTGAAGTCAATATTCAAATGTTCCATAGGTTGAGTAGCTTTGATCAATCTTCCTTCTTCAGGACGGAAGAACCTTGGTTTTAATTCAGCACAGATTCTACATGAAGCACACGTCATCTTCACATCTTCTGTAGAGAAAGGTAAATTTTTGGAACAAACATATTGTAACAAACGAGTGACTCCAGGATGACACAGCCCATTGTGAAGATCAGTGAGTGCAGAAGAATGAACAGAGGCACAAAATGCTCGGGTTAATGTATCCGGAGCAACATTATCCTTACCAGGGCGGTACTCAATTGAATAGCTATATGCAGATAATTCAATCCTCCATTCATGAATTTTACTGTTCTTAATCTTCGTTCGTTTCCGATTATCCAGCATAAAAGCTACTGAACGCTGATCTGTTATCAAAGTGAAGTGCTGGCGAGCAAGGAAATGACTCCATTTTCTCACTGCTTCAATAATTGCTGTAGCTTCCTTTTCGACGGGTGGGTAGTGCAATTCACTACCTTGGAGAGTACGAGACATGAAAGCCACTGGTCGTCCTCCTTGATTTAATGTTGCTGATACTGCTAAATCAGATGCATCACATTCAACAACAGAGGGGAGATCCTCGTCGATGGCGTGTAATGTCGCAGATTCCAGTTGTTTCTTTAAAGAAGTAAAGGCACCAATTGCTGTGGAGTCAAGGGGGGAAGATTTTGCTCTAATCAAAGGCTGAATTTTGTCAGAAAAATTTGGTATCCATTTTGCATAATATGCAAACATCCCAAGGACTCTTCGTAGAGAGTTTAATGTAACTGGAACAGGTAGCTCTTGGAGTGGGCGGAGTCTTTCTGGATCAGGCTTGATTATATCATTTCCAACCCAATAACCAAGAATATTAATTGATGACACTGATGTTATTGACATTGCCTCATTTAACGTTAGGTTTTTAGAATGTACGACATCTAAAAACCGTTGTACATTTTCATCATGTTCAGCTTGGTCTTTTCCTGCAATAGTTATATTATCAAGATAAGGGAAAGTATCTTTAAGGTTTTCCTGTTCAACAAGTTTGTCCATTCTTCTCTGAAAAACAGCCATGCCATTAGTTACACCAAAAGGAACTCTGCAGTAGTGATATAATTTCCCATTTGCTTCAAACGCAGTGCATTTCTTCTGATTCCTTCAAAGGAATTTGGTAGTAAGCACTTTTTAAGTCAAAAGTAGAGAATATCTTATACTTAGCTAATGTATTGATAATCTCTTCTATTCGAGGTAGTGGATATGCATCAAGGTCCGTGAACTGGTTTATAGTTTGAGAGTGATCAATGCAGAGTCTTTTCCTATGTCTCTCCAAGGGGTCCTTAATCACGCCAACTTGTGCCCTCCAAGGGGAAGAGCTGGGCTCTATGATACCTTCTTGTAAAAGATTAGTTATTTCTGTGTTGATAAAGTTCCTATCATCTTTACTAAAGTGTCTTGATTTTGTAGCAATTGGCTTGCACTTGGAGGATAAATTTGTGAATAATGAAGGACATTCAACAGATGCAGCAGAAACACCACACAATACTGGTGACTTTGACAATACAAGATCAGGCATAGATCCTTCATACATTATTTGAAGTGATCTGTGCAGTTTCTGGAAATCCTGACCTAGAATTATATCGCTACACAAATTTTTCAAAATACCTAGACATACAGATTTATAGCTAGTTTTGTTCAGAATAAAGTCTACAATACAAGATCCTATAATTTGAGTGTTGAGAGTTGTCAGAGCCATCGAGATTTCCTTATTTGAAGGAATTATGGTTAGATTTAGTCGAGACACAACTTGTTCACTTATAAAACTTTCTGAACTGCCAGAATCAAGTAATACATTAAGTGTATGGCCATTAATGGATACCATTGTAGCTGCATGAGACAAGCTCTGAGGAAATGCAGCTGTAATTGCACATAAAGAAGGAGTATACATGGCAGCAGTCACCATTCATGTAGTTGCTTTTGACTTGCATACTCTAGAATAATGTCCCTTCTTGCCACAACTATTACAAGTTGCCTCTCGAGCAGGGCATATCTCTCTCTTATGAATATTACCCCCGCAAAAGTAACAGCTCCTTTTTGAATAATTATATGCTGCAGCAAGGGCACCTTTATCAGTAGAAATTGTTTCAGTTTTCTCCATATTTGTACTTGGGTGAAATTCGTTTGTAGTATTTGCAGCAGAATACACATTAGATGGGCCATAAGCATCTGAGGTTTTCTGAGCCTAGTCTAAATAGTAAGCTTGATTGTAAGCTGACTGTAAATCTAAGGTTTTGTGTTCTAATAGTCTCTGTCGTATTAAAGGCGATGCCAAACCATTGATAAAAGAGTCTCGAATAACTTCCTGTTGATATTGATCAACCGTAACTGCTTTGAAGGCACAGTCTTTACTAAGTCTTTGAAGTTCTTGTAAAAATTCATCAAGTGACTCACCAGGTTTGTGTTTCCGAGTAGCAAGGAGGTGTCGAGCGAATATCACGTTGGGTGTCTTAACGAAGAGTCTGCTTAGTACATCAATAGCAGAATCAAAAGTTGTACATTCCTCTATGTACTCATATACATCAGAAGAGACAAAACTTATTAATGTTTTAAGCCTGTCTGGAGCATCGTTGCCACACTCCTCAAATAAGTTATTTAGTATACGAAGCCGGTGCTTCCAATTCTTTGCAGCAGCAGGTGAGTTGGGATCCAGATCCAAGCGTTGCGGTTTCAATAGTTTCTTCATCCCAAGTCGGACTGTTTGACTTGTAAGATAAGTTGCTTAAATTGTTGTGAGGTAAATGAAACTTTCACTACTTGTTATTTTACTTAACTTTATTTAAGCTTTAAGCAACTTATTTCTTTAATACATTACTCAGAAACGTCTGGCAAACATGACTGATTCCGCAGGCCTTTCCCGCCCGAAATACTTTGCACATGCGCACACTCCAGGAATGTCCTGCGCATGCGCACACTCTAGAAGAGTCCCGCACATGCGCACATGCGCCCACTTCAATAAACGAACTTGAACTTGAATTAGGTGTAAAATTTAACTTATTTTTATGCTTTATCTGATGGGATAAATTGCAGACTTGATTTTTAAAATCTCAAAATTTTGTCACATTGCTACCGTTTGGCTCCAGAGGGGAGTTTGAAGGGTTTGTGGCGGTGGTGAACCAGGGCATAAGTGCTAAGTTCACCCGACTGGTGGCTTCTGCTGAGTGGCTGCTGCCCCAGCTACCCTGGCCCTAACCCTTTGAGAAGGACCGATTCCTCAAGCCCGACTTCACCTCCCTCGACGTGCTCACCATCACTGGCAGCGGCATCCCAGCCGGCATCAATATCCCCAACTACGATGACATCTGTCAGACGGTGGGGTTTAAAAACGTCTCGCTTGGTAATGTGCTGGCAGTGGCCTACTACACCCAGAAGGAGAAACTCACCTTCCTGGAGGTTCACAACAAGGACCTGTACACAAGTAGAAAGGCCCCTCCTTCGAAGTTGGCCTTCACGAGCTGCTGGGTCACGACAGTGTGAAGCTCTTCGTCCAGGAGTCTCCAAACCTATGGCCCGCGGGCCACATCCGGCCCACCACAAGATTTTATCCGGCCCGCAGCAAGCTCAGCGCAGGACAGAGCGTGTGTCCGTTAGGCGTCGACTCGAGTCGGGGAGTTTGCTGACCGGTTGCATCGTGACTTGGTTCGGCAACTTGAGCGCCCTGGAGAGGAAAAGACTACAAAAAGTAGTAAGCACTGCCCAGTCCATCATCGGCTCTGACCTTCCTTCCATCGAGGGGATTTACCGCAGTCGCGAGTATTGTGTTTGGGGACCAGCCCTCACCTGTGATGCTGCATGCCCCCCTGACCCCTCCCTCTCTACCCCCTCCTGCTCTACCCTCTCCCTCCCTACCCCTCTCCTCTCTGCACCCCCCCCCACACTCCCTCTCTACCACCCCTCCCTCTCTAGGGAGTGGTGAATATTGGGACGTATGGGTGAAAGGTGGAGTATCGCATTTGGGGACCAGCCCTCCCCTGTGACGCCACGCACCCCCCTTACCCCTCAATCTCTACCGCCCTTCCTCTCCCTCTCTACCCCCACCTCCTCCCTCTACCCTCCCTCTCTACCCCCCTCACCCTCTACACCCCCTCCCCCTCTACCACTCTCACCGCGCCTGTGCAGTTGGGGACTATGCGTGAGTGGATAGGGTGGGGATGGGGGAAAAGGAGCAAATGAATAATATTAATATAATATCAAGGGGGGGGGGGGGGGTTGGTGTGTGTGTGACATCACAGGCCACTCCCAACCCCACAACCACCCATTGAGGAACGTGACCTAACGTGTCCCACTCGGTCTAGTAAACAATAAATGACAGTGTCCTTGGAAACATTGATGTTCAGAGCAACTGTAGGATGAAAGCAACAGCACAAGTAGACAGGGTGGAAAAGGTGGCACATGGACTGCTTTCCTTTAGTGCTTGAGACATTGAGCATAAATGTTGGTGTCAAATTGCACCTGTATTAAACTTTTCAAGCTGGAAAGAATCAGAGAAGACCTATGACAATGTTGCCAGGACTCAAGCACCATAGTTGTAGGGAGAGATTGGGCAGGCTAGGACTTTATTCCTTGCCTGAAGGTGAGGGGTGATCATTTGAGTTATATAAAATCATGAGGGTAACAAATAGGGTGAATGTCGGGTCTTTTCTCCAGGAATCAAGAACTAGAGGGGATAGGCTTAAGGTCAGAGGGGAAAGGAACCAAGGGGGCTACATTTTCACACAGAGGGTGGTGAGTAAATGGAATGAGCTGCCAGTGGAGGTAGTTGTTGCCGGCACAATAACAACATTTTAAAGTAATTTGGATACGCACATGGATAGTAGAGGTTTAGAGGAATATGGGTCAAACACAGATAAATGGAATTAGTTTAGATGTGGCATCTTGGTGATCATGGACAGGTTGGGACAATGGGCCAGTTTCTGTTGTTGTATGACTATGGCATTTTGAATTGCATGTAGTTCTAGTCACTGAAATACAAGAACGATGTGGAAGCATTCGGAGAAAGTGCAGAAACAGTTCATTAGGATGATGCCCAGATTGGAAATTATTAGCTCTAATGACAGGTTGCACAAACTTGGGTTGTTTTCTCTGGAATGTTGGAGGCTGAAGGGGGACCTAATTGAAGTATCTAAAATGATATCTTCCTTCCCCAAGGTGAAAATGTCTACTTCTGGAGGTTTTCCTATTTAAGGTGAGAAGGGAACAGTTTAAAGGTGATTAATCAGGCAACTGTGATTTTTACAGGGAGGTGGGTGCCTGGAATATCCATCTAGTGGTTGATGGGAGTAGAAAAGATAACCATTTTTAAGGGGTTCACATGGCTGTCCACAAACAAACAATTTTTGGATAGAGCGAATGTGGGGAGGATGTTTCCTCTAGTGGGAGAGTCTAGAAATAGAAGGCACAGCTTCAGAGTGACAGCTTTAGAAAGGAGATGAAGAGGAATTTCTTTAGTCAGAGAGTGGCAAATCTGTGGATTTCATTTTCACAGAGGGCTGTGGAGGACGTTAATTGTTTTTTAAAAAGTTTATTGATAGTTTCTTGATTTGTGAAGGTGTCAAATGTTATGAGGTGAAGGCAGGAGAATGGGGTTAAAAGGGAAAGATAGATGAAACATGACTCAATGGCTTCATAGACTCAATGGGTCGAATGGCCTAATTCTGCTCCTATGACTTAAGAATTTCCGTGCAGGCAGAAGGAATTATTTTAAATTGGCATCATGGTTACCACAGACAATGTTGGCAAAAGGGCCTATTCCTGTGCTTTCATGTACATTGTTAGACCCTTTAGATTTTAAGTCATGAAAACAGGTCCTTCAGCCCACCTTGTTCATGCTAACCGAGTTGGCATACTGGACTAGTATCTGCCTAAATTTGGCCCATATTCCCCTGGAGTCATAGAGGTATACAGCATGTAAACATGCCTTTGGCCCAACTCTAAACCATTCTTGTTCAAATAAATCTGTCCAACTGTCCTTCAAAAGTCATACTATCAGCTTCCATAGCTTCCTCTGACAGCTCATTGCAGAAACAGACCTCTCTCTAAGTGAAAAACTTGCCCCTGTAATCCCTCTTAAATCTCTATTCAAGTCTTGCCCTCTGGTTTTAGAGCCCTCTGCACTGGACAATAATATTGTGAGTGTTCACTTAATCTATATCCCTCATAAATGTGGTCTCACCAACAACATATACAGCTGCATCGTGATGTCCCAACCTTTGTGTTCAATACCCTTCCCAATGAAAGCAAACATGGCAAATGCATTCCTTAGCACACTGCCCACCCGACCTGCCACTTTGTGGGATTCATGCACCTCTAGTTCCTAATTCTTTGGTTCTGCAGCACTCTCCATGGCTCTCCATTTACTATACAAGTCCTGCCCTGGTTTGACATACCAAAGTGCAACATCTCACACTTGTCAGAGTTAAATTCCTTTTACCATTCCTTGGCCCAGCTTCCCAACTGATGTACATATGATCTACCTAGGCATCCTCAGTCTAAAGAAGGGTTCCAACCCAAAAAGTCAATTATCCATTTCCTCCACAGATGTTGCCTGACGCGTTGAGTTTCCCCATCCTTGCATCCCTTTGCAGTTCCTTGTATCCCAGCTGATCCTAGGTCTTGTTGGAAAGTTAACCTTCCTCACTGTCAACTATAGTACCCATTTTGGTGTCAACTGCAAATTTACTAACAATGTTAATTACATTGTAATCTAAATTGTTAATGTATATACCAAACAGCACCAGTACCGGCACCAGCACTGGGCACTCTGCTGGTCACAGGCCTCCAATCAGAAAAGCAACCCTCCACAATTGCTACTTATCTCCTTCCTCCAACCCAATTTGGCAGCCAATTGATTTGTTCCATTCGGATTGGCAGAGGCCTGGAACACACCGCCCATACGGTCCAATGTCCTGTCCTCATCAATCCTCTTTGTGACCTGTTCATAAAGAGATATGGTGAAAGTGAATATTCACAGTCTTTTTCTATTCACAGTCCGCAGCCCAAGGTCGATGATAGAATGAATGAATGAATGTTTATTGGCCAAGTATTCACATACAAGGAATTTGCATGGTGCTCCGCCTGCAAGCGACAACATGACGTACAGTGACAGTTAGGAATGACACATAAAACTGAAACATTATTAATAAAATATTATTGATTGAACATGTGAATTAAATAAAATACCCGAGCAAAAGGAGGCTATAGATTTTTGGTTATTGAACAGAGCGACTACTTGTTTTTATGTCCGGTTGTGGCAGCTTTGACATCCAGAGTCGCAATCCAGAGAGAAGTGATTCAAAGAGTTTGTGGCCAGGGTGAGAAGGGTCAGAGTTGATCTTACCCGCTCGCTTCCCGGCCCTTGCAGTATAAATTTCGTCAATGGAGGGAAGGTTGCAGCCAATAACTTTCTGAGCTGATCGGACGATTCGCTGCAGAAGATGGAAAGAAGAGGGACAGAAGGAAGAGGGACGAAGGTACAGAGCAACATACAGACAGATAGATGGATAAAAAAGATATCATATGGGCAGAGAAATGGCAGATGGAGTTTAATCTGAACAAGTGTGAGGTGTTTTACTTTGGGAGATCAAATGTAAGGGGAAAATATATAATTAATGGTAAGATCCTGAGCAGAATTGATGTACGAAAAGACCCTGTAGTCCATAGAAACATAGAAATTAGGCGCAGGAGTAGGCCATTCGGCCCTTCGAGCCTGCACTGCCATTCAATATGATCATGGCTGATCATCCAACTCAGTATCCCGTACCTGCCTTCTCTCCATACCCTCTGATCCCCTTAGCCACAAGGGCCACATCTAACTCCCTCTTAAATATAGCCAATGAACTGGCCTCAACTGCCCTCTGTGGCAGAGAGTTCCAGAGACTCACCACTCTGTGTGAAAAAAGTATTTCTCATCTCGGTCTTAAAGGATTTCCCTCTTATCCTTAAGTTGTGACCCCTTGTCCTGGACATCCCCAACATCGGGAAAAATCTTCCTGCATCTAGCCTGTCCAACCCCTTAAGAATTTTGTAAGTTTCTATAAGATCCCCTCTCAATCTCCTAAATTCTAGAGAGTACAAACCGAGTCTATCCAGTCTTTCTTCAAAAGACATTCCAGACATCCCAGGAATCAGCCTGGTGAACCTTCTCTGCACTCCCTCTATGGCAATAATGTCCTTCCTCAGATTTGGAGACCAAAACTGTACGCAATACTCCAGGTGTGGTCTCACCAAGACCCTGTACAACTGAAGTAGAACCTCCAGAACCTCTTGAAAGTGGAACCAATAGAGACACTTTCTGCAAGCCTTTTTGAACCAATAGACACTTTCTGCAAGCATTTTAGAACCAATAGACACCTTCTGCAAGCATTTTAGAACCAATAGAGACACTTGCTGCAAACATTTTAGAACCAATAGAGACACTTTTTGCAACCATTTTAGAACCAATAGAGACACTTGCTGCAAACATTTTAGAACCAATAGAGACACTTTTTGTAAGCATTTTAGAACCAATAGACACTTTTTGCAAGCATTTATAGAACCGCATTAAGGGCACTCACAGTTGAGTAGACATGTGTTCAGTGCTATTCAGAACTCAGAGAGATGTGACCCTCTGGCTTCCTCCATCTTGCAGAGACTGAGTGAGGCACACCACTTCCTGGTTTTATAGTCCCTCCCCCTCCATCCAGCAGGGGCAGCAGAGAGAATGGTGAAATTTAAAAAAACATTAATATCTCTCTGATATTTCATCGATGGGAAAAATCCTCTGGTCCAGGAAGGCAGAGGGGGGCTCTGAGCGAGCTGGCCAAAATTGAAGGCAGTAGGTGGCGGCGTTCTCTCGGAAATCACACCACAGTGAGCCAAAAGCGGTCAAGATCAGACTTTTAGTAATATAGATGAGGGGCATAGATAGGGTAGATGATCAGAACCTTTTTCTCGGAATGGAAAAATCAAATATCAGAGGGCATAGCTTTAAGGTGAGAGGGATAATGTTTAAAGGAGATATGCGGGAATGTTTTTTACACAAACGGTGGTGAATGCATGGAATGCGTTGAGCCAGATACAATAGTGTAATTTAAGAGACTTGTGGATAGACACATAGATATGTAGGGAATGAAGGGATAAGGATTATGTGCAGGCAGATAAAATGGTTTAATGGTTCTTTGTATGTGATAACATGCACCAAGGTACAGTGACATTTTTTGCATACATCATTGCCATACATAAGCTCAATCCCCGATTATTACAGAATGTCCAGAAACAGCCCACTGAATCCATATGGAAGAGCCATTTCCAAAGTCCCAGCTGCAGCTGGCCATAAAGGCCCGTTGCAGCCGTTGCCTCCATATTAGAAACATAGAAACATAGAAAATAGGTGCAGGAGGAGGCCATTCGGTCCTTTGAGCCAGCACCACCATTCATTGTGATCATGGCTGATCGTCCCCTATCAATAACCCGTGCTTGCCTTCTCTCCATATCCTTTGACTCCACCAGCCCCTAGAGCTCTATCTAACTCTCTCTTAAATCCATCCAGTGACCTCTGTGGCAGGGAATTCCATAAATTCACAACTCTCTGGGTGAAAAAGTTTAATCTGACCTCAGTCTTAAATGACCTCCCCTTTATTCTAAGACTGTAATCCGTTGGGAAGGGATGAGTGAAGCAAAGTGATGTGGAGAGTGTGGTATCTGCAGAAAGCCATTGGTACGGGAAGTGTAACTGGTGGTGGAAACACACTGGCGGTGGCAGACTAGTCAGGGTTATGACGTGCTGAGGGGAACGCTAATCGTCTTCCATTTGGAAAAATTAGGAGCAAGAGTAGAACTGCAGGAAACAGAGACACAGGTGAGGGCTCTATCCACAACAGCAGAGGGGAGAGGGGGTTTACTGAAATGGACATATCAGAAGGCCTTGGATGGAAAGCCTTATCTTGGGAGCAGATGTGGTGGAGACTGAGAAATTGAAAAACTGCATGAGGCAGGAAGGTAGGAGATATAGTCAAGGTAACAGTGAGAGTCACTGGGTTTATGGAAGATTGGGTAGTCAGTAGTTTGTCACCCGTAATGGAGATAGAAAGTTTCAAAAAGGGGAGAGCGATGTCGGAGAGAGTCCAAGTGAATGTCAGGATTGAAATTAGTATGAAAGTTGATGAAATCAATGGGTTCTGCCTGGGTGTAGGAGCCAGCCCTGGTGGAATTGTCGATATAGCAGAGAAAGAGTTGGGGAACGGAACTGGGGTATATTTGGAACAAGGATTGTTCAACAAAACCAAACAAAAGGCAGGAATAGCCGGGGCCCATGCAAGTGCCCATTTGACTTGACCTCTTTGACTTGAAGAAATGAGAGGCGTCAAAAAAAAAGTTGCTGAGGGTGATTAAGTTCCATCAAGTGGAGAAGAGTGTTAGTAGAGGGGAACTGATTGAGTCTCTGTTCAGGAAAGAACCAGAGGCCCCCTCAGCCATCCTGGTAGACTATGGGCATGTAGAGATGAGGCAACCGTGTCTTAAGACTTTACAGTTATTAAAATATGGAAGAGCATGTGAGGTGTCTCGAATGTAGATTGAAAGGGACTGGGGGGGGGGGGAGTTTGATTGCCAGAGGCGATGAGATTGGTAGAGGTCTGGGAGGTCTTAGCCTGGTCTTCTTCACTGGGATCTTGGCCAAGGGGTAGGTATGAAGAGGCGTCCAAGAGCTGATGCCTGGCCTCAGCACGGTGGAGGTCAGCCTGCCAGTCTACAACTCCCTTGTCAGTGGGCTTGATGACAATATTGTGATTACAGTGACATTTTTTGCATACATCATTGCCATACAGAAGCTCAGTCCCTGATGTCCAGAAACAGCCCACTGACAATGGCAAGAGCCATTTCCAAAGTCCCAGCTGCTGCTGGCATAAAGGCCCGTTGCAGCTGCCGCCTCCATACTCCATCCAGATTGCCAGCGAACTGTCGACCCTTTCTCGTTCGGCCACCTTCAGCCTACTCTGCAGCCACTCCCTCAGCTTACCTTGAGAGCACAGAAGGTTAGACCCGCAGTTGGCTCTTTGTCCAGTGCCTGGCACCACTGCTGACTCCCTGCACCTTCCATTTCCCAGCGTTCGGTGGTGAACAGCAGACGAGCATCGGATGAGGCCCCCACTCCAGGTGGGTTCCCCTGTTCCATGACTGGTGAGCCAGATCTGCTGCTGGGATACAGCCGCAGCCCGATGGGACATCTTCTCAATAATTGGTCCGCATGATGCAAAGCACAGTCATTGTGGGACAAAGGGCCTGTTCTTGTGCCATATTAATCTATGTTCTATATAGATAGGAAGGGGTTAGAGAGCCAAGTGCAGGCAAATAGGACTAGCCCAATGTGCCAACTTGGTCACCATGGACAAGGCGGGCTGAAGGGCCTATTTCTGCTCCGAATAGTTCTATGACTTGAAAGAAAAATTCAGTTTTGTGAGACATTATATCCCATGTGCAAAACCATGCTGACCATTCCTAATCAGTCCGTGCGTTATCAATGCTGATGGGTCCTGTCCATAATGACTTCCAAAAGCTTTCACCCCACTGACGTCATGCTCACCGGCTTGCATTTCTCTGACATGTCCTTGCTGCCCTCTTACGTAATGGTACTTCAATAAGTTGTTGAAGTACCTGGAAGCTGTGACATTGTAGGCTTGCAACATCTCCACATAGTTTTATTTTCAAAGTATAAATGCTAAAACTGACCAGTTACCCTAATTTCCCTTTATATTAAAGAAAAATAGGTTCTAATTGGTTGTTCTATATCTTGGATGGAGGTGAGGGAGATTGGTGGTGTAGGGATAAATGTTACTTCTCCTGCAGTTGCAGGGGAAATTCCTGGGAGTGGGAGGATCAGTTGGGAAGGGATGTGAAGCAAGGGGATGTGTAGAGTGTGGTCTCTGCAGAAAGCAGTTGGTACGGGAAGTGTAGCTGGTTGTGGAATCGCACTGGAGGTGGTAGACCTCCAGTCAGGGTTATGACATGCTGAATGCAGAGGATAGTGGGGTCTTCTTCAGTGGGATCTTGGCCAAGGGGTAGGTATGAAGAGGCGTCCACGAGCTGATGCCTGGCCTCAGCACAGTGGAGGTCAGCCTGCCACTCTACAACTCCCTTGTCGGTGGGCTTGATGACAATATTGTGATTGTCACTAAGTGAGTGGAGGCTGTGCGTATGGTTGGCAGTAAGATACAGCGGATAAGGGGGATGTCAAAGTCGATTCGGTTGATGCCGCGCCAACAATTGGAAATTAAAAAGATCCAGAGAGAGCAGAAGGTCAGCAGGTGGAGCCTATGATAAGAAGTGTTGGAGATGGGAAAAGGGGTTGTCACTGGAAGGACAAGGATTGCTTTCCAGAGAAATAGGCCCAGACGCGGAGGCAACAAAAGAGGAGCTGAACACCGTGACTTGTTGAGGTGTGGGTGTAGGGTGTCAGGCCGCTGTTGATAACTGATCGTTCTGCATGGGAAAGGGGGATGTCCGGCAAAGGTTTGGGCTTGAGTCAGACCCAGGCTCTGAGGGGGATAGGGGAGACCGGGGGAGGTACCATGGAGGGAGGATGGGGGGTCTCAGAGGGGAGGGGTGTGAGATTGAAGTGGCATGATTGGAAGGAAGAGCAAGAATGCCGGAAACATGAGAAAAGGAGAGCGTGAGGAAGAAATGACTGAACATTATTCAATCGAGAACGAGTGACAAAGGATCAGACTGATTCCTGGGATGTCAGGACTTTCATATGAGGAAAGATTGGATAGACTCGGTTTGTACTCGATGGAATTTAGAAGATTGAGGGGGGATCTTATAGAAACCTACAAAATTCTTAAGGGGTTGGACAAGCTAGATGCTGGAAGATTGTTCCCGATGTTGGGGGAGTCCAGAACAAGGGGTCACAGTCTAAGGATAAGGGGGAATTCCTTTAGGACCGAAATGAGGAAAACATTCTTTACACAGAGAGTGGTGAGTCTCTGGAATTCTCTGCCACAGAAGGTAGTTGAGGCCAGTTCATTGGCTATATTTAAGAGGGCGTTAGATGTGGCACTTGTGGCTAAAGGGATCAGGGGGTATGGAGAGAAGGCAGGTACGGGATACTGAGTTGGATGATCAGCCATGATCACATTGAATGGCGGTGCAGGCTCGAAGGGCCGAATGGCCTACTCCTGCACCTATTTTCTATGTTTCTATGTTTCTATGATCAGGGAGGTAATCGGCTCATTTTCCTTTGAAGAGATAATGGTATTTATTCCGTTCTGTTCCCAACAAGTGCAGGAAGGTTTGCTGCTCTGTTCACCAACTCATTGGACATTTGGGCTCATGAGTCACGTTGATATAATGTTGTAATTATTGTCAGTGTAACATCATATCAAACAGGCCAAATCAAGTCAATTGGTTTCAGTTTCCCAGCTACTTTATACTGTATGTGCTACTTACATTGGGGTTCGTTGGATTCCATAGTTTACTCTTCAAATTTAATTTTATCATTGAATGGGCCCCTGAACTGCTTCAGCAGAATTCAGATGATAAATAGGTGGGGAGTTTGAAACATTTCATAAGTCCAGGAGGAAATCATGGGTCTTCTGTTTCTCCAGAGATGTCTCTGTCTGTCTGAGCACTGATTATTCCAGCTTTTTGTGTCTACATCCGAACAAATTCCTGACAATGATTTATTTCAAAATTTACCATCTGCCTATCCAGAGGCTTGGATAGAGTGGATGTGGAGATGATGTTTCCACTAGTGGGAGAGTCTAGAACCAAATGGCACACCCTTGGACAAAAAAAGGACATACCTTTAGAAAGAATTGCATGCAGAGGAGAATGGGGTTGAAAGGGAAAGATAGATCAGCCATTAGATTCAATAACATAATTTTGTTATTGAATCAATAACATAATTTTGATACATCTAGGTTGAATAACAATGACATAATTTTGCTCCAATGACATGAATTTATGTGCAGGCAGAAGGGATTATTTTAACTTGGCATTGTGGTCACCACAGATAATGTGGGCAAAAAGGCCTGTTCCTGTGCTTTACTGTTCAATGTTTGACTCTTGAGAGGGAAAGATAGATTTCCATGATTGAATGGCAGAATGGACTAGATGTGCCAAATAGCCTAATTCTGCTCCTATTACATATGAACTTTGAAACCTGATGAAAGCTGCAAGGATCTGTTCAGGAAAAAACAGTACCTGATACATCTAGGGTTACACAAAAAGCTGGAGAAACTCGACCCGAAACGTCGCCTATCTCCTTCGCTCCTTAGATGCTGCTGCACCCGCTGAGTTTCTCCAGCTTTTTGTGTAACCCTCGATTCTCCAGCATCTGCAGTTCCTTCTTTAACACCTGATACATCTAGGTTGGAAAACAGCTATAATGTCACATTTCGTAACACAGTTACACTTTCATCCCATGGTGTTTGTTAACATGCATTGACAAAATTATCACAGCAGAGATATTGAATGGAAGGATATGTATTGTTTGTGCATGCGTACGTAGAATCATAGAATCTTACTAGAAACAGGCCATTTGACCCATCAAGTCCATGCTGGCCATCAATTATCCATCTACATGATCACATTGAATGGCGGTGCTGGCTCGAAGGGCCGAATGGCCTACTGCACGTATTGTCTAATGTCTATTGTCTATAATTATCTAACTCACCAGCACCTGGTCCATAGCCTGCAATGTGTAGAAAGGAACTGCTGATAGACACAAAAAGCTGGAGTAACTCAGCGAGACAGGCAGCATCTCTGGAGAGATGGAATGAATGACGTCTCGGGTCAAGCCCCTTCTTTAGACTGGTTAGGTATAAGGGAAATGAGAGATTTAGACGATGATGTGGAGAGATAAAGAACAATGAATGAAAGATATGCAAAAAAGTAACGACGATAAAGGAAATAGGCCATTGTAAGTTGTTTGTAGGGTGAAAATGAGAAGCTAGTGTGGCTTGGGTGGGACAGGGATAGAGAGAGAGGGAATGCTGGGGCTATCTGAAGTGAGATAAATCAATATTCATACCACTGGGCTGTAAGCTGCCCAAGCAAAAATATAAGATGCTGTTCCTCCTCAAGGGCCTGTCCCACTTGGATGACCTAATCCACGAGTTTAGATGACTCTAGACGAGTTGAAAAGAATGTCAAGGTCATGTTGAAGTAAACAATCTCCTATGACCTTGTGGCGACCATGCTGTGAGTATGAGTCAAGGGCAAACTTGGCAGAGGTCAGCAATTAGGTGGTGAAAGTGGGACAGGGGCTTCACTCTGACAATGGAGGAGACTTCGGACAGAAAGGTCTGTGTGGGAATAGAAAGGAGAATTAAAGTATCTGCCTGAACCGACCTGATCGCTCTATCCCTCTCCCAGGAACCCCGGCTGAGATATCAGAATCAGATACACAGGACAAGATGTTAAGAAGTCCCTTGTGCCAGAAGGTGGGGAGCATTTCACAACATCCATTGATTGTTGAGAGTGGTAGACGCTCAACATCGGGGGGGGGGGGGGGGGGGGGGGGGGGGGGGGGGGGGGGGGCATACGTATACGTATATCTTGGCCTGGGTAACCTTCAGGACAGTTGGGCACAAGACACATCATCAGTAGTGTACCCTTGCATCACTGGGTGTTTCGGCCTTTTAACACTATACACCCTCCACAAGGGCGGCCCGCTGCAGGATGATCAGCCCTAATGATAATTTTGTCAATGCATGTTAACAAACACCATGGGATGAAAGTGTAAGTATGTTAAGAAATGTGACATTATAGCTGTTTTCCAACCTAGATGTATCAGGTACTGTTTTTTCCTGAACAGATCCTTGCAGCTTTCATCAGGTTTCAAAGTTCATATGTAATAGGAGCAGAATTAAGCCATTCTCAAGGGCTGTTGCCAGGCTTTTTAGTACCTGATTATGCCGCCACGTGTATCTTCCTTGCATGAGGCTGGTCCTGCAGCCTACCATGATGTGTTTGAGGGTCGCTGGAGTTGGGCAGAGGGCACAGGTTGGATCCTCGTCGTACCACTGATGGAGGTTCTTTGGTGATGGAAGCAAGTGATATGTCGCTCTGATGACGAAGCTGATCTTGCTTGATTCCATTTCCCATAGTTCTCTCTTCTCAGCTGATCTTCCTCCGCTCCACACCTTCCCACTGCATCCATTGCCCCTGTTTGGCAAGAGAGACCGCCTTTGCACTTCTTGCGGCCTCCTCCTGTCGCCGCACCTCCTCAACCACCAATGTCCTCCGCTCTGATATTGTGGCCGTTCGCCAAGTTGGTTTACTTGTCGTAAGGCCAAAGCCTCCTCTTCCCTGCTGTACTTGCCCCACGACGTCTTTGTGCCTCAGGGCTGATGAAGTTTGCTGTACTGCATCAGATGGTGTCCACTTCCGGCCAGTTACTAGGGGCGGTGCAACAGCACTGATGGTCTTGTCTCTAGAGTCCCTCAGTGTCATCTGAAGTCTTACTTTAGAACACTTGTATTCCTCTGTTAGACTTGTGAGAGGTAGTTCCAGGACCCCTTTGCCATAGAGGCCGATGTTAGTTAGACATCGTGGGACACCGAGACATTTCTTCGCGTATGAAGTTATGGTTCGCTCCATCTTCTCCACAGTTGTTATTGGGGCTTCATAAACGGTCAGTGGCCACATTGTCCGAGGCAGGAGTCCAAACTGTAGGCACCAGAGCTTCAGTTTCCCAGGCAGTAGGGTCTGATTGATGTTCTCCAGGCCATTGACAATTTCTTGCCTTAGTTGATGCACCTGCTCTGTGTCCTTGAGACTTGCGTTGTACCATCTGCCCAGGCTTTTTACTGGCTGCTCAGACACTGTTGGTATTGGGTCGTCCCCGATGCAGAACCTTGTGTCTGTAAGCACCCCCTTAACTATGGAGATGCTTCAAGATTTACTTGGTTTGATTTTCATTCGGGCCCACTTGATGTTCTCCTGCAGCTTTCCAAGTAGCCGCTTGGTGCATGCTGCAGTAGTGGTTAGTGTTGTCATGTCGTCCATGTATGCCCTGATGGGTGGCAGACGGAACCCAGCCCTGGTTCGTTCACCGCCCACCACCCATTTTGAGGCCCTGATGATGACTTCCATGGCCATTGTAAATGCCAAGGGTGAGACTGTGCAGCCTGCCATGATGCCTACTTCCAAGCGCTGCCATGTTGTACTGAATTTAGCTGTTGTGAAGCACAGCTGCAGGTCTTGGAAATAGTTCTTGACCAGTGTGGTGATGAGCTCTGGTACATGGAAAAAGGCAAAAGATTCCCAAAGGAGTTCATGGGGGACTGAACCAAATGCATTGGCCAGATCGAGGAAGATCACATGTAGGTCTCTCTTGTCCTTCTTAGCTGCTTGGATCTGGTGCCAGATCATGCTTGTATGCTCCAAGCAGCCCGAAAATCATGGAATTCCTGCTTTCTGTACAGATGTATCAATGTACTTGTTTGTTACCAGATAGGTGGATAGCCTTTGTGATACAATGCTGAAAAAGATTTTTCCCTCGACGTTGAGGAGACATATTGGCCGGAATTGGCTGATGTCTGACGCATCCTTTTCTTTAGGTATTAGTACGCCGCCTGCCCTTCGCCATGCCTTAGGTATTGTTTGCTTCTTCCACACCACCCTCATGAGCTTCCATAGAAAGCGTAACACATCCGGTGCGTTCTTGTAGAGCTTGTATGGTACTCCGTTTGGCCCCGGAGCTGATGCTGCTCTTGCTCGCTGGACAGTGTTCTCTACCTCTTTCCATTTCGGAGGGCTGGTGTCCAGGTTGAATTCAGGTGGTTGAATAGGCGGGATGTCATGTGGGATGATTAACTGCTCATGCCTTTCCGTGTCTTGGTGGGCCTTTTCCAGGTGTTCCTCCATTTCTTGTTTTGATGTTTTCAAAGTTCCACTTTTTTCCTTTGCGAAGAGGTCTTTGATGAACTTGAAAGGGTCTTTGTAGAACCGTGTTCTTGTGTGTTCTTTCTTCTTGCAAAGTTCCTCATGTTCTCTGCTTTTCGCAAGGTTGCCAATCGGCTCTTGATGTCCTCTTGGAGTAGCATGAGACCTTCTCTCTCTGCATCAGTTGCTTTTTTCCATTGCTTTTTCAACTGTCTCCTCTCTCTGATTAGCCTCTTGATCTCCTGCTGCCTCCTGGACTTGATTGGTGTTGGTAATTTCTTTCCACCTCTCCCTTTACTCACCCCAAACCGTTCTTCTCCATAGCTGTAGATTATGTTGCCCATCCTTTCAAGCTTTTCCACTGCTGTGACCACTTGTTGCTCCAAGATATGTATAAGGCCACTGTTGACCGTCTCCCACTCTTTCTTTTCAACAGCTTTGGGCCATTTCACTCCAGGTTTGTGCCCTTTGATCTTTCCCTCCAATGGAGGTCTTTGTAGTTGTTGCGTGGGCTCCTCCACCGGCATTTCTGTGCTTGTATCACTCACTTCAGTGACATGGGTGCTGATGCTCTGCGAACTTTGGTTTGTGTCCCGTCGCTGTGCTTCATTCGACTGATTTGACTGGTTGCTTCGTAACAAGTGCTGGTCAATGTGAGGCCCTTGTCTCTGCTCTCTCAAGCACTTTTTCCTCCCTTGGTGGATCTTCAAGCCCATCACTGATGTTCTTTTCTCCCAACCACAGATGCACACCTGAAGTTTGTGTCCCGCAGCTGTTGTGGATATCTCATGTGCCATGCTCTCCTTGTCCGTGGTCGTTTCCGTTCCTGGGTCTGTAACCGTGTTATCAGTCGGTGAGCCATCTTGCGCCTCCGCTCTCGCAGGCTCTAGGGGTATTTCCTTTAATTTACTTTTTGTAGCATTTAGCGGGTGTCTCAACTAGCTGAAACAGCGTTGGGGACTGCTAGCCCATGACGGCCCCAGTGGGGTCTGTTCCCTCCTGTCAGCTGTCTCTCCAAGCTGTCACATGGATATATAAATCACTGTTAAATATGGGTGAGGTGGCGGAAGACTGGAGGGTGGCTAACGTAATGTCTCTATTTAAGGCGAGCTGAAAAGCAAAAAACAAAAAACTAGAGACCAGGAATCCTAATATCTGTGGTAGGAAAGTTACAGTGGAGGATTCTGAAGGGTAAGATATATATGTAGCAATGTTACAAAATTTTGAGATTTTAAAAATCAAGTCTGCAATTTATCCCATCAGATAAAGCATAAAAAGAAGTTTAATTTGACACCTAATTTACTTTCATATCTTCAGTATTAAGAAGGTTATGGCCATTTTCATACTCGGAAATTAGCATCTTGCTTCCCATTGCCTTTCAATTGACTTAACTCAAAAGCTGTGATCTGGAAAAGTTAAAAGTCCATAACATTCTTAAAAATTAAGAGAACTCAATGAAATGTTCAGTTATTATAGATTGAAGCATTCTGAAACAAATATTAAACAATCTTACTTGGATTACCTGAAATTAAAGCATATAATTAGTTAGTTATCTAATTGTAGCTAATTACAAAATTCAATGAGTAGATCTAAACATCTATCAATTTCTTAAGAAAAGATAAACTTTTTTTAAATTGCCTAAGTGTCCAAATAACATTCACACAATAATCTACAATATAACATAATTTTTAAATCTCATTTTCATGAATTTCTGGGCCAAATGGAAGGAATTGAGTGTTTTATGCCTGTAAATTAATGGCCATTTAAATCAACTAGCGAGTGGGTTTTAGTGGAATGCGGTGGATTAGAACGTTGCGGTTAGCGGTGAAGTCGGGGGGAAAAATACTGGGGGTTCATACATTTTTTTGGGACCCCATTTCGCAACATGAAAATATTATTAAAGCCTCCCGAAAAACCAACTTTTAACTACGGAAAATGCTTCCGGTTGTCTGCGCTCACGGCTTTTGAAGGTGATTTTTAAATTACTCTAGTTAATAAATAATCTAGAGTAATTTAAAAATACCTTCCTTCATGAAATGTCGGAGCGATTTTTCTTCAGCAACGAAATCGCCCGACATTCATCGATTATCCAGGTCTGTGGAAAAACGGCACTTTAAGCCCGCCCCCCTCTGCAAGGCGCGAAAGTCGCGCACACGGGGAGCGGCAGAAGTGCAGCGCCGGTAAAGGTAAGTTTTGTAACATACCTAATATATGTATTTGGAAAGACAGAAGTTGATTAAGGATAGTCTGCATGATTTTGTGCGTGAGAGATAGTGTCAAAGCAGGGCAAGACCATCACATTGAAAGGTGAACCTGGGGAGTGTTGTATAGCAGAGGGGTCTTGGCAGACAAGGTACATTGTTTCCTGCAGTGACGATGCAGATGATGGATGGTGAAGGCGGCTTTGGGCCCGTTGGTCTTCATCACGTATGTTACTGTTGTACACATGGAATATTGTGTTCAGTTTTGGTCACCTTGCAAGAGCTGGAAAGAGTGCAGAGAAGATTTATGAAGATGTTGCCAGAACTGAAGCCTGAGATATATTAGGGGAGATTGGGCAGGCTCGGACTTTATTCCTCACAGCACAGGAGGATGAGTGGCGATCTTAAGAAATGTAGAAAGCAATGATGGCAATAGATAAGGTATATGCAGAGAATCCTTTATTCCCAGGGTAGAGAATCAAATGCATAGGGTTAAAGTGAGAGAGGAAAAGTTTACAGGAATCTGAAGAGCAATTTTGTCACGCTGAGGGTGATGGCTATATTCATCAATCTGCCATAAGGAGTAGTTGAGGCAGATAAAATAACAACATTTAAGACATTTGATGGCAACACAGTGGCATAACTAGTAGAACTACTGCCTCACAGTGCCAGAGTCCCGCGTTCATCCTGATCTCATTTGCAGTCTGTGCAGTGTTTGTATGTTCTTCCTGTGACTGCGTGGATTTCCTCTAGGTGCTCCAGTTTCCGCCCATATCCAAAAGATACGTGTGTTTCTAGATTAATTGGCCAGCGTTTGCACAGGTACATGATACGAAAGGTTTAGAGGAAAACGGGCCAAATGTGGGCAAGTGGGACTTGCTTAGCTGTCGCATCTTTGTTGGGCTGAAGGGCCTATTTCTATTTTGTATGCCTGTACGATTCTATGACTAGTAATTTAACGATATTAATAAATATCTTGCCTACTTATTAAGAGTCAGAAGGAGGCAGTTGTCCCACCAGCTCCATGCAAACTCCAAGCACAGCAATCCCATCAGTGCCATTCTCCTCTTTTTATGACCTTGTAGTCACTCAATTCCATCAATGTCCATCAATTCCCCTTTCATTTGTTTGTCACTGAGCTACAACAAGGGGTAATTTATGTAACTCTCATGCCATTGTACTTCATAAGTGATAGGAGCAGAATTAGGCCATTCGGCCCATCAAGTCTACTCCGCCGTACAATCATGGCTGATCTATCTCTTTCTCCTAACCCCATTTTCCTGCCTTCTCCCCATAACACGGGCAACTACGGGCAACACTACACAATCTACGGGCAACACTACACAATTCGGGGTGCAAATAAAAATTTGTCTGCTAGAATGTGCAATATAATGTGCATTTTTAATTATCTATTACTTATTTTATGTATTGATCTTGTAGTAAATGTAAATGTAAGACTTAATGGTTGTTTGTGTTATTGTGTTTTGTTCTTTTTTTTAAACTTTTTATCCTGTGTCTTTTATTGTTTACCATTGAAGGGGATGCACATGAAATTTCGTTGTACAGTTGATGTGCAATGACAAATAAACGTATTTGATTTTGATTTGATAACCCCTGACATACGTACTAATCAAGAATCTATCTATCTATGCCTTAAAATATCCATTGACTTGGCAATGAATTCCATAGATTCACCACGCTCTGACTAAAGACATTTCTCCTCATCTCCTTCCTGAAGGAATGTCCTTTAATTCTGAGACGATGATCTCTGGTCCTTGCCTCTTGCACTAGTGGAAACATCCTCTCCACTTCCACTCTATCCAGGCCTTTCACTATTTATTAAGTTTTTATGAGGTCCCAGCTCATCCTTTTAAACTCCAGCGAGTACAGGACCATTGCCATCAAATCTCATCATATGTTAACCCTCTCATTCCATTGATAATTCTTGTAAACCACCTCTGGACCCTCTGCCGAGCCAGCACATCCGTCCTCAGATATGGGGCCCAAAATTGCTCACAACACTCCTCACGCGGCCTGACCAGCACCTCATAGAACCTCAACATCACACCCCTGCTTTTATATTCTAGTCTGCTTGAAATAAATGCTAGCATTGCGTTTGCCTTTCTTACTAACGATTCAACTTGGAGATGAACTTTGTTGGAGGAAACCACAGTACATGGGGGAAACCTGGATTGCCGGAGCTGTGAGGGGACAGCCTGTACGCCATCCAAAATCACTGAATATACACACTGTTCAAATCGCCATTAATTACTTTCCTTGTTGCAAAACCTCTCAAATAGATAAAACAATAAAAGTCTCTCTACATATGCGAAAAGGGCAATTTAACTAACCGACCATCTGATAAGCTATTCCAAAGAAAGTTTAATGATTAACTGCCAGTAGATCATGTCTGGTAAATTAAGTGTAAACATATTAGATTGATTTTAGTTAGTTTCATTTATTATGTTCAGATGATATTTAACAAAAATCTAATTGTGTTCTTGCAGGTTTTATTTGATCATTATTATTGGACATCTCAAGAGGACTGTGATAACTCCAAATTCAGTCATCAAGCTGCCTTATACTGATGAGGTTTACATATCTGCAAGTTTAGAAGCCAAGCTCTGTCATTGTTGACTAGTTCACCAAAACATGCCACACAGAGAGCCGTACAGTTGCAAAATAAAGGTTCTCTACCAACGCTAGATTTCCATCCTCTGATAATGAAGTTCCATAAGATTCCCTGGAAAACATGGCCTGCTTCCCATATTCTGGGAATCACCTCTCAATGAAAGCAGACATTGACGACAAAATTCACCATTGCCTTCAGGTTTCTAGGACAACTGAAATTGTTGAAAATCATGATATAAAACTCATGGTGTATTGGGGAGCAATGATGTCTTCCTGACTCTATGCTAAAGTAGATTGAAAAGAATATTATGCAGATATAGAGTTAGTCATGCACAACGGAAACAGGCCCTTTGGCCCAACTCGTCCAAGATGCCCCATCAAAGACAGTCCCATTTACCTGTGTTTGGCCCATATCGCTCTCAATCTTTCCTATCCATGTACCTGTGCAAACATAGGCCAATTAACCTACAAATCCGCACGTCTTTTGGATGTCGGTGGAAACTGGGGTACCCAATTGAAACCCATGCAGTCACAGGAAGAATGTACTGTATCTGTCCAAATGTCCTTTAAAAGCTATTGTAGTAACTGCCTCAACTACCTCTTCTGGCAGTTCATTCGATATACCACCTTATAGGAAAATGAGAAACCAGCTGAGAATTATTGTGCTTTTATTCAATTTAACAATTGCACACAATTGATTAATTAAGACATGACAGGCACATCAAAGCACTGGGGAGATACTACCACAGTGAATCTGTAAAATCCTGCAAATCCACTGGCAGCATAAGTAAAGCAATCCTTCCTGGCCTATATCCCCGGGGCTCTAACTTTCTTGAAGGAGATTCTTCGATATTTCCATGCCCAACGCTGGAATTTGGAAACAAACATTCTATTCCATTCTATTTTATTGGAGTGCAGTACAGTATGGTTTTCGAACAGATCCACCGAATAAATTACAAGAATTGTGGATGCATCCCAGACCATCACAAAACCCAACTTCCCTTCCATTGACTTAATTTACAGCTCACGCCTCGACAAGACCACCAGCAGAATCAAGGACGAGTTCCACAGTGGCCGCTCCCTCTTCTCCCCTCTCCCAACAGGCAAGAGGAATAGAAGTATGAAAACACACACGTCCAGGTTCAGGGAATGTTTCTTACCAGCTGTTATCAGGCAACTGAACCATCCTCGCGACAACTAGAGAGCAGTCTTGAACTACTATCTACCCCATTGTAGACCCATGGGCTGTCTTTGATCAGACTTTACTGGTCTTTATCTTGCACTAAATGTTATTCATGTTATTCCCTTTATCATATATTTGTACATTGTGGATGACTCGATTGTAATCAAGTATTGTCTTTCCGCTGACAGAGTAGCACGTATCAAAAACTTTTCACAAACCTTGAGTCCATTTGTTAGACGCACACAGAATTGTTTCTGGTTTTCATTTGCAGTAATAAAATTGAATAAAGATTGGATTGTTCGATGTTGGCGATCCAATGCAAATAATCTCCCAGATTACCCATGCTCCTGATCCACCTGAGGCAAAAACTGATTCCCATACTAGCCTCATCATCCCACCGCATAACCCAGAGATTTGGAATGGAAACAGGTTTGCTTCAGTTTACAGATACAGGATGGTATCAGGCCCTTCAGCCCATTGAGTCCATGCTGACCACTGATCACCCATAGACTAGTTCTATCCTACACGCTAGGGACAATTTACAGAAGCCAATTAAGCTACTAACCTGCGCATGTTTGGAATGTGGGATAAAACTGGAATACCCCGAGAATACCCACGCGTTCACCGGGAAAATAGAAACATAGAGACATAGAAAATAGGTGCAGGAGGAGGCCATTCGGCCCTTCAAGCCAGCACTGCAATTCATTGTGATCATGGCTGATCGTCCCCAATCAATAATCCGTGCCTGCCTTCTCCCCATATCCCTTGATTCCGCTAGCCCCTAGAACTCTATCTAACTCTCTCTTAAATTCATCCAGTGATTTGGCCTTCACTGCCGTCTGTGGCAGGGAATTCCATAAATTCACAACTCTCTGGGTAAAAAAGTTTTTTCTCAGCTCAGTCTTAAATCACCCAACATTGGGATCATTTTTCCTGCATCTAGCTTATCCAGTCCTTTTATAATTTTACTTCGGAGTCACGTGAATGACATCGTAAACACCCCACCAGCACGCATGCGCGACATATCGTCGACCACATGTGAAGCGACAGGCAAGGAGGAGGGTCGCTTCTCCACTGGTACGGACCTGCAGGTAAGAAACAACTAACCCGAGGTCAGGTTTCTCTTTCAAGGACTCTGTGGGACAGAGCACCCCACCAACGGGCAGCATCGAGAGACTGACTGCGGAAGTCGGGCAAGCCCATTGACCCGGCAGGGTCCGGGCTCGGAGACTCGCCATTCACGGGTAGCAATGGCAGAGCGGCAGCCACGACTCAACACCGCAGCCCACAGGAATACCGCGGACTGACGGCAATGCTACCGGGAAGTCGGGCAAGCCCGTTGACCCGGCAGGGTCCGGGCTCGGAGACTCGCCGTTCGGAGGTAGCGAAGGCAGAGCAGGAGCTCCGACTCAATGCCGCAGCCTGAACACCAGGAACGTCGGACTGGAGGCACAATGACCCGGAAGTGGGGCAAGCCCGGTGACCTGGCAGGGTCCGGGCTCAGAGACTCGCCATTCGCAGGTAGCGACGGCAGTCTATAATCCCGCATGGAGGGATGGGGAGCACTAGCTCCAACGTGGCCCACTCCAGCAGGAGTCTGGTCACCGTGGGTCTCCTAGCAGACCCACAGCAGTACCCTTTACAGGGCTGCCAAATGCTCACCTTCGCAGGGGAGCATAAGGAATCAGGTCTGGGCTGAATCTGAAGAAGGGGTGTTGGCAGAAGAAACTCAACGTGCTAGGGGTGCAAGAAGAGGAGCTACTCGGGATGGCATCCAAGTTGCGATGCCCTCACAAAAGGGGCTACCATTGTCACCAGGCAGCCAGTTTAAATTACTCAACACCTTATCTAGCTCCATGAATCTGTATTTCCCTCAATGTGCCTGCAGCAAATCCTCAAACTACCGGCCTCGGGTATTACCAGATTTACCAGGTCAGTAGACGGAATATATGTCAGAGGGGCAACAGGAAGCTCTGGCACTCTCCAGTATGGTCAATTGAGATCAACTACTTTGGGAAGAATGCCATCCGGCCTATACTAAACCCCAAGTTCGCGGGGTTATGTAGAACCAGCAGTGCACAGCCGCCTGCTCTGTTTCAGGGACAAACTGCCCCAACAGGTAAAAGACCTCGATAAAGAGACAATAGCCGTCGGCATGATTAAGGTGCCGGCCGCTACCAGGTCCTCACATATTTAGCGGCAGCATCCCTACGCATCCACCAGCAGGCTGCGTTATCACACTGGAAGAAAAGCTGGTGAAAGCGCGAAGGCCGTACTACCTACACAAAGGACTTTTTTCAGGCCATGTCCCAGAACGGCCTTCCTGGAAGATGCGCCAACCCCACACCACAACGCCTCCACCTCCCAGGAACCAAGGAAGGAGAAAACCAACACAGGACTACCGGTAACCATGGAGGTAGGTGGGTTTGGTTGCCCTCGGAACATAGCATGTATAACTTCTTCACAGGTTGGGGGAAGGTTACACTTGTACAGGGAATAACTTCTGATCTTTCATACTGCACAGTATTCAGCGATACAAAATTGAATTTGTTGACAAACTCCTCCTTTCCGGTTCAACATGCACCTAGCCAAAAGTTTGAAAGTGGAAGGTCATGCGGAACTTTTAAATCTATATACAAAAGGAGCAATAGAAGAAACCAAAACATGTGTCTCTTGAGTTTGTACCAAACATCTTCACCTAAAACAAGAAAGATGGCAGATGCCGCATCATTTGATTTAACACAACTGAATACTTTTGTGCAGTACACCCACTTAAAAAGGGAAAAAAATGTTGTTACTGCTAAAACAACTAGTTTCCAAAGGGTGCTTCATGGCTGCATCGACCTAAAAGCATTCTACTCAGAACCAATAGAAAGAGATCACCGCAGATATTTGAAATTTACCTGGATGGGAGCTCTGGCAGTATAAAGCGCTGCCTAATGGATTAACATCAGCCCAGACTGTTTCCAAAAATATTGAAACCAGCTTGGCGTTTCTTCGGAAACAAAAAACATATTATCATGGCATATCTGGATGACATCTTATTGTGGGGGTAACCTTGGAATTGGCTAAATTGGCTGTCTCAGCCACAAAGCTCCTATTTCAAAAATCTGGGTTTATTATCCATCCAGACAAAACCAAGTTAAATGCCTTCCGGTGACTATGGATGTGGGATTCACGATTCACTCTGTTCATATGTCTGTCACCTTGCCAAAGGACAAAGCAACAGACTTGATAGGCATATAACGGCCTTGTTTGTGTCAGTAAACCATCTATTGGGCAAATAGTCAGGGTAATTGGAAAGCTCGTGGCTGCCTTTTTCCCAGCCACAATTTGGACCCTTATACTACCAAAATCTACAAAGGGCCAAAACTACAGTGTTACAAACTGACGCCAGCACTCACGGCTGTGGAGCAAACAATACCACCTCCAGTTGCGGTGGTAGATGGAATACACATGAGTTAACATTACTTCAGGGTATCAATCATCATAAGGTGTTGGGAGCATTCATGGACTTTGGGCTTACCTTTCAGACATGCATCAGCTGCATGTTTGCCTACAAATTGATAATACCACCGTGGTGACGTACATTAATCATATGGGTGGAATTAAGTCGATATCTTGTGATGAATTGATCAATACAATCTGGCACTGGTGCATAGAAAGAAACATTTGGATATCAACTCCAGGTCACGCAAATTCAATGATAACACCGAATGGATGTTGGGCCACCAGACATTTACTGACATTATAGCTTAGTGTGGAATGCCAGATATCGATTGTGTTGCATCAAAACGTAATCACCAGATACCATCGTATGTTGCATGAGAATCAGACCCTGGGGCAGTAGCGATGGACGCATCTCACTACACTGGGGGTGGGGAGGGATTGTTTCTTCTATGCATTTTCCCCCCCTTTACTGCCTCATTAGTCGGGTCTTGCGTAAAATTCAACAAGACTCCGCATCAGGTATTTGGGAGTACCCGATTGGCCTACTCAGCCATGGTTCCCTGTGGGACTCAACATGGTAAAAGCAATGGATTTCAACCTACAAACACCCAGGTTTGCTGGTACACCTATGACAAGGGAGAGTAATCCGTGCCATGACCGAATTAACCCATTGGGTGCTAAATTTGGGCAGACCTCTCCTGGAATTGGGCTGTCGGACCGAACCATGAATATTATCGCGGCATCATGCAGAGAGTCCACCAGGAAACAATACCTCACCCATATCTAAAAATGGGAGGCATTTTTATACCAGGACAGACACAACTTACAACACAGCCACCATCGCGGTTGTGCTAGAGTTCCTGGTAAATCTACCATTCGATGAAGGTTTGAGCTATAATGCCATCAATTGCGGAAAGTGCCCTATCCTCATTCGTGGGACAGGAGCTAGAACACCATGGAGGAGGATCTCACACTCTGGTGTCAAAACTCATGAGGGGATTTTAACACAAAATTCCCCAGGCCTCAATATACCCGGACCTGGGATATTGGCATTGTCCTGACCTATTCAGAGATTGAGCACCAGCCACGTCCCTCTCACTAACACATGTAAAATAGTGATGCTGATGACACTTGTAACGGTGCAGCAGGTCCAGTTCCTGCACAAACTAGACTGGACACCATGTAACATCCCCAAATAAAGTAACCTTTCACATTTATGAGTTACCTAACAAAATAGGCCTGGGTCATCTGGCCTCAAATTGGAGTTCCTGGCTTATCCCGTAGATAGACGCCTATGCATAGTGAACCACCTCCTACATTAACTGGAGGTCACCAATAGTCTCAGGGGAACGGACATGGCTCTATTGATAAGTTCAAACATCCTCATCACAGAGTACCATGCAGACCATATCAAGATGGCTCAGGGTGGTGCAGCAGGGGTGGACACTGATATTTTAAATCTCATTTCACCAGGACTGCAGCTACATCGTGCAGCGAGGATGATGGAGGTCCCATAGGCCACGTCCTTGTAACGGCGGGTTGGTCTAATGAAACAACTTCCAGCGGTTATAACAAACCTGTGGCCACGCCTGGGATATCCACAGACACTATTTTAAGTTCTGTATTATAATTTCCCTGAATTTAGGGGTTATTATTATTATTGTTAAATAATACATTGTTTGTTTTTCAGCACTGTACAAGTCTGAAATACGTTAACATACTTCCTCCATTGATTATTATGGCAGTGTGTGAGCATGGACCCGTTTTCCAGTGCATGAAATCACAGAGCTTTGAAACCTTCACGAAGTCACTCACGTGACTTCGAAGTAAAATAGTAAGATTAAATGAGAACTTACCAGTTCGAGGTTTGATCCTTATTTTATGAGGAGTTACGATGAGGGATTTCGTCCCCTCCGCTCCCAACCCTCTATTATAAGGTCAACTGGTATGTTAGTTCTCTTATCTTACTATCTTCAGTCAACTCTACTATCCGCGATTTCACACTGCTGCTTTAAAGAATGTCATGCATGCGTGCTGGCGGGGTCTTCACGAAATCCCTCATCGTAACTCCTCATAAATTAAGGATCAAACCTCAAACTGGTAAATTCTCATTTAATCTTACTATTTTATATGTTTCTATAAGATCCCCCCTCTTCCTTCTAAACTCCAGTGAATACAAGCCTAGTCTTTTCAATCTTTCCTCATATGACAGTCCTGCCATCCCAGGGATCAATCTCGTGAACCTACGCTGCACTGCCTCAATCACAAGGATGTCCTTCCTCAAATTAGGTGACCAAAACTGTACACAATACTCCAGATGTGGTCTTACCAGAGCCTTATACAACTGCAGAAGAACCTCTTTACTCATATACTGAAATCCTCTTGTTATGAAGGCCAACATTCCATTAGCTTTCTTCACTGCCTGCTGTACCTGCACGCCACCTTTCAGTGACTGGTGTACAAGGACACCCAGGTCTCGCTGCACCTCCCCCTTACCTAGTGACTTACCACCCATTATTTTAGTCATGCCAGAAGATGAAAGCTGCCTTCTTTTGTTTCCAGGCATGTTTATGCAGAACATGATGTTCACAGCATCTGTTCAACATAAAGAGGCGAACTTACCAAACAGTTTTCCAACAATTGTTTGTCAACCAATGACCCCTACTGGAGGATAGTTCCTCTAAGCATCGGGTAAACTTGTTCATGTTGAGCAATAAACAAACTGTAGGATGAACGATTGGGTGGCAGAGTGGTGCAGGGGGAGAGTTGCTGCCTTACAGCGCCAGACACCCTGGTTCTGTACAGAGCTTAAATGCTCTTCCTGTGACCGCGTGGGTTTTCTCCAGTTGCTCCGGTTTCCCACCACATTCCAAAGACATACAGATTTATAGGATAATTTGTCTTTGGTAAAAAAATGGTAAATTGTCCCAAATATGAAGCAATCCCAAGCATCTTAACCTTCTGGACCAGCCTACCATGAGGTTCTTTATCAAAAGCCTTACTAAATCCATGAACACATCATCTACTGCCCTACCTTCACCAATCTCCTTTGTCACCTGCTCAAAGACTCAATCAAGTTAGCAAGACACCAACTACTGCGGAGAAAGCCGTGCTGCCTATCCCCAATTAGCCAATTCTCTTCCAAATGGGAGTAAATCCAACCTCAAAGAATTCTTTCCAACAGTTTTCCTATTACAGATGTGGGAATCACCAGCCTATAGTTCCCTGGATTTTCTCTACTTCCCTTCTTAAACAAAGGAATAATGGGCCTGTCCCACTTAGCGATTTTTTAGGCGACTTGCCAGTGACTGTCATAGTCTTGTCAGGTTGCCGAAAAACCGGCGACTGGAACCCCCCTACGACAATGTCTACGACAAGCAAAACAACAACCTACAACCTAGTCAACATCAAGGTACGGCAAGCTCCCGACCCAATCGTCATGACTTAGGACGTCCACCTACGACCACACCTACGACAATCTATGTCCACCCGCGACAAGCTACGACCCTGTGGGCATCAACTGAAGCCAAATTACATAATTTTCACTTTGAAAAGAATGGAATCTAACATTTTTTTCTGCAAAAGGGTTGTAGGTTAGGGTTTCCAATCATTCTGCACCATGACTACCATGGGGCAACATCAGAGGGCATTGCTCTCGCAAGAAGAGGAGGTCCTGCAGCTTGCAGCAGCCCTCATGCTGAAAGATCAGCAGGACAGAAGGACAAGAAGAATGGGGAAGAAGAAGCCCAAGAAGAGGTCAGTGTGGTTGACGCCCTTGTTCCAGAACAGAACCAGGTTGGGCCAGTATGACAACCTGATGATGGTGTTCCAGCAAGAAGATGAGGCTGCTTTCAGAAACTTCACCTGGCTACCCCCTGACCTGTTTCAGGAGCTGAAGACACACATGGCCCCTCTCCTGGAGACCTGTGCCCAGCCATCACCCTCCGCTACCTGGCATCAGGAGTCTCCTTCAAGAGCCTCTCCTACAACTTTCATGTGGCCCACAACACCATCAGCAAGGTTGTCTGAGAGACCTGTGAAGCCATCATCAATGCTTATGAAGATGAAGTCACGGACTGCCCTAGTACACCAGATGAGTGGCGTAGGACTTTGATACCAGATGGAACTTCCAGCACACATGTGGGGCAGTGGTCGGCAAGTATGTGGCCATCAGGTGTCCACCCAAGGGTGGCTCAATGTACTTCAACTACAAGAAGTTCCATTCCAACGTACTCATAGCTGTGGTGGATGCAAACTGTAACTTCCTGTTTGTGGATGTGGGCACACCTGGCAGTGTCGCAGATGGTAGTATCTGGCGAGAGACCTCCCTTGGGCAACGCTGGAAGAAGGAACAGCGGGCTTGACATCCACTACAGACTGGTTGCTGATGATGCCTTCCCACTCAGGTCATGGATGATGAAGCCGTACTCTCCCAGGCAGATGTCAAGAGAGCCGAGGATCTTCAACTACAGGCTGTCCCGGGCTCGGAGGGTCATGGAAAATGCCTTCGGCATCCTCGCCAGCAGATTCAGATGCTTGCTGACTACGATGGAGCAGGAGTCCAAGAATGTGGAGACCATTGTCTACGCAACATGTGCCCTCCACAACCTGATCTGTACCAGAAGTGCTGCAGCAGCAGGCATGGTGGATGGTGACTGAGTGGACAACCTGACAGGCAACATCACACCAGCTCATGGAGAACTGGAGGACAGACTGCACTGGAGAGATTGACAGGACACACCAGCAAAACGCGAGCCAAGGACCAGAGGGACCATCTCTGCACCTACTACAACTCCGAACTAGGCAGAGTACCATGGCGGAATGACATGATCTGAACACTAGCAGCAAACAGCCCACACCACAAACAGAAGTCCACCACTGTAGTGAGAGAGCCCACACAGACCACAAGCAAAGTCCCTTTTCAGGACCACCCACATCCTCCCAAAATACTTTAATTTTAAATGTAGTACAATGCTTGTGTTTGTGTTTGCTTTATTGATCAAAATATATGAAATTTAAATATTTGAGTGGTGCCATGAGACACTACTTTGAAAAATAATATCTTCATACATCAATTAGCCATCAAAATGTCAAGCATTTCCTTTATTGATATTGAAACATACAAAAGTTTTAACAACAAAAAAATGTTGATCAGAACATGCAACATGTACAAAAATATTATAACCACATAAAAAGTGAAATTATCTAAAATAAATATGTAAAGAATCATCACTTTAACAAAAGAAAAGTTTGATTTATTATTAGATTCCGATGTCCCTGAAACAAAATGCGCAATGTCCTCACACTATATTCACCTGACCACGTGGCGCTGTGTACTTAGGTTTTTCCAATGCGCCAATGAAATTCACTGGTCAGCACCGGCGAGAACCTAAGTCACCTGACAAAAACCTAGGTTAACCTGGCGACACCCTACCATAGCACCTACGTCAGGAGAAGTCAAGATGCATCATATGCATCATGTGAGCGAATCTAATAATAAATCAAACATGTTGAATTTTTTTTTCGACGACCAGGAAGACTCTTTGCGTGACCGAGGAGACTACATATGACAATACAGGCGACACCCCAGCGACCATCAGCGAACTTCTGGTGACAGCCAAATCGCCTTTCGTCGCTTAAAAATCACCTAAGTGGGACAGGCCCATAACATTGGCCACTCTCGTCTAGGACCTGGCCCGTGGCTAGAGAATCATAGAATCATAGAAAATAGGTGCAGGAGTAGGCCATTCAGCCTGCACCACCATTCAATATGATCATGGCTGATCATCCAACTCAGTATCCTGTACCTGCCTTCTCTCTATACCCCCTGATCCCTTTAGCCACAAGGGCCACATCTAGCTCCCTCTTAAATATAGCCAATTAACTGGCCTCAACTACCTTCTGTGGCAGAGAATTCCACAGACTCACCACTCTCTGTGTGAAAAAGATCTTCTCATCTCGGTCCTAAAAGACTTCCCCCTTATCCTTAAACTGTGACCCCTTGTTCTCCAACATCGGGAACAATCTTCCTGCATCTAGCCTGTCCAACCCCTTAAGAATTTTGTAAGCCTCTATAAGATCCCCTCTCAATCTCCTAAATTCCAGCGAGTACAAGCCGAGTCTATCCAGTCTTTCTTCATATGGAAGTCCTGCCATCCCAGGAATCAGTCCGGTGAACCTTCTCTGTACTCCCTCTATGGCAAGAATGTCTTTCCTCAGATTAGGTAAAATAAAAACACAAAGAAAATACGTTCCCTATCAAGGCCCATACAACACTCCTCCTCTTCCCCCACAGAAACCTGGTATAGATGCCATTAAGCTCTATTACTACCCCAGTATATTCATATTCTTCCCAATGATCTTGCTGTCCTCCAAGTCCTTCTCCTCACTGAATACAGATGCAAAGTACTCATTTAGCACCTCATCTACATCCTCCGACTCCAAGCGTAGGTACCGTTCTTTATCCTTTAACACTTACCTTCTGCCTTGTTTCTACCATAGGTATAAAAAACCTTGGGATTTTCCGTAATCCAACTCTCCAATTATAATTCATGGTCCCAAGTTTTGGCACTTCCAAACACTCGCTTGAATTCTTTCCTACTTGCTGTAAATTCATCATGTTCCACCTGATGCCACCTTCTTAAACTTGACATATGCCTCCTTTTTCTTCCTGACCAAGTTTGTAACTTCCTTGCTCATCCACGATTCCCTTACCTTGCCGTCCTTATCCTTTCTCCTTACTGGAGCATGCGGATCCTGCATAGAAACGTAGAAACATAAAAATAGGTGCAGGAGGAGGCCATTCGAACCATCGATCCAGCACTGCCATTCATTGTGATCATGGCTGATTGTCCCCAATCATTAACCCGTGCCTGCCTTCTCCCCATATCCACTGATTCTACTAGCCCCTAGAGCTCTATCTAACTCTCTTTTAAATCCATCCAGTGATTTGGCCTCCACTGCCCTCTGTGGCAGGGAATTCCACAAATTCACAACTCTCTGGGTGAAAAAGTGTTTTCTCACCTCAGTCTTAAATGGCCTCCCCTTTATTCTAAGACTGTGGCCCCTGGTTCTAGACTCACCCAACATTGGGAACATTTTTCCTGCATCTAGCTTTCCAGTCCTTTAATAATTTTATATGTTTCTATAATATCCGCTCTCGTCCTTCTAAACTCCATTGAATACAAGCCTAGTCTTTTCAATCTTTCCTCATATGACAGTCCCGCCATCCCAGGGATCAATCTTGTGAACCTACGCTGCACTGCCTCAATCACAAGGATGTCCTTCCCCAAATTAGGAGACCAAAACTGTACACAATACTCCAGATGTGGTCTCACCAGAGCCCTATACAACTGCAGAAGAACCGCTCTAAGTAAGCTTATAAATTCTTTTATTAAGACATCGAATGTTAAAGATATTTGGAGATTGGATAATCCAACCGGACGGGAATATTCATTTTTCTCGCCGGTATTCGGAACCTACTCGAGGATAGATTATTTTTTAGTCGACTCAAAATTACTCCCCTTTACGTATGATGCAAAGTATCATAATATTATTATCTCAGATCATGCTCCATTAACATTTAAGATAAAATTAAAAGATATAGCTAATAAAACTAATATTTGGAGATTCAACACACAGATATTAAAGGATAAAGACTGCTGTAATTATGTGGAGAAACAGATTAAATTATTTTTTGAAACTAACGATAAACCTGAGACTTCCCCATTATTACTATGGGATACATTTAAAGCATTTATGCGCGGTGCAATAATATCAGCACAAGCTCATTTTAACAAAGTAAATCGAAACATGGAGCAAAAGTTAGAAAAAGAGATAAAACAATTAGATAGTGAAAATATAATACATCCTTCTAAAGAGTTGAGTAATAAAATTGCAATATTAAAATATAAATTAAATAAAATTTACTCTGATCAAGTGATAAAACTATATCAACAAACTAAACAAGTTCATTTTGAATTTGGTGATAAACCTCAAAAATTATTAGCACGACAACTCAGAAGATTAGACGATGAAAAAACTATACATAGTATTAGATCGGTACAGGGAAATACATTGACTATACCAAAAGACATTAATGACACATTTTTACAATATTATCAAAATCTTTATTCATCTAAATTAACAGGGCAAACAGATGAAATGGAAACATTTTTAGAAAAATGTCATTTTAATAAGATAGATTTTGAGAGTAGGCAATTATTAAATGCTGAAATATCGGTAATAGATATCGAAGAATCAATTGGATCGTTAAAAAATGGTAAAACAGCGGGCCCCGATGGCCTGAGTGCAGAATTTTATAAAAAATTTCATGAACTACTTTCATCAAGATTACAAACAGTGTATAGACATACCTATGAGTTAGGAAAGTTACCAGAGTCTTTAAATGAATCTACAATTACATTAATTCCTAAATTAGATAAGGATCTAGAAGATCCTGGATCATATCGAGCGATTGCCCTTTTAAATACTGATCAAAAAATATTAACTAAAGTACTGTCTCGGAGGCTAAGCTTAGTGATTTCCAAAATAATACATTATGATCAAACAGGTTTTATTCCAAAACGTTATTCATCACATAATCTTAGACGCTTGTTTAACATTATATACTCGAGAAGAAGAAGAGATAGTGAATTAGCAGTTATATCGTTGGATGCTGAAAAAGCATTCGACCAGGTGGAATGGTCATATTTATTTAATATAATGGAAAAATATCAATTGGGGGATGGATTTTGTAAATGGGTAAGAATATTATATTCTAATCCTACAGCAAGAATTTTAACCAATCAAATACTATCACCTAAATTTAGACTTTTTAGGGGATGCAGACAGGGATGTCCGTTATCCCCTTTATTATTTGCTTTGGTGATAGAACCTCTGGCCGAAAGAATCAGATCAGAACCCGAAATATATGGGTATAATACTGACACAACAAATAATAAGATATCTTTATATGCAGATGATATTCTGATTTATATTACTAAGCCGGAATGTAGTATTCCCAAGTTATTTAATGTTATAAACGAATTTAGCGTATTTTCAGGATATAGGATTAATTGGAATAAAAGTGACATTATGCCTATAATTGGTATAAATGTAAATATATTACAAAAATACCCATTAAAAATAGTTACAGATAAATTTAAATATTTAGGAGTCAATGTGTCTAAATCCTATAAATTATTAATTAAAGCTAATTATTATCAATTATTAGAGAAACTTAAAAAAAACATTTTATATTGGAAAACACTCCCTATATCTATGATCGGTAGGATTAATGCTATAAAGATGATTTTTTTACCATAATTGTTATATTTATTTCAAGCAATTCCTTTTTTTCTCCCAAAAAGTTTTTAAAAAAAAATTGATACTATAGTTAATAATTTTGTCTGGGATTACAAAAGTCATAGAATAAGTAAAAAACACTTATGTAAGTCTAAGATAAATGGAGGGCTGGCACTTCCAAATTTTCTATATTACTTTTGGGCAGTCCAGATTAAGAATATGAATTTTTGGTGGGTAAATATAGACGTTGAACCAATGTGGTTAAAAATGGAAAAGGAAGACTGTTCACCTTTCAATATAGAGTCGATTATTTTCGCACCTAAGGAAGTACAAAAAAAGACTTATAGGGACAACCCTATAATTCATAATAATAGGCGTATTTGGAAACAGATAGTTAAGACCCTATATCTGGATAATCTTTCTTTTAGGTTACCAATTAGGAATAACCCACTGTTTAAACCCTCAATCTTAGATGCGGGGTTTAGACTGTGGGAGGATTTAGGAATTAAAAGGATAGGACACCTTTATAGAAATGGAAATTTTTTATTATTTGAAGAGTTACAAGATATTTTTGGATTACCTTCACAACATCATTTTAGGTATTTACAAATTAGAGATTTTATTAAATGTAACACACAAGACTATAAAAAAAAAGATCCAGGCTTATTAGATGAGCTGTTTAATTTACATCCAAATACGGATAAGCTTATAGCTTATATATACAATACTATTTTAGATAAAGAGAACCCAACAACTGAAACATATCGTCAAGCATGGGAAAATGAAATCGGATTACCTATAACAAAAGAAACTTGGGAAGAATGCTTACAAAGAATACATTGGTGTTCTTTGAATGCCAGACATACACTGATACAATTTAAAGTTATATATAGATTACACTACTCGAAAACCAAATTAAAAAGTATTTTTCCTAATCTCTCCTCTATTTGTGATAAATGTAAGAATCTTGAAGCAAATTTAATGCATAGTTTGGTAACGTGTCCACGGTTGAATTATTATTGGATTGAAATTTTTAAAGTTATTTCGGAAGTTCTTAAGGTTGAACTCGACCCAGACCCAAAATTAATAATATTCGGAATCCCGGAGCCAAATTTGGTACTCACGGTTAATCAAAGAAATTTTTTTGATTACTGTTTAATAATAGGGAAAAAAATGATACTTAAATTTTGGAAGGGAACATTATCTCCAACAATTAAAATGTGGAAAGCAGAGATGTTGGAGACGTTGAATTTGGAAAGAATTAGATTTGTCCTTTTGGACAGGTATAATTCTTTTGAATCGATATGGTCTCCATATATACAGTATTTAGAAAAGTAGCTATTCTTGGGATCACGGCTCGACGGACACCCTATGGATCCGATGCGAATAACTTACTTATAATTGATATTATTGTGCATTTATTAGAGATATTTCTGAATGAAATAGTATTTCGTATAATGACTTTAGTTTTTGTTTATATATATGTAATATTTTTGTTTTTCAAATTTTCCCTTTTTATTTTCTTTTTATTTACGATTGAAGTATGTGGGAAGAATAATTTTTTTTTTTTTTTTTTTTTTTTTAATTTTTTTTTTTTTTTATTTACTCTTTTTTCTTTTCTCTTTTATATATCTTTTTCTTTATTTCCAAAAAATAGAAGATATTAAGTATTGATATGTTATTTGTAGTAATATTGAATTAAGGTGTTAGTTTATAAAGTAAGTTTTACATTGTAAACGGTTTACCTCAAATAAAAAAATATTACACAAAAAAAAAAAAAAAAAAAGAAGAACCGCTCTACTACTATACTGAAATCCTCTTGTTGTGAAGGCCAACATTCCATTAGCTTTCTTCACTGCCTGCTGTACCTGCACGCCAACTTTCAGTGACCGGTGTACAAGGACACCCAGGTCTCGCTACATCTCCCCCTTACATAAGCTAACCTCATTGAGATAATAATCGTCCCCCTTGTTTTTGCCGCCAAAGTGGATAAACTCACATTTATCTATATTATACTGCATCTGCCATGCATCTGCCCACTCACTCAACCTGTCCAGGTCACCTTGCAACCTCCTAACATCCTCTTCACAGTTCACACTGCCACCCAGCTTTGTGTCATCCGCAAACTTGTTATTGTTGCTCCTAATTCCCTCTTCCAAATCATTAATATACATGGCAAACAGTTGCGGCCCCAAAACTGAGCCTTGCGGCACTCCACTCACCAGTACCTGCCATTCTGAAAAGGACCCGTTCACTCCTACTCTTTGCTTCCTGCCTGCCAACCAATTTTCTATCCACGTCACCACCCTACCCCCAATACCATGTGCTCTAATGTTAGTCACCAGTTTCCCGTGTGGGACCTTATCAAAGGCTTTCTGAAAGTCTAGATACACTACAAGTAGCAGCGGGATGGGAGCATGTGCAGAGAGGCAGAGGAGTGTTAAATGAGGTTAGAAGCACTAGGTAGCAAGGTGAAAAGTAAAAGTGGCAGACAGACAAATCCAGGGCAAAAATTAAAAAAGGCCACTTTTCAACATAATAGTAAGATTAAATGAGAACTTACCAGTTTGAAGTTTGATCTTTATTTTATGAGGAGTTACAATGAGGGGTTACGTGAAGAACCCCGCCAGCCCGCATGCGCATCAATCTTCAAAGCAACCGTGTGAAATCACAGATAACAGTAATTGAAGCGACAGTAAGATTATAAATCTAGTACTACCAGATGACCTTTGTGATATGAGGGTTGGGAGCGGAGGGCACGTTATCGCTCATCGTAACGCTTCATAAAATAAAGATCAAACTTCAAACTGGTACGTTCTCGTTTAATCTTACTATTTTACTTCAGAGTCACTTGAGTGATTGTTTGAAGATTTCAAAGCTCTGTGATTTCATTCCGTGAGAAACTAGTCTACACAACCACAACTGCTTCATTGGCAGATGAGGGAAACATTCATAATGAATAAATAATCATAATAGTAACCCCTGTAATCGGGGAGGGACTCTACAACTGAATCTTAAACATAGTTGCCAAAAAAACCCTGGTCTGCCAATGGGTTATTATAAAGTGTTTGGAAGATTCGCTCGTTCGACCGTCCTGCAGCTGGTAGGATGTGGTCCAGCGGAACGTAAATAACCCTTGCTACTGATGTTGTAGCAGACCTGGTGGAGTGATTTAAGTCGTATTTACTCCTATATAAACCAAACTCCATTTCACCGCCTGGGGATGGTCTGAACTTACACCTTCTTATAAAGCTTTTTGGAACTAACAACATTGCTAGTTCAGAGCCTCTAGGCTCTTGGTGACCATGACATATTGTTGTAAATGTGTGACCTCACATAACTGTAGGTCCCTGAATATGTAATGAAGCTAGTTTGGGACATGACTCCCGTGCTGCTCTGCTTAACTAAAACATAAATAAATATTTGCAGGTGTAACCATCCTGTCCAGTCACAATTATGTAGTGACTGGACCCGTTGCGCTGAGACCAGCGCCATGAGGATAACCACTTTATGAGGTGGCCAAAGGTAGGATGTAGCTAGAGCCCCCGGCGAAGCAGTGCCGGCACAATGTCAGTGTCCCATACTGCCCTGTACTAGTCCTGGGGGAACTTGTGTTTATTTATTTTTTATTTTATTTTATTTTATTTCTTTTTGTTTATTTTTGTTAGAAGTAAGTACAATAGTGTGGTACTTGAGTACTTAATACATACATACATATCTCCATTCTTGTACAACTTCGTATTTTTAATTTAATAATAGAAGAACAGTGAGAGAAAAAATAAATAAAGAGTGTCGGAATAGATAGACAAGCGAGTAGAAACAGATAGCAAAAGAAATAAAGTACAGAAATGAGAAGCTAAAAAGATTGAAAGAAAAGAAGAAAGTAGAGGAAAGAGAGATTAGGAGAGATTTACCTATTTCGTATTTTTGCCCATCCGTCACCCGGTTCTAAACCATTTAATTTCTAAGGTTATGTATGTTGCACCATATGCTTGTAAAAAGTTGATAAAAGGAGACCAAATCTTTAAGAATTGGTCTACTTTGCCTAGTAGGAGGAATCAAATTTCTTCAAGATGTAGCGTTTCCGACATATTTGAAATCCACATTTTGAATGTTGGCGTGGTTGCGTTTTTCCAAAATTTGAGTATGTTTTTTTGCTGTTATTAAACCATAATTAAGAAAAGCTTCTTGGAATATAGTTAGTTTACTTCCCTCTTCCATTGATCCAAAGATAATCAGTTCTGTATTGGGGTTCAATTTTGTGTTAAATAGTTTTGTAAAAATTCCAAAAATTTCATTCCAAAATTTATGCCGTTTTGTACAAGAGACAAAGGAATGTGCTATATGGAACTTGTGTTTATGATCCTTTACAAACTCTATATCCGGGATGAGCCCGACAGAATGGACCCAATTCGCTGGAGCAAATATGATGGGAATGCACATTAAGCACAGTTAATGGCCCTATAACTCAAATTTTGTCAAAGATCTATTGGAAAATGAACTTCAATTCATCCGTATCTGTACCGTATTAAATGTAACATAGCATTAAACAAAGCTCTTCCCATCTCCTGGAGAGGAAACTGTACTGCTTTTTTGAGATGCTATCCCTGCCCTCTGCAGTGAGCACATACATGGGTCGGTGTGACAACCCGAGCCCTAGGAGCAGTCTACTCAGAATCTGCAAAAGAATAAGATGATTTTATCATGCAGAGGCTGGTTTTCCGAGCCACAGGCTGACCAGCAAAGCTTTATGTTTAGAATAACCATATAAAGTTGTATTAATATACCTGACAAACAGGAATCAAGGCTGCATAGCCCAGTCAGCCAGTACGAAAGCCTAAGCGGGATCTTGCTGCTCTATTTCAAGTTCTGACTGATGGGCGAAATGGAGCGAAACATAACATTCCTCCTTCTTGTAGCGATAATGCATCTCTCGCCACTGTTATGCCATATAGTTTTGCAGCCGGTGAATAAGCATGAAACATCATATCAATATTCGGTGTTCCATTGAACCATTTTTTCATAAATACTTTGTGATCCAACACTCATTCTGTGTTGTCATTGATCTGTACTTGATGATACACCAGTGGCAAATGCGATTATGTAAATTAGTACAGGGTGCTTTTACTTGATTACACCCATGTGACTAACGTATGCCACCACCATTGTGTATCAACCTGAAGTTGAGCATGCAGATTATGCATATTTGCTCCATAACCCATCACCCATATGATGCACCTAGGGTCTATGGATAGTTGATAGCAATAACCAAAGAATTGGCAATGATATAAATCTCCTCCACCTCCAAACTAGAGATGACATTTGCAATTTTCCACCTTAGAGCACTTAGCATCAGTTTGTAATATACCTGAGTTTTTACTGACCAAACTAGTGGAGCAATGCTGAATAGTGTTCGTCCATCATTATGACTTTATTAGCTTCAGCTGGTAATAGCATAGGTCTGTTAACAATGACCTAGCCGACACTTGAGAGGTTGCTACTTTCACAGCTGAAACACAGCTACTATATTGCCAATTACTCTTGATGAATAAAAGGCTGCTTAAACAACAAGGTTGTTACAGGTTCCCATTAACTCCGATCTCTTGTCCCAGGGCAGAGTCACAGGCTAATTAATAGTTGAAGGTAAATCCCAATGACCAACAAGTATATTGGTAACTACTTAATTTTAACTTGATGGATGAGGGATCCTACAAAGCCCTTCCCATCTTGGAATTTCTCAAATATAGTTTGAGGCTGAACAATTGATTTTTGCAAAATAGAGCATTAGAATATCATCCAGACTAAACATAACAAGTTTAAACTCAGAGGAGCCGAAGCACCAAATTTAGTAATTTGGTAAATACCTGGGTAAATAATTTAGCCCATCTTGCAATGTTTTACTGTTATTATTACTGTTATCATTGCCTTATCATTAGCAAATTATCATTACTGTTATCATTCTCCTGATAATTTCAAATGTCTCCGGTGATCCCTGTAAATGGGAACTGAATGGAATGTATCTTTGAGATCCTTATGAAAATCAGTTGTTAGTCAGTAACGAAATTTCCTATTCGGAAAGTTTATACTGCGCATACGAGTTACACGACCTTCTCCATTTTAACAATGAACGGCCACGTCTGCCATCATTCCGTGCCTGCCTGGAACGACAACTCTGGACGGATTTCCGAGCCTGCCTTGGAAGACAATTCTGGCCATAATAATGAGCCTACCTCCTAATTCCGAACCTGCCTCTAAAGGCAACTCTGGCCATAATTCTAAGCCTGCCGTGAAAGACAACTCTGGCCATATTTCGATCCTGTCTCGAAGCGATCCTGGCCATAATACTGAGCCTAACCTTCCAAGCAGGTTTGGAATTAGGGCCAGTATTCTCTTCCATTCCTGCTTGGAATGTTAGTATTGTGCAGTTTTACATGTGTGTTGTACAAACAAGTGTAAAATTACCAACTTGTAAGTGGTCCACTTACCCCATGTTTTGGAAGTGCCGAACCCACCTACCTGCATGGTTATAGAGTAGGACTGATAGAGTGCATGGAACGTCTGTCCAGTTTTCACGCTGCCATAGTTTCAGTGAACCGCTTACTGCCAATGGAGGCGTGGAGTGTGTTATCGCCGAACCGATGAATCTTTGCTTGTCGTTGGTACCTTGATTGGTCTGACAGCTTTTGCTTCCTCATCCAGGTTTTGCCTGTTGAATAGGTCTTACCTGAATAGAAGATTCGGCGGCTAGAGCTCTGTTCACTGCCGGCACTTGTAGCGTGAGGGGACCTCTGACCCCTTCCAGGTATTCTGCCAACGGCTGGTAACCAACTCTTCTGGCAGCAACACCTTTGTCTGCGAGGATTGCCTTGAACCCATACACATGTGCTCCAGTATGTTCCACGTACATACTTTAGAATTTGAAGTCAGTTACCTACTGACCATTCGTACTCCACTCCATAAAGGGGGAAATCATAAGCAGACCTGAACAGGTGCTGGCTCAGGCCCCTGAAGGTACCTGCACTGATATGGCCTCTCCAATAGGCCTATACCAGAATGGAACATACTCAGCGGCAGAATAATTCTGGCCCCGCATGCTCTCCTCCACCAAGAGGGAGACATTGAGCAGCCCTGAATAGGCGCTGCTGGCGCGGGCTCTCCCATTGGCCGGCGCTGACACTACTCCTGTTGTAGTGTGTCTTTTTGGAACATCCTCTCCATTAGGAGCTCCATCCAATTTAGCCCCAAAATGTCAATTATCACCGGAGGGGAACCCTCCCGGCCTGACTCGTCCCGAGTCCATAGGCCTGACCGCTTTATTGTTGGTTATACCCCATGTCCTGGGGACCACAGTGGTGTGGGAGCTGCTGACCGTACTGGCAGTGACTGTGGTAGTGATACCGCCTCCTGCATTTACCCCTCCACGGGAACCACAGCGGTCTGGGAACCGCTGACCGCACTGTCAGCAACTCTGGTAGTGATACCAACTCCTGGATTTACCCCTCCACGGGAACCACAGCAGTCCGGAAGCCACTGACCGCATTGTTAGCGACTGAAGTCACGAACCCGACAGCCGCCCGCTCCCGCGATTCCGCGGTTCTGACCGGAGTCTCCCCACTGCCCAAGCCGGTTTCCCTGCGGCGCGCCGGACTTCGTGACAATCCAGCAGGAAACCTCTACAAAAAGAGGTTCCTGCAAGAGAAAACAGAACCTGGTAAGAAATACAAAACCTACCTGTATGTTTAAACTTACCGCTGGCAGGACCGTTGCGCCTGCCAGTCAGTCGCTGACCATGCAAAAAGGAGTAATGACGTGCATGCGGGCTGGCGGGGTTCTTCACGGATTCACTCACGTGACCCCGAAGTAAAATTGTATAAGGGGTAAGAGTGTTGTAAAAACAAGCCTGAAGGCTTTGTGTCTCAATGCAAAGAGCATTCGTAATAAGGTGGATGAGTTGAACGTGCAGATAGTTATTAATGAATATGATATAGTTGGGATCACGGAGACATGGTTCCAGGGTGACCAAGGCTGGGAGCTGAACATCCAGGGATATTCAATATTCAGGAGGGATAGACAGAAAGGAAAAGGAGGTGGGGTAGCATTGTTGGTTGGAGAGGAGATTAACACAATAAAAAGGAAGGACATTAGCTTGGAGGATGTGGAATCGATATGGGTAGAGCTGCGAAGCATTAAGGGGCAGAAAACACTAGTGGGAGATGTGTACAGGCCACCTAACAGTAGTAGTGGAGTTGGGGATGGCATCAAACAGGAAATTAGAAATGCGTGCAACAAAGGTAAAACAGTTATAATGGGTGACTTCAATCTACATATAGATTGGGTGAATCAAATTGGCAGGGGTGCTGAGGAAGAGGATTTCTTGGAATCTATGCGGGATAGATTTCTAAACCAACATGTAGAGGAACCAATGAGAGAGCAGGCTATTCTAGACTGGGTATTGAGTAATGAGGAAGGGTTAGTTAGCAGTCTTGTTGTGCGCGGTCCCTCGGGCAAGCGTGACCATAATATGGTTGAGTTCTTCATTAGGATGGAGAGTGACATTGTTAATTCAGAAACAAGGCTTTTGAACTTAAAGAAAGGTAACTTTGAGGATATGACGTGAATTGGCCAAGATAGACTGGCAATTGATTCTTAAACGGTTGACGGTGGATATGCAATGGAAGGCATTTAAAGACTGCATGGATGAACTACAACAATTGTTCATCCCAGTTTGGCAAAAGAATAAATTAGGGAAGGTAGTGCATCCATGGATAACAAGGGAAATCCAGGATAGTATCAAAACAAAAGATGAAGCATACAAATTAGCCAGAAAAAGCAGTCTACCGGAGGACTGGGAGAAATTAAGAGTTCAGCAAAGGAGGACAAAGGGCTTAATTAAGAAAGGGAAAATAGATTATGAAATAAAACTGGCAGGGAACATAAAAACTGACTGCAAAAGTTTTTATAGATATGCAAATAGAAAAAGATTAGTTAAAACAAATGTAGGTCCCTTGCAGTCAGAAACAGGTGAATTGATCTTGGGGAACGAGGACATGCAGACCAATTGAATAACTACTTTGGTTCTGTCTTCACTAAGGAAGACATAAATAATCTGCTGGAAATAGCAGGGGACCGGGGGTCAAATGAAATGGAGGAACTGAGTAAAATCTAAGTTAGTAGGGAAGTGGTGTTAGGTAAATTGAATGGATTAAAGGCCGATAAATCCCCAGGGCCAGATAGGCTGCATCACAGAGTACTTAAGGAAGTAGCCCCAGAAATAGTGGATGCATTAGTGATAATTTTTAAAAACTCTTTAGATTCTGGAGTAGTTCCTGAGGATTGGAGGGTAGCTAATGTAACCCCACTTTTTAAAAAGGGAGGGAGAGAGAAAACGGGGAATTACAGAGCAGTTAGTCTAACATCGTTAGTGGGGAAAATGCTAGTGTCAGTTATTAAAGATGGGATAGCAGCACATTTGGAAAGTGGTGAAATTATTGGACAAAGCCAGCATGGATTTATGAAAGGTAAATCATGTTTGACGAATCTTATAGAATTTTTCGAGGATGTAACTAGTAGAGTGGATAAGGGAGAACCAGTGAATGTGTTATATCTGGACTTTCAGGAGGCTTTCGACAAGGTCCCACACAAGAGATTAGTATGCAAACTTAAAGCACAAGGTATTGGGGGTTCAGTATTGATGTGGATAGAGAACTAGCTGGCAAACAGGAAGCTAAGAGTAGGAGTAAACGGGTCCTTTTCAGAATGGCAGGCAGTGACTAGTGGTGTACCGCAAGGCTCAGTGCTGGGACCCCAGCTATTTACAATATATATTAATGATTTGGACGAGGGAATTGAATGCAACATCTCCAAGTTTGCGGATGACACAATGCTGGGGGGCAGTGTTAGCTGTGAGGAAGATGCTAGGAGGCTGCAAGGTGACTTGGATAGATTGGTTGAGTGCATAGCAGATTCAGGATAATGTGGATAAATGTGAGGTTATCCACTTTGGTGGCAAGAACAGGAAAGTAGACTATTATCTGAATGGTGGCCGATTAGGAAAAGGGGAGATGCAACGAGACCTGGGTGTCATGGTACACCAGTCATTGAAAGTAGGCATGCAGGTGCAGCAGGTAGTGAAGAAAGCGAATGGTATGTTAGCATTCATAGCAAAAGGACTTGAGTATAGGAGCAGAGAGGTTCTACTGCAGTTGTACAGGGCCTTGGTGAGACCACACCTGGAGTATTGTGTACAGTTTTGGTCTCCTAACCTGAGGAAAGACATTCTTGCCATAGAGGGAGTACAAAGAAGGTTCACCAGACTGTTTCCTGGGATGACAGGACTTTTATATGAAGAAAGGCTGGATAGACTCGGCTTGTACTCGCTAGAATTTAGAAGGGGGGATCTTATCGAATCTTACAAAATTCTTAAGGGAATTAAGAATTAAAACAACAGGTTAGATGCAGGAAGATTGTTCCCGATGTTGGGGAAGTCCAGAACAAGGGGTCACAGTTTAAGGATAAGGGGGAAGTCTTTTAGGACTGAGATTAGAAAAACATTTTTCACAAGAGAGTGGTGAATCTGTGGAAATCTCTGCCACAGAAGGTAGTTGAGGCCAGTTCATTGGCTATATTTAAGAGGGAGTTAGATGTGGCCCTTGTGGCTAAAGGGATCAGGGGGTTATGGAGAGAAGGCAGGTACAGGATACTGTTGGATGATCAGCCATGATCATATTGAATGGCGGTGCAGGCTCGAACGGCCGAATGGCCTACTCCTGCACCTATTTTCTATGTTTCTATGTTTCTACATCCACTGGCTCCATTCATCCATTTTACTTGTAACATGCTCAAAAAATTCCACAAGATTAGTCAAGCATGATTTTCCTTTCATAAATCCATGCTGACTTGGACCAATCCTTTTACTGCTATCCAAATGCCCCATTATTACCTCTTTAATAATTGACTCCAGTATCTTTTCCACCACCAAAGTCAGGCTAACTGGTCTGTAATTCCCCGTTTTCTCTCTCGCTCGCACTTTGATCTACTGGGCTTTAAATGAATCCTACATGACGTGCCCAATGAAAAGGCGGGTGAGGGGAGGGGGGATAGATTTAATAGGAATCTGAAGGGTAACTTTTTCACACAAAGGGTAGTGGGTGCATGGAACGTGCTGCCAGAGGAGGTAGTTGCAATGTTTAAGAAACATGTAGACAGGTACATGGATTGGATGGGTTTAGAGGGATATGGACCAAACGCTGGTAGATGGGACTAATGTAGATGGGACAGTTTGACCAGTGTGGGCAAGTTGGGCTGAAGGACCTTTTTACAAACTGTAAGACTCTATGACTCTCTGTTTTGCAGAGGAATGGCCACAGTGGATCCCTGAACACTCTGCCTACTCCCTTTCTTGGTGGTCACCCATCTATTCTCTGCACCTTCGGTGTGACCACCTCTTGACAACTCCTATCTATGACTTGCCCACTTTTAATCTTACCTTCCTTTTATTGACAGTTGTTAATTACCCAATTAACCAAGATGTGAGACTTGCCTTTAAAATTCTTCCCGCCCTTCGTCCAATGACGTAAACAATTGGAAATACCTGATCATTGACTTCTATCCTAAATACTTATTTTTGTCTTTTTTGCATAGCATTTCAAGTGGTCTTAAAGGTTCAAAGGTTCAAAGGTTCAAAGGTTATTTTATTGGTCACATACACCAATTGGTGTAGTGAAATGTTTCTTGCCAATGCAGCACATAAAAAAGAATACAGACATAACAATAATAAGATATTTTAAACATAAACAAAATCCCCCCACAATGGTTCCCATTATGAGGGAAGGCACAATGTCCAGTCCCCATCCCATGTCCACCCATAGTCAGGCCTATTGAGGCCTCAGCAGTCGCCTTCACGAAGGCCCGATGTTCCAGGCCATTCTTGCCGGGTGATGGTGTTCCAGAGTCGGGAGAATCCTCTCAACGGGTTGGGACACCCGGAACGGCCGCTTCCTTACCGGAGCCCGCGGCTTCCGAAGCCAACAAGGCCTCACTGAATGGAGCTCCACCACTGGCTCCCGATGTTAAAGTCAATGCTGCTGCCTGCAGCTGGCCGCTCCACAGACCCGCAGCTCCGCGATGTTTTTTTCGCCAGTTTCAGCTCACTGGAGTTCCAGCGCGGCGACCCAGGCAAGGCATCGCCCGCTCCCCGATGGCGCTCCAGCGTTGCGCCGCTGCCGAAGCTAAGGTTCTGGGCGGTCTCCTCAGGAAACACCGCTCCAGGCCCGCTGGCAGGCCACGAGGACGGGTCAAAAGTGCAGCCCGGAGAAAAGCTGCCTCTCGGACCAGATTGGGACCCTGAAAAGTAGTTTCCCCCCCCCCCCCCCATAAAAAAGAATAGACTCCAAAAGCAAAACACTTTAACTCACTAAAAATAAAGAAAAGAGTGAAAATCAAACAGCTGCAGGCTGGGCATTCATACCTTACAGGACGGCGCCCCCTATAACATACAAATGGTCCCTCTAAAATACATTTACTTCCTTTCCCATCTCATAATTTGCAAAATTCACTAATGCAAACGCATTTAATCATCCTATAAGAAAGTTTAATTGACTGGGATTTTATGGAAGTGGAAAGGCTACATTTAGACTCAGAGTCATACAGTGTGGAAAAAGGTACTTCAGCCCAACTTGCTCATGCCGACCAACTTGCTCCATCTAAACTAGTCCCACCTGTATGCATTTGCCCCATACCCCTCCAAACCTTTCCTATCCATGTACCTGTGCAAATGTTTCTTAAATGATGTGATAGTCCATGCCTCAACCATTATTTATTGTACTTTCAGACCGGTTTTGAAGGCACAGGTTTTCCTGTAAAAGTGGAATATCACTTTCATGGCTTGTCGTAGCAAGTTTTCAAATTTAGAATGGGAAGGTAATAACTGGGTATCAAAGAAATGAATCCTCACTGCAGATTGGAACATCACTCCTTGATATAATAAGGGATTTTTTAATCTTAAAAGAGACCCGATTTTAGATAGTGTCAGACTTTTTCACTTTTGGGGCAACTGTAAAACCTTATTTTTAATATTTCATTGCATCAGAAGAATGTAAACTTGAATTGATGGAAGCAATGGGAGCACATGGGATAATTAGATGGTAAAATAAAACAACTAGAGAATTTTTAAAGATGAAAGAAATCTGATTAAGAGAACAAAGTAAAATGGGTGAGGTGTAACCAGAAATTATTTCAATTATGAAAAAAACAGTTAAATTTTGCCAAGGGTAAGAATTTTACGAAAGTTTCCTGTTTAGAAAGCTGATACGGTTAGAACAGGGTGTAACTGCTGATTAGAAGAGGGTTGCACTAAAGAAAAGTGCAACAGAAGGTCACAGACTAGAATCTGACTGATATGTAGCATTGAATAAATATACTGAAATGAAACAAAATCTAATACAATTTTTTGTAAAATTACAGTACATATTAGGTAGTCTTAATGAAAATATTCTAACAGAAAATTAAAATTATGTGCCTGAGCCTTTGATGCTTTGTACTGTGCCCACTGAAGTGTAAATTAAATGGTTATTGTCTTTACAGTGTCTTGTGTATTAGTAATCACAGCTTTCAGATATCGCTTGATGTTGGCATACACTCAGGAGATATAAATATACAAACACCACTTCCTTTTGAGAGGGAACTTGCTAAATTAGTAATAATCTTGTGTTTAATGTATACACATCACATCAAATCTTTTGTCACACATCTGAGTATCATAACTGAATGTCCAATGGAGGGGGGGGATGGGGGGGAGTGAAACATCTACAAATTTAACAAATGTCCTATTGATCAATGTGAATAAATCAAAAGCCATCATCAGTAAATCTATTTAAGGTGATTGGCAAAAAGTGCCAGAGATAATGAGGAGAAGCTGTTTAATGCAATGAGTGGGCAGGATTGGGAATGTGAGGCCTAGTAGGTTGGTGATTAGAAGCTTTGCAAATAAAACCGTAAAAAGAACATAGCAACAGGCCTAAGCCTGAAAATTCTGAAGAAGGGTCCCAACCCAAACCGTTTCCTATCCATTTTCTCCACAAATGCTGCCTGATCCACTGAGTTCCTCCAGCATTTATTAATCTAAACAGGACTATACCATTTGGCCCCTTGAGCATGTGGTATTTAACAAGGTCAGGGCACTATAGTTTTAGAGACACACCATGGAAACTAGCCCTTCAGCCCACTGAATCCACGGTGACTATGTGTATGATCACCCATTCTCTACACATTTACAGAGGCCAATTAGACTACAATCCGGGGTGGGAGATTGCAACCTTCACGTGCAACCTTCACTGTTTTGATGAATGCAATCAACCTGGCGGGCACAATCAACTAAAATCAATTAGAACACGTTGTCCTGCAACTTTAGGCTGTGCACGCCATACGCAAGAAGAAGAAGAAGACTACAAACCCACACGCAAATTGGAAACCCACGTGGTCACAGGGAGAAGGGGCAAGCTCCACACAGACAGCACTCTAGGCCAGGATCGAACCGGAGTCTCTGGCACTGTGAGGCAGCAGCTCTACCAGTTGTGCTACACTATCTTTTACTAACCCTATAGCCTTTGATGTCATAAAATCTTTTGATCTTTGATTTGGGTGTAAATAGTAACTAAGCTTCTTGTGTAGAGAATTCTGATGGTGCACTATCCCGCCGGGCCGAGTGGTAGAAGGACCTGTTGGGCCCCAGGTCATGACAATAATACAGCAGCAGGTCTGGCTCACCTGCCGCGGAACCGGGAACCCACCTGGAGGGGGAAACCACGGAGCCCAGCTCCTGCTCGGCTCCAAGGAGCGGAGAACCGGAAAGCAGGGTGGTGGGAGTTGGCGACAGGGATGGACGCGAAAACAAAGGATCAGTAAGAAGAACCAGAGTCTTACCTTCCACAGCCACAAGATCGGCTGCAGAAGGCGACCCTGGAGCACAAAGACCAAGTTGGCCAGACGAGGAGAGGGACGATGGTTCACTGGTCGATCCGAATAGAGGCGATGGCTGCAATGGGCCTTGATAGCCAGCTGCAGCTGAAACTTTGAAAATGGCACCAAAACCTGGCAAATATTTCATATGGACTCAGTGGGCTGTTTTTATACACTCTTTACTTAATCTGACATGTATGAGAATATTTTTACTGAACCGTATGCAAAAACAATGTCACTGTACCTTGGTTAATGTGATAATAAAGAACCGTTGAACCATCCTGTATGATGATTTTTTTTTCCATCTCAGTCATGAATGACTAAACAGCAATGTTGAGAGAAAAAAGAGAGTATAGAAACATAGAAAATAGGTGCAGGTGAAGGCTATTCGGCCGTTCGAGCCAGCAGTGCCATTCAATATAATCATGGCTGATCATCCAAAATCACTACCCTACTCCTACTTTCTCCACAAATCCCTTGATTCAGTTAGCCCTAATAGCTATATCTAACACTTTCTTGAATATATAGAGTTTAGAACAATTAGAATACTGCCACTCTGCTATTGGAAGGATGTCATTAAGCTGGAAAGAGTGCAGAGAAGATTTACGAGGATGTGGTCAGAACTTTAGAGGTGGGTTATAGGGAACAATTAGATAGGCTAGGACTTCATGCCTTGTAGTGCAGGAAGCTGAGAGGTGATCTTATAGGGTGTATAAAACCATGTGGGGAATAGAGAGGGTGAATACCCAGAGTTTTTTACCTAGGAAAGGGGAATTCATATCAAAAGGACATATGTTAAGCTGAGAGACAAGATTTAATACAAACCTCAACGGTTCCGCCTTCCACATTCTGTTAGTCCCAACTACAAAAGAATCAGACAGTTGGACAAACATTTGGAGGAAATTTTTGAAGGGAGGTGGGTCAAGAGCATAGGGATGGGACTGGCAAGATTGCTCTTCGAAACCAACTTTTAAACCAATCAAAATATTCTGCAAAATATTCTTCATTGAAGTCTACCTGCAAATAAGCCAATGTAAACAACAAAGGAATTGGTACAAAATGTTTATTTTTCTTCATAATATTTTGTAAGTATTTGGCAAAGATGCTCCCAAGGCCCAATATTATGTCATATATTTAATATTGAGAAATATCCCAAGGTGTTCCATGCAGACACAATCAACAGCATAAAGCACCTTGACTTACAAAATCTCCCAAGGTCACACAATACTTTAGTTCAGTTTAGAGATACAGCACGGAAACAGGCCCCTTCGGCCCACCGAGCCCGCACCAACACTACAGTATGCTACACACAAGGGACAATTTACACATTTTACTGAAGCCGACCCGAAACGTCGCCTATCTCCTTCGCTCCTTAGATGCTGCTGCACCCGCTGAGTTTCTCCAGCTTTTTGTGTAACCCTAACTTACCAATCTGTACATCTTTGGAGTGTGGGGGGAAACCGGAGCAGCCGGGGAAAACCCATGTGCTCACAAGGAGAAACGTACAAACTCCATACAGACAGCAACTGCAGTCAGGATTGAACCCAAGTTTCTGACGCTACAAGTCAGCAAACGTGTGCCACTTATTAGACAAAATACAACTTTGAGATATGAGAAAAGATAACCAAATAAATAAGTTTTTGCAAGCACCAGAAAGCGAAGGCAAAGAAGCAGAAAATTCTAGGAAAGGAATTCTAGATTTTGAGCTGCACAACTGGTGGAATTGCTATTTAAAAAAAATACGGGAAACATAAATGGTCAGATCCCGAGAAACATAGAGACCACGGAAGATTATAGGACAATAACTGGTTTGAAGGATAGGAATGGATAAGGCCACTGAGAGATTTAAAGACAGGTGAGAATTTATAAGCAGAGCTATTCTGGAATTAGAAGCCAATGTACGTTAGCAAGCATTGGGATATGTTTAGTGTGATGCATGTTCATACTTATTTGTTTCCATTTCCCATAACATTCCAAATGGTCGTAACATACAAACGATCCATCTCCAAAATAAATTTTCTCCCTTTCCCAGCTCAAAGTTTGCATAAATCACCCATAGAAACCTATTCAATCATCCTCTAAGGAAGTTTAATTGATTTGGGATTTTATGGAAGTAGAAAGACTGGACCTGGACTCATAAAGTCATACAGCGTGGAAACAGGCCCTTCGGCACAACTTGCCCACGTCGACAAAGATGTTCCATCGACACTGGTCCAACCTACAGGTATGTGTATTTTTTACCTATATCCCTCCAAAGCAATGCTATCTACGTACTTGTCTAAATGTTTCTTCAACATTGTGATAGTACCCGCCTCAACCAATATTTATTCTGGAAACCACATATAGACCACGTCAAAGCAAAACTGGCAAAGTCTATAGCAATATTGGGGAGATCAAGATTTATTCTGGACCACAAATCATTACATACTCTGTATAATACACTCATATTGCCATATCTGAGTTACTGTGTGGAGATATGAGGTAACGCCTACAAAACCAACCTACAACAATTATGCACATTACAAAAAAGAGCAATAGGAATCATCAATAACGTTGGATATCTTGAACATACCAATTTATTATTGTTAAAGTCACATACACTGAAGTTTACCCATCTGGTTAAATTTAAGACTGCACAAATCATGTATAAAGCAAGAAATAATTTACTGCGGGGAAATATACAAAAACTGTCTATGGAAAGATAGGGCGGGTATAATTTGAGAGGGGAACTTAATTAATAAAAACTCAATGTCAGAACAACTCTTAAATGTATGTGCATCGCAATCTGCGGGGTGAATTTGTGGAATGGTTTGGAACAGGAGATAAAACATAGCACAAACATAATTCAGTTTAAAAAGATGTACAAACACACTTTTTTCAAAGGATATTGGGATGAGGATAGGTGATTTTGAGTGGGATATTTGTTATACTGATTGTATTGGGAAGGATGATTATAGGGTGATGGGGTAACTATATGACTAAGAGATACTGTATAGTACAGGAGGGTTTTTTTTCTTTTTTTTCTCTCTTTTTTGTATGGCTTTGTAAATATTTGATTAGTGTATAAATGTAAATAATTTGGTGTACATATGGAAATAGGAGTTTATAGCTGCTAAATTTGTATAAGATAATTATAAGCAGTGGGAATGAGACGTGGGAATTAATACGCTTTGGCTTCTTCCTGCTCCTTTTCGGACACATACCATTCATTTATTTATAAATATTGTTTATGACACTTTATAAATATTCTTCTTTTTGTTTTTTGAATTTTGTGTATGCAGTTTCACACTTGCTTTTTATTTTTTAGTCTGTTTGAAATAAAGGATTTATTATTATTATTATTCCACTTCAGGCCCAGTTTGAAGGCACAGGGTTTCAAAGACCGTAGAGCATTATAGGACAATGACTGGTTAGAAGGATGGGAACGGACAGAGGCCACAGAGAGATTTTAAAACAGATGAGAAATGTTTAAGCTGAGCAATTGCCAAATTAGAAGCCAATTAATTTTTGCAAGCATTGGGATAGAGCAGTGCGAGGTTGTTACATTTCACTCTGGACCACATCTTAAATGACTAAAAGTCTGATCTTGACCGCTTTGGCTAATTGTGGTGTGATTTCCGTGAGAACGTTGCCACCTACGGCTGTCATTTTTGGCCAGCTCGCTCAGAACCCCCCTCCACCTTCCTGGACCAGAGGATTTTCCCATTGATGAAAAATCAGAGAGATATTAATGTTTTTAAAGAATTCGCCATTCTCTCTGCTGCCCCTGCTGGAGGGAGGGGGAGGGACTATAAAACCACGAAGTGGTGTGCCTCACTCAGTCTCTGCAAGAAGCAGGAAGCCAGAGGGTCACGTCTCTCTGAGCTCTGAGTAGCACTGAACACATGTCTACTCAACTGTGAGTGCCCTTAATGTGGTTTGAAAATGAAAATATGGTTGAAGTAAAAAGGCACTGCCTGCAAATGTTTGTTTGGGGGGTTTGGGGTGAAGTAAAACGGCACTGCTGCAAATGGTGGCTTGGGTGCTTTGGGTTGAAGTTCAAAGGCATGACTGCAAATGGTGGCTTGGGTGCCTTGGCTTGAAGTTAAAAGGCACTACTGCAAATGGTGACTTGGGTGCTTTGGGTTGAAGTTAAAAGGCGCGACAGCAAATGGTGGCTTGGGTGAATTGGGTTGAAGTTAAAAGACACTACTGCAAATGGTGGCTTGGGTGCTTTGGGTAACTTCCTGTTTGCACTGTATATTGATTTTAACGCTACCACTTACGGCTGTGATTTTTGGCCATCTCAGTCCCCCTCCGCTCAGCAGGTGCAGAGGATTCTTCCCATCAATTAAAAATAAAAGTGTTATTAGTGTTTAATAAATGTTGAGAATCTCTCTCCTGTCAATCACGCCATGAAGGCCACACCTTTTCCGGTGGGAGGGGTTATAAAACCCGGAAGTGTGGCTGTGGCTCAGTCTCTGCATGATGGGGGAGGGAGAGGTCACAACTCTGTCTGAGCTGTGAAACAACTAAACACACTTAATGTCTACTGAACTGTGAGTTTGGTGTTTTGTGTGGTTTTATGGTGGCTTTATGGTGGTTTCACCCTGCTTGAAATTGTAAAACTGCATTTGAATGTGGTGGCGTTGCACCCTGCATGAAATGGTATGAAGCTGCATTTGAATTTTGTGGCCTTGTACCCTGCTTGAAATGGTATGAAACAGCACTTGAATTTGGTGGCCTTGCACCCTGCTTGAAGTGGTTGGAAACTGCACTTGAATTCGGTGGCCTTGCACCCTGCTTGAGATGGTAGGAAACTGCACTTGAAGTTGGTGGCCTTCCATCCTGCCTGAAATGCTAGGAAATGGATTTGAATTTGGTGGCCTTGCACCCTGCTTTAAATGGAATTTCAAGGAATAGCCATGAGTCCACTGCCAGCCCACCAGCTGTGAGTGAGCTGCCAGCACATCAGGCTTGAGGGACTGAGCTGCCACTCCAAGAACCCATACCAGCGCTCCAGAAAGCCCCCTCACTGGCCACCAATATTGGAATTGGAGGAGAGGTGGAATATTGCGTCGGGGGACCAGCCCTCCCTTGTGAACATGGGACCCAACGGGTCCCATTTAGTCAAGTTTTAAATAGAATACGTGTATCTTTGATTAATTCTGATGAATTACTTTGGGTTATGTGTTTTTATGTAGGATTTCATGATGCCCGGATTTCTGTAACATGTGTCATATACATGCAGGCATTGAAATCATAATGAGTTTTGAATATCTAGCTAGTCTGAAGAATGGTCTTGACCCAAAATGTCACCTATTCCTTTTCTCCAGAGATGTTGCCTGACCTGCTGAGTTACTCCAACTTTTATGTCTACTATTGGATAACCAGCTTATTTGCTTCTTGAAAAATGTTGATAAATTATCTTTTCTCTTTGTTGGTCATGAAAGAAACATCAGGAAAATTATATGGTTTCATGTAGAAATGTTTCTACTATTGTATTTTGTATGCAAATCAGTGAGTACATTTTTGGGCAAGTGAAAAATATGGTCCCTGGTATCAAAAGTGTAGAGTATCCTTATGCAAATCAACTGTAAAATACCCCTGAAAAATAGCACAAATGTAGCCTTAGTAACTACCTTCCCACCAATAAAGAGACATTGGCTAACCAATTGAATTTGTCCCAGCAGTCACAGTCATGACAACAGCAAAACCAATCATTATTTTGCGGCTCAGAAAGGACAGTCATAGTCTTTATCAGAATAACGTTAAAACAAACTGCACAACCTCTCTGCGATTTGAAAAGACATTCTTCTTTTATGTCTCCTTTCTGAGCCACATAAAATATTTTAATTGTGATAACACATTTAAAAAATGTTGAAATGCTCAATTTAGTTATCCAAAAGGTCTATCCAATGCCAGACCTTGCCACTTGTGTTATTTAGCGAGTATATTAATTGGATCTTTCCATCCCGCAAGCCCATGATATGCACTCCTTATTAAAGCTGTAAGGCTGTACAGCAAATTGTAACTCTCAGTCTGAAGAAGGATCTCGACCCGAAACATCACCCATTACTTCTATCTAGAGATGCTGCCTGTCCTGCTGGGTTACTCCAGCTTTTTCTGTCTATCTTCAGTTAAAATTTAACCTTTATTATGATTCTACAGTTCTTCATTATATATTTTACAGTTAATATGTTTGCATATCTGACAAATGATATACAGGATTAGGAAATCATGTTTGTTTTATAAAGATATTTTGAATAAAACTGATGCTCCATCTTGTGGTCATTGCAAGCAATGCTTTTTCTTTCTGCATTGACTTAATGAAGCTGAAAATGTCTGCATCACTGCTCATGCTGATCCTAACTAGATGTGAGAATTGAGCAAAGATAAATAGGGCACTCACACTGTTGCCCTGTTTCCGCATTCCACAGTCACATTCAGTGAGCTTGTTTCACTCTTTGCTGTGATATTGCATGACATTGGGCTTCATAACTCACATGATATAATGCCCTAAAAATGCTTTGGTGTCTTGAGAGGCATATTAAGCATGCAACATGTTGCAAGTGCAGAAATTTCTTTTGAGGAGTTATGCTGCTGAAAAATGCTATCACGAGGCCCAAGACATCATTCCATTTGCAACACCTCAGCATATCTTCATATCTTCATATCTTCATGCAACAAGACTTCAATACAATCAGTAAAAAGTGACAAATCATTTGTGCCAGCAAAGAATCAGGCAACGGCCATTCCTAACAAGGGTGGCATGGAAGTGTAGCTGCAGGGTTGCTGCCTTACAAAGCTAGAGACCTGGGTTCAATTCTGACGACAGGTGCTGTCTGTATGGAGTTTGTACGTATTTCTTGTGACCGCGTGGGGTTACTCCGGGAGCTCCGGTTTCCGACAACATTCCAAATACGTACAGGTTTGTAGGTTGTGCAGTAAGGAGCTGCTGCCTGACCTGCTAAGTTGCTCCAGCATTTTGTGTCTCTCCAGGTTTGGTAAGAACTGTAAATTGTCCCTTAGTGAACAGGGACTCAGCGGACCGAAGGGCCAGTTTCCGCACTGTATCTCAGAGCTCAGGGTTTAACCATTGATCAGAAACTCCTCTGGACTTGCCATATACTGTAAACATCACAAGCAAGGCAAGGGTTGCCTATCCTGTGGTGGGTGACCACTTTCTTGATGCTCCGCTCACCACCAACAAGGCACATGTCAGAATAGTGATGGAGTACTCTCCAACTGCCCAGACGAACGCCTCCAAAAACTCAGCATCAGTCATGACATATCTGCTGTGCTAGGTGTGGGCTCTTATATATCAGTGAGACCAGGCGCAGACCTGGCGATCATTTCGCTGAGCACCTTCGCTCAGTCCACCTTGGCCTATGTGATCTCCCGATGGCCAAGCACCTTAACTTCCCTTCTCAATCCCATACTGACCTTTCTGTCCTGAGCCTCATCCACTGTCAGAGTGAGGTCAAATGCAAATTGGAGGAGCAGCAGCTCATATTTTGCATGGGCAGAATACAACCCAGCAATATGAATATAGTCTGAAGAAGGGTTTCGGCCCGAAATGTTGCCTATTTCCTTCGCTCCATAGATGCTGCTGCACCCGCTGAGTTTCTCCAGCACTTTTGTCTACGTTCTAATATGAATATTGATTTCTCTAATTTTAAGTAACCTTTGCATTCTATCTTTCCCTCCCTCCCCACCCTAGTCGTCCTACTAGTTTCACTGTCGTCCTGCTTAGTTTCACTGTTAGTATCCACTTGGTATCACCTTTTCCGCAGCCAACAATGGAACATTATGGGTACGGTTGCCAACTTTCCAATTCCAAATAAGGGACAAACGGTCATAATACGGGACAAATTCCCAACGGCAATTTGTTGACCGATTTGCCCGTGGCTGCGTGAATGATGAGTTGGTCCTGGTACTGGACTGTACACAAACCAAAGCCGGCAAGCCAGCTGAGGAGTTTTGGCCTGGCACCCCATCCAATTCATGAACCGATGTTCGGTCATGAGAAGGAGGGGTGGTGGTGTCGGCGGTAAGCGAAGGTCCAAAGATCCGGGCTGCCGACCGACGGGGCCACAGGTGAGGCGGTGCTGCTACACTAAGGCGGGATGGGTGAGGCGGGGCCGGATGCGGGCTCCAACCCGACAGTCCCCTCGACCCAAATTGCAGCAGTCAAATATGGGACAAAGGCGGTCCCTTACAGGACAAAGCAATTTAGCCCAAAATACGGGATGTCCTGGCTAATATGGGACAGTTGGCAACCTTAATTATAGGCTCCATCTTTCCTTCATCATAGTTGCTGGCTTTGATTTGTTTTCTTCATACTTTTCATTCATTTATTCTTTTAACCTTTTTCATATCTCTAGTTTCCATCTACCCCGATTCACAGTCTCGACCCGAAATATCACCTTTTCCTTTCCACCAGAGATGCTACCTGACTGCCAGCATTAAGTGTCTAACCCAGTTGATTGGTGCCCAATCCATCACACTACATGCTCATTCCCTCCACTACTGACCGTCTGGTGATGCACAGCAGAAAGGGATTTCGAGTATTTTGATATTCTGCTGAAGGAAGTGATACAATTACCAGTAAGGATTGTGTGGTGGTATCTCTCAAACCCCTTTAGTTTCAGAGCCATGGCTACAGGGGGAAATTCCAGCCGCTGATCAGCACAAATCAATGTCCGAATGAGGTCGATATTGGCCACCTCACTTGGCCTAGGTACCATATTTTCGGGAGGAAATTTCAAGTGCACTCTCGTATTGTTGTCCAGATTACAGGAGGTGCCAGACCACGGGTTGCCGGAAATTCGATGGTGGACCTGTGCTATGTTTACATATCTATTGTGCTGCTGCAAGTAAGAAATTTTATTGTTCCACTTTGGGGCATATCACAATAAAACACGATCTAACTTCAAGTAACCCTTGCATTCCTGGGGCGAATGCCTGACTGGGATAATAGTTGCATCCTCATCAGGAAGTGACTGAATGACGGTTTCCCCCTTACCATACCCCCCTTCCCCCTCATAAAATACAAAAAAAAAACTCCAAAACATACTTTAAACATATTAAAAATAAAAAAAATAATAAAAAAACAAACAGACTGTAGACAGAGGCAGCCATCAACAGCGCCACCAGATGTGCTTACACTCACTGTCTGCGTCACCCCCGGATACTAATGTACAATGTTACAAAATTTTGAGATTTTAAAAATCAAGTCTGCAATTTATCCCATCAGATAAAGCATAAAAAGAAGTTTAATTTGACACCTAATTCACTTTCATATCTTCAGTATTAAGAAAGTTATGGCCATTTTCATACTCGGAAATTAGCATCTTGTTCCCCATTGCCTTTCAATTGCCTTAACTCAAAAGCTGTGATCTAGAACAGTTAAAAGCCCATATCTTTCTCAAAAATTAAGAGAACTCAATGAAATTTTCCGTTATTATAGATTGAAGCATTCTGAAACAAATATTAAACAATTTTACTTGGATTACCTGAAATTAAAGCATATAATTAGTTAGTTATCTAATTGTAGCTAATTACAAAATTCAATGAGTAGATCTAAACATCTATCCATTTCTTAAGAAAAGATAAACTTTTTTTAAATTGCCTAAGTGTCCAAATAACATTCACACAATAATCCACAATATAACATACTTTTTTAATCTCATTTTCATGAATTTCTGGGCCAAATGGAAGGAATTTAGTGTTTAATGCCTGCAAATTAATGCCCATTTAAATCAACTAGCGAGTGGGTTTTAGTGGAATGCGGTGGATTGGAACTTTGCGGTTTGCGGTGAAGTCGGGAGGAAAAATACTGTTGGTTCATACATTTTTTTGGACCCCATTTCGCAACATGAAAATATGATTAAAGCCTCCATAAAAACCAACTTTCAATATAAAAATAAACTGTGTACCTTTTTTTCTCCCCTACGCAAAATCCTTCCCGTTGTCGGCGCTCACGGCTTTTTAAGGTGATTTTTAAATTACTCTAGTTAATAAATAATCTAGTGTAATTTAAAAATACCTTCATGCATGAAATGTCAGAGCTATTTTTCTTCCGCAACGAAATCGCCCGACATGGATCTATTTTCCCTGTCTGTTGAAAAACGGCACTTTAAGCCCGCCCCCCTCTGAAAGGCGCCAAAGTCACGCACACGGGGAGTGGCAGAACTGCAGTGCTGCTCAAGGTAAGTTTTGTAACATACCTACTAATGCTCATATGCAAAGAGCACAAACAAAGCAAGGCTCGTTTCCCTTTCCGCTGACTCTCAGTCTCACCTATGCTTTCACCTATGCTTTTTTACACCTATGGCAGAGATACTATCTGACCCACCGAGTTACTCCATCTTTTTGTGTCTATCAACGCTTTAGTTTAGTTTAGAGATAGAGATACTGCGCAGAAACAAGCCGTTCGGTCCACCAATTCTATACTGACCTGTGATACCTGCACACTAACACAATGCTACACACACATCAGGGACAAGTTACAATTTTAACAAAGCCACTGACCTGCAAACCTGTTTGTTTTTGGAATGTGGGAGGAAACTGGAGCACCCAGTGAAAATCCACGGGGAGAACGTACAAATTATATGCAGACAGCACCCGTGGTTAGGATCGAACTCAGGGCTCTGGCTCTGTAAGGCAGCAACTCTACCACTGCTCCACCATGCTGCCCAGTGTGGTAATGGAGGAGCTCAATGTGGTCGACACTTGTCTCAAAAGGGAGAAGAACGATGTGCCTTTTCAGGACCCTAAATCTCCCATTGTATTCTCCTTCATGATACTGGAACCCTCAGAAAGCACCTGGACCTGATGGTATACCTAACCACCTTTTCTGAACTGTGTGGTCCACTTGCTGGAGTTTTTGCAGACATCTTCAATCTTTAATTACTCAGGTCGGAGGCTCCCACCTGCTTTAAAAGGGTATCAATAATACTGGTCCCCAAAGAACCGAAAGGTGACATGCTTCAAAAACTACTGACCGATGGCACTAATGTCCATGGTTAACAACATGTTTGAGAGAATATAGATGGAAAATACTGTAGTAACTCAGCGGGACAGGCAGAGAGACGGAATGGGTGACTTTTCGGTGATGTCTTGAGACCCTTCTTCAGACTAAAGAAAATACTCCAGCATTTTAGGTCTATCTTCAATTTAAACTTGCATCTGCAGTTCTTTCCTACACAAAGTGTTTGAGAGGTTGGTTATGGTACATGTCAACTGCTACTATAACAAGGACCTGTACTTTCTTCTTCTGAAGAGTTCTGACCCAACCTATCTATGTTCTCCAGAGATGCTACCTGACCCGCTGAGTTATTCCAGCACTTTGTGTCCATTTGCCTATCTGCAGCTTCTTGTTTCTAAACTACTGAAGGAACTCTGCAGATGATGTGAAACGGTGATCATCGCCACACTTTCACTACTACGTGATCTCCTAAATTCCTCCTGCAGTTTGTTTTTGCTTCAAATTCAAGCATTTTCAGTCTAGTGTCTACACTGATTGATGGGCTTCTGCTGGATCCTAATGACCTAGCCCATCTACATGTCCGGCCAATATGCCAGCAAGCTTGTGCTCAAGATTACTTTTGGTTATGTGATGCTGAAAGGAGGAAGTTGCATCTCACTCTAAAGAGGTTTGAGGTGGTAATGTCTGGATTACTTCCATTAGTTCATAAATTCATATTATAGCAGTGTAGCGGCACCAGACGTGGTGAATAAAGCCAGACGTCAGGCAGGTTCAAACAGTAGCTTATTCAGGTTGAACACGTTAGGTTGGTCCTCTAACTATAATATCATTGCTGCGGACTGCTAAGGTCTCGAGGTGATATAACCTTAAGTAGCAGGACTCTCCCTCTAGCCCATGAAGTCACGTGCCTGCCCTCGTACCTCCTGACGAGGGTTCGACCATAAGTGGCCCGTGTATTGGCTAACGCCACGGGACCCTCCCCCCCCAGAACCGGAGGACAGAATAGCATGGTCGAGGGCAGCTCCTGCATGTGGGTTGGGGCCACCCCAGGCGCGGGTTGGGACAGAGAGGCCCGCGGGCGCAGTCGACGCTTCGCGTGGGCAAAGGAGACCGATGCAGAAGCCACTGGATGGAAGAGACACAGTCGCATCTCCACGACCAGCTAAGGGATTGTATCCTGTGAAATACGCCCCCCGCAATGGCTGGGAGACGTCGGCAACAATGAGGAAAAAAAAAACCAAATAAAATAAATAAACTGATTGATAAACCCAGTGTGGTGATGCAGTGAAAACAAAATGAACAGAAGAATGAGGAAAATAAAATGAACCAGTGTCCATGGTGCAGGATAGGAAAGCTGTGCAGTGTTGCAGTGACAGCCTCCGACCTGAATGAGGTGCTGTTGCTGGTTGTCAGGCTGCAGGGACTGCATCCGTCCGGAAGGTGGCGCTGTGGACAACGGTGAGGCTGCAGTGATGGCATTCGATTTGACGGTGGTGCTGGGATGGCATCTGGCCAGAAAGTGGCGCTGTGGACGGTAAGTTCGTAAGTTCGAGCTTCTCTTCTGGCCGGCCGTGGCGGCCATTTTGGTAGTCGTGCGGCCTCTTGTTTCAGGAGTAATTCAAGACCCCGCTGCTGGGCCGGACAGGCAGCCAGCACCCAGGGATCTTCGGGGTCCACACCGGTGAGGAGCAGAAGGGCGTCTTCATCAGTCGCCCCAGGTAAGCCCGCCCTATAGGGTGGCTAGGCCTTGGGCAGCGGCCGGCGGGGCCAGGTGCGGTGCAGGGCAGGGAGTGGAGCCGTGGCCATGGTGAGGCTTGTTGCGGTGCCGGGGCTGAAACCGTGTCCGCGGTGAGTGCAGGGCCTGGAGCGGTGAGACCCGGTGCAGGGCCTGGAGCGGTGAGACCCGGTGCTGGGCCAGGATCAGTGAGTTCCGGTGCAGGGCCTGGAGCAGTGAGATCCGGTGCAGTGCAGGGCCTGGAGCCATGTCCGCGGTGCGAGGCCGGGCTCTGGTCCGTTGTCGGGAGTGGGAGAGTGGCAGGTACTCTCTCTGCTCCAGGGGCCATCGGGCGTGCATCTGTGATGCTGTGGGCAGGAGGATGCTACGCTCGCAACTCCTGCAGCAGCTGGTGGGGCAGCGGCAGCTGGTACAACCACTCCGCTCCAGTGGCTGGCTCCGGGCAGGTCATGCGGGAGAGCTCGGCGGCCATCACACAAGGCCTGGAGTGGTGTGGGGTTAAATGCGGGGCCTGGTCCATTGCTTCTCAGCTCCGGAGAGCAGCAACTGGTGGGGAAGAGGCGGCATCCCATATGTAGCGGCATACCTTACTGCAGGGGCGGGTTGGCAGCAGTGTAGTTCTGCAGGGCTGGGCAGCCGGCTGCAGACATCAGGTCTCCAGAGGCTGTGTGCTTCAGGAGAAATCCAAATTTCAATTTGGACAGTCGGGGGTCACCAATGTAGCAGCACCAGACGTGGTGAATAAAGCCAGACATCAGGCAGGTTCAAACAGTAGTTTATTCAGGTTCAACACATTAGGTTGGTCCGCTAACTATAATATCATTGCTGCTGTAGCTGAGCGAGGTTGTTCTCTCAGGCTCAGCTACTGGTGGACTGCTAAGGTCTCGAGGTGAGATAACCTTAAGTAGCAGGACACTCCCTCTAGCCCATGACGTCATGTGCCCACCCTCGTACCTCCTCACCATAGGGTTCGACCATAAGTGGCCTGTGTATAGGCTGACGCCACAGCAGCAGAATTAGGCCATTTGGCCCATCACGTCTAATCTGCCATTCAATCATGGCTGATCTATTTTTCACTCTCAACCCAATTCTTCTGCCTTCTCTCCATAACCACTGACACACGTACCAATCAAGAATCTATCAATCTCTGCCTTAAAAATATCAATTGACTGTCTCCACAGCTATCTGTGGCAATGAATTGCACAGATTCACCACCCGCTGACTGAAGAAATTCTTCCTCATCTCCTTTCTCAAGGTACGTCCTTTTATTCTGAGGCTACAGCCTCTGGTCTTGCACTCTACCACTCATGGAAACGTCCGATGTCCATGCAGGTGAGTACCAGAATAGGAGCACTGTTCAGATGAATTTATGATGGAAGGGATCGTATATGAGGAAGGCTGTAGATTTGAGGATCTTTGAGGATTTCTTTGAAAGGTGGGAGCTCTATAAGATAGACTGGTAGCACCAGAATGAAAAGGGTCCTACCTCGTTGCAATGAGGTTTGTCCCTAGTACTGACGGGGAGGATTTATACTAACTTGTCAGAGGAAGGGGGCACAAAGTAAATGTGCCATTAGGAGGGGTTGGATGCAATCAAAAATAAAACGTAAGGAAACTAAGGCTATCCAGAGGGCAGATGTGATAGAGCAATATCACACACATGTTTAATGTAAACAGGAGACCACCAGATTTCATCTATTTCAATGCATGTTTACAAATACACAGGACTAGATGTTAAAAGTCCAAAGTGGCAAATATCAATTTACTGCCGATGGTGATGGGAGCCTTCTGCACTCACCTATGCTCCTCCCATGTTGAGAAAGACTAGGCAGACATGTCATTGGGGTTATCAAGTGGGCACCTACTTTCATCGCTGATTTAACGCATGACGTCTCCAGTAGGCTCAACAGTGCATTCTGACGTCCCAGAACCACCCCCCTCTGCATCGGTCTAGTCGGCTATTTGGGAGACCAAATGGGGTCTTTCTTCTTCAGCCAGAGCCACTGCCTGCCCGTGATGTTTCTTTAATGACCTGGCGTAGGGCTTGTCCGCTGATCCCCAGGTTCTTCATTAGTCTTAAGGTAGATGTTGCCACGAATCCTCAACATCCAACTTCTACCGGGCAGATCTTAGGTCTCCAGCCCCGCTGTTCTGCCTCCGCTGCAAGCTCTGTAATTCGCAGTTTCTTTCTTTCGAAGGCTTCCTGCACAGCATCCTCCCAAGGGACTGTGAGCTCCACAAACTACACCATGCGCTGAGAGTTCGACTCGAGCACAAGATCAGGCCTCAAGTTGGTGATGGCTATCTCTGATGGAACTGTAAGTCCTTGGTCCACATCCACCAGCATCTGCCAATCCCGGGCTGCCTCCAGCTGTCCAAACCTGGTCCTTGGTGGAATTTTCCATTGCCTTTGTTCCCCCCCCCCCCCCCCCCCCCCCCCCCCGAAGAAAGGCAATTGTCTTAACTGGGTTGGTTGTTCTGGGCGGCAGGGTATTGTTGGCTGTTCTTCTGCGTTCCAGAGTCGCTGTCAGGCATTTGGAGTCTAACTGGTAAGGCAGATACTGATCGTGAGCACAAGAACATGATATTGGTGCATTCACAGAGATATGATTGAATGAAGGGCAGGACTGTTAATTCAATGTTCCAGTGTGTAAATGCTACAGGTGTGACCGGGTGGGTGACCTTAAATGTGATGGTGGCATTGCCGTATTATTTGCAGTTCAATATTTGCAATTGCAATACAAAAGCTTCAGTACACATGAAAATAAACTAAACTCAACTCAATTAAGGAACCTGTTGCAACAGTAATGAGGTAGGATAATTTGGAAGGCTCTTCAAATGAGGTCCTATTAGGCTGACGGCCGAGGAGCTTTTTTGTTCAAGTTCGTGACCCAATTCACCCACTGCCTGAATTTTTAACATATTGTGTAAAAAATATATAAATCATACCTGAAACTCATCAACGATAAAACTTGCACATATTTTTTATAATATGAAGACTAACCTCAAATTTTCTGACTAGTAACTGTTCAATCAATGCAAGTTTGACATTGAAGTCGTATGCAAATTGACCAATCCTGCGCTTTGTTTTATGGCCGCTAGACAGCGAGGACCCTGGGATCATGGCTGCCTCCTAATTACATCAAAATAATAGCAAGGTTTCCATAGAATAAAGGTAACTAGAATAAGCGGGAGGGCTGGTCCCCCTACGCAATATTCCACGTCTCCACAAATTCCAATATTGCAGGCCAGTGGGGGGGGGGGGGGGGGGGGTGGGGGGGGGGTGGGGGGGGGGGGGGGGGGAGGGCTTTCTGGAACACTAGTAGGTATGTTGTGGGCCGAATGGACTGGTTTCCAGAGGGCTAGTGTGGACATTGTGGGACAAATGGATTATTGGAGTGGAAGCTCAGTCACTGTAGCCTGGTGGGCCAGCAGCTCAGTCACTCAGGCCTGGTGGGCTGGCAGCTCAGTCACAGGGCCTGGTGGGCTGGCAGCTAAGTCACTCAGGCCTGGTGGGCTGGCAGCTCAGAAACTGCCAGAAATGCTGCCCAAGACAGGTGAGAGACTCTGTGTGAGAGAGAAGGGGGAGAGGGTGAAGAATCAATTTAAGATATTTTTCATCTTTTTCTGCGGATTCCAGCAATGAAGGAGGAAAGTCTATCCTGGCCTGGATCTCACAGGGAGCAAATGAAGGGAGGGAGAACAATACTGGAGTTTAATACTTGCAGGCTGAATACTTACTAATGAGCCGAAGGGATATCTCCTGGGCTAGTAGAGGCCTGGTGGGCTGAAGGGGCTCGTTCAAAAATAATTTCTCAGTGAAATCACGGTGAAATGAGCTGCCAGCCCACCAGGCCTGAGTGACTGAGCTGCTGGCCCACCAGGCTAGAGTGACTGAGCTTCCACTCCAATAATCCATTTGTCCCACAATGTCCACACTAGCCCTCTGGCAAGGAATTAAGTCCATTGCCGACTACCATAAAATCAACACCCCCCCCCCCGGACAACGCCTCCCTTCCTAATGAGCTAAACCACTTCTATGCTCGCTTTGACCGGGACAACAAAACTCCCGCCATCAAAGTTGCTCCACCCCCGAATGAACAACCCCTCAGTCTCTCCACCTCTGCTGTACAAGACGCACTGAGCAAGGTGAATGAGCACAAAGCTGCCGGCCCCGATGGCATCCCCGGGCGGGTGCTCAGGGCATGTGCCGGACAACTATCCCTGGTCCTCACTGACATTTTCAATCTGTCAATGGCCCAGGGTGTCGTCCCCACTTGCCTCAAGACATCTACCATTGTGCCAGTGCCCAAACAATCAGCGACAGGGAGTCTCAACGACTACCGGCCAGTGGGCACTCACCCCTGTCATCGCTAAGTGCTTTGAGCGGCTGATCCTGGCTCACCTCAAAGCCAGCCTCCCCCCCACACTGGACTCCCACCAATTTGCCTACCGGTCAAACAGGTCTACAGAGGACGCCATATCGACGGCCCTACACTCTGCCCTGACCCACCTGGACAGCAACAACACCTACATCAGGCTGCTGTTTATTGACTTCAGCTCTGCCTTTAACACTGTCATACCCGCTAGCTTGATCACCAAACTCAGCGGTCTTGGCATCTCCACCTCCCTCTGCAATTGGACACTGGATTTCCTCACTAACAGACCACAGTCTGTTAGGGTCAACAACCTCACCTCCTCCACTATAACACTGAACACCGGCGTGCCACAGGGCTGTGTGCTCAGCCCTCTCCTCTACTCCCTCTTCACGCATGACTGCATCCCCAAGTATGGCTCCAACGCCATCATAAAATTTGCCGATGACACCACGGTGGTAGGACTGATCAGTGATAATGACGAATCAGCCTACAGGGAGGAGGTCCAGCACCTGACTACCTGGTGTGCCAACAATAACCTCGTCCTCAACTCCCAGAAGACGAAGGAAATAATTGTTGACTTTCGGAAGAACAGAGGGGGCAGACACACCCCCATCCATATAAACGGGACTGAGGTGGAGCGGGTCTCCAACTACAAATTCCTCGGGGTACACATCTCGGAGGATCTGTCCTGGTCCCTCAACACCTCTAAGCTAATCAAAAAGGCACAGCAGCGCCTTTACTTTCTGAGGAGGCTCAAAAAAGCCCACCTGTCCCCCCAGATCCTGACGAACTTCTACCGCTGCACCATCGAAAGCATCCTGACCACCTGCTTTACGGTATGGTACAGCAGTTGCACTGTGGCAGACAGGAAGGCACTACAACGGGTGGTGAAAACCACCCAGTACATCATCGGTGCCCCGCTCCCTGCCTTGGATGCCCTCCACCGAAAACGGTGCCTGAAGCGGGCCGGGAAGATCATCAAGGACCCCTCACACCCTAATCATGGACTGTTTGCCCTCCTCCCATTAGGGAGGCGGTACAGGAGCCTCAAGTCCCGCACCAGTAGGACGAAGAACAGCTTCTTCAACTACACCATCCGACTGCTGAACTCGGAGCCCAGCTGATAGACTTGTCTGTACCCCTGTATTTATTTATTTTCCATATTGCTACCACTGCACTCTGTATTTATTTTTCTATATCGCTATCACTAAGAACGACGCTAAACTGCATTTCGTTGTACCTATACTTGTATTTGTGCAATGACATTAAACTTGAATTGAATTGAATTGAATTGAATTTTTCTGGATTTGTCCTGGCCTGGCAGGGGCCTTTTTAGGCCAAAATGCTCCTCCTGGGCTAATACGGGCATTTTGGGCAAATAAACTGGTTTCTTGGCTAATAGGGGCCTCGTGGGCCGAAATTAGTTGTTTCATGCAGGCCAAACAACCCATTTCACTTCATTTCCAATTCATTTCAAGCACTGGGCAGGCCAAACAGCTGATTGCATTTTCATTTCACTTCCATTGCCATTGCAGTTTCGAGCACAAGGCAGGCCAAAGAGCAGATTGCATTTTCATTTCACTTCTATTACCATTGCAGTTCCAAGCATAGGGCAGGCCAAACAGCTGATTGCATTTTCATTTCACTTCCATTGCCATTGCAGTTTCAAGCACAGGGCAGGCAAAGCCAAGCAGCTGATTGCATTTTCATTTCACTTCCATTGCCAATGCAGTTTCAAGCACAAGGCAGGCCAAGCAAAACAGATGATTGCATTTTAATTTCACTTCCATTGCCATTGTAGTTTCAAGCACAGGGCAGGCCAAGCCAAAGAGCTGATTGCATGTTTACTCCACTTGCATTGCCATTGCAGTTTCAAGCACAGGGCAGGTCAAGCCAAAGAGCTGATTGCATTTTCACATCCCTTCAATTGCCATTGCAATTTCAAGCACAGGGCAGGCCAACCCAAAGAGCTGGTTGCATTTTCACTTCACTTCCATTGCCACTGCAGTTTCAAGCACAGGGCAAGCCAAATCAAACAGCTGACTGCATTTTCATTTCACTTCCATTGCCATTGCTGTTTTGAGCACAGGACAGGCCAAGCCAAACAGCTGACTCCACTTTCACTTCACTTCCATTGCCGTAGCAGTTTCAAGCACAGGGCAGGCCAAGCCATACAGCTGACTCCACTTTCATTTCTCTTCCATTGCCGTAGCAGTTTCAAGCACATTGCATGCCAAGCCAAACAGCTGACTGCACTTTAACTTCACTTCCATTGCCGTTGCAGTTTCAAGCGCAGGGCAGGCCAAGCCAAACAGCTCATTGCAATTTTACTTCACTTCCATTGCCATTGCAGTTTCAAGCACAGGGCAGGCCAAGCCAAACAGCTGACTGCATTTTCATTTCACTTGCATTGCTATTGCTGTTTCGAGCACAGGGCAGGCCAAGCCAAACAGCTCATTGCAATTTTACTTAACTTTCATTGCCATTGCAGGTTCAATCACAGCGCAGGATACGCCAAAAAGCTGACTATTTTCATGTCACTTCCATTGCCATTGCAATTTCAAGCACAGGGTAGGCCAAGCCAATCAGCCCACTGCACTTTCACTTCACTTCCATTGCCGTAGAGTTTTCAAGCACATGGCAGGCCAAACCAAACAGATGACTGCACTTCCATTTCACTTCCATTGCCATTGCAGTTTCACGCATAGGGCAGGTAAAGCCAAATAGCCCACTGCATGTTAACTTCACTTCCATTGCCGTTGCAGTTTCAAGCACAGAGCAGGTCAAACCAAACAGCTGACTGCACTTTAATTTCTCTTCCATTCCCATTGCCATTTCAAGCACAGGGCAGGCCAACCCAAAGAGCGAAGTGCACTTTCACCGCTTCCATTGCCGTTGCTGTTTCAAGCACAGGGCAGGCCAAGCCAAACAGCTGACTGCACTTTCTCTTCACCTCCATTGCCATTGCAGTTTCAAGCACAAGGCAGGCCAAACCAAAGAGCTGATTTCACTTTCACTTCACTTCCATTGCCGTTGCAGTTTCAAGAACATGGCAGGCCAAGCCATACAGCTAACTGCACTTTTATTTCTCTTCCATTGCCGTAGCAGTTTCAAGCACAGAGCGGCCAAGCTAAACAGCTGACTGCACTTTAACGTCACTTCCATTGCCGTTGCAGTTTCAAGCACAGGGCAGGCCAAGCCAAACAGCTGACTGCACTTTAACTTCGCTTCCATTGCCATTGCTGTTTCGAGCACAGGACAGGCCAAGCCAAACAGCTGGTCTTGCCATTGCAGTTTCAAGCACAGGGCAGGCCAAGCCAATTAGCTGAATGCATTTTCATTTCCCTTCCATTGCCATTGCAGTTTGAAGCACATTGCATGCCAAGCCAAACTGCTGACTGCACTTTAATTTCACTTCCTTTGCCATTACTGTTTCCAGCACAGGGAAGGCCAAGCCAAACAGCTGACTACACATTAACTTCACTTCCATTGCCGTTGCAGTTTCAAGCACAGGGCAGGCCAAGCCAAACAGCTGACTGCACTTTAACTTCACTTTCATTGCTGTTGCAATTTCAAGCACAGGACAGGCCATGTCAAACAACTGATTGCATTTTTATTTCACTTGCATTGCCATTGCAGTTTGAGGCACATTACATGCCAAGCCAAACAGCTGACCTTGTCATTGCAGTTTCAATCACAGGGCTGGCCAAGCCAAACATCTGAATGCATTTTCATTTCTCTCCCATTGCTGTAGCAGTTTCAAGCACAGGGCAGGCCAAACCAAACAGCTGACTGCACTTTAACTTCACTTCCATTGCCGTTGAAGTTTCAAGCACAGGGCAGGTCAAGCCAAACAGCTGACTGCACTTTCAATTCGCATCCATTGCCATTGCCATTTCAAGCACAGGGCAGGCCAAGCCAAAGAGCTGACTGCACTTTCACTTCTCTTGCATTGCCGTTGCAGTTTCAAACACAGGGAAGGTCAAGCCAAGCAGCTCATTGCAATTTTTCTTTATTTCCATTGCTGTTGCAGTTTTTCGAGCACAGTGCAGGCCAAGCCAAACAGCAGACTGCACTTTAACTTCACTTCCATTGCCGTTGCAGTTTAAAGCACAGGGCAGGCCAAACCAAGCAGCTGACTGCACTTTCATTTCTCTTCCATTGCCATTGCAGTTTCAAGCACATTGTAGGCCAAGCCAAACAGCTGACTACATTTTCATTTCAGTTCCATTGCCATTGCTGTTTTGAGCACAGGGCAGGCCAAGCCAAACGGCTGACTACACTTTCACTTCACTTCCATTGCCGTTGCCATTTCAATCACATGGCAGGCCAAGCCATACAGCTGACTGCACTTTCACTTTGCTTGAATTGCCTTTGCAGTTTCAAACACAGGGCAGGCCAAGCCAAACAGCTCATTACAATTTTACTTCACTTCCATTGCTGTTCCAGTTTCCAGCACAGGGTAGGACATGCCAAAGAGCTGACTGCATTTAACTTTCACTTCCATTGCCATTGCTGTTTAAGGCACAGAGCCGGCGAAGCAAAACAGCTGACTGCACTTTCATTTCACTTCCATTCCCATTGCTGTTTCGAGCAAAGGGCCGGCCAAGCCAAACAGCAGACTGCACTTTAACTTCACTTTCATTGCCGTTGCAGTTTCACGTGCAGGGCAGGCCAAGCCAAACAGCAGACTGCACTTTAACTTCACTTCCATTGCCGTTGCAGTTTAAAGCACAGGGATGGCCAAACCAAACAGCAAAATGCTTTTTCACTTCACTTCCATTGCCATTGCATTTTGAAGCACATTGCATGCCAAGCCAAACAGCTGATCTTGCCATTGCAGTTTCAAGCACGGTGCAGGCCAAGCCAATCAGTTGAATGCATTTTCATTTCCCTTCCATTGCCATTGTAGTTTGAAGCACATTGCATGACAATTCAAACTGCTGACTGCATTTTCATTTCACTTCCATTGCCATTGTTGTTTCGAGCACAGGGCAGGCCAAGCCAAACAGTTGACTAAACTTTCACTTCACTTTCATTGCCGTTGCACTTTTACACACAGAGCAGGCCAAGCCAAACAGCTGACTGCACTTTAACTTCACTTCCATTGCCATTGCAGTTTCAAGTACAGGACAGGCCAAACCAAACAGCTGACTGGACTTTCATTTCTCTTCCATTGCCATTGCTGTTTCAAGCACAGCGCTTGCCAGGCCAAAGAGCTGACTGCACTTTCACTTCACTTCCATTGCCGTTGCAGTTTTTGGAGCACAGTGCAGGGCAAGCCAAAGAGCTGACAGCACTTTCACGTCACTTCCATTGCCGTAGCAGTTTCAAGCACAGGGCAGGCCAAGTCAAAAAGCTGACTGCATTTTCATTTCACTTCCATTGCCATTGCCGTTTCAAGCACAGGGCAGGCCAAGCCAAACAGCTGACTGCACTTTCACTTCACTTCCATTGCCTTTGCAGTTTCAAGCACAGGGCAGGCCAAGCCAAACAGCTGATTGCACTTTCACTTCACTTCCTTTGCCGTTGCAGTTTCAAGCACAGGGCAGTCCAAGCCAAACAGCCCACTGCGCTTTCATTTCTCTTCCATTGCCATTGTCGTTTCAAGCACAGGGCATGCCAAGCCAAAGAGCTGACTGCACTTTCACTTAGATTGCATTGCCGTTGCAGTTTCAAACACAGAGCAGGCCAAGCCAAACAGCTCATTGCAATTTTATTTCACTTCCATTGCTGTTGCAGTTTCAAGCACATTGCAGGCCAAGCCAAACAGCTGACTGCATTTTCATTTCAGTTCCATTGCCATTGCTGTATCGAGCACAGGGCAGGCCAAGCTGAACAGCTAACTACACTTTCACTTCATTTCCATTGCCGTTGCAGTTTCGCGCACAGGGCAGGCCAAGCCAAACAGCTGACTGCACTTTACCTACTTCCATTGCCGTTGCAGTTTCAAGCACAGGGCAGGCCAAATCAAACAGCTGACTGCACTTTCATTTCTCTTCAATTGCCATTGCCATTTCAAGCACAGGGAAGGCCAAGCAAAGAGCTGACTGTACTTTCACTTCGCTTCCATTGCCATTGCTGTTTCAAGCATAGGGCAGACCAAGCCAAACAGCTGACTGCACTTTTACTTCACTTCCATTGCCGCTGCAGTTTCAAGCACAGGGCAGGCCAAGCCAAACAGCTGACTACAGTTTCACTTCACTTCCATTGCCATGGCACTTTCAAGCACAGGGCAGGCCAAGCCAAACAGCTCATTGCACTTTTACTTCACTTCCCTTGCCATTGCAGTTTGAAGCACAGGGCAGGCCAAGCCACACAGCTGAATGCATTTTTGTTTCAATTCCATTGCCAGTGCAGTTTCAAGCACAGTGCAGGCCATGCCAAACAGCTGACTCCATTTTCATTTCACTTCCATTGCCGTTGCAGTTTTTGAAGCACAGGGCAGACCAAGCCAAACAGCTGAGCGCACTTTAACTTCACTTCCATTGCTGTTGCAGTTTCAAGCACAGGGCAGGCCAAGCCAAAGAGCTGACTGCAGTTTCACTTCACTTCCTTTGCCATTGCTGTTTCAAGCACAGGGTAGGCCAAGCCAAACAGCTCATTGTACTTTCACTTCACTTCCATTGCCATTGCAGTTTAAAGTACAGGGCAGGCCAAACAACTCATTTAATTTTCATTTTATGTGTAATATTTTTTATTTGAAGTAAACCGTTTACAATGTAAAGCTTACTTTATAAACTAACACCTTAATTCAATATTACTACAAATAACATATCAATACTTAATATCTTCTATTTTTTGGAAATAAAGAAAAAGATATATAAAAGAGAAAAGAAAAAAGAGTAAATAAAAAAGAATAAAAAATTCTTCCCACATACTTCAATCGTAAATAAAAAGAAAATAAAAAGGGAAAATTTGAAAAACAAAAATATTACATATATATAAACAAAAACTAAAGTCATTATACGAAATACTATTTCATTCAGAAATATCTCTAATAAATGCACAATAATATCAATTATAAGTAAGTTATTCGCATCGGATCCATAGGGTGTCCGTCGAGCCGTGATTCCAAGAATAGCTACTTTTCTATATACTGTATATATGGAGACCATATCGATTCAAAAGAATTATACCTGTCCAGAAGGACAAATCTAATTCTTTCCAAATTCAACGTCTCCAACATCTCTGCTTTCCACATTTTAATTGTTGGAGATAATGTTCCCTTCCAAAATTTAAGTATCATTTTTTTCCCTATTATTAAACAGTAATCAAAAAAATTTCTTTGATTAACCGTGAGTACCAAATTTGGCTCCGGGATTCCGAATATTATTAATTTTGGGTCTGGGTCGAGTTCAACCTTAAGAACTTCCGAAATAACTTTAAAAATTTCAATCCAATAATAATTCAACCGTGGACACGTTACCAAACTATGTATTAAATTTGCTTCAAGATTCTTACATTTATCACAAATAGAGGAGAGACTAGGAAAAATACTTTTTAATTTGGTTTTCGAGTAGTGTAATCTATATATAACTTTAAATTGTATCAGTGTATGTCTGGCATTCAAAGAACACCAATGTATTCTTTGTAAGCATTCTTCCCAAGTTTCTTTTGTTATAGGTAATCCGATTTCATTTTCCCATGCTTGACGATATGTTTCAGTTGTTGGGTTCTCTTTATCTAAAATAATATTGTATATATAAGCTATAAGCTTATCCGTATTTGGATGTAAATTAAACAGCTCATCTAATAAGCCTGGTTCTTTTTTTTTATAGTCTTGTGTGTTACATTTAATAAAATCTCTAATTTGTAAATACCTAAAATGGTGTTGTGAAGGTAATCCAAAAATATCTTGTAACTCTTCAAATAATAAAAAATTTCCATTTCTATAAAGGTGTCCTATCCTTTTAATTCCTAAATCCTCCCACAGTCTAAACCCCGCATCTAAGATTGAGGGTTTAAACAGTGGGTTATTCCTAATTGGTAACCTAAAAGAAAGATTATCCAGATATAGAGTCTTAACTATCTGTTTCCAAATACGCCTATTATTATGAATTATAGGGTTGGCCCTATAAGTCTTTTTTTGTACTTCCTTAGGTGCGAAAATAATCGACTCTATATTGAAAGGTAAACAGTCTTCCTTTTCCATTTTTAACCACATTGGTTCAACATCCATATTTACCCACCAAAAATTCATATTCTTAATCTGGACTGCCCAAAAGTAATATAGAAAATTTGGAAGTGCCAGCCCTCCATTTATCTTAGACTTACATAAGTGTTTTTTACTTATTCTATGACTTTTGTAATCCCAGACAAAATTATTAACTATAGTATCAATTTTTAAAAAAAAACTTTTTGGGAGAAAAAAAGGAATTGCCTGAAATAAATATAACAATTGTGGTAAAAAAATCATCTTTATAGCATTAATCCTACCGATCATAGATATAGGGAGTGTTTTCCAATATGAAATGTTTTTTTTAAGTTTCTCTAATAATTGATAATAATTAGCTTTAATTAATAATTTATAGGATTTAGACACATTGATTCCTAAATATTTAAATTTATCTGTAACTATTTTTAGTGGGTATTTTTGTAATATATTTACATTTATACCAGTTATAGGCATAATGTCACTTTTATTCCAATTAATCCTATATCCTGAAAATACGCTAAATTCATTTATAACATTAAATAACTTGGGAATACTACATTCCGGCTTAGTAATATAAATCAGAATATCATCTGCATATAAAGATATCTTATTATTTGTTGTGTCAGTATTATACCCATATATTTCGGGTTCTGATCTGATTCTTTCGGCCAGAGGTTCTATCACCAAAGCAAATAATAAAGGGGATAACGGACATCCCTGTCTGCATCCCCTAAAAAGTCTAAATTTAGGTGATAGTATTTGATTGGTTAAAATTCTTGCTGTAGGGTTAGAATATAATATTCTTACCCATTTACAAAATCCATCCCCCAATTGATACTTTTCCATTATATTAAATAAATATGACCATTCCACCTGGTCGAATGCTTTTTCAGCATCCAACGATATAACTGCTAATTCAATATCTCTCCTTCTTCTCGAGTATATAATGTTAAACAAGCGTCTAAGATTATGTGATGAATAACGTTTTGGAATAAAACCTGTTTGATCATAATGTATTATTTTGGAAATCACTAAGCTTAGCCTCCGAGACAGTACTTTAGTTAATATTTTTTGATCAGTATTTAAAAGGGCAATCGCTCGATATGATCCAGGATCTTCCAGATCCTTATCTAATTTAGGAATTAATGTAATTGTAGATTCATTTAAAGACTCTGGTAACTTTCCTAACTCATAGGTGTGTCTATACACTGTTTGTAATCTTGATGAAAGTAGATCATGAAATTTTTTATAAAATTCTGCACTCAGGCCATCGGGGCCCGCTGTTTTACCATTTTTTAACGATCCAATTGATTCTTCGATATCTATTACCGATATTTCAGCATTTAATAATTGCCTACTCTCAAAATCTAGCTTATTAAAATGACATTTTTCTAAAAATGTTTCCATTTCATCTGTTTGCCCTGTTAATTTAGATGAATAAAGATTTTGATAATATTGTAAAAATGTGTCATTAATGTCTTTTGGTATAGTCAATGTATTTCCCTGTACCGATCTAATACTATGTATAGTTTTTTCATCGTCTAGTCTTCTGAGTTGTCGTGCTAATAATGTTTGAGGTTTATCACCAAATTCAAAATGAACTTGTTTAGTTTGTTGATATAGTTTTATCACTTGATCAGAGTAAATTTTATTTAATCTATATTTTAATATAGCAATTTTATTACTCAACTCTTTAGAAGGATGTATTATATTTTCACTATCTAATTGTTTTATCTCTTTTTCTAACTTTTGCTCCATTTTTCGATTTACTTTGTTAAAATGAGCTTGTGCTGATATTATTGCACCGCGCATAAATGCTTTAAATGTATCCCATAATAATAATGGGGAAGTCTCAGATTTATCGTTAGTTTCAAAAAATAATTTAATCTGTTTCTCCACATAGTTACAGCAATCTTTATCCTTTAATATCTGTGTGTTGAATCTCCAAATATTAGTTTTATTAACTATATCTTTTAATTTTATCTTAAATGTTAATGGAGCATGATCTGAGATAATAATATTATGATACTTTGCATCATACGTAAAGGGGAGTAATTTTGAGTCGACTAAGAAATAATCTATCCTCGAGTAGGTTCCGAATACCGGCGAGAAAAATGAATATTCCCGTCCGGTTGGATTATCCAATCTCCAAATATCTTTAACATTCGATGTCTTAATAAAAGAATTTATAAGCTTACTTGATTTAGAAAGAGCCTTACTTTTTGTAGAAGATCTGTCCAAATAATTATCTAAAGTACAGTTTAAATCACCTCCAATTATTAAATTATATTGGGTAGATATAGGAATACTATTAAATATTTTCTTAAAAAATAGTGGATTATCAAAATTAGGTGCGTATATATTCATAAGAATTACTTTTTTTAAATATAGTTCCCCTGTAATTATTAAATATCTACCCTCCTTATCCTCTATTATCGAATTAAGTTTAAAAGGTATACCTTTACGAATAATTATTGCAACCCCTCTAGATTTGTGTATAAACGAAGAATGATATACTTTTGAAATCCATTTAGCTGTTAATCTATATTGAGCATCTTTTTTAAGATGTGTTTCCTGAAGAAACGTAACTCCAGATTTCAATCTATTCAGCTGAGCTAATACCTTTCCCCTTTTAATTGGTTCATTGATTCCTTTAACATTCCAACTACAGAAGGTGATTCCATCACCCCCATTCCTTACATTCATATCTTGCATTTTATTGTTAGGGTGGCTTTTTTTGGAGTAGCCTTCTTGGCTCCTCCAGCCCGACATTACACCCCAACTTCAATCCGATGCGAATTTCCAATTCCATTAAACCATATCCATTTAATCTGATTATATAAAATAGATAGAAGTCATGATTATATAATATATAATATAAAATCAAGTATGTGTTATACAAAAAATAATAACGAGTGTAAATACAAAAAAAGTAAAGGGTGATAAAAAGGTGATCAGAAAAAAAAGAGACTACACTTTTATAGTGTGTAGTGTGCACAGGTGAAAGCCACACTAACATGGCTACTAATCTAGCGACTTCCGTTTTCTAAAAAAAAAAGATGTTAAATATTCCAGCTCTTATTTGGAATACTGTATATATTGGGGTGGGGGTGCTAACTTTATATTCTTAATAACTTTTTCTACTATTCATATTAATAGTTTTTAGTTGTTAATTTCAACTATAATTAGTATCATAATTAGTAATACTATATAAGTGGAGTAAGGGAAATCAAACTAATTAGTGATTAGCAATTAATAATTACAAATTAGTATTTATTAATTAATTAGTAAGCAATATAATACTACAATTCAATGTCCGTTATTTCGCCTTTTTCTCAGTGAGTGGTTCATAACCGCAGGTCCATAAAGTTCATTCATCAATTACTCCTGTCGGGTCTGCTCCTTCTTCCTCTGCTTCTCCTTCTTCTCCTTCTTCTCCTTCTTCTACCTTCTTCTGTATTTTCCGAGCGAATTCCAGTGCCGATGTATGCTTGGTGAAACGAAGATCCTTCTTCTCGTAGGTAACTCTAAGTATTGCCGGGTACACCAGACCATATCTGATCTCCTTTTTTCCTTTTATATCTCTCAAGATGCGTCTTGTTTCTGTGAATAGAGCTCTTCTTTTAGCCACTTCGGCCGGGTAGTCTCTGAAGATACTGATGTTATCTCCTTCGTATTTCAGATTTCTTTTTCTTATTATTATCTTCATCATATCTTCAAAGACGCTGTCATAAACCACCTTTACAATTACTTGTCTTGGTGGTGCACCACTCCTAGAAGCCGGTCTTAAAGCCCTGTGGGCTCGGCCCAACAGGGGTTCTTCATCCAGATCCAAAACGTCCTTCAGGAGTTTAGCAAAGAATTTACGTGGGTCATGGTTTCCTTCGCGTCCCTCAGGCAAACCTACTATGCGCAAATTCTTACGTCTTTGCCGCCCCTCCAAATCAATACATTTCTCATTTATTTTACGTACTAATTCAGAGAGGCGTTTGTTCTCTTCGTTTATCTTCTCATTCTCCCTCGCAGTTGTCAGAGCGGCATCAGTTAATTCTTTAATCGTATCATTTTGTTGATCCAGTACAGTTGACATAGGGCTTAACCTCGCCTCTATTTTCGCATCCATCATCTCTTCCATCATTCGCTCCATCCCAGCAATTTTATCAGTTACCTCAATCATTTGAGTATGTATCTCCTCCTCCTGTTCTGTTTTCCATTCATTCATCATGATTTTTACCATTTCTTTAACTTCTCTCATTAATTCTTCTTTGATTTTTCGAATATCCGTTTTTAAGGCTTTCATTTCATCCTTAATTTCTTTATAATCTTTCTTCACTTCTTTTTGTGTTTCTGTTTGTGTTTCCTTCAGCATTTTCCTCATATCAGCCAGCAGAGATTTTTTAAGATCTTCCATCTCAGCTTTTCTTAGTGAAATCTCTTCTTGGGAGGCAGCCAGTCCCGAGCCTGAAGCTTTGGTGGGGCCTGCCTCCCTTCTGGAACCTTTCTTCGGCTGTGTGGGGGAGGAGGGATTCATTTTAAATTTCTTACCGGAGTCGCTAAAGTCGCGCGCCTGATGACGTCACGCAGCTTACAATCGCACCCGGAGCCGTTTAAAATCGATCTCCTACGGTAAGTAGTGTTAGCAGCCTCCTCTAACCCCGTTTTTTTTCCAGATTTTTTAAGAGCTGGTCTGGCGCTGTTCTCTCCTAGAACATGGCGCCACCGGAAGTCTCTTAGTTTTCATTTTATGCTAACAAATCATTTATTGCAAGTACATTGCAGACTCACAGTTCAGTTGATTCATAGTCTCGAATGAGAGTCTTGGCCTCACTCTCTTGAACTTGCAGAATGACTGAATCACTTTCAGGCATCCGGGGTTTATAGTCCTGACGCCCCGGAAGGGACGTTTCCTTCATCGCGATGATTGACAGGCGAGAGGATCTCAATGTTTTTAAACACACATAACTTTTTTATTTTTCATCGATGGGAAAAGTCCTCAGGGCCAGCTCAGTGGGGGAGGTCTGTGAGTATGATGGACAAAAATCATAGCGATATATGATTTTTCTAAAATCAATATACAGCACGGACAGGAAGTGGTCAAGATGAGACTTTTAATTATATAGAAATCATTTTTATAATTATATAAAATTACAGTTATATTCATGTCATATATATTTATATATATATATAGTATAATAATATATGGCATGAAATAGACAGTATCATGGTGTAATATGAGCATTGAACTGATTGTGCTTACTTTTTCGATCTCATTTTCTAATTAGCTTAATTAATGTGCAACTTTTGGCACTGACAAGTTATGACTTCCTTCTCAATTATATTTTATCACTTTCCTGGAGGTATGTGATAGACTTCCCTCAGCTGGAGATAGTGGAGCAGATAAGTGGACAATTCTCAGAGAGATTTAGAAATAGAGATAGAGATACAAAAGGAAATGCAGATGTAATGCAATAGGATTGTACTGGTAAAGGATTTTAACTTTTGCAATATTAACTGCAATCACATCAGTGTGAATGCAGTAGAGGGGGGGAATGTTTAAATTACATTAGGAACATTTTTTAAACCTTAATGGATGGGCTAGGTCGAGAAGGAATGTTGACTGGGAGCAGCAACTCATGTGGATTTGTACGTCATGCAAGTGGGAATCACTCAGAGTAAAATTGGCAGATGGTTAAGTGAACCATGAGTGCCTACTGATATTGAGCATTGGGTAAAAAGGAAACCTGATTAGTCTAGATGGGCGTTTGATGGTCAGCATGGACATTGAAGGCCAAAAGGCCCAGTTCCTTGGAGTGTGAGTCAATGATTCTGCATCAGCTGGAGAAGAAGGGTGAAATTTGACCAACTAAATCCCAACCAAACCCTGTCCTACAGATATTATACCAACCATTCCATGGAGAATGGACAAAGATGCCCCACACCCAATGGTACAATGTTCACAAGTCCAGGCCACTGATAGATACATCCAAACTCATCTCCAAACCATTGGTTCGAGGAATCAGCACATCACTCTACACTGTATCCTCCACCATCTTATCCATGAACTACAATCAATGAGGAAAGTTGACAGCACATGCACCACAATAAATGTCAACACTGTTGCCTCAAAAATGTGTTCTCAGCCCCTTGCTACACTCCTTATGCACTCATAACTGTGTGACCCAATTCTGCTACAACTCCATCCGCAGGTTTGCAGATTACATCACTGTTGTTGCCCGGATCTTGAATAAATCGGAATCTCTGAAATCAAGAGAGTCAGGAGAGTTTACTTCGTGTTCATAAATGATAGCAGCAGAATTAGGCTATTCGGCCCATCGAGTCTCCTTTACCATCCAATCATTGCTGATCTACCTTTCCCTCTGAACCCTATTCTCTTCCCTTCTCCCCATAACCCCTGACACCCGTACTAATCAAGTAATTGTCATATGTACCAAAATGGAACATTAAAATTCTTACTTGCAGCAGCACAACAGGTTTGTAAACACAGTACTCAATAGATAACTTAAGAAACAAACAGAAAAAAAGTTACAGAAGAAAACAAAGCCTAAGTCTCTGGAGCAACCAAGAGAGTTCATAGTCCAGGTTCATGAATAGCTTCTTCCCAACAACAATTGGGCTATTGAATATCATGCGTTGCAGTGTCCAATAGCCTGATGGTTGTTGGGAAGAAGCTGTTTCTGAACTTGACCCTCCCAATTAGAGGGAATGGTGTAAACAATCCTTTAAATAACACTCAAGGCCAATGCTGATGATGTGCGATGTCACCACATGCACAGTGGAGAGTAGGAGCAGATCCACAATGTCTTTATATGAGACATATATTGTTTCTTAGTACTATCTCTCCAAGCTGCAGTTATGACATCCATGGTCCTATCCGACAGTCCAAGCCCTTGTAATGGTCTGGTCAGAACCTGCAGATTAACAAATTAATACTTTCATGTAATGGATGACTTTCTCATGTTACTGGATGTACCAACAAATTACTGCAGCTGGGGATTGTCATGAATGGCTGAGTCATCATTCTGAGCACCAATGGGAACCATGGCTGTGTAGGCCAGTTTGGAGCCACCAAAACGCCTGCGGCGGAGTCTTGCTCTATTTTGGTGAGACATTGCCTAATCAGACAAAATGGGGGAAAAGCATAGAAGACTATACTTCCCCAATGTAGCGAGAATGCATCCACCGCTACTGCTTCTGGGTCTGGCTCCCATGAGTCATATTTAGGCAACTGGTGATTTAATCTGGACACAAACAGATCAATATCTGGTAACCCATACCGACTGACAATCTTTTTGAAAACTTCTGGATTTAATATCCATTATGTATTGTCATTGAACTTTCATGATCTGTTGTCTGCCACAATATTGTCTCTCCCTGGTAGATAGATAGCTGAAAGCCAGATATTCCTGGAGATACACCAGTGCCACATGAGGTTGACCAGATTATCACATGATACTGATCTTACTCCCCCCATGTGATTGATATATGCCACAGCTGTGGTATTGTCTACCTGCAATTGAACATGTAAGTTATTTATTGTAGAACAATAAGCTACCAATCCGTAAACCGCCCCCAATCACTCCAAATAATTGATATCATGTGTTTGGAGAATTAAATCCTCTTGGACGGTCCATCTACCACCACAGCTCGTGTTGCTGTCCATAGCTCCCCATCAGAGAGCGCTCACATCAATTTGTAATACAACTGAAGGTTGCTGAACCAAAATATTTTTAGTAGCTTGTGCAACATTGGGAATTTACCATTGCAATTCAACTAAAGCTTTAGTTGGTAACTACATGGATCTATCAAAATGACCTGCATGCTTTTTTAGTGCTTGTTCTCAGGCTCTTTGCGGACTTTGATAGTGCAGAGGTCCAAACATGACAGCAGGAAATGCTGGTACCATTTTACCAATAACCCTAGCTACTTCTCAGATGGAGGGATAAGATTTCTCAGCGAGGCAAGTACATGCTTTTGTAATATCCTCAACCTTATCTGTTGGCAAAGTTACTGACATATCAACTGAATTAATGACAAACCCCAAATAATCAATTGTTTGGGATGGCTGTAACCTTGATTTTGTTGGATGGATCAGAAACCCTAGCCTTTCAAATAGGCTTATGGTTGCTGAAACCAGTTCTTCAGCTGTCTCCTGAGTAGCATTTACAATTAACATATCAACTAGATAAGCCATTACAATGTGATTTTGAGCCCTCAGTAACACCAGTGCTGGTTTCAATAATTTTGTGAACAACCTGAGAGCTGAAGTTAAACCATTAGGTAATTCTTTAAATTGCCTCAGCTGACCCATCCAATTAATTTAAAGTACTCTGCGATAATGATGATAAATTGGTTCTGAATAATAAGCATCTTTTTTAAGTCTACAGTCTCCATATAACAGCCTTGTGAGAACAACTGCTTACAGTGTTGAAGATGTCCGTTTTAAATGCCTATACGGAATATATGAATTTAAGTTTGTGAGGTCCAGAATGACTCTGCAACTCCCATCTTTCTTCAGTCTGGGGATAAATTGGACACAAATTGTTGAGGATGATTCACCGTTCTTTGAATTATCCCTCTCTGGATAAATCTTTAATTTCTATTTCTACCTGACGAGTTTCTGGTGTAGCAAACACCAAGACTCTATTAGGCCTATTCTGTACAGGTGGATCAACTCCTGCCTTAAATTCTATTGTAGAGCCTGACACAGTATCAAGTATAAACCGATCAGATATTATGCAGCACCATTCATCATAAAACAATTGTAATCTACCCCCAACCGGAGGTTGTTCCCCAGAAGTTCTATCTGTGATGGAATGAAGTTTCTGTACCTCCGTAAAAGAACTAGAAGATCTCCTTCTCCCAATATAAGGATTGATGTGGGCTGTACTGGGTATAATACTTTCTACCCATCTCCCTGCCTCTGCTGGTCGCTGCTTCAGAATCAAACGCCCTTCGTATCCAACCTGCTTGTTTTCTCGGAGCAGGGCTTAGAAGTTTTATAATGCAAATATCCTTAATTTGTTTTGGCAGATTTTCACCAATAATTAATCTGGTGCCTGGATATTGTTTGCCCTACACTGTCCTGCATTTTTTTGGGTGTAATGTTGGCCAAATGGCAATTTTCCACATACAATTAAGTTCGAAATAGGCATTGCAGAATAACGCAAGCATGTCCTTCTGGCTTTTGGACATTGTCGACCCTTGTAAGTCTTTCCCAAATGCAGTGATGCCAGCTGAAATTTGTTTTCACCTGGCATCACTGCATTTGGGAAATGCAGTGATGCCAGGACATGTCTAGGACATGCTGGAAACACATTTCCTGCCCTCGCATCATTACACTCATGGGTGCCCAAATTGCTGAGTTTACTGTTGGCACCCTGAGCGAGGCACAATAGACGGGTGTTTTAAATATATATTTTTTAGCTGTTTCAGTCATAATAGTTTCTTGGAGCTGGTGAGAAACCAAATAATAAATGTTGGCAGCCAGGTTCTCGTCCATAGCCTCACCAGTCCCTTCTGATATAGCAAAACGATGCTACATCGGGAATACCCGGAGCGTGGCTCTTGTGCTCTGGCGTATACACATAAGTAGGGACACCAGCTACAGGGTCAGTCTCCTCCTGCCCTGGTACTCCCGAGTCTTGCTCTAGGGAGACCTCATCCAGACCTAAACAAGGCACTGGAGAGTCAGATTCCCATTCTTGACAGGCACCATACTCAGTGTATGGAACTCCTTCGGAGGCTGCCTTGGAATCTCTGGGTCTTTGGACCCTTGACTGATTAAACTTTGGAGCATTTTCTCCATTTCCAGTTTCCCCCACATTCTTGTCCTGTCTTGGAGGAGAGTTACTTTCTTTTACATTTTCTTGTGTATTTGTGTGCATAATACTAAGAAACTGCATCTGGTAACACATACCTTGTATGTGCTTTCCTACCGTTGTGGCTTCAGTGCCCTGCAACACTAGAGCAGCTGGAGGGTTATTAACTACGGAAATAATGGCCACCGGTATCGGAACCGGCACCCCACTTATCTATTTTCCCGATCGCTGCAATGGGACCGCAATGCTGCGTGACCCACGCTTGCTCCCCGCTGTACCACAGGCGCCTGCTGACTCGCAAGTCAGCCTTACTGAGCTTAAATCTCGCTGGAAAGTTGAAAAAAAACACTTACCTGGGAGGTTTTCTACTTACCGCTGGTGCAGCTGCGCTCTCCAGCCCGTTCAATGCGACATGCGTCGACGTAATGACGCGCATGCGCCTGGTAGGGCTTCTTCACATAGTCACTCACGTAACTCCAAAGTAAAATTAATGTGTACGGGTGTGTAGTGACAGATTTTAATATCATTCAAGGAATCTTTTAACATTTGAGAGTTGTACCTCCAAAATGATTTATTCTTAGACATTCCTTCCAGTTTTAAAAAGAAAGTTAGTGAGGAGTGATCTGAAATCGTGTTGGTATGGCATTTTTGATTCAAAGTATACAGAATTAATTTTGTATCCACCAGGAAATAATCTATACGTTAATATGTCTTGTGTACCATTGAATAAAACAAATATTCACTTGCTATTGAGGGAGTGGAGCATAGGTTTACAAGGTTAATTCCCGGGATGGTGGGATGGTGAGAGAATGGAGCAGCTGGGCTTGTACACTCTGGAGTTTAGAAGGATGAGAGGATATCTCATTGAAACATATAAGATCGTTAAGGGCTTGGACACACTTGAGGCAGGGAGCATGTTCCCGATGTTGGGGGAGTCCAGAACCAGGGGCCACAGTTTCAGAATAAGGAGTAAGGCTTTTAGAACGGAGACGAGGAAACCCTTTTTCACACAGAGAATGGCGAGTCTGTGGAATTCTCTGCCTCAGAGTGCGGTGGAGGCAGGTTCTCTGGATGCTTTCAAGAGAGAGCTAGATAGGGCTCTTAAAAATAGCGGTCAGGGGATATGCGGAGAAGGCAGGAACGGGGTACTGATTTGGGATGATCGGTGCTGGCTCGAAACACCAAATGGCCTACTCCTGCACCTATTGTCTATTGTCTACTGTCTATTGTCTATTGACTTGGCAAAGGACCTGAATGAACACATCACAGTGGTTACAGACTTCATAAGGAAATGTATGGTGGACTGCGTCCCAACTAAAATCTTCCGAGTGTTTCCTAACCAGAAGCCTTGGATAAGCCATGAGATCCGCATTCTTCTGAAGACCAGATCCCAGGCATTCAGGTCTGTTGATGCTGAGGTTTACAAGAAGTCCAGATACAACCATGGTAAGGCCATCAAAAAGGCCAAAAGGGTCTTCTGCTCCAAGCTGGAGGATGAGAGATGTTCGGCAACTGTGGCGGGGCTTGCATCTCATCACCTCCTACAAGGCAAAATCAGGAGGCAGCTCAAATGTCAGCGATTAATCACTCCTTGACGAGCTCAATGCGTTCTACACACGCTTTGATAGGGGGAACACTGATGTGGCTTCCCGAGCCCCCATTCGCCGTGATGGTATTTGCATCACAGTCACAGAGGCTGACGTGAGAAGATCCTTCAGAGGGGTGAACCCTCAGAAAGCGCTTAGACCTGATGGTATACCCGGTCATGTTCTCAAAACCTCTGCAGGCCAACTGGCTGGAGTTTCTGCGGCATTTTCAACCTCTCACTTCTGAGGTCTGATCTTCCTACCTGCTTTAAAAGGGCATTAATAATACCGATGCCCAAGAAGAGCAAGGTGACGTGCCTCAATGACTATTGACCTGTGGCACTAACGTCTGTGGTGATGAAGTGCTTTGAAAGGTTGATTATGGCACATATGAACTCCTACCTTGACAAGAACCTCAACCCACTGCAGTTCGCTTACCGCCACAACAGGTCAATGGTGGATGCGATCTCACTGGCTCTACACTACGCTCTGGACCACTTGGACAACAAAATCTCATATGTCAGGCTGTTGTTCATAGACCACAGCTCGGCGTTTAATACCATCATCCCTTCCAAGCTGGTTCATCCCTTCCAAGCTGGTTACGTGAGGAGGTGTGGTGATTAGGAGCTCCCGTCCAGACACAAGAACTAGTGTGTATTATCATCTTGATGGAATTCGGAGGAGATACAGCGGTACCTTAAACATCTTTGTGTATCGCTGCAACGCTGCAGAGACTTGTTTTAAAGTTTTTCTGCTTGTTTTGGACTGCGAGCAGTCTTATCAATAGACTGCGTAGCTCCGACTACGGTGGCTGGCAACCTGCCAGGAAACTGTTTGCGAACAAAAGAGGGGAGAAAAATCTTTCTGGACGTGTACAACTGCGTCCAGAACTGCGTCCTTTACTGCCTCGTCGGGGCTGACCAGCCCGGTCTGGTTTTCGTGTGGTGTGGGAGGTGTTCTGCACCTCCACCGTCTCGACCTTCTTTTGCGGCCTTAGAGCTTGGCGTTGACGACGAAGCCTCCTTTCTCTCGGCAAGACCGAGGGAGATAAAAGGCTTCCAAAAACAAGACTGCAGGCAAGTCCCTTTTGTTGCTGTAGGAGCGGTGAAGAACAGCTGGGATTGCCTGCGAAGGTCAGCAGCTCGCCAGTGAACGCAGGAGAGCCAAGATAATCCAGCGAAGAGGTGGTGACGCAGCAGTTTTCGGGGGAGCCACCATTATCAGCGTTTGAGGTGACACCAATTTGCCTCCCTTTCTCGAACTGTTCCATTTGTTTTTGTCTTTGGACTTGGCCTCATGCCGTTTGGACTGTCTGTGTCTCAGGCTTTATATGTGATATGTTTTAAATTGTAGCATCTTTACTATGCCGGGTCAGTATTCTGGGGAGCCGGTGCCTTCCAGGAGCTGTGCTCAGGCAACTGCTTCAGCTGCTTCGGCTACTCCTCTTCGGGCCCGGTTCTCCAAGAAGGACCTGCCTTTTGAGCATGGGGTAAGGTACTATTTGCCCCCCCAGATCAACCTTGAGGACTGCTCAGCTGTACGTGGGCAAAATGTCCGGGAAGGCCGTGCTCTTCCTTGAGTCCGTTGAGGGGGGTGAACACGGCTGTGAGTTAAGGGGTCACAGTGGGGAGCGTTTTTGCAGGTCGAGCCTGTAGGGTCCATCGCGCAGCGGGTGTCCTTTCCAATGTCCCGCCCTGCATCACAAATGAGGCCCTCCTGTCCCACCTTCACACCCTGGGGAAGGTACTCTCGGACATCACCCCAATTTCCCAGGGGTTCCGCAGGAAGGAGCTGTGGCACGAGCTCCGGCGCCAGCTGTTAATGATGAAGGACCGGGGAGGAGGTAGTTGACGGGCGTACAGATGGATGGGCGTGACTTTACCATCTTCTGGCCATCGGAGCGCCCAAGGTGCCATGTCTGTAAGGAAGTGGGGCATATTCGGTAGAATTGCCTCAAATCCTGGCGGGGGCCTCTGCCTCCGGTGCCACTAACCCCCCTCTCCCCCCTGCTCCCACCCCCCATGTAGTTGAGGCAGCAAACCCTGGGGTTGCGCAGAGAATGGGTGAGGGTGGGGAGGTTCAAAAGAAGGGGGCAAGGTGGCAAAGAAGGTGAAGCAGCTGGTGAATAAAACCCCCAAGGACAAGAGCGATCCACCCATCCCGTCACCTCCTATTCGGGAGTCTGCAAGCCCCATTATCCAGCCGGGGGCAGTGGGGATCGGGCGGGAGGAGGGGGAGCCGCAGAAAAAGGCTGCTAAGGCGACCCCAGTCTGTCAGCTCCTACCCTGTGAAGAAAAGAAGGAGCGATGGGGACCACTCGGGTGTTATGGACAGGGGGAGATTCCTGTTGGGGAGGGAGTCCTGCATCATTCATCTTAGGAAGTCTCTGGAGTTAGAGACTGTAGGTGGAGGGGGTTTGGGGAAACCAGCCCTTCTCTCCCTCAGGACCTGGCTCCGGAGGGACTCCCTGAGTCTGGTGCACCAGAGTCCTCTCTGGGCCCAACTGGGGGAGGGATAGTCACCCACAATGTTGATGGTCTTGAATTCCTGGGTAAACCTGGGGAAGGCCCCTCTGCCACTGGTCCCAGGGTTGGGACTGAGGTGGAGGAGAGACCAGCGGGTGGGGCAGAGGCAACCATTGCACTGGGTGAGGTGGGTGTTTTGAGCACTGAAGGTGTGTCCGAAGTTGGGGATGGTGACTCCACCTGCAGTGAGCGGGTGGTAGGGGACTCCTCGAGCAATGTGTCAATAGATGTTCTCGCTCACCCTGATGGCCACTACACTCATTCCAGTGGAGGAGATCCGCGAGTTCATCACGGCCACCGAAGGAGCCCAACATCGGCCCAGACTGGCCTCCCTTCGGTGGCCGAACTTAAAAGGGCTCACTAGCTCGCTGAAACTCATCCTCAAAAAGAGCGGGAGGGGCAAGGGGTCGAAGGGGGTGAAGGGGAACGACCGGCTCAGGTCCTTTTTGGACGACCTGCAAAGGGACACCAAGGCCGAGAGCAGCGTCATTCCTGCCGAGGGTAGAGGGAGTAGTAGAGCGTTCCTTGTAGCCAAGATCCGGAAGGTAAGACCCACCGCCAGTCCACATAGGGTCCGTAGGGGGAGGAGCAGCTCTGCTGTCAGCGACCGGGGGACTGGTGAGGGGATCTAGTGTACTCCTGACATGGCGATCACCATAGCCAGTTACAACATAACTGGCAGCAGGAGGCCTCTCCGCAGGTTTAACCATCTCTCAACCCTGAGGGATGCAGACAGGAAGCAAAGAGTAGGAGCAAACGGGTCCTTTTCAGAATGGCTGGCAGTGACTAGTGGGGTACCGCAAGGCTCAGTGCTGGGACCCCAGCTATTTACAATATATATTAATGATCTGGATGAGGGAATTGAATGCAACATCTACAAGTTTGCTGATGACATGAAGCTGTGGGGCAGTGTTAGCTGTGAGGAGGATGCTAGGAGGTTGCAAGGTGACTTGGATAGGTTGGGTGAGTGGGCAAATGTATGGAAGACGCAGTATAACATGGATAAATGTGAGGTTATCCACTTTGGTGGCAAAAACAGGAAAGTAGACTATTATCTGAATGGTGGCCGATTAGGAAAAGGGGAGATGCAACGGGACCTGGGTGTCATAGTACACCAGTCATTGAAAGTAGGCATGCAGGTTCAGCAGGCAGTGAAGAAAACGAATGGTATGTTAGCATTCATAGCAAAAGGATTTAGAGTACAAGAGCAGGAAGGTTCTACTGCAGTTGTATAGGGTCTTGGTGAGACCATACCTGGAGTATTGCGTACAGTTTTGGTCTCCTAATCTGACGAAATACATTCTTGCCATAGAGGGAGTACAGAGAAAGTTCACCAGACTGATTCATGGGATGGCAGGACTTTCATATGAAGAAAGACTGGATAGACTTGGCTTGTACTCGCTAGAATTTAGAAGTTTGAGGGGGGATCTTATAGAAACATACAAAATTCTTAAGGGGTTACTCAGGCTAGATGCAGGAAGATTGTTCCCGATGTTGGGGAAGTCCGGAACAAGGAGTCACAGTTTCAGGATAAGGGGGAAGTCTTTTGGGACCGAGATGAGATAGACATTTTTCACACAGAGAGTGGTGAATCTGTGGAATTCTCTGCCGCAGAAGGTAGTTGAGGCCAGTTCATTAGCTATATTTAAGAGTGAGTTAGATGTGGCCCTTGTGGCTAAAAGGATCAGGGGGTATGGAGAGAAGGCAGGTACAGGATACTGAGTTGGATGATCAGCCATGATCATATTCAATGGCGGTGCAAGCTCGAAGGGCCGAATGACCTACTCCTGCACTTATTTTCTATGTTTCTATGTTTCTATCCCCTTGGTTTCTCACGGTCTGTATAGGTTCCAATGCCTTCAAAGCATTGGTTCCGATAAGCAGGTCGATACCAGAATTTATTTTAGGTATCTTGACATCCTTCAAGTAAGGCCATTGTCTTAAGTCCTCATGTCTGGGTATATTTTGATGACAAACAGGCATGGCCTCATGTGTAAACACCTCAGATATTGGTATAAAAAGGTCTTAATCCAGACTAGATATTTCCATACTTGTAATGCAAATGACTATCGCAGGATTTCTCCTCATTCATGGTACGCAATAGAATCTTAACCTCTTCTCCTGGAATGTCCAGCCTTCTCATCAAGCTTTCTGTACAAAACGTAGCCAAACTTCCATGATCCAAAAAACAGAATCACACTTTATTCACCAAGTATGTTTTGCAACATACGCCGAATTTCATTAGCCAGGTCAGTCAAACAATGAAAAGTAACAGATCACTCAAAAACATTTTAACATGAACATCCACCACAGTGACTCCTGCACATTCCTCAATGTGATTGAAGGCGAAATAAAGTTCAAGTCGTTCCTTTTGTTCTTCCTCAGTTGTGGGCCTTGAGCCCTCCGTTGACGAGACGATCTTGACTCCCGTAGCAGGTGGCGCTTGGGCCCTCCATGTCGGGGCGTACAGCTCCCGCATTGGGGGGGTGGGGGATGTCAGATCCCCCGCGCCGGGAGATCGAACCTTGCGTTGGGACTGGTTGAACCTTCTGCGACGTCGGAGCTCCTGACTCAGCCTCACCCGAGACTGCAAGCACCTTGCTGGTAAGTCCACGGTGGTCGCGGTGGGAGTGATCCCAGGCAAGGGATCCGATCCGATGTTAAGTCCACGTCCTGCCGTGGGGCTCACAACAGTCCGAGGAGGCTTCCAGCTCCATCGATGTTAACCCGCAGAGCCCAGAGAATGTGATCCGAAAATTGATCAAATCTCCGGGAAGGTAAGAACTTGAAAAGAAGTTTACACTGATCCCCTACCCCACCCCCCACATAAAACAAATCAAAGAACATTAAAACAAAACTTAAAAAAAAACTAAAAATAACAAAAAGAAAGAAAAATCGAACAGACTGCCGCCAGGGCTGCCATCTCCCCAGCGCCCCTGTATTCGTCTTGCTATTCATACCTGTACTGGTAAGATGGAGAAGATACAGGCTTCTACCCAAGCCCCAATATGGGCAGTTATCTGAGGTGAGGTGACAGCATCATTAGTAGCTGGCTTCTCCTTCTTTTCTATTTGCTCCGGGTTCTTCTACTCAGTGTGAAGTACTTCAGGATGATCTTGCTTGCACCTATCACGTTATAGGACTCTTACAGTCTTTAACCATGTGTCCTTTTTTCAAACATAGTCATACTCGTGCATGGTGGAAACCTGTGACCTCTGCTCCATGCTTCTTCAAACTAAACTAATAACTACTAGGGCGTCTGTGTGAGAATCCCAGCCGCAAACACGCCTCCTAATACTTAATAAACCCCACCCACATAATTTCAGGCAGATAAAATTTAAAGGTAACTAGTTACAGTTATAACATACTAAGTGAAGCTAAATGGCTACTACAGGGTGATCGATTGTCGATGCGGACTCAGTGGGCCGGAGAGTCCGTTTCCATGCTGTATCTCTAAAGTCTAAAGTAAGGTGAAAATCAGATTTCCAGATTCCAGCAATAAGCCAGTTTGGTGTTCAGATACACGCAAGGAATCATGGGATTCAGGAAACAAAATGTGAATGCAGCGCTTGTTATTGGGGGGGGGGGAGGAGAGGGGGGGGAGGGGGGGAAGAGAGGGGAGAGGGGAGAGAGAGGGGAGAGAGGGGAGAGAGAGAGAGAGAGAGGTGAAAAGGCACTACTGCAAATGCTGGTTTGCGTGCTCTGGCTTGAAGTGAAAAAGCACTACTGCAAATGGTGGCTTGGCTGCTTTGGCTTGACATGAAAATGCACCACTGCAAATGGTGGCCTGGGAGCTTTGGCTTGGGTGCTTTGGCTTGAAGTTAAAAGGCACTACAGCAAATGGTGGCTTGGGTGCTTTGGCTTGAAGTGAAAAGGTACCGCTGCAAATGGTGGCTTGGGTGCTTTGGCTTGAAGTGAGAAGGCACTACTAGAAATTGTGGTTTGTGTGCTTTGGCTTCAAGCTAAAAGGCACTACAGCAAATGGTGGCTTGGGTGTTTTGGCATGAAGTTAAAAGGCACTACTGCAAATGGTGGCTTGGGTGCTTTGGCTTGAATTTCAAAGGCAATACTGCAAAAGGTGGCTTGGGTACTTTGGCTTGAAGTTAAAAGGCACGATTGCAAATGGTGGCTTTGGTTCTTTGCTTTGGAGTTAAAAGGCACTACTGCAAATTGTGGCTTGGGTGCTTTAGCTTGAAAGTCAAAAGCACTACTGCAAATAGTGGCTTGGGTGTTTTGGCTTGAAGCTAAAAGGCACTAAGGACAAATGGTGGCTAGGGTGCTTTTGCTTGAAGTTAAAACGCATTACCGCAAATGGTGGCTTGGGTGCTTTGGCTTGAAGTTAAAAGGCACTACTGCAAATTGTGGCTTGGGTGCTTTGGCTTGAAGTGAAAAGCCGCTACTGCAAATGGTGGCTTGGGTGCTTTGGCTTAAGTGAAAAGGCAACACTCCAAATGGTGGCTTGGGTGCGCTGGCTTGAGGTTAAAAGGCACTATTGCAAATGGTGGCTTGGGTGCTTTGGCTTGAAGTGAAAAGGCACCACTGCAAATGGAGGCTTGGGTGCTTTGGCTTGAAGTGAAAATGCTGGCTTGGGTGCATTGGCATGAAGTGAAAAGGCACCACTGCAAATGGTGGCTTGGGTGCTTTGGCTTGAAGTGAAAAAGCTGGCTTGGGTGCATTGGATTGAAGTGAAAAGGCACCACTGAAAATGGTGGCTAGGGGGCTTTGGCTTGAAGTGAAAAGGCACTACTGCAAATGGTGGCTTGGGTGTTTTGGCATGAAGTTAAAAGGCACTACTGCAAATGGTGGCTTGGGTGCTTTGGCTTGAAGATCAAAGGCACTACTGCAAATGGTGGCTTGGGAGCTTTGGCTTGAAGTTAAAACGCACTACCGCAAATGGTGGCTTGGGTGCTTTGGCCTGAAGTGAAAAGCCGCTACTGCAAATGGTGGCTTGGGTGGTTAGGCTTAAGTGAAGAGGCAACACTCCAAATGGTGGCTTGGGTGCTTTGGCTTCAAGCTAAAGGGCACTGCAGCAAATGGTGGCTTGGGTGCTTTGGCATGAAGTTAAAAGGCACTACTGCAAATGGTGGCTTGGGTGTTTTGGCTTGAAGTTCAAAGGCAATACTGCAAATGGTGGTTTGGGTGCGCTGGCTTGAGGTTGAAAGGCACTATTGCAAATGGTGGCTTGGGTGCTTTGGCTTGAAGTGGAAAGGCACCACTGAAAATGGTGGCTTGGGTGCTTTGGCTTGAAGTGAAAATGCTGGCTTGGGTGCATTGGCTTGAAGTTAAAAGGCACCACTGCAAATGGTGGCTTGGGTGCTTTGGCTTGAAAGTGAAAAGGCACTACTGCAAATGCTGGCTTGGGTATTTTGGCTTGAAGCTAAAAGGCACTAAGGCAAATGGTGGCATGGGTGCTTTGGCTTAAGTGAAAAGGCAACACTCCAAATGGTGGCTTGGGTGTGCTGGCTTGAAGTGAAAAGGCACCACTGCAATTGGTGGCTTGGGTGCTTTGGCTTGAAGTTAAAAGGCTATACTGCAAATGGTGCTTTTTGTGCTTTGGCTTAAAGTTAAAAGGCACGATTCCAAATGGTGGCTTTGGTTCTTTGCGTGAAGTTAAAAGGCACTACTGCAAATGGTGGCTTGGGTGCGCTGTCTTGAGGTTAAAAGGCACTACTGCAAAAGCTGGCTTGGGTGCTTTGACTTCAAGTGAAAATGCACTACTACAAATTGTGGTTTGTGTGCTTTGGCTTGAAGTTAAAAGGCACAATTGCAAATGGTGGTTTTGGTTCTTTGGCTTGAAGTGAAAAGGTACTACTGCAAATGGTGGCGTGGGTGCGTTGGCTTGAACTGAAAAGGCACTAATGCAAATGCTGGTTTGCGTGCTCTGGCTTGAAGTGAAAAAGCACTACTGCAAATGGTGGCTTGGCTGCTTTGGCTTGACATGAAAATGCAACACTGCAAATGGTGGCTTGGGAGCTTTGGCTTGGGTGCTTTGGCTTGAAGTTAAAAGGCACTACAGCAAATGGTGGCTTGGGTGCTTTGGCTTGAAGTGAAAAGGCACTACTAGAAATTGTGGTTTGTGAGCTTCGGCTTCAAGCTAAAATGCACGACAGCAAATGGTGGCTTGGGTGTTTTGTCATGAAGTTAAAAGGCACTACTGCAAATGGTGGCTTGGGTGCTTTGGCTTGAAGTTCAAAGGCAATACTGCAAATGGTGGCTTGGGTGCTTTGGCTTGAAGTTAAAAGGCACGATTGCAAATGGTGGCTTTGGTTCTTTGGCTTCAAGTTAAAAGGCACTACTGCAAATTGTGGCTTGGGTGCTTTACCTTGAATTTCAAAGGCACTACTGCAAATGGTGGCTTTGGTGTTTTGGATTGAAGCTAAAAGGCACTAAGGCAAATGGTGGCTTGGGTGCTTTGGCTTGACGTTAAAAAGCACTACTGCAAATGGAGGCTTGGGTGTGTTGGCTTGAAGTGAAAACGCACTTCTGCAAATGGTGGCTTGGGAACTTTGACTTGAAGTGAAGAGGCACTACTGCAAAAGCTGGCTTGGGTGCTTTGGCTTCAAGTGAAAATGCACTACTACAAATTGTGGTTTGTGTGCTTTGGCTTGAAGTTAAAAGGCACAATTGCGAATGGTGGCTTTGGTTCTTTGGCTTGACATGAAAATGCACCACTGCAAATGGTGGCTTGGCTGCTTTGGCTTGACATGAAAATGCACCACTGCAAATGGTGGCTTGGGAGCTTTGGCTTGAAGTTAAAAGGCACTACTGCAAATGGTGGCTTGGGTGCTTTGGCTTGAAGTGAAAAGCCGCTACTGCAAATGGTGGCTTGGGTGCTTTGGCTTAAGTGAAAAGGCAACACTCCAAATGGTGGCTTGGGTGCACTGGCTTGAGGTTAAAAGGCACTATTGCAAATGGTGGCTTGGGTGCTTTGGCTTGAAGTGAAAAGGTACTACTGCAAATGCTGGTTTGGGTGCTCTGCCTTGAAGTGAAAAGGCACTATTGCAAATGCTGGTTTGTGTGCTCTGGCTTGAAGTTAAAAAGCACTACTGCAAATGGTGGCTTGGTTGCTTTGGCTTGACATGAAAACGCACCACTGCAAATGGTGGCTTGGGAGCTTTGGCTTGGGTTCTTTGGCTTGAAGTTAAAAGGCACTACAGCAAATGGTGGCTTGGATGCTTTGGCTTGAAGTGTAAAGGCAGTACTGCAAATGGTGGCTTGGGTGCTTTGGCTTGACGTGAAAAGGCACTACCAGAAATTGTGGTTTGTGTGCTTTGGCTTCAAGCTAAAGGGCACTGCAGCAAATGATGGCTTGGGTGCTTTGGCATGAAGTTAAAAGGCACTACTGCAAATGGTGGCTTGGGTGCTTTGGCTTGAAGTTCAAAGGTAATACTGCAAATGGTGGCTTGGGTGCTTTGGCGTGAAGTTAAAAGGCACGATTGCGAATGGTGGCTTTGGTTCTTTGGCTTGAAGTTAAAACGCACTACCGCAAACGGTGGCTTGGGTGCTTTGGCTTGAAGTTAAAAGGCACTACTGCAAATGGTGGCTTGGGTGCTTTGGCTTGAAGTGAAAATCCGCTACTGCAAATGGTGGCTTGGGTGCTTTGGCTTAAGTGAAAAGGCAACACTCCAAATGGTGGCTTGGGTGCGCTGGCTTGAGGTTGAAAGGCACTATTGCAAATGGTGGCTTGGGTGCTTTGGCTTGAAGTGGAAAGGCACCACTGGAAATGGTGGCTTGGGTGCTTTGGCTTGAAGTGAAAATGCTGGCTTTGGTGCATTGGCTTGAAGTTAAAAGGCACCACTGCAAATGGTGGCTTGGGTGCTTTGGCTTGAAAGTGAAAAGGCACTACTGCAAATGATGGCTTGGGTATTTTGGCTTGAAGCTAAAAGGCACTAAGGCAAATGGTGGCTTGGGTGCTTTGGCTTAAGTGAAAAGGCAACACTCCAAATGGTGGCTTGGGTGCGCTGGCTTGAAGTTAAACGGCATTACTGCAAATGGTAGCTTGGGTGCTTTGGCTTGAAGTGAAAAGGTACTACTGCAAATGGTGGCGTGGGTGCGTTGGCTTGAACTGAAAAGGCACTAATGCAAATGCTGGTTTGCGTGCTCTGGCTTGAAGTGAAAAAGCACTACTGCAAATGGTGGCTTGGCTGCTTTGGCTTGACATGAAAATGCAACACTGCAAATGGTGGCTTGGGAGCTTTGGCTTGGGTGCTTTGGCTTGAAGTTAAAAGGCACTACAGCAAATGGTGGCTTGGGTGCTTTGGCTTGAAGTGAAAAGGCACTACTAGAAATTGTGGTTTGTGAGCTTCGGCTTCAAGCTAAAATGCACGACAGCAAATGGTGGCTTGGGTGTTTTGTCATGAAGTTAAAAGGCACTACTGCAAATGGTGGCTTGGGTGCTTTGGCTTGAAGTTCAAAGGCAATACTGCAAATGGTGGCTTGGGTGCTTTGGCTTGAAGTTAAAAGGCACGATTGCAAATGGTGGCTTTGGTTCTTTGGCTTCAAGTTAAAAGGCACTACTGCAAATTGTGGCTTGGGTGCTTTACCTTGAATTTCAAAGGCACTACTGCAAATGGTGGCTTTGGTGTTTTGGATTGAAGCTAAAAGGCACTAAGGCAAATGGTGGCTTGGGTGCTTTGGCTTGACGTTAAAAAGCACTACTGCAAATGGAGGCTTGGGTGTGTTGGCTTGAAGTGAAAACGCACTTCTGCAAATGGTGGCTTGGGAACTTTGACTTGAAGTGAAGAGGCACTACTGCAAAAGCTGGCTTGGGTGCTTTGGCTTCAAGTGAAAATGCACTACTACAAATTGTGGTTTGTGTGCTTTGGCTTGAAGTTAAAAGGCACAATTGCGAATGGTGGCTTTGGTTCTTTGGCTTGACATGAAAATGCACCACTGCAAATGGTGGCTTGGCTGCTTTGGCTTGACATGAAAATGCACCACTGCAAATGGTGGCTTGGGAGCTTTGGCTTGAAGTTAAAAGGCACTACTGCAAATGGTGGCTTGGGTGCTTTGGCTTGAAGTGAAAAGCCGCTACTGCAAATGGTGGCTTGGGTGCTTTGGCTTAAGTGAAAAGGCAACACTCCAAATGGTGGCTTGGGTGCACTGGCTTGAGGTTAAAAGGCACTATTGCAAATGGTGGCTTGGGTGCTTTGGCTTGAAGTGAAAAGGTACTACTGCAAATGCTGGTTTGGGTGCTCTGCCTTGAAGTGAAAAGGCACTATTGCAAATGCTGGTTTGTGTGCTCTGGCTTGAAGTTAAAAAGCACTACTGCAAATGGTGGCTTGGTTGCTTTGGCTTGACATGAAAACGCACCACTGCAAATGGTGGCTTGGGAGCTTTGGCTTGGGTTCTTTGGCTTGAAGTTAAAAGGCACTACAGCAAATGGTGGCTTGGATGCTTTGGCTTGAAGTGTAAAGGCAGTACTGCAAATGGTGGCTTGGGTGCTTTGGCTTGACGTGAAAAGGCACTACCAGAAATTGTGGTTTGTGTGCTTTGGCTTCAAGCTAAAGGGCACTGCAGCAAATGATGGCTTGGGTGCTTTGGCATGAAGTTAAAAGGCACTACTGCAAATGGTGGCTTGGGTGCTTTGGCTTGAAGTTCAAAGGTAATACTGCAAATGGTGGCTTGGGTGCTTTGGCGTGAAGTTAAAAGGCACGATTGCGAATGGTGGCTTTGGTTCTTTGGCTTGAAGTTAAAACGCACTACCGCAAACGGTGGCTTGGGTGCTTTGGCTTGAAGTTAAAAGGCACTACTGCAAATGGTGGCTTGGGTGCTTTGGCTTGAAGTGAAAATCCGCTACTGCAAATGGTGGCTTGGGTGCTTTGGCTTAAGTGAAAAGGCAACACTCCAAATGGTGGCTTGGGTGCGCTGGCTTGAGGTTGAAAGGCACTATTGCAAATGGTGGCTTGGGTGCTTTGGCTTGAAGTGGAAAGGCACCACTGGAAATGGTGGCTTGGGTGCTTTGGCTTGAAGTGAAAATGCTGGCTTTGGTGCATTGGCTTGAAGTTAAAAGGCACCACTGCAAATGGTGGCTTGGGTGCTTTGGCTTGAAAGTGAAAAGGCACTACTGCAAATGATGGCTTGGGTATTTTGGCTTGAAGCTAAAAGGCACTAAGGCAAATGGTGGCTTGGGTGCTTTGGCTTAAGTGAAAAGGCAACACTCCAAATGGTGGCTTGGGTGCGCTGGCTTGAAGTTAAACGGCATTACTGCAAATGGTAGCTTGGGTGCTTTGGCTTGAAGTGAAAAGGCAACACTCCAAATGGTGGCTTGGGTGCGCTGGCTTGAGGTTAAAAGGCACTATTGCAAATGGTGGCTTGGGTGCTTTGGCTTGAAGTGAAAAGGCACCACTGCAAATGGAGGCTTGGGTGCTTTGGCTTGAAGTGAAAATGCTGGCTTGGGTGCATTGGCATGAAGTGAAAAGGCACCACTGCAAATGGTGGCTTGGGTGCTTTGGCTTGAAGTGAAAAAGCTGGCTTGGGTGCATTGGATTGAAGTGAAAAGGCACCACTGAAAATGGTGGCTAGGGGGCTTTGGCTTGAAGTGAAAAGGCACTACTGCAAATGGTGGCTTGGGTGTTTTGGCATGAAGTTAAAAGGCACTACTGCAAATGGTGGCTTGGGTGCTTTGGCTTGAAGATCAAAGGCACTACTGCAAATGGTGGCTTGGGAGCTTTGGCTTGAAGTTAAAACGCACTACCGCAAATGGTGGCTTGGGTGCTTTGGCCTGAAGTGAAAAGCCGCTACTGCAAATGGTGGCTTGGGTGGTTAGGCTTAAGTGAAGAGGCAACACTCCAAATGGTGGCTTGGGTGCTTTGGCTTCAAGCTAAAGGGCACTGCAGCAAATGGTGGCTTGGGTGCTTTGGCATGAAGTTAAAAGGCACTACTGCAAATGGTGGCTTGGGTGTTTTGGCTTGAAGTTCAAAGGCAATACTGCAAATGGTGGTTTGGGTGCGCTGGCTTGAGGTTGAAAGGCACTATTGCAAATGGTGGCTTGGGTGCTTTGGCTTGAAGTGGAAAGGCACCACTGAAAATGGTGGCTTGGGTGCTTTGGCTTGAAGTGAAAATGCTGGCTTGGGTGCATTGGCTTGAAGTTAAAAGGCACCACTGCAAATGGTGGCTTGGGTGCTTTGGCTTGAAAGTGAAAAGGCACTACTGCAAATGCTGGCTTGGGTATTTTGGCTTGAAGCTAAAAGGCACTAAGGCAAATGGTGGCATGGGTGCTTTGGCTTAAGTGAAAAGGCAACACTCCAAATGGTGGCTTGGGTGTGCTGGCTTGAAGTGAAAAGGCACCACTGCAATTGGTGGCTTGGGTGCTTTGGCTTGAAGTTAAAAGGCTATACTGCAAATGGTGCTTTTTGTGCTTTGGCTTAAAGTTAAAAGGCACGATTCCAAATGGTGGCTTTGGTTCTTTGCGTGAAGTTAAAAGGCACTACTGCAAATGGTGGCTTGGGTGCGCTGTCTTGAGGTTAAAAGGCACTACTGCAAAAGCTGGCTTGGGTGCTTTGACTTCAAGTGAAAATGCACTACTACAAATTGTGGTTTGTGTGCTTTGGCTTGAAGTTAAAAGGCACAATTGCAAATGGTGGTTTTGGTTCTTTGGCTTGAAGTGAAAAGGTACTACTGCAAATGGTGGCGTGGGTGCGTTGGCTTGAACTGAAAAGGCACTAATGCAAATGCTGGTTTGCGTGCTCTGGCTTGAAGTGAAAAAGCACTACTGCAAATGGTGGCTTGGCTGCTTTGGCTTGACATGAAAATGCAACACTGCAAATGGTGGCTTGGGAGCTTTGGCTTGGGTGCTTTGGCTTGAAGTTAAAAGGCACTACAGCAAATGGTGGCTTGGGTGCTTTGGCTTGAAGTGAAAAGGCACTACTAGAAATTGTGGTTTGTGAGCTTCGGCTTCAAGCTAAAATGCACGACAGCAAATGGTGGCTTGGGTGTTTTGTCATGAAGTTAAAAGGCACTACTGCAAATGGTGGCTTGGGTGCTTTGGCTTGAAGTTCAAAGGCAATACTGCAAATGGTGGCTTGGGTGCTTTGGCTTGAAGTTAAAAGGCACGATTGCAAATGGTGGCTTTGGTTCTTTGGCTTCAAGTTAAAAGGCACTACTGCAAATTGTGGCTTGGGTGCTTTACCTTGAATTTCAAAGGCACTACTGCAAATGGTGGCTTTGGTGTTTTGGATTGAAGCTAAAAGGCACTAAGGCAAATGGTGGCTTGGGTGCTTTGGCTTGACGTTAAAAAGCACTACTGCAAATGGAGGCTTGGGTGTGTTGGCTTGAAGTGAAAACGCACTTCTGCAAATGGTGGCTTGGGAACTTTGACTTGAAGTGAAGAGGCACTACTGCAAAAGCTGGCTTGGGTGCTTTGGCTTCAAGTGAAAATGCACTACTACAAATTGTGGTTTGTGTGCTTTGGCTTGAAGTTAAAAGGCACAATTGCGAATGGTGGCTTTGGTTCTTTGGCTTGACATGAAAATGCACCACTGCAAATGGTGGCTTGGCTGCTTTGGCTTGACATGAAAATGCACCACTGCAAATGGTGGCTTGGGAGCTTTGGCTTGAAGTTAAAAGGCACTACTGCAAATGGTGGCTTGGGTGCTTTGGCTTGAAGTGAAAAGCCGCTACTGCAAATGGTGGCTTGGGTGCTTTGGCTTAAGTGAAAAGGCAACACTCCAAATGGTGGCTTGGGTGCACTGGCTTGAGGTTAAAAGGCACTATTGCAAATGGTGGCTTGGGTGCTTTGGCTTGAAGTGAAAAGGTACTACTGCAAATGCTGGTTTGGGTGCTCTGCCTTGAAGTGAAAAGGCACTATTGCAAATGCTGGTTTGTGTGCTCTGGCTTGAAGTTAAAAAGCACTACTGCAAATGGTGGCTTGGTTGCTTTGGCTTGACATGAAAACGCACCACTGCAAATGGTGGCTTGGGAGCTTTGGCTTGGGTTCTTTGGCTTGAAGTTAAAAGGCACTACAGCAAATGGTGGCTTGGATGCTTTGGCTTGAAGTGTAAAGGCAGTACTGCAAATGGTGGCTTGGGTGCTTTGGCTTGACGTGAAAAGGCACTACCAGAAATTGTGGTTTGTGTGCTTTGGCTTCAAGCTAAAGGGCACTGCAGCAAATGATGGCTTGGGTGCTTTGGCATGAAGTTAAAAGGCACTACTGCAAATGGTGGCTTGGGTGCTTTGGCTTGAAGTTCAAAGGTAATACTGCAAATGGTGGCTTGGGTGCTTTGGCGTGAAGTTAAAAGGCACGATTGCGAATGGTGGCTTTGGTTCTTTGGCTTGAAGTTAAAACGCACTACCGCAAACGGTGGCTTGGGTGCTTTGGCTTGAAGTTAAAAGGCACTACTGCAAATGGTGGCTTGGGTGCTTTGGCTTGAAGTGAAAATCCGCTACTGCAAATGGTGGCTTGGGTGCTTTGGCTTAAGTGAAAAGGCAACACTCCAAATGGTGGCTTGGGTGCGCTGGCTTGAGGTTGAAAGGCACTATTGCAAATGGTGGCTTGGGTGCTTTGGCTTGAAGTGGAAAGGCACCACTGGAAATGGTGGCTTGGGTGCTTTGGCTTGAAGTGAAAATGCTGGCTTTGGTGCATTGGCTTGAAGTTAAAAGGCACCACTGCAAATGGTGGCTTGGGTGCTTTGGCTTGAAAGTGAAAAGGCACTACTGCAAATGATGGCTTGGGTATTTTGGCTTGAAGCTAAAAGGCACTAAGGCAAATGGTGGCTTGGGTGCTTTGGCTTAAGTGAAAAGGCAACACTCCAAATGGTGGCTTGGGTGCGCTGGCTTGAAGTTAAACGGCATTACTGCAAATGGTAGCTTGGGTGCTTTGGCTTGAAGTGAAAAGGTACTACTGCAAATGGTGGCGTGGGTGCGTTGGCTTGAACTGAAAAGGCACTAATGCAAATGCTGGTTTGCGTGCTCTGGCTTGAAGTGAAAAAGCACTACTGCAAATGGTGGCTTGGCTGCTTTGGCTTGACATGAAAATGCAACACTGCAAATGGTGGCTTGGGAGCTTTGGCTTGGGTGCTTTGGCTTGAAGTTAAAAGGCACTACAGCAAATGGTGGCTTGGGTGCTTTGGCTTGAAGTGAAAAGGCACTACTAGAAATTGTGGTTTGTGAGCTTCGGCTTCAAGCTAAAATGCACGACAGCAAATGGTGGCTTGGGTGTTTTGTCATGAAGTTAAAAGGCACTACTGCAAATGGTGGCTTGGGTGCTTTGGCTTGAAGTTCAAAGGCAATACTGCAAATGGTGGCTTGGGTGCTTTGGCTTGAAGTTAAAAGGCACGATTGCAAATGGTGGCTTTGGTTCTTTGGCTTCAAGTTAAAAGGCACTACTGCAAATTGTGGCTTGGGTGCTTTACCTTGAATTTCAAAGGCACTACTGCAAATGGTGGCTTTGGTGTTTTGGATTGAAGCTAAAAGGCACTAAGGCAAATGGTGGCTTGGGTGCTTTGGCTTGACGTTAAAAAGCACTACTGCAAATGGAGGCTTGGGTGTGTTGGCTTGAAGTGAAAACGCACTTCTGCAAATGGTGGCTTGGGAACTTTGACTTGAAGTGAAGAGGCACTACTGCAAAAGCTGGCTTGGGTGCTTTGGCTTCAAGTGAAAATGCACTACTACAAATTGTGGTTTGTGTGCTTTGGCTTGAAGTTAAAAGGCACAATTGCGAATGGTGGCTTTGGTTCTTTGGCTTGACATGAAAATGCACCACTGCAAATGGTGGCTTGGCTGCTTTGGCTTGACATGAAAATGCACCACTGCAAATGGTGGCTTGGGAGCTTTGGCTTGAAGTTAAAAGGCACTACTGCAAATGGTGGCTTGGGTGCTTTGGCTTGAAGTGAAAAGCCGCTACTGCAAATGGTGGCTTGGGTGCTTTGGCTTAAGTGAAAAGGCAACACTCCAAATGGTGGCTTGGGTGCACTGGCTTGAGGTTAAAAGGCACTATTGCAAATGGTGGCTTGGGTGCTTTGGCTTGAAGTGAAAAGGTACTACTGCAAATGCTGGTTTGGGTGCTCTGCCTTGAAGTGAAAAGGCACTATTGCAAATGCTGGTTTGTGTGCTCTGGCTTGAAGTTAAAAAGCACTACTGCAAATGGTGGCTTGGTTGCTTTGGCTTGACATGAAAACGCACCACTGCAAATGGTGGCTTGGGAGCTTTGGCTTGGGTTCTTTGGCTTGAAGTTAAAAGGCACTACAGCAAATGGTGGCTTGGATGCTTTGGCTTGAAGTGTAAAGGCAGTACTGCAAATGGTGGCTTGGGTGCTTTGGCTTGACGTGAAAAGGCACTACCAGAAATTGTGGTTTGTGTGCTTTGGCTTCAAGCTAAAGGGCACTGCAGCAAATGATGGCTTGGGTGCTTTGGCATGAAGTTAAAAGGCACTACTGCAAATGGTGGCTTGGGTGCTTTGGCTTGAAGTTCAAAGGTAATACTGCAAATGGTGGCTTGGGTGCTTTGGCGTGAAGTTAAAAGGCACGATTGCGAATGGTGGCTTTGGTTCTTTGGCTTGAAGTTAAAACGCACTACCGCAAACGGTGGCTTGGGTGCTTTGGCTTGAAGTTAAAAGGCACTACTGCAAATGGTGGCTTGGGTGCTTTGGCTTGAAGTGAAAATCCGCTACTGCAAATGGTGGCTTGGGTGCTTTGGCTTAAGTGAAAAGGCAACACTCCAAATGGTGGCTTGGGTGCGCTGGCTTGAGGTTGAAAGGCACTATTGCAAATGGTGGCTTGGGTGCTTTGGCTTGAAGTGGAAAGGCACCACTGGAAATGGTGGCTTGGGTGCTTTGGCTTGAAGTGAAAATGCTGGCTTTGGTGCATTGGCTTGAAGTTAAAAGGCACCACTGCAAATGGTGGCTTGGGTGCTTTGGCTTGAAAGTGAAAAGGCACTACTGCAAATGATGGCTTGGGTATTTTGGCTTGAAGCTAAAAGGCACTAAGGCAAATGGTGGCTTGGGTGCTTTGGCTTAAGTGAAAAGGCAACACTCCAAATGGTGGCTTGGGTGCGCTGGCTTGAAGTTAAACGGCATTACTGCAAATGGTAGCTTGGGTGCTTTGGCTTGAAGTGAAAAGGCACTACTGCAAATGCTGGTTTGGGTGCTCTGGCTTGAAGTGAAAAGGCACTACTGCAAATGCTGGTTTGCGTGCTCTGGCTTGAAGTGAAAAAGCACTACTGCAAATGGTGGCTTGGCTGCTTTGGCTTGACATAAAAATGCACCACTGCAAATGGTGGCTTGGGAGCTTTGGCTTGGTTGCTTTGGCTTGAAGTTAAAAGGCACTACAACAAATGGTGGCTTGGGTGTTTTGGCTTGAAGCTAAAAGGCACAAAGGCAAATGCTGGCTTGGCTGCTTTTGCTTGAAGTTAAAACGCACTACTGCAAATGGTGGCTTGTGTGCTTTGGCTTGAAGTTAAAAGGCACTCCTTCAAATGGTGGCTTGGGTGCTTTGGCTTGAAGTGAAAAGGCACTACTGTAAATGCTGGGTTGGGTGCTCTGGCTTGAAGTGAAAAGGCACTACTGCAAATGCTGGTTTGCGTGCTCTGGCTTGAAGTGAAAAAGCACTACTGCAAATGGTGGGTTGGCTGCTTTGGCTTGACATGAAAATGCACCACTGCAAATGGTGGCTTGGGAGCTTTGGCTTGGTTGCTTTGGCTTGAAGTGAAAAGGCATAATAGCAAATGGTGGCTTGGGTGTTTTCGCTTGAAGCTAAAAGGCACAAAGGCAAATGCTGGCTTGGCTGCTTTTGCTTGAATTTAAAATGCACTACTGCAAATGGTGGCTTGTGTGCTTTGGCTTGAAGTTAAAAGCCACTACTGCAAAGGTAGCTTGGGTGCTTTGGCTTGAAGTGAAAAGGCACTACTGTAAATGCTGGGTTGGGTGTTCTGGAATGAAGTGAAAAGGCACTACTGCAAATGCTGGTTTGCGTGCTCTGGCTTGAAGTGAAAAAGCACTACTGCAAATGGTGGCTTGGCGGCTTTGGCTTGACATGAAAATGCACCACTGCAAATGGTGGGTTGGGAGCTTTGGCTTGGGTGCTTTGGCTTGAAGTTAAAAGGCACTACAGCAAATGGTGGCTTAGGTGCTTTGGCTTGAAGTGAAAAGGCACTACTGCAAATGGTGGCTTGTGTGCTTTGGCTTGAAGTGAAAAGGCACTACTGGAAATTGTGGTTTGTGTGCTTTGGCTTGAAGTTCAAAGGCAATACTGCAAATGGTGGCTTGGGTGCTTTGGCTTGAAGTTAAAAGGCACTACTGCAAATGGTGGCTTTGGTTCTTTGGCTTGAAGTTAAAAGGCACTACAGCAAATTGTGGCTTGGGTGCTTTAGCTTGAAGTTCAAAGGCACTTCTGCAAATGGTGGCTTGGTTATTTTGGCTTGAAGCTAAAAGGCACTATGGCAAATGGTGGCTTGGGTACTTTGGCTTGAAGTTAAAATGCACTACCGCAAATGGTGCTTGGATGCTTTGGCTTAAGTGAAAAGGCAACACTCCAAATGGTGGCTTGGGTGCGCTGGCTTGAGGTTTAAAAGGCACTATTGCAAATGGTGGCTTGGGCTTGAAGTGAAAAGCCGCTACTGCAAATGGTGGCTTGGGTGCTTTGGCTTGAAGTGAAAAGCCGCTAATGCAAATGGTGGCTTGGGTGCTTTGGCTTGAAGTGAAAAGACACTACTGTAAATGCTGGGTTGGGTGCTCTGGCTTGAAGTGAAAAGGCACTACTGCAAATGCTGGTTTGCGTGCTCTGGCTTGAAGTGAAAAAGCACAACTGCAAATGGTGGCTTGGCTGCTTTGGGTTGACATGAAAATGCACCACTGCAAATGGTGGCTTGGGAGCTTTGGGTTGGGTGCTTTGGCTTGAAGTTAAAAGGCACTACAGCAAATGGTGGCTTGGGTGCTTTGGCTTGAAGTGAAAAGGCACTACTGCAAATGGTGGCTTGGGTGCTTTGGCTTCAAGCTAAAGGGCACTGCAGCAAATGGTGGCTTGGGTGCTTTGGCATGAAGTTAAAAGGCACTACTGCAAATGGTGGCTTGGGTGCTTTGGCTTGAAGTTCAAAGGCAATACTGAAAATGGTGGCTTGGGTGCTTTGGCTTGAAGTTAAAAGGCACGATTGCAAATGGTGGCTTTGGTTCTTTGGCTTGAAGTTAAAAGGCACTACTGCAAACTGTGACTTGGGTGCTTTAGCTTGAAGTTCAAAGGCACTACTGCAAATGGTGGCTTGGGTATTTTGGCTTGAAGCTAAAAGGCACTAAGGCAAATGGTGGCTTGGGTGCTTTTGCTTGAAGTTAAAACGCACTACCGCAAATGGTGGCTTGGGTGCTTTGGCTTGAAGTTAAAAGGCACTACTGCAAATGGTGGCTTGGGTGCTTTGGCTTGAAGTGAAAATCCGCTACTGCAAATGGTGGCTTGGGTGTATTGGCTTGCAGTTAAAAGGCACTACTGCAAATGGTGGCTTGGGTGCTTTTTGGCCTGAAGTGAAAAGGCAACACTCCAAATGGTGGCTTTGTTGTTTTGGCTTGAGGTTAAAAGGCACTATTGCAAATGGTGGCTTGGGTGCTTTGGCTTGAAGTGAAAAGGCACCACTGCAAATGGTGGCTTGGGTGCTTTGGCTTGAAGTGAAAATGCTGGCTTGGGTGCATTAGCTTGAAGTGAAATGGCAATACTGCAAATGGTGGCTTTTTGTGCTTTGGCTTGAAGTTAAAGGGCACGATTGCAAATAGTGGCTTTGGTTCATTGGCTTGAAGCTAAAAGGCACAAAGCCAAATGCTGGCTTGGCTTCTTTTGCTTGAAGTGAAAAAGCACTACTGCAAATGGTGGCTTGGCTGCTTTGGCTTGACATGAAAATGCACCACTGCAAATGGTGGCTTGGGAGCTTTGGCTTGGTTGCTTTGGCTTGAAGTTAAAAGGCACTACAGCAAATGGTGGCTTGGGTGTTTTGGCTTGAAGCTAAAAGGCACAAAGGCAAATGCTGGCTTGGCTGCTTTTGCTTGAAGTTAAAACGCACTACTGCAAATGGTGGCTTGGGTGCTTTTGCTTGAAGTGAAAATGCACCACTGCAAATGGTGGCTTGGGTACTTTGGCTTGAAGTTAAAAGGCACTACTGCAAATGGCGGCTTGGGTGCTTTGGCTTGAAGCTAAAAGGCACCATTGCAAATGGTGGCTTGAGTGCTTTAGCATAAAATTAAAAGGCACCACTGCAATGGTAGCTTGGTTCTTGAGGTTAAAAGGCACTACTGCAAAAGGTGGCTTTGGTGCTTTGGCTTGAAGTGAAAAGGCCCTGCTGCAAATGGTGGCTTTGGTGCTTTGGTTTGAAGTGAAATGCACAACTGCAAATGATGGCTTGGGTGCTTCGGCTTGAAGATAAAGACACAACTGCAAATGGTGGCTTGGGTGCTTTGGCTTGAAGTTAAAAGGCACTACTGCAAATGGTGGCTTCGGTGCTTTGGCTTGAAGTTCAAAGGTACGACTGAAAATGGTGGCTTGGGTGCTTTGGTTTGATGTTAAAAGGCACTACTGCAAATGGTGGCTTGTTTGCTTTGGCTTGACGTTAAAAGGCACTACAGCAAATGGTGGCTCGTGTGCTTTGGCTTGATGTGAGAAGGCTCTACTTCTATTGCTGGCTTGGCAGCTTTGGCTTGAAGTTAAAAGGCACTACTGCAAATGGAGGGTTGGGTGCTTTGGCGTGAAGTGAAAAAGCACTGCTGCAAATGCTGGCTTGGGTGTTTTGGCTTGAAGAGAAAAAGCACCACTACAAATGGTGGCTTGGGTGCTTTGGCTTGATGTGAAAAGGCACAGCTTCTACTGCTGGCTTGGCTGCTTTAGCTTGAAGTTAAAAGGGACTACTGCAAATGGTGGCTTGGGTGCTTTGGCTTGAAGTGAAAAAGCACTACTGCAAATGGTGGCTTGGCTGCTTTGGCTTGACATGAAAATGCACCACTGCAAATGGTGGCTTGGGAGCTTTGGCTTGGTTGCTTTGGCTTGAAGTTAAAAGGCACTACTGCAAATGGTGGCTTGGGTGTTTTGGCTTGAAGCTAAAAGGCACAAAGGCAAATGCTGGCTTGGGTGTTTTTGCTTGAAGTTAAAACGCACTACTGCAAATGGTGGCTTGGATGCCTTTGCTTGAAGTGCAAATGCACCACTGCAAATGGTGGCTTGGGTACTTTGCATTGAAGTTAAAAGGCACTACTGCAAAAGGTGGCTTGGGTGCTTTGGCTTGAAGTTAAAAGGCACTACTGCAGTTGCTGGCTTAATGCTTTGGCTTGAAGTTAAAAGGCACTACTGCAAATGGTGGCTTGGGTGCTTTGGCTTGAAATTACAAAGGCACTACTGCAAATCGTGGCGTGTGCTTTGGCTTGAAGTTAAAAGGCACTGCTGCAAATGGCGGCTTGGGTGCGTTGGCTTAAGTCAAAAGGCACAACTGCAAATGGAGGTTTGGGTTATTTGGCTTGAAGTTAAAAGGCACTTCAGCAATTGCTGGCTTGGGTGCTTTAGCTTAAAGTTAAAAAGGCACTACTGCAAATGGTGTCTTGGGTGCTTTGACTTGAAGCTGAAAGGCACCACTACAAATGGTGGTTTGGGTGCTTTGGCATGAAGTTAAAAGGCACTACTGCAAATGGTTCCTTTGGTGCTTTGGCTTGAAGAGAAAAGGCCCTGCTGCAAATGGTGGCTTGGGTGTTTTGGTTTGAAGTGAAAATGCACCATTGCAAATGATGGCTTGGGTGCTTTGGCTTGAAGATAAAAGGCACAACTGCAAATGGTGGTTTGGGTGCTTTGGCTTGAAGTTCAAAGGTACGACTGCAAATGGTGGCTTGGGTGCTTTGGCTTGAAGTGAAAAGGCACTGCTGCAAATGGTGGCTTTGGTGCTTTGGTTTGAAGTGAAATGCACGACTGTAAATGATGGCTTGGGTGCTTCGGCTTCAAGATAAAGACACAACTGCAAATGGTGGCTTGGGTGCTTTGGCTTGAAGTTAAAAGGCACTACTGCAAATGGTGGCTTCGGTGCTTTAGCTTGAAGTTAAAAGGCACTACTGCAAATGGTGGCTTGTTTGCTTTGGCTTGAAGTTAAAAGGCACTACAGCAAATGGTGGCTTGTGTGCTTTGGCTTGACGTGAGAAGGCTCTACTTCTATTGCTGGCTTGGCAGCTTTGGCTTGAAGTTAAAAGGGACTACTGCAAATGGTGGCTTGGGTGCTTTGGCTTGAAATGAAAAGGCACTATTGCAAATGGTGGCTTGGGTGCTTTGGCTTGAAGTGAAAAAGCACTACTGCAAATGGTGGCTTGGCTGCTTTGGCTTGACATGAAAATGCACCACTGCAAATGGTGGCTTGGGAGCTTTGGCTTGGTTGCTTTGGCTTGAAGTTAAAAGGCACTACTGCAAATGGTGGCTTGGGTGTTTTGGCTTGAAGCTAAAAGGCACAAAGGCAAATGCTGGCTTGGGTGTTTTTGCTTGAAGTTAAAACGCACTACTGCAAATGGTGGCTTGGATGCCTTTGCTTGAAGTGCAAATGCACCACTGCAAATGGTGGCTTGGGTACTTTGCATTGAAGTTAAAAGGCACTACTGCAAAAGGTGGCTTGGGTGCTTTGGCTTGAAGTTAAAAGGCACTACTGCAGTTGCTGGCTTAATGCTTTGGCTTGAAGTTAAAAGGCACTACTGCAAATGGTGGCTTGGGTGCTTTGGCTTGAAATTACAAAGGCACTACTGCAAATCATGGCGTGTGCTTTGGCTTGAAGTTAAAAGGCACTGCTGCAAATGGCGGCTTGGGTGCGTTGGCTTAAGTCAAAAGGCACCACTCCAAATGGAGGTTTGGGTTATTTGGCTTGAAGTTAAAAGGCACTTCAGCAATTGCTGGCTTGGGTGCTTTAGCTTAAAGTTAAAAAGGCATTACTGCAAATGGTGTCTTGGGTGCTTTGACTTGAAGCTGAAAGGCACCACTACAAATGGTGGTTTGGGTGCTTTGGCATGAAGTTAAAAGGCACTACTGCAAATGGTTCCTTTGGTGCTTTGGCTTGAAGAGAAAAGGCCCTGCTGCAAATGGTGGCTTGGGTGTTTTGGTTTGAAGTGAAAATGCACCATTGCAAATGATGGCTTGGGTGCTTTGGCTTGAAGATAAAAGGCACAACTGCAAATGGTGGTTTGGGTGCTTTGGCTTGAAGTTCAAAGGTACGACTGCAAATGGTGGCTTGGGTGCTTTGGCTTGAAGTGAAAAGGCACTGCTGCAAATGGTGGCTTTGGTGCTTTGGTTTGAAGTGAAATGCACGACTGTAAATGATGGCTTGGGTGCTTCGGCTTCAAGATAAAGACACAACTGCAAATGGTGGCTTGGGTGCTTTGGCTTGAAGTTAAAAGGCACTACTGCAAATGGTGGCTTCGGTGCTTTAGCTTGAAGTTAAAAGGCACTACTGCAAATGGTGGCTTGTTTGCTTTGGCTTGAAGTTAAAAGGCACTACAGCAAATGGTGGCTTGTGTGCTTTGGCTTGACGTGAGAAGGCTCTACTTCTATTGCTGGCTTGGCAGCTTTGGCTTGAAGTTAAAAGGGACTACTGCAAATGGTGGCTTGGGTGCTTTGGCTTGAAATGAAAAGGCACTATTGCAAATGGTGGCTTGGGTGCTTTGGCTTGAAGTGAAAAAGCACTACTGCAAATGGTGGCTTGGCTGCTTTGGCTTGACATGAAAATGCACCACTGCAAATGGTGGCTTGGGAGCTTTGGCTTGGTTGCTTTGGCTTGAAGTTAAAAGGCACTACTGCAAATGGTGGCTTGGGTGTTTTGGCTTGAAGCTAAAAGGCACAAAGGCAAATGCTGGCTTGGGTGTTTTTGCTTGAAGTTAAAACGCACTACTGCAAATGGTGGCTTGGATGCCTTTGCTTGAAGTGCAAATGCACCACTGCAAATGGTGGCTTGGGTACTTTGCATTGAAGTTAAAAGGCACTACTGCAAAAGGTGGCTTGGGTGCTTTGGCTTGAAGTTAAAAGGCACTACTGCAGTTGCTGGCTTAATGCTTTGGCTTGAAGTTAAAAGGCACTACTGCAAATGGTGGCTTGGGTGCTTTGGCTTGAAATTACAAAGGCACTACTGCAAATCATGGCGTGTGCTTTGGCTTGAAGTTAAAAGGCACTGCTGCAAATGGCGGCTTGGGTGCGTTGGCTTAAGTCAAAAGGCACCACTCCAAATGGAGGTTTGGGTTATTTGGCTTGAAGTTAAAAGGCACTTCAGCAATTGCTGGCTTGGGTGCTTTAGCTTAAAGTTAAAAAGGCATTACTGCAAATGGTGTCTTGGGTGCTTTGACTTGAAGCTGAAAGGCACCACTACAAATGGTGGTTTGGGTGCTTTGGCATGAAGTTAAAAGGCACTACTGCAAATGGTTCCTTTGGTGCTTTGGCTTGAAGAGAAAAGGCCCTGCTGCAAATGGTGGCTTGGGTGCTTTGGTTTGAAGTGAAAATGCACCATTGCAAATGATGGCTTGGGTGCTTTGGCTTGAAAGTGAAAGGCACTACTGCAAATGGTGGTTTGGATGCTTTGGCATGAAGTTAAAAGCCACTACTGCAAATGTTGCCTTTGGTGCTTTGGCGTGAAGTGAAAAGACACTACTGCAAATGCTGGCTTGGGAGCTTTGGCTTGAAGTGCAAATGCACCACTGCAAATGGTGGCTTGGGTACTTTGCCTTGAAGTTAAAAGGCACTACTGCAAAAGGTGGCTTGGGTGCTTTGGCTTGAAGTTAAAAGGCACTACTGCAGTTGCTGGCTTAATGCTTTGGCTTGAAGTTAAAAGGCACTACTGCAAATGGTGGCTTGGGTGCTTTGGCTTGAAATTACAAAGGCACTACTGCAAATCGTGGCGTGTGCTTTGGCTTGAAGTTAAAAGGCACTGCTGCAAATGGCGGCTTGGGTGCGTTGGCTTAAGTCAAAAGGCACAACTGCAAATGGAGGTTTGGGTTATTTGGCTTGAAGTTAAAAGGCACTTCAGCAATTGCTGGCTTGGGTGCTTTAGCTTAAAGTTAAAAAGGCACTACTGCAAATGGTGTCTTGGGTGCTTTGACTTGAAGCTGAAAGGCACCACTACAAATGGTGGTTTGGGTGCTTTGGCATGAAGTTAAAAGGCACTACTGCAAATGGTTCCTTTGGTGCTTTGGCTTGAAGAGAAAAGGCCCTGCTGCAAATGGTGGCTTGGGTGCTTTGGTTTGAAGTGAAAATGCACCATTGCAAATGATGGCTTGGGTGCTTTGGCTTGAAGATAAAAGGCACAACTGCAAATGGTGGTTTGGGTGCTTTGGCTTGAAGTTCAAAGGTACGACTGCAAATGGTGGCTTGGGTGCTTTGGCTTGAAGTGAAAAGGCACTGCTGCAAATGGTGGCTTTGGTGCTTTGGTTTGAAGTGAAATGCACGACTGTAAATGATGGCTTGGGTGCTTCGGCTTCAAGATAAAGACACAATTGCAAATGGTGGCTTGGGTGCTTTGGCTTGAAGTTAAAAGGCACTACTGCAAATGGTGGCTTCGGTGCTTTGGCTTGAAGTTCAAAGGTACGACTGCAAATGGTGGCTTGGGTGCTTTGGTTTGATGTTAAAAGGCACTACTGCAAATGGTGGCTTGTTTGCTTTGGCTTGAAGTTAAAAGGCACTACAGCAAATGGTGGCTTGTGTGCTTTGGCTTGACGTGAGAAGGCTCTAATTCATTCTTTGGCTTGAATTTTAAGAGACACTACTGCAAATGCTGGCTTGGGAGCTTAGGCTTTTATTTAAATGGCACTACTGCAAATGGTGGCTTGGGTGCTTTGATTTTAAGTTAAAAGGCACTACTGCAAATGGTGGCATGGATGCTTTGGCTTGAAATGAAAAGATACTACTGCAAATGCTGCCTTCAGTGCTTTGGCTTGAAGTTAAAAGACACTACAGCAAATGGTTGCTTGAAGGAAAAAGGCACTACTGCAAATGGAGGTTTGGGAGCTTTGTCTTGAAGTTCAAAGGCACTACTGCAAATGGTGGCTTGGGTGCTTTGGCTAGAAGCTAAAAGGCACCACTGCAAATGGTGGCTTTGGTGCTTTGGCTTGAAGTTAAAAAGCACTACTGCAATTGCTGGCTTGGTTGCTTTGGCTTAAAGTTAAAAGACTGTACTGCAAATGGTGCAGTACAGTCGAATGGTGGCTTTGGTTTGAAATGCAAAGGCACTACTGCAATTGCTGGCTTAGGTGCTTTGGCTTGAAGTTAAAAGGCACTGCTGCAAATGGTGGCTTAGATGCTTTGGCTTGAAATTACAAAGGCACTACTGCAAATCGTGGATTGTGTGATTTGGCTTGAAGTTAAAAGGCACTGCTGCAAATGGTGGCTCGGGTGCTTTGGCTTGAAGTTAAAAGACACTACAGCAAATGGTGGCTTGGGTACATTGGCTTGAAGTTAAAAGGCACTACTCCAAATGGAGGCTTGGGTGCGTTGGCTTGAAGTAAAAAGGCACCACTGCAAATGGAGGATTGGGTGATTTGGCTTGAAGTTAAAAGGCACTTCAGCAATTGCTGGCTTGGGTGCTTTAGCTTAAAGTTAAAAGGCACTCCTGCAATGGTAGCTTGGTGGTTGAGGTTAAAAGGCACTACTGCAAATGGTGGCTTGGATGCTTTGGCTTGAAATTACAAAGGCACTACTGCAAATCGTGGCTTGTGTGTTTTGGCTTGAAGCTGAAAGGCACCACTGCAAATGGTGGCTTGGGTGCTTTGGCATGAAGTTCAAAGGCACTACTGCAATTGGTGCCTTTGGTGCTTTGGCTTGAAGTTAAAAGGCAGTACTACAATGGTGGCTTGGGTGCTTTGGCTTGAAGTGAGAATACTCTGCTGCAAATGCTGGCTTGGGAACTTTGTCTTGAAATTAAAAGGCACTACTGCAAATGGAGGCTTGGGTGCTTTGGCTTGAAGTTAAAAGGCACCACTGCAAATGGAGGCTTGGGTGCTTTGGCTTGAAGTTAAAAGCCACCACTGCAAATGGTGGCTTGGATGCTTTGGCTTGAAGTTAAAATGCACTACTGGAAATGGTGGCTTGGGTGCTTTGGCTTGAAGTTCAAAGGCACCACTGCAAATGGCGGCTTGGGTGCTTTGGCTTGAATTTAAAAGGAACCACTGCAAATGGTGGCTTGGGTGCTTTGGATTGAAGTTAAAAGGCACTACTGCGAATTGCGGTTTGGGTGCTTTGGCGAAGTTAAAATGCACTATTGCAATTGCTGGCTTGGAAGCTTTGGGTTGAAGTTAAATTACTTATGGCTGTGATTTTTGGCCATCTTAGTCCCCCTCCGCTCAGCAGGTGCAGAGGATTCTTCCCATCAATGGAAAATACTTTTTAAACTTTCCGATTGTAAAACTTATTCCTGACTTCAACAGATTCATAAGGTAAGAGATACACGTTATACAAATCCCATTACAAAGGTTATCAAAGACAATATAACTGTACTATAACAGTAAAGCTTTGCAGTATGGGATAAACTGTTTGTTGGTCATTGGGGTTTACCTTTAATTATTATTAGCCTTGTCTCCGCCTTGTTGCAAGAGATTGGGGTTATAGCAATCTGTTACAAAACTACGTTATTTTCATTAAGAGTAATTGACAATATAGCAGCTGTGTTACAGCTGAGCAAATCAAGGAGCTGATATTGTGTAAGTAGCAATTACATCGTTTGCTAACAACCTTGTGCTATTGTCAGCTGTGGCTACTCCAGCCACAATGATGAAGTAACAGCATTCAGCATTGCTGAACATGACAATAACTCATTGAAATTGAACTTGAAACTCGCTACAGGAGTGTGGTTGGTTGAATTCAGTTATTATGAACTGATGTTCAGAATTCTAAGATGAGAAGTTCCAAATACCATCACCTACTCAAAGTTAGTGGAGATTGCATGAGTTACCAATTCTTCAGTTGTTAGTATCAGCTAAATATATACACTAAATGCACCGTTGAGTAAGGTTTTGAGTGAATATACATATTCCTCATGCACAAATTTAAGTTGCTACTCTACAATGGTGACATATGTTAGTCTCATGGTAATTAGGAAGAATATCCTGTAATTAATCTCCTTGCCACTGGTGTATCGTCCAGTTTAGATTGATGATAACACAGAATAAGTATTGGATCTCAAAGTATGATGAAAGCATGATTGAATACTTCATCAAATGTTCGTCATGTTTATGCATGTTTCATTGTTTGCAAAAATATGTGATACAACAGTGTGGAGAAATACTTTCTTGCTTCAATAGGAGGAATGGACTTTATGTCTTACTCATTAGCTGGGTCTTAAAATAGTCAGCAAGGCCTCATTTGGATTCGTACTATCGGACTGGCCAAGCATCCATGTTGCCTGCTTCATCAGGCATTATGGCACAACGGTACAGTTATGCCAAAAAGCAAGTTTTAAACTGTGGTTCAGGAGACTGGTCTTTGCACAGTAAAACGACTATTGACTTACACATTTTCAATGGATTGACTTATAACCATATAACCATATAACAATTACAGCACGGAAACAGGCCATCTCGGCCCTTCAAGTCCGTGCCGAACAACTTTTTTCCCTTAGTCCCACCTGCCTGCACTCATACCATAACCCTCCATACCCTTCTCATCCATATGCCTATCCAATTTATTTTTAAATGATACCAACGAACCTGCCGCCACCACTTCCACTGGAAGCTCATTCCACACCGCTACCACTCTCTGAGTAAAGAAGTTCCCCCTCATGTTACCCCTAAACCTCTGTCCCTTAATTCTAAAGTCATGTCCTCTTGTTTGAATCTTCCCTATTCTCAAAGGGAAAATCTTGTCCACATTAACTCTGTCTACTCTTGCCTCAGGTTATCACATTTAGCCATGAGGGTGTTCACTGCAGTATGCATGGATAGCATCCAAAAAAGCAGTACATCTCTATTGAGGGAATCAGAAATGTTTGTTAAATATTAATGATACATTTGATACGATACAAATTACTGACATTTCCAATTCATTTTAAGTGATATTTAAGTGATAGTTCAGTTATAGAGAAATTACAGCTGTAACTACATTGTCGGGTCCAACCCGGATATCAAGTTGTTAAAAAGATCTTGATAAAAGTACTCACATCACAAGACTATGCAGTTGGTTATTGTAAATGTGTAAAGATTACTTCACCAAGGGGTTCCAGCTACATCCTTTGTTATGACTCTAATATCAGCACAACAACGGCAAAACATTGCAAACGCTGTGGCTGGACAGGATGGAATTGGCTGTTCATGCCATTACATTTTACATTCTGGTCTACACTAGCAGAGCAGACCTGGGCTGGCATGATTTATTTTTTTTTACACTTTAGTTTTTATTGCTTTTATATATACACAAATAAAACACAAATATAACAATGAAACATACAACATTACAGTGAAACGTACAACAGTGCAGCGGGGGGTTCAGTTTACAATTTATGATGCAGTATACAGAACTATTTTCATATTAAAACATTTTCCAATCACTTACATTATTGTCTATAAAATTATAGTGTTGATGTCTTTATTTCTATACCTAATCCATTTTTCCAATTTTCTATTAAACTCATCTTCTTTCACTCTTAGAGAATATGTCATTTTCTCCATGACAAATATTTCCTGTACTATGTCTAACCATCGTCTTAGTCTGGGTGTGTCCGCTCCAAGCCAGTTTCTTGTAATGGCCTTTCTGCCAGCTGTGAGTAGGATTTTAACCAAGTAATGGTCTTCCTTCAGCACAACTGTATTTATATTACCCAGGTATAAAATGGAACACTTCTTGCAGACTGTATATCCTAATACCTCTGTTAATTCTGAATTCACTCTGTCCCAAAATGGTTCTATTTTTGGGCAACTCCAGAAGATATGTGCATGATTTGCGTCAGTTTGACCACATTGCCTCCAGCATGTTTGCTGCCTTAGAATTTGCTTGCTTTTTATGTTAGGCGTAATAAAGAAACAAATCAAATTTTCCAATTAAATTCTCTCCAATGTTGTGAATTTGTGGATGTCTGTAGTGTTACACACATATGATGCCATTCTTCTTCTGAGATTGTGATGTTCAATTCCTTTTCCCACAAATTTTACATAAAATGTAGTTTTAGCTTGACATTCCATTAAACTATGATATAGTTTAGAAATAATCCTTAATGTTTTTTGATGATACGCACTAACTATCACTTCTATCACTGGATTCTTTTCTTCTAGTGTCTCCCTTTTTACCTTTTTATTGTAATAATCTCTCAGTTGGAGGTATCTAAACAATTCTTGGTTCCGAAGTGCAAATCTATCCTTCAAATCTTGAAAACTTCTTAGGTCTCCATTTTCAATAACAGTACAAAATGCAGTCATTCCTTTCTTCATCCACTCTTTAAATGTTGAGTCATACATCCCTGGTTTAAATTCATTATCCCAAGCTATCCATCTTAAAACTTTTTGTCATTTATTCAGTTTAAGTTGGCTGGTAAGAGTGAACCAGGTTTCTAAAGTAAATATCGTTATTGGATCGATTATACTCCTGATATGTCCAGGAAGCGCTTTTTCTCCCAAAAGTGTTTGGATGTGGAAGTCAGGGATATACGTCTCAATCTCTTTCCACCTAGCTATATAGCTGGCCTCAACCCAATTAATTAGTGGTCGAAGTTGGGCTGCATAGAAATATATCCTAAAATTTGGAAGTGCCATTCCACCTTTGTCCTTTGGCAACTGTAGTGTAGTGTATCGAATTATGGCCTTCTTTCCTCCCCAAATAAATCTAGATATTAATTTATCCCATTCCGTGAATTGTTTTAATGGTACCTCAATTGGCAGAGATTGAAACAAGTACAATAGCCTTGACAAAATATTCATTTTCACCACATTTATCTTACTACTAAAATCCATTGGGTAGGTGGACCATCTTTCTATATCCTTTCTTATGTTTTGCTTGATGTGATTATAATTGGCCCCATAGAACATTGATATAATTTTTGTCATATGTATCCCTAGGTATTTCATTGATTTTGAATCCCATTTAATATTATAATTTTGTTTGATTTCTTCTGGAGGACAATTAAATAGGAGGATTTGAGTTTTTGAAATATTCACTTTATATCCTGCATAAAAATTAAATTAATCTATGATCCCCATCATCCTTGGAAATGATGTGTTTACTTCCATGAGATACATCATCACATCATCTGCGAAATAACCAATTTTATGTTCTCTGTCTCTTATAGTTACTCCCCTCAGTTCCCTATCTTGATGAATCACTTGAGCCAATGGTTCAATATTATAACAAACAGGGTAGGGCTAAGACAACATCCCTGTCTCATTCCTCTTCCTAACACAAATCTCGCAGTTAAGGACCCATTCACCTTTACTCTTGCAGTAGGTTGCTGGTAAATCGCTTTAATAACTTGAATTGACTTCGGTAAAGCCAAATCTTTCTAGTGTTTGATATAAGAATTCCCAATTAACCCTATCAAAAGCCTTTTCCGCGTCTACACTTATCAGGACAGCACGTGTACTTTCCTTTTGAATCTTGTGTATTATATGTAGAGTTCTTCTAATGCTGTCCTGTGTTTGTCTGCCTATTATAAAACCAGTCTGGTCTTCATCAATTAAATCTGGCATGAACTTTTCAAATCGTTTGGAGATAATTGAAGAATATAAATTATAGTCCACATTTAGAATTGTCTGTAGTTGGTACAATTACGGTCTGTAGTTGGTACAATTTTCCTTGTCTTTGTTCCCTTTAGGGATCAATGTTATAATTGCCTCTTTCCATGACGGGGGTGTCTTGCCTTCTTTGATAATCCAGTTAAAGGTTCTCAGAAGAAGTGGGTTCAGCTCATTCCGAAATATTTTATACCATTCTATAGGGAAACCGTCGCTGCCTGGGACCTTGTTTGATTTCATCCTACCAATTGTCTTCTCTATCTCCTCCAGTGATATTTCTGCTGTGATTATTTTATTTTGTGTCTCTCCAATACAGGGCAGATCTATTGTATTTTAAAAAGTCCTCATTGATTCCCCATCTACTGTAGAGGTTTGTGTGTATATAATTCTTTATAATATTCCTGGAAGATATATTCTATTTCTTTTGGATCACTCTTCAAGTTCTGTGTACAGGGGTCCTTAATTTTGTGTATGGTGTTGTCAGCCTGTTGTTTGCGTAGCCTTCGGGCAAGTATTTTAGTGGATTTAGGGCCAAGCTCATAATGTGCCTATTTTACAAATTTTGCTTTTTTCTCCACCTCTTGACCCAATATTACATCCATTTGTCCCCTCAAATCTTCTATTTGCTTATAAGTTCTCTGGTCCTTATCATTTTTGTACTTCTGTTCTAAATCCTTCAGGTCTGTTATCAACTTATTATATGTTTTCATTCTGGCCTTTTTTAAATATGTGATGCCCTCGCTACTAACCTACCTCGTATTACAGCCTTCAATGAGTCCCATAGTATGGATGGGTCCACCTCCCCATTGTCATTTTCCTCTAGATAAGTTTTGATTTCCAATTTAATATCATTAACAGTTGTTTTATCATTCAGTATTCCAACATTTAATCGCAACACTGTGTTTTTCCTTCTACTGTTCATTTGAATTGTTAAGTATATGGCATTATGGTCTGATACATCTGCTACACCAATTCTGCAATCCGTTACCCTATAACAGTCTTCTTTCTGCATTAAGAAATAGTCTATTCTGGAGTAAACTGAGTGCGGTATTGAGTAATGTGTATAGTCTCTTTCTAGAGGGTGAAAATTCCTCCAGACATCAAGAAAACCAAATTCTTCACAGGTAGTGTTTAGTAGTTTTGTTAACTGGTTCTTATTCTTCTTTTTACTTGTCGTATCAAGCCTATTATTCAGTACAACATTCAGATCACCCCCACATATACAAATTCCTTCTGCTTCCATTGCAATAATATCAAACAGGGATTTGAAAAAATGTTTATCACTATCTGGGGGAGCATAGATATTCACCAATGTCAGGATATTATTATCAACTTTGCCCTTTACTATGATATATCTCCCTTCTTTGTCTTTTATTTCTTTAAACATTTTGAATTTAACTGAGTTTGATATCAAGATTGCCACTCCTCTTTTATGACTACAAGTATGTGAGCTATAATATGTGTTTTTATATCCAAATATTTTCAGCTTCTCATGCTCTTGTCGCAATAAATGGGTTTCTTGTAAGTAAACTATATGCATCTTCACTTTTTTCAATTTAGTCATGACTTTAGCCCTCTTAATTGGATTGCCCAAACCATTAGCATTTAGAGACATCAGCTTAAGTGCTTGACATTGCATCATTACACTTAGGGCTGGCATGATTTTTAAGATCATTTCGAATACCCCATGGTCTCATTTTTATGTTATCAAGGCCACCAGAATCCTTAGAAGTATGGATTCAGCACTGTGTATTAGTTAATAAACAATTACACAAGAGAAGATCGGTTCAGACTATTTCAAGGTGGCTGCAACAGGTATTAACATTGACGATTGTATGTCTCATTCCACCAGGTCAGCATCAACATCAGTATATCAATTAGATAGTGTGTTTACATCTCATTATACTAGGGCAGCAGCTATGTTGGCAGCCAAAGCGAGGGATGTGTCCTTCGACCAAATTTTAGCGGCTGTTGGATGGGCAAATGAGCTGATGTTTCAGAATTTATCATCGGCAAATTGTCAATCCAGGGCTGTTTGCCAATTACATTTTAAGTACCTAAATTTTAGGGGTACTGTTGTTTGTTTACATTGTTAAATAAACCCTATCAATACATTGAATACAATGTTATTACTAATGCATTTATTTCTCTTTCGAGTCAATCAAATGCAGTGGGATGCCGAGATTGTAATCTGCGGCATGAAATCACAAAGCTTTGAACTCTTCACTGTTTGATTTATTTTCTGTTATTAAACCATTACTATTGTTAAAACATGTAATGTTTGAATGCATTAAATTTCTCACTCGTCCTGGTCAATTGATGCAGCTGTGACGCGTGGATTCGTTCCTCAGCATGAAACCACAGACCTTCAAAGTCTTCACATAGTCACTCACGTGACTCCGAAGTAAAATAGTAAGATTAAATGAGAACTTACCAGTTTGAAGTTTGATCTTGATTTTATACGGAGTGACGTTGGTGATTATGTGCCCACCACGCCCAACCCTCTCTCATAAAAGATCATCTGGTAGTTCTCGAGTCACTGATCTTACTGTTGTTCGGTGTTGTTTATTTGTGATTACATACCGCTGCTTTGAAGTTTGCTGCGCATGCAGCCTGGGGGGCCTTCTTCACGTAATCACCAACGTAACTCCTCAGAAAATCAAGATCAAACTTCAAACTGGTAAGTTCTCATTTAATCTTACTATTTTATTTTACAAATAACCCTGTCACCACCAAACACCATAAATTTTGTTTTATTTTCATTTAGGGATAATTTATTAATATCAAACCTTTTTTTAGCACTATCAATTCTCTTTCTGCTGTTTTCAATAGTTATTTTATATCATTCCCTGAACAAAATACATTTGTATCATCCGCAAACGTAACAAACTTTAACTTCAACTCCCTGCAGGTATGCCATGCATAAACACTTCCTAAATGGTCAAAGTGATCCCAAAACACTACATCTATTTGTTTGTACACATCAGGTTGATTGCATTAGTCAACACGGGGTGGACCACGTGAAGGTTGCAATTTCCTACTGTCGACTGCTAATCTACTGTCCTCTGCACACGTGGGTTTGAATCCCATCCTCATCGTGTCCTGTTACTATGAATAATAGTACGATTAAATGAGAACTTACCAGTTTGAAGTTTGATCGTCATTTTATGACGAGTTACGATGAGGGATTATGTGAAGAAGGCCGTCCCCACGCATGCGCGTCAATCTTCAAAGCAACGGTGTGAAGTCGTAGATAACAGTTGTTGAACTAACATAGTAAGATTATAGATGACTAGAACTACCAGATGATCGTTAAGTTACGAGGGTAGGGAGTGGAGGGCACGTAATCCCTCATTGTAACTGCTCATAAAATAATGATCAAACTTCAAACTGGTAAGTTCTCATTTAATCTTACTATTTTACTTTGGAGTCACTAGAGTGACTACGTGAAGACTTTGAAGGTCTGTGATTTCATGTCGAGGAACGAAACCACGCGTCACAGCTGCATCAATTGACCAGGACGAGTGAGAAATTTAATGCATTCAAACATTACATGTTTTAACAATAGTAATGGTTTAATAACAGAAAATAAATCAAACAGTGACCCCTCTCACCCAGGGGGAAACTGTGAAACAGAACTTAAAACAGAGTCGGCAAAACCCCCAGATCTGGTGACAGGCTTATTATAAAACCTCTGGTACTTCCTCTCATTCGACCATCCCGCAGCCGCCAGAATTTGGTCAAGAGGTACGTCCATGTCCCTTGCTGCTGACGTCGATGCAGCCCTGGTGGAATGAGGTTTAAAAATGTCAGTGTCCACTCCTTCACACGCCAGAACCTGTTTGATCCATCTAGAGATGGTCTGCACCGTAACCTGTTTGTGAGGTTTGGTGTAGCTGACAAAAAAGGAGAGTTCCGAGCCTCTCAAGCTCCTGGTGACCTTAATGTAATGGGTTATGGACCGTGGATCTGAGGGATATGCCATGAAACTCAACTTGAACCCTAGTACCCCTGGCCTGCTCTGTTTGACGAGATTCCGAACGAAAAAGGTGACATTATTGCCGGACGAACTCATACTGTCCAGTCTGAGTTTATGTAGCATTTGGTCCCGTTGTGATGAGGCCAAGGCCATGAGCTTAACTACTTTCAATGTCAGATGGTGTAGGGACAGAGATGAAACTGGTGCCCACTGACGGAGCAGCGTGAGGACCACGCTGACATCCCATATATGAGTGTACCCGGGTCTAGGTGGAGTGGAATTAAAGACGCCCTTCATAAATTTAGTTATTAAAGGGTGGGACCCTACCGTGTGATGTGCTGACCCCAGCTGTAAATAATTGGACAAAGCACTGCGGGCATTGTTAATGGCACTATAACTCAGTTTGCTATCATGATAGAGTGATGATAGAAACTCCAAAACATCAGTGATTGTAGCTGTGTGGTATGAAATGTGAGAGCAGGAACAGTACATCTCCCATTTTCCAACACCAAGAAAATAGACCACATTACACCTGTCCTTAAATCTTTCCACTGGCTCCCTGTGTGTAAAAGGATAGATTTTAAAATTCTGCCACTGGCATACAAGGCTCTGAATGGTCTGGGTCCAAAATACATCTCTGACCTTCTTGTTGTTTATGAGGCACCTAGACTCCCAGGTCTTCGGGGACAGGTTTACTCCATGTTCCCAGGGTGAGAACAAAAAGGGCTGAAGCAGCATTCAGTTTCTACGCTCCACACCTGTGGAACAGGCTCCCCAAACACCTGAGGTGTGCACAGTCTGTAACCACATTTAAGTCAGGCCTAAAGACACTATTGTTTGATGTAGCTTTTTCATGACCCTACATGCGGGTAATTTTAATCTTCTTGTTTTAACCTTTTTATGTGCTTTTAAAATCGCCTTAATATTTTAGTGATTTTGTTTTACTATTCATGCAATTGGCTTATTGGCTATTTTGTTGTCCTGTGTTGTATTGTGGTTCTGCAATGTTTTTAAACTATGTTATTCTCTTGTTTCTTTTGTAAAGCACTATGAATTGCAGCTTGTATGAATGGTGCTATATAAATAAACTTGCCTTGCCTTGCCTTATGTGAGAGTTGTACTGTTTGAGTGCTCTTCCTCCAGGCTGCAGTGATGACATCAACATTACGCTCTGAAAGCCCAAGCCCCAGGAACGGTCTCCTCAGAATCTGCAAACCAACAAATTTATACGGTCATGAAGAGGGTGGCTTTCCTCTGTCGCTGGGTGTACCAGCAGATTTCTGCTCTTGGGCGCTACCATAAAAGGCTGTGTGATTAAGGCTAGCACCAGAGGGAACCAATGCTGAGTAGGCCAGTCTGGCACTACCAGAACACCAGTGGCAGAATCTTACTGGATTTTTGCCACACATCGAGTAATGAGGCAGAATGGGGAAAATTCATACACAAATTTACCAACCCAATGTAGCGAGAATGCATCCACCGCTACTGCCGCTGGGTCTGGCTCTCATGACACATAAATTGGTAACTGATGATTGAGCCGGGAAGCAAACAGATCAATATCTGGCACACCATAATGAAGGACAATATCATTGAACACTTTGTGATTTAACATCCATTCTTTGTTATCATTAAACTCTTGTGACCTGGTGTCTGCCACTGTGTTATACCTTCCTGGTAAATAGCTGAAACCCAGATGTTTCTTGCAATACACCAGTGCCAGAGGCGATTGGACAACCTATCACAGGATACAGACTTACTGCCACCCATGTGATTAATGTATACTACCGCAGTAGTATTGTCAATTTGAAGTTGGACATGCACATGATGTCTGTCTGTACAAAAAACTTTTAACCCATAGAGTGCATCAAACAACTCTAAATAGTTAATGCCATGTGATTGAAGCATGGATGCTTCCTGCAGATCCCATCTGCCACTGCAACTTGAGACAGTATCCGTAGCACCCCAACCTAGTGCACTGGCATCAGTCTGCAGGATAATTGATGGTGTATTGACTAGAATTGTACCAGAGCAGCACTGAATATTGGCTATCCACCATTGTAACTCAGTTAGAGCATCAGCTGCATGGGTCTATCGAAATGACCTCTCTGAAGCTTAAGTGCCTGTTCCTTTGCACGCTGTAAATTTTGGTAGTGTAAAGGCCCGAATTGAGCAACTGGGAATGCTGCCACTAATTTAACAATTACCTGAGCCACATGTCTAATAGAAGGGTGATCATCAACCATGAGTTTCCTGCAGGCTTCAATTAACTCTAATTGCTTGCCCTGAGGCAGTCACTGACATGTGAACTGAGTTTATGGTGAACCCCAAATAGTCAATTATCTTAGATGGCACCAATTTAGACTTAACTGGATGGATAATGAATCCTATCTTTTCGAAAACAAGTTTTGTAGCTGACACAGATAATTCAGCTAATTCAAAAGTCCTCCCAATGACTAAAATATCATCCAAATATGCCATGACAATATGATTGTGTGCTCTGAGTAACCCCTGGACTGGTTTGAGCAATTTTGTGAATAGTCTAAGAGCCAAAGTTAATCCATTAGGCAAAGCTTTAAACTGCCAGAACTGATCCATCCAGTTTAAACTTCAAAAACTTTCTGTGCTGCTCATGAATGGCCACTGACTAGTAAGCATCTTTGGGGTCAATGCTTGCCATATAACATCCCTTGGAAAGCAGTTGTTTAGCTGTGATAAAAGTTTCCATTTTGAAACGTTTACACTGCACAAAAGTGTTAATCTCTGTCAAATCTAGGATAATTCTACATCCTCCATCTCTTTTGGCCTCGTAAAGATATTGGACACAAACTGATAACACTCACGCCTTGCCCTTTTACTTACACCTTTTTTGAACTAAGAGTCTAGCTCTTTTTGTGCACTAATACACTTCTGTTGTGAAAACACAAATGTACGGCCAGGTGTGCTGAGTAGGTGGAGGCAAGTCGGAAATGAACTCAATTTGAAAACCTTGAATACTATGCAGTATAAATCGGTTAGATGTTATCCACTGCCATTCATGTAAGAAAAATTGCAATCTCCCCCCAACTTGTAATGTATCCATCGCAGTCGCACCTACCTTAGGATTTACCGGCGGTAACATCACTGCTTCTGCCCCTGAGGTCGGGGGGGTAGGACTGCTGGAGGGCGCCGCATCTTGAACATGGCTCTGCTCGGGTCCTGCCCTAAAAAAGGCCTCTGCGTAGGTTGCTCCACCCAACGTCTGCCATAGTCAGTGAACCATTTGGTAAGCACATGAGAGTAGGGGTACAGTCTGCGGAAAGACTACCCCTCCGGAGGCACCTTCATGAGACCAACAGTCTTAGACTCTTCATCCAATTCTTTCACCCGTTTGTTCAGGTTTTCTCCGAACAGGAGGTTTGGGGGTTGAACAGTTCCCGGTTTACACAGTCCAGCAAATTTAGGGTTAATGGCAGGACGGATGGCATTTTTTCTTATACAATTAATTTCAAAATGTGCATTGCACATTAATGCCATCACGTCCTCCTGAGTATCTGAGAGAGGCGCCCCCTCCACTGACCTTGCAAAGGCCGTGATGCCCGAGGCAAGTAGCTGGAGTACTTTTTGCAATTTAACCTCCTGGGCTCAGATGCCCCCTCCAATGTGCCGCCAAATAGATTGGTTTACAATGGGGACACTCAGTGAGGCACAGTTCTGTGGAGTATTGTACCTGGGAGTGGTCTCCTCCATCGTCTGTTCTTGCAGAGGATGGGAAGCCATATAATTTATGCTCTCGGCGAGCTCTGCATCCAATGGCTCACTGGTGAGGGCAGGGACCGTAAATCTGGATGCAATAGACAATACACCCGATGGTCCCTCTAGCTCAACTCTGCCTCCATACTCTGGGTCAGCATAGCACTGACCGCGTATGCCCCCATCAAATAGAAAGACCGCCAATCCGGGTATTGTTCCCAATCTCTGCATTTACCCCATAGTCAATAATACTAAATCAGATGATGTGGGCTTTGTGTAGTACTATTTGTGGGGTTTCGCTGTCACCGGCTGGGTCCACAAATGCGGGGGGCGTTGGGGAAAGTGGTTGAGGGGAGGGTTGGAGTATGGCAGAAGGGAGGGAGATGGGGAGAAAGGGATGTGAGGGGATGGGAGGTGGAAAAGGGGGAGAAGAGTAGAGCGAGGAGAAGGAAGATGGGGGAGGGAAGAAGAGGGGAGGGGAGAAGGGTAGGGAGTGGAGAAGGAGGGATGGGGGTGGGAGGGGGAAGAGGGGATTGAAGGGGAGAGGAGACTTACTGAACCCATCCCTGTGAAAATTTAGAGACGGTCATTGGATCTGGAAGAGGACCAACTGAACAACGCAGACATCTTTTCATTTGCACAATTGATTTTATTGTATTAATTTTGGGTCCATGGGTCCCATGTTCACACAGGAGGGCTGGTCCCTCAACTCAATATTCCACTTCTCCACCAATTCCAATATTGCTGACCAGTGGGGGAGGGGACCTTTCTGGAGCGCTGGTATGGTGTTGTGGGCCGAAGGTACTGGTTTCCAGAGGGCTAGTATGGACATTGTGGGCCAAATGGATTCTTGGGCTGGCAGCTCAGTCACTCAGGCCTGGTGGGCAGGCAGCTCAGTCACTCAGGCCTGGTGGGCTGGCAGCTCAGTCACTCAGGCCTGGTGGGCTGGCAGCTCAGTCACCCAAAACAGGCGAGAGACACTGAGAGAGAAGGGGGAGAGGGTGGGGAATCAATTGTAGATGTTTTTCTTGTTTTTCAGCAGATCACAGCAATGAAGGAGGAAAGTCGATCCTGGCCTGGATCCCACAGGGAGCCAATGAAGGGAGGGAGAAAAATACTGTAGTGAGGTTTAATGTTTGCAGGGGGAATACTTACTGATGGGCCAAAGGGACTCCTCCTGAGCTAGTACAGGCCTGATGGGATGAGGGAGCTCTTTAAAAAGAAATCTGAGCGAAATCTCTGTGAAAGGCACTTTTTCTGGACTTTTCCTGGCCTGGCAGGGGCGTTTTGTGCCATAAGGCTCCTCCTGGGCTAATACGGGCATTTGGGGCTGAAGGGACCGCTTTCTTGGCTAATAGGCGCCTTGTGGGCCGAAATGAGTGGTTTCAGGCAGGCCAAATCACTCATTTTATTTCATTTCCATTTCATTTCAAGCACAGGGCAGGCCAAATAACGCGTTACATTTTCATTTCATTTCCAATTGCATTGCAGTTTCGAGCAGGGTCAGGCCGAGCCAAGCAGTTGATTGCATTTTCACTTCATCTCCATTGCCATCACAGTTTCAAGCACGAGGCAGGCCAAGCCAAGCAGCTGATTACATTTTCACTTAGGGCTAACAAATCATTTATTGCAAGTACATTGCAGACTCACAGTTCAGTTGATTCACAGCCTAGAATGAGAGTTGTGGCCTCTCTCTCGTGATCTTGCAGAGTGACTGTCATGATCAGGCATCCGGATGTAAATTTTGCTTGTAATTGAATTTTAATTTTTACTCTTATTTTTATTTTTGTTTTACTAACTGGTTGGTTAGGCGTCTTGCAGGGGGAATCAATAAAATGAATAAATGAAGAGCATAAGACCACAAACGAAAGGAACAAAATACCTGAGAGCATCAAAATAATACAATCAATTCATAAATTCAATATTTGTTAGTGAAGCCGTTGGCCGAAAACACGAGCGTCCAATCAAACACGTGACAGTCATTTTTACCAGAATTTCTGGGTCATGGAAACTAACATGAGTTTTCATTCAGAGAAAAATCAACCAAAGAAAGTGTATATTTGGGGATTTGTAATCACTTGAAGAGATAAAGGGATGAGGGGGGGAGATGGGAAGATGTGATGGGGTCACGTTGGAGGAGGCGAAATTGACAGAGGACTATTTTTTGTATACGACGGCTAGTGGGGTGGAAGGTGAGGACTAGGGGGACTTTGTGTTGTATGTGCCGGTTGGTGGGGTGAAAGGTGAGGACCAGGGGGACTCTGCCCTTGATCCGAGTGGGGGGGGATGGGGAGAGAGCAGTGTTGCGGGGTATTGAAGAGAACCTGGTGCGAGCCTCATCTACAGTAGGGGAGGAGAACCCCCATTCCCTGAAGCATGATGACAGTTCCGATACCCTGGTGTGCAACACCTCATCCTGGGAGCAGATGCGACGTAGACGGAGGAATTGGGAGTAGGTGATGGAATCCTTACAGGAGGCAGGGTGGGAAGATGTGAAGTCTAGATAGCCATGGGAGTCAGTGGGTTTGTAGTGGATGTCGGTCAGAAGTCTATCACCTGCGATGGAGATAGTGAGGCCAAGAAATGGTAGGGAAGTGTCGGAAATGGTCCAGGTGTATTTGAGTGCTGGACGGATGTTAGTGGTGAAGTTGATGAGGTCAGTTAGTTGTGTGTGGGTGCAGGAGGTAGCACCAATGCTATCGTCGATGTAGCAGAGGTAGAGGTGGGGGATGGGGCCCTGGTACATCTCGAACAAGGATTGTTTGACGTACCCTACAAAGAGGCAGGCATAGCTGGGGCCCATGCGCGTGCGTGCCCATAGCTACGCCTTGTATTTGGAGGAAATGGGAGGAGTCAAACGAAAAGTTATTGAGGATAAGGACCAGCTGCGCTAGGCGGAGGAGAGTATCTGTAGACAGGGATTGGTTGGTGTTATTACTAAAACACTGTGTGTGTGTGTGTGTGTGTGTGTGTGTGTGTGTGTGTGTGTGTGTGCGCGATCTGCTCACAATCTGGTTAATTCCAGTTTGCTTCCAAACGCTAGGTTGCAGCCTTCGCATTTCCCCCCTGGAGGAGGAGGGAGAGTGGGGGAGGAGGGGGAATAGAGGGAGAGGAGCGGGTAGTGCGAGGAAGGGAGTGGTGAATAGAGGGAGAGGAGGGGAGTGGGGGAGGTGAGGAAGGATATTGTGGGGGATAGTGCGATAGTCGGGGGGCGGGGAGGGGAGAGGAGTTATGGAGGGTGAAGACGAGGGGGTGAAAGTGCTTGGGATAAGGGGAAATGAGGTGCGCTTGTGCAGTTGGGGGCTATGGGTGAGTGGTGGAATATTGCGTTGGGGGACCAATTCTCCTGTGACAGGGACTCAAGGGGCCCCACAAACTTCCGTCCGTCCGTCCGTCTGTCTGTCTGTCTCCCGAAAATGTACCTGCGTCTTGGAGGCTGAAGGTTAGGTTGTTAGCCAAGATAGATAGACTCAGCTATCCCTCAGTACAGCAACATCAAGAACGAAATTGAATTGCTGGCAGCTGATTTACATTCTCTGGCCTGGTGGTTGGGTCCAGTGTCACCCTTGCAGACACTTTGCTGATGGCGACATTCTACCAGAACTCAGGTCTGGTCCCCAGGGCGGGAAGATGGAACAGCTTTCCGTTGGGGCAGCAGGGACAGTGGCCATCCTCTGGAGTGGAGTTCGCCGAGCAATGTGTGAAGAGGAAATTGGCTGTAAAAGGACAGTGCCGCTGGAGGTTGGGAGGGAAGGAGAGTTCCTTTCCACAGTGTGTGGGGAGTCTGGCCCGGGTCTGCATGGACTGGGCTGCACAAAGTAGCAAACTTAGCTGGCCAACTAGGAGTAAAGTTGCAGAGAGGGCAGTATTGCAGCCATCTTTAGCTAATGCTTGTTTTGGGGGCTAGTACCCTTCAGTTTCCTCTTCAGCATATAAAATGCATGCTCAATTGGGTTCAGATCGGGTGATTGACTTGACCACTCAATAATTGAACATTTTTTGGCTTTGAAAAACTCCTTTGTTGCTTTAGCAGTATGTTTGGGATCATTGTCTTGCTGTAGAATGAACCGCCGGCCAATAAGTTTTGAGGCATTTGTGTTAAAGAAGGAACTGCAGATGCTGGAAAATCGAGGGTACACAAAATGCTGGAGAAACTCAGCGGGTGCAGCAGCATCTATGGAGCGAAGGAGATGGGCAGCGTTTTGGGTCGACACCCTTCTTCAGATTGATGGGGGGGTGGGGGGAGGCAGGGGGAAGAAAGGAAAAAGGAGGAGAAGCCCAAGGGCTGAGGGAGAGGCAGGAAGGGGAGGAGACAGCAAGGGTTAACAGAATTGAGAGAATTCGATGTTCATGCCAAGAGGATGCAGACTCCCCAAGCGGAATATGAGGTGCTGTTCCTCCAATTTACGGTGTTGCTCACTTTGGCCGTGGTGGAGGCCCAGGGCAGAGAGGTCAGATATGGAATGGGAGGGGGAGTTGAAGTGCTGAGCCACCGGGAGGTCGGGTTGGTTAGTGCGGACTGAGAGGAAGTGTTCGGCGAAACGATCGCCAAGCCTCCGCTTGGTCTCACAGATATAGATCAGTTGACATCTAGTGCAGCGGATGCTGCACTAGATGTCAACTGGTAGTGCCTACCATCAGCTGGTAGTCAACTGGTAGTGCCTACCATCAGCAGTTAGAAACATAGACATAGAAACATAGAAATTAGGTGCAGGAGTAGGCCATTCGGCCCTTCAAGCCTGCACCGCCATTCAATATTATCATAGCTGATCATCGAACTCAGTATCCCGTACCTGCCTTCTCTCCATACCCTCTGATCCCCTTAGCCACAAGGACCACATCTAACTCCCTCTTAAATATAGCCAATGAACTGGCCGCAACTACCCTCTGTGGCAGAGAGTTCCAGAGACCCACCACTCTCTGTGTGAAAAAAGTCCTTCTCATCTCAGTCCTAAAGGATTTCCCCCTTATCCTTAAGCTGTGACCCCCTTGTCCTGGACCTCCCCAACATCGGGAACAATCTTCCTGCATCTAGCCTGTCCAACCCCTTAAGAATTTTGTAAGTTTCTATAAGATCCCCTCTCAATCTCCTAAATTCTAGAGAGTATAAACCGAGTCTATGCAGTCTTTGTTCATAAGACAGTCCTGACATCCCAGGAATCAGTCTGGTGAACCTTCTCTGCACTCCCTCTGTGACAATAATGTCCTTCCTCAGATTTGGAGACCAGAACTGTATGCAATACTCCAGGTGTGGTCTCACCAAGACCCTATACAACCTCCCTGCTCCTATACTCAAATCCTTTTGCTATGAAAGCTAACATACCATTTGCTTTCTTCACTGCCTGCTACACCTGCATGCCTACTTTCAATGACTGGTGTACCATGACACCCAGGTCGTGCTGCATCTCCCCTTTTCCATTTAGATAATAGTCTGCTTTCCTATTTTTGCCACCAAAGTGGATAACCTCACATTTATCCACATTATACTGCATCTGCCAAACATTTGCCCACTCACCCAGCCTATCCAAGTCACCTTGCAGTCTCCTAGCATCCTCCTCACAGCTAACACTGCCCCCCAGCTTAGTGTCATCCGCAAACTTGGAGATATTGCCTTCAATTCCTTCATCCAGATCATTAATGTATATTGTAAATAGCTGGGGTCCCAGCACTGAGCCTTGCGGTACCCCACTAGTCTCTGCCTGCCATTGTGAAAATGACCCGTTTACTCCTACTCTTTGCTTCCTGTTTGCCAGCCAGTTCTCTATCCACATCAATACTGAACCCCCAATGCCGTATGCTTTAAGTTTATATACTAATCTCTTATGTGGGACCTTGTCGAAAGCCTTCTGGAAGTCCAGATACACCACATCCACTGGTTCTCCCCTATCCACGCTACTAGTTACATCCTTTATTAACGCCATTCGCGGCTTAGATCTCACTGCTAGCGAAGTGCTAGATCTCTTAGTAAGGTGGCTAGGCAAAGAATCATCAGAGCATGTCAGATGAATTTGCACAGCGCATCTTACCGACCCATATGCTGCTCTTCAATCAGTATGGGACAGGCTCCTGGATTGTTACGCCACTCCAGAGGTAATAGAGAGTTCTCTATTCAAAAGGTTGGATAGCTTTCCCCGCATAACCAGTAAAGATTACATCAAACTTCGACAACTCAGAGATTTGCTTATGGAGTTGCAGGCTGCTAAAGAAGATGGATACCTACCTGGTTTGACTTACTTGGATATGGCCCGTGGCATCAACACAATTGTGGAGAAACTCCACCATGGCCTCCAGGAAAGATGGATCTCGTTGGGTTCAAGGTATAAAGAGGAGCACAGTGCCTGCTTCCCACCATTCTCCTTCTTCACGCAGTTCATCTGTGGAGAGGCAAGAACTAGAAACAACCCAAGTTTTGCCTTTTCAAGCAATGTCAGTAGTCCTTCCAAGTATGAGAAGCCTACCCCGAGACAGGATAATTCAAGAACCCCCATATACATACACAAGACTGACATCGCTATAACAGTTGTAGACAATACAGACAAAACAACCACAGCAATGACCTGGCGAAGATTTGCCCCATCCACGGCAAACCTCATTCCCTTTGCAAATGTAGAGCATAAAACCTACCTTAATGAGAACAGCATATGCTTCGGGTGTTGCTCCTCGTCTTCCCACTTCGCCAAAGACTGTAAGAAAGTGCTCAAGTGCAGAGAATGTGAAAGCGACCACCACATCACAGCAATGCATCCAGGCCCTGCCCCCTGGGCCTCTAAGCCCCCCCCCCCCCCCCCCCCCCCCCCCCCCCCCCCCCCCCCCCCCCACTCAAGAGCCAGAGCCTACAGCATGAGAGAACGAAAGTCTCAATCTTCCAACCACTATCACTTCCCATTGCACCGAGGTATGCGGCCCTGGCCTTTCAGCTCGTTCTTGCTCCAAGATATGCCTGGTAAGAATATACCCACGTGGGCAACCTGAAAGCTCAATCACAATGTACACAATTCTTGACGATCAGAGTAATCGTTCTTTAGTGAGGTCAAGTTTCTTTGATCAGTTTGGGATTGAAAGTGACCCATCCCCTTACTCACTGAAAACTTGTGCAGGAGTGATGGAAATGACAGGAAGAAAAGCAGATGGCTTTCAGGTCGAGGCTGTGAACGGAGGGATAGTAATTGATCTTCCTCCACTCATCGAGTGTGATGAAATTCCAGATAATAGGAAAGAGATACCAATACTGGAGGCAGCACGTCAACACACCCACGTAAGTCCGGTTGCAGCTCACATCCCAATGTAGATCCAAATGCTCAGATTCTACTCTTGCTTGGAAGAGATATCCTCAGAGTACACAAGGTGAGGCAACAAATCAATGGGCCAGGAAACACTCCCTTTGCGCAGAGACTAAACTTAGGCTGGGTCCTCATAGGTGATGTTTGCCTTGGGCGTGTGCATAAGCCAAGCATCAGCACTTTAAAGATGCACATCCTTGACAATGGTCGACCCTCATTCCTCACCACCTGCCAGAGCGAAATATATCTCAGAGAGACGGTGAACCACGGTGGGGAGTCAATACATTGGGATGTGGTTCCTTCACCTACAAGTGTCTCTGCTGATAAAGCAGCTGTAGATAAGCTTGGCACCTCAGTATTCGTGAGGAATGAGAATGATGATGAGTGTGCTCCATCCTTTGAAGACAGAGCCTTTCTAAAAGCCATGGAAGAAGAGTGCCATAAAGATGACACCAACAGCTGGGTAGCGCATCTACCTTTTAGAGTACCCAGACATCCTCTTCCAAATAATAGGGTACAGGCCCTGCCTCGTCTTGCCTCTTTACAGTGCACGTTGAACAAAAGGCCTGCAATGAAAGAACAGTTCATTGCCTTCATGGGAAAGGTGTTTGAGAACAGCCACGCTGAATGAGCACCCCCACTGAAATTTGGAGAGGAATGCTGGTCTCTGCCAATCCTTGGAGTTTACCACCCTCAGAAATCAGACCAGGTTTGGTTTCAATCTCCTTGCGACCTGCCCAATATAGTCCTGCATGTGACTATACATGTTGTCAATCACTGGAAAGGATTTAGTTGATTGGTTAGTGCAAATAAGTTAAATGTATGGTAAACCACAATGATTGGTTAATAGTTTGCCACCCCTTTTATATTATTATTGTCTAATACCTATATAATATGTTACGTTTCTACCAAACTCAGTAGGTCTTTCGATCTGTCCTAGAGTTTCTTGCTCTGTGTTGGAAGGTTTAAAGAATTATCCAGCGCTGTCAGAATAAATAATTGATTTTAGCAGCAATGGTTTGAATCAAGTTTTCTTGAATTGGACTGACAAAAGAACTCAGTTTAACATTTGGCAACGAGGATGGAATTCAGATGGTTCACCGACAACTCGAGGAATGAAAATAAGAGTCAAACTGCGCACTGATTGGACCAGAGGAATTGGCCAAGCAGAAGTGAGTAGTTAAACAGCACTCTGTTTCCCTCTCCTCCGTATATCGCTGCGTAGTCGACCCTTCGTTCTTGTGTTGAACGGGATCCAGACAGAATCAGGTCAGTCTAACAAACCTTGTTGATTGGTAAGATGAACTTTTAAACAGACTTGTCCATTGGGAATAGAAAGACTCAGCCATTTGGAATGGAGAGACTCGGTCATTGGGAATGATCAATGGTAACCGATGGCTGAACTGGATACATTTACCCTGGTCATTTGGAATGGCAGGAGATAGTTAAAGATTGAGAAACAGGGTTGACGAAATGCTGACAGTGCTAAATTTATCCTGACCATTTGGAATGGCAGGAGATAGTTAAAGATTTGAAAACAGGGCCGGTTAAATACCGACAGTGCTAAATTAATCTCGACCATTTGGAATGGTGAGAAGTAATTACAAACAATTGAATTCAGATCCAGTGAAAAGTCACTGTTGGTAAATAAGAAATAGTTAAGCGTTAACATCATTATTATATTGTTGTAAGAATAAAGTATAAGAATATTAATACTGTGTATGGAATAAGTGGATGTGAATATACCTTACAATTCAATCATACATTTCAATCACATCAATACATTATTGACAGTTTTCCAACCCAGTTACAAAGAGTCTCAATGTTTCTTACAGAAGCTTCTGGAAGGAAGTCAGTTTAACTGAATAATGCAACATTTATCCTGGAACACAAAACAATACTGTCAGGGGTTCACACTTTGGCCAATCAACAAACAGCAGGGTAACTGTCTTGCAACATTATTTACAATTCCTTTGCAGTAATCCAATCGAAGCAATGCATTTAAATTCCTTCACAGAGTTTTCATACATAGTATCAATTAGGAGGAAATTAGAACACCTGGATCTTTCACCAACCTGCATATCAATCTAGGGTTCAGACAGGCCGACGCCATTCACAGCCTGAATTTTTCCACTGACAAAGGTTAAGTAAATCTTACAAATGCAGGGATCCTCCATTTAATGGTTCTTTAATTTGGTCAATATTAACAATAGCACTACAGCTTTTGGTCCAACTTACTCACCATTGTCCTGCAAAGTAAATGAAACAAGATTCGATCAGGTTAATGTTATATTTTACAAATTATTGACATTTTAAACGTTTAAAAAAATATCTATTTTCCACTTGCTGTGCCGCGTGTTCCAGAAACTCTGCCAACACAGTATATAATAGCACTACAAATTTTGGCCCACCTTACTCGTCATTGCCCTGAGGTGTGCATGAGCAAAGTTTCATTCAGATTGATATTATATTTTAAACATTATATATTTTACAGGTTGACATTTTAAACTTTAAAATATTCCACTTGCTGTAACGTGTTTTATCAAAATGGTACATGACAGAGCTACAATTTTTGGTCCACCTTACTCACCATTGTCCTGTAATGTGAACTACCAAGTTTCGTTCAGATTGTTGTTATATTTTACAAGGTATTGACATTTTAAACTTTACAAAAGTCATTTTTTACCTTGCCTTGCCCTGCCCATCCCATCATCGTCATTCGACGTCAGAAAGGGAACCCAATGCTTCACAACGATAAGAAGGCCGCTGGATTCACGCATGTGCAATAGGGGGAGGGTTGCCGGGCCCACTACCCGCGCGTGCGCAGTTGGGGTTTTCCGGGCCCAATGCCATTTTGAGATTGTCAGCCGCACTTGCGCAGTTGGCCAGCCACCATCTTGAAAGCGCCATTTTGACTCATGCCACAATGGCAATCACTGGCGTCACAATGGGGACCCGTCGGCCATTCCTGCATACTTTGGGGGAGGATTGCTGGGTCGGGATCACCATTTTAACGTACAGTGTTGTGTGCAGGTGTGTGACATTTTAAACTTTAAGAAACCTGGCAGTCATGCTCCAACTTGCCGGCCTCGCCTGTGCAGTTGGGGGAGGCCCATCAGCCTCGTTACAATTGAAAATGGCATCAGCGACATGGAAGTGACTCCAAATGAAGCCGTCTCCCCACGTGTGCGCAGTTGGCCCCGTATCCACGTGTGCGGAATTTGAACCATGCGCTTGCGCAGTGGGCACGGTATCCGCGATGCCATCCAATATTGAAGCACGGTGGTGCTGCGGTAGAGTTGCTGCCTTGCAGCACCGAAGACTAAGGTTCGATACAGTTTGTACAATCTCCTTGCGACTGGTGAGCAGGTTTCACATTTTTCCATTTCCACCCCTTTCCGTCTTCTGCAGAGACTGTTCCCTCCGCAACTCCCCGGCTAAATCAGCCCTACCCAAACCACCCCCTTCCCAGGTATCTTCCCCTGCAACTGCAGTAGATGCAACACCTGTCGCTATACCTCCTTCCTCGACTCTGTCGAGGGACAGTTCTTTCAGGTTAGGCAGATGTTCACTTGCACTTCCTCCAACCGCATCAACTGTATCCATTGTTCAAGATGTGGACTCTTATACGTTGGCGAGACCAAGTGCAGACTGGGCGATTGTTTCGCGGAACACCTTAGCTCATCTCACCTGCACCAACCTGATCTCCCAGTTGCTGGACACTTTAATTCCCCTTCCTATTCCTACACAGACCTTTATGTCCTGTCTCGGAGGAGGCTACATGCAAATTGGAGGAACAGCATCTCATATTTTGCTTGGGCAGCTTGCAGCCCAGTGGCATAAATATTGATTTCTTTCACTTCAGGTAGCTCCTGCATTCCCTCTCTCTCTATCCCAGGTTGCAATATTCAGCCACATGCTTTTGCTTTTCCTTTTATAGTGATATTCAAATACTATGAATCTTTTACTTTCTTCCGACAAATAAATGCAGCAAAATTCGTGCAGCCACTGACAAACCTCACACATATTACACCTGACAGAGGTTCATAAATCATAAGGGGCATTGATCAGTTTAATGTCCACTGTATTTTCGTCAGGGTAAGTGAGGCTAAAAGCACTGGGCCTAGGTTTAAGGTGAAAAGGGAAATATTTTAAGGGGATTGGTGGAACAATTATTTTACACAGAGGGTAATGGACTGTGGAATTAGCTCCCTGGGGAAGCAGCAGAGGCAGGTACAGTTATAACAAGGCTCTCAGATGGGAAAATAAAATGGAACCAGCAAGTAAGGAAAATTGGTGGGCTTGGTCAAGTTGTGCCAAAGGACCTGTTTTGGTGCTGTCCAGCTCTACGAATTTCTGACTATAAATTACGATTTAGCTGCCCAATTATGATTTTGTTTTTACATTCAGTGACGTTGCAAAATATATATTTTTCAGGATACTGAGTACAGGAGTTGAAATACCATGTCATGCCTTAAGATCATATTTGGAGTAGTGCATACCTCTATAATCTTTGGTGCATACCGCTCTGGTCACTCTACTTTAGGAAGTATGTCATTCGACTGGAGACCGTGCTAACAGGAATTACAAAGGCGTAACCAGGCTGGAGGGTTTGAGATATAAGGAACCTGGATTTTTTGTCCCTGCAGTGCAGGGGACTGACTAGTGACCTTAGAGGTCCATAACACTAAGAATAGTCACATTTTTTTCCCATGGTAGAGGAGTGTAAACATAGAGGACTTTAGTTTAGAACAATTTTCCTGCATCTAGCTTGTCCAATTCCTTAAGAATTTTGTACGTTTCTATAAGATCCCCCCTCAATCTTCTAAATTCCAGTGAGTACAAGCCGAGTCTATCCAGTCTTTCTTCATATGAAATTCCCGAGATCCCAGGAATCAGTCTGGTGAACCTTCTCTGAACCCCCTCTATGGCAAGAATGTCTTTCCTCAGATTTGGAGACCAAAACTGTACGCAATACTCCAGGTGTGGTCTCACCAAAACCCTGTACAACTGCAGTAGAACCTCCCTGCTCCTATACTCAAATCATAGAAACATAGAAATTATGTGCAGGAGTAAGCCATTCGGCCCTTCGAGCCTGCACCGCCATTCAATATGATCATGGCTGATCATCCAACTCCGTATCCCGTACCTGCCTTCTCTCAATACCCTCTGATCCCCTTAGCCACAAGGGCCACATCTAATTCCCTCTTAAATATAGCCAATGAACTGGCCTCAACTACCCTCTGTGGCAGAGAGTTCCAGAGACCCACCACTCTCTGTGTGAAAAAAGTCCTTCTCACCTCAGTCCTAAAGGATTTCCCCCTTATCCTTAAGCCGTGACCCCTTGTCCTGGACCTCCCAAACATCGGGAACAATCTTCCTGCATCTAGCCTGTCCAACCCCTTAAGAATTGTATACGTTTCTATAAGATCCCCTCTCAATCTCCTAAATTCTAGAGAGTATAAACCGAGTCTATCCAGTCTTTCTTCATAAGACAGTCCTGACATCCCAGGAATCAGTCTGGGAATCAGTTTTGTTATGAACGCTAACATACCATTTGCTTTCTTCACTGCCTGCTGCACCTGCATGCCTACTTTCAATGACTGGTGTACCATGACACCCAGGTCTCGTTGCATCTTCCCTTTTCCTAATCTGCCACCATTCAGATAATGGTCTACCCTCATGTTTTTGCCACCAAAGTGGATAACCCCACATTTAACTGCACCTGCCCATTCACTCAGCCTATCCAAATCACCCTGCAGCCTCCTAGCATCTTCCTCACACCTAGCTATACCCCCCCCCCGCTTGGTGTTTAGGATGATGTGCACATGGAACAAGCTACTTTTGGGAAAATTGGGCCAAAAGGCCTGTTTTTGTGCTGTGTAGAGGTGGGTATAAATACAATATTCATAAGGCAGGTACATGGATTTGAAAGGTTTGGTGGGATGTGGCTCAGGTGCAGGCAAATGGGACGAGCTCGGTTGGGCAGCTTGGTCGGCATGGACTAGTTGGAATGAAGGGCCAACTTTCACTCGAAGTGCAGGAGTAACTCCTCCAGGAGGTCAGACAGAATCTGGGGAGGGGATGGACAGAGGATGTTTTGATTCGGGTCCCTTCTTCAGACTGATTTGCAATAGGGTGGTGGGGGCGAAAAAGAGGGCAGAGAAGTGCCGGTGCCGTCCTCTGCTGGAGCGCTCGTTAGTTGTAACGCTGACCGACTGGTTGGGCCGGGCACCGGCCTTGTCCATTCCGTAGCCGGCCACCGAGAGCGTTTTTTTGACGCCCCCAACCCCTGTGGCGCGATAGACCGCCTTCTTCTTGGCGGCAGCAAGTACGGCGGGGGGAACGGGGGCCACCGGCGAGATCAGGAAGGACAGGGGCATGGACTTTCGTCTTGCCGGGAACTGTCTCGGCCATCTTCACTTCCAGACTGATGTACACCGCTCCGGAAGTGGCAGCTCTGATCAGAACCACTGCTTATAAAAACAAAAGCCGGGCAGTTGGCCTGCTCCTATAACCCCAGTGGAGCTGCCCAATCCGTTGCTTCGAACGCCACTCAGCCGCGTCTCTGCTCACCACCTCCCCACTCCCTTTCCCCTCATTAGCAACCTCTGGGTTTAGTGTAGCCATTCTACAAATTGAAGACCATTTCCCCATTCATGATGAAAGTCGAGGAGAAATTAATTGGAGCACGCAAGATGCCGAAAGCAACATCTGTGCCAAGATTAATTGCCGAATTAGTAAATCTTTACCGAAAATATGAGTGGTTCTTAAAAGAACCGTTTTCGGTTTTTTTTGTCTGTGCTCTGGAACTCTTTATTTGGAGCTGGTGTACTTTGTCACCGCCTTCGTCCCTTCCGACACCGCGTGTTTAGCCAGCTCACCGGGCAGAAGCAGGCGCACGGCTGTCTGGATCTCTCTGGAGCTGATGGTGGATCGTTTGTTGTGATAGGCCAGGCGGGACGCCTCGCCCGTGATGCGCTCAAAAATATCATTGACGAACGAGCTCATAATGTCCATTGCCTTGGAAGAGATGCCGGTGTCAGGGTGAACCTGCTTCTTCACTTTGTAGATGTAACTGGAGTAACTCTGTTTCCTCGACTTCTTGCGTTTTTTGCCCACTGGTTTCGGTAAGGTTTTCTTCGCGCCCTTCTTGGGAGCTGCTTTCTGCTGCTCGAGCATTTTCTCAGATTTCAAACACAGGAAGAGCATGTGGTGGCTCGGAGCGCGGATTAAATAGGCAGCGCCGTCGCCCTATGCTAATGAGCGATGGGGCAGGAACGGATCTCATTGGCAGATCGGAGACATGAATAATTACCTTTCTCTTTAGACGTTCTGATTGGATATCTGAGGGTAAACGACACAATCCCTCCCTCCACCAATCGGAAGCCGTTCCCACTGCCCCGTGTTGTGTCCGGGTCACCCTGCGGACTGGGAATCGGCGACGATCAACCTCTGTTTTACCAAATGCGGGTATATCTTATCGTTCAGAATCCCCTCCTATAATTTGGCTCACTGGTCGATAGTTCCGAGGTTTTCCTATACAAGCCCTCTTAAAAAACTTTCTAGCATATTACCGGTGGCTAACAATGATCCATATACTGTATTCTCAGCCAGGGCTCCTTCAATATATTCTTTAAATTTATACAGTGATGTAACTGCTGAGGCGACTGATCTTATACATTTTAAGGACATAACATGCTGTAATAACTCAGCAGGTCAGGCAGTATCTATGGAGAACATGGATAGGCGATGCTTCGCTTTCAAATGTGGCCTCGCAACAGTTGTTTTTCCAGAGATGCTTCCTGCCCCGCTGAGTTACTCTCGCATTTTGTGTCTTTCTGTAGTATAAACCAGCATCTGTTAAAGTCGCCATTCAGACAGCTATGGACTTGTACCACACAATGTCTCTGTCTGTGTATCAATGCTCAAATAGGTTCTGCTATTCACTGTATGACTTCCTTTTTTATTTAACCTCTCAACTTACAATAAATCACAATGGTTTGAATTAAATTCCATCTGCCATTTCTCTACGTTTCCATCTGATCTATAACTTGCTGTATCTTTTGACAATTCTGCCAACTTTTGTGTTGTCTGCAAAGTTACTAATCATTCCACTTGCGTTTTCATCCAAATGCAAATTGTTTATACATATCACATGCAACAGAGGTCCCAGCACTGTTCCTTGTTGAACACCAGTGTTCACAGATCTCCAATGAAAATAACACTCCTGCACCACTATCCTCTGTCTTCGATGGTTGTTGGAACATTTACTGACGATCAAAGTCCAGTGGTAGGTTGCAAGGCATCTTTATTAATCGTTATTATATATATATCTATGTATAGTCTGGCAAGTGGAATAGTTACTAAGATTGCAGACCACACGAAAATTCGCTGAATTGTGGATAGAGAGAAATGTTGTACAAAACAAATACAGTAGTTTAGAGATCAGATGTAAACATGGTTAGAGAAATAGCAGAAGGAATTTAATTCAAAGAAGTAGGGTGAATGTGGGGCATTTGTTCAATGATGCTTTAATTGTCACACATGCAACTGCACAGTGAAATTATTTTTGCATATATTACACGTGCAGGCTCTGACATTTTTGGCGCCATTAATCAAAGTCTAAAGTCCTGTCATCCCTCCCATTCCGTGTACTGGAGCAGTTCCCATGAACTGACGTCTCTCTCGGCTCTTTCGTCCGGTCATCTTTGTGTCCCGGAGGTACTTCCTGCAACTGAACCTTAAGACATTGGAGACGTTACCTACAACTAACCCTGGCTTCTCGTGTCCGACATCTCCAGCTCCCTCCCGGTTATTCCGTCCAACAAGCCTTCGGGCAGGTTGCTGTTCCTGCCGACCAGTATCTTTGCTGCCGACTAACGAGCCTTCAGATGAGTTCCTGCTGACTAACGAAACATCCAGCCGGGTACCGCAGCTGCGGCACCTCAGGAAAGCCTCTGCTGCATGGCATCTCACAGGGATGTGAATCAGACAAATTGAGTAGAAACAGTTTGATTTTACAAACAGTTAGCTGTACTGCCAACTCTTATGGGGCATCAGGGATTTAAATGTTTTCAACTAAATAACAAGGGCCTTGAACGTTCAACCATTAACAGCCATTGTTCTTCTTTCGGTCTTTGCCACATCTATTTTGTACTTGCTGTCCTTGTGCTTCAATTTTGGGAAATGCTGCTGAAGATATCTTGGAAAGTTGCAGTAAATGATCCTCAATGCTGTTGTAGGTGCCGTGCCAATCGACAGTATCCTTCCCTGAATGATTTTACACTTCTTAAATGTTGGAGCTGCAATCATTCTGATGTGGAATGTAATCCCACCACTCTTGATTTAGGCTCTTACAAATGGTTGAAGGTTTTTTTTAAACCAGTTTTTACTATTCATCTATTGATGGTGAGCCATCTGACAATGCTAATGGATAGGTAGTAGGGCTATTTGTTGGAAATTGACTGCAATTTGGAATATAGGCAGCACCAGCAAAGCTAGTATTTATTTCCCCACCCGAAACACCCTTTACAAAGATAGTGGTGAGATGCCTTCTTGAACAGTTGCAATCTTACAATATAGACCACAGAACAATACAGCACAGGAACAGGCCCTTCGGCTCACAATATTTGTGCCAAACAACATGCCAAAGTAAACTAATCTCATCTGCCTGCCCAAGATCATTATCCCTCTATCCCAAGCATATTCATGTGGCTATCTCAAAGCCTCATGAAGACCACTATTGTATCTGCCTTCACCACCACCACTGGCAGCATGTTCCAGGAAGCCACTGTAAAAATGTTGCCCTGTAAATTCCCTTTAAACTTGGCCCTATCAACTTATGCCAATATTTCCACTCAACGATAAAGGTTACGACTGTCTACCCGTTGATGTTCTTGGAGCGGGAGTTCCATTATTTGGACTCTGATGATTGAGAACCAGCAATATATTTCCGAATCAGGATGGTTCATGACTTGGAAGGAAGCCTGTCAGTGGTGTTATGGGGTCTTCTTATTGCATATGGCGTGCCCAGCCTAATGTTGTAGGACAACTTGTACTATTTGATTTTATTTGATTGTGCACACCAGGTTGACAGGGCGGACCACGTGAAAGTTGCAATCTCCCGCCCCGTTATGTGGTCAAGAAAAGAACGTTCACATTGCGTCCCTGTTTCCACCAATCTTTCCACCACCAGGCACAAGAGCGACTCTGGCTGAACAACTGCGAATCTTGTGTGTGGACTCGATAAGAAGAAGAGTGGTGTTTTTCCTCCGTTCCAGCTACCCTAGTCCTACTTGGTCATAGCGGTCATAAGTTTTGAAGATTTTGTCAGGATTAAACCAACCTAGTAACTGCAGTGTGTTCTGTAGATGTTCCACACTGGCAGTGTCGACGCTGCTCCCATTATTAGGCTGTGCTTGAAGTCCAGGTTTCGCTGCCTCACGACTGACTGCTTCTATGAAATTGCAAAGATCTGCACTGTGTTGGAGCAACTATTGAGGTAACTTTACAGCTTCTTATGACCAAGATTCCATCCTGACCATGGGTGCTGTCAGCATGCAATTCCCTCCAAAAAAAACTTTATTCAGAATAAGTCAAAATACGATACGATGGAAGTTTATTTATCCCAGGAGGGAAATTCATCTGCCAACAGTCATAAAAACACAAAATACAAGAAATATGAAATTAAAGCGAGGAGTGGAAAGGATTGGGGATGTGCAAAGATTGGGTGGGGTGGAGTCAGTCTCAATCTTTGGTCTGTACTACATCACAGAAGGGAGAGGAGTTCTACAGTTTGATAGCCACAGCTCGTCATTGCTGCAGATGGCGAGCTGCAGGTGGTGGGTATGATCCTGGTCTTCGCCTTATCGAGGTCCTCATTGCCTGCCTATGCCAGGTTCTCAGCTATTAGGTACTCGAGCACTGCCTCTAAATAAACCAGAAGATCAGCACAATTCAGCAGCATGACCCTTCTGTAACAGTTGATGGATTCACCAACGGAGTTTTGCAAACCAGCTCAGGAGGAACAAGTCTTAGCATTGGCATGCCCTTCGCCACCAGATTTACCACGTCCAGACTTGTGCTCCATTCTTCAGAAACGTTATTGAACTTGAAACTACGGTCGCGTCTCCTGTTATAAATTCCCAACTGTTGGGCATGTGGGGAAGGGGGGACTTCCCACAGAGACCGCTTCCTCCATAACCCCGTGGTCAATTTGTCCCTTCCCACCCAAACCACCCCCTCTCTAGGCACTTTCCCTTGCAACCGCAGGAAATGCTACACTTGTCGCTTTACCTCCCCCCTTGACTCCATTCAAGGACCCAAGCAGTCTTTTCAGGTGCGGCAGAGGTTCACCTGCACCTCCTCCAACCTCATCTATTGCATCCACTGCTCTCAGTGTCAGCTGCTCTGCATTGGTGAGACCAAGCATTGGATTGGCGATCGCTTCGCCCAATAACCTCCGCTCGGTCCACAATAACCAACCTGATCTCTCGGTGGCTCAGCGCTTCAGCTCCCCCTCCCATTCAGAATCCTCTCTGTCCTGGGCCTCTTCCATGGCCAGAGTGAGGCCCACAGTAAATTAGAGGAGCAGCACCTCATATTTTGCTTGGGCAGTTTACACCCCAGCGGTATAAGCATTGACTTCTTCAATTTCAGGTAATCCCTGCTTTTTCCTCCCATTCCCAGCTCTCCCTCAGCCCACTGTCTCCGCCTCTTCCTTTCTTCATCTCGTCCCCCCCCACCCTCACATCAGTCTGAAGAAGGGTCTCAACCCGAAACATCGCCTTTGCTCCATAGATGCTGCCTCACCCGCTGAGTTTCTCCAGCATTTTTGTCTACCCATTCACACAAGTTTGGTTATCCCACTTTCCTCAGCCACTCCCTACACATTAGGGGCAAATTTACAGAGACAAGTTAACCTACAAAGCCAATGCGTCTTTGGGATGTTGGAGGAAATGCACACGCTTTCAGGGAGAATGTGCAAATTCAACACAGACAGTGCCCAAGGACAGGATCGAACACAGATCTCTGGCGTGTGAGGCAGCAAGTCCACCAGCTGTTGGTGGACTTGCTGCCTCACATAAGTGTTCTGATATGCCCAATATTATTAATTTAAGATCGGGCTCCAGTTGAGTATTAACAACTACGGAAATAATTTAAAAAATATCCATCCAGACATTTTTAATTTTTATGCAATTTACAAAGGTATGGGTTAAATTAGCCACAGAGTATTGACATTTATCACAGGTAGGGTAGGTATTAGGAAAGATTCTATTTAATTTTGTTTTAGAATAATGCAATCTATGTAGTACTTTAAATTGTATTAAAGAATGTCTGGCATTTAACGAACATTGATGTATATGTTGTAGACTTTCATCCCAAATATCTTTCATTATGGATTGAGCTAATTCTTTTTAATGAGTGGTGAATCTGTGGAATTCTCTGCCACAGAAGGTAGTTGAGGCCAGTTCATTGGCTATATTTAAGAGGGAGTTAGATGTGGCCCTTGTGGCTAAAGGGATCAGGGGGTATGGTTAGAAGGCAGGTACAGGATACTGAGTTGGATGATCAGCCATGATCATATTGAATGGCGGTGCAGGCTCGAAGGGCTGAATGGCCTACTCCTGCACTTATTTTCTATGTTTCTGTCTATGTTTCTATGTTTTCCCATGCTTGTCTATATAATTCTGTCGATGGAATCTCACTATCTAAAAGAGTATTATAAATGTAAGATATTAATTTGACTGTATTGCGGTGTTTATTCAAACATTCATCTAGAATCTCTGGTTCTCCAGTTCAACATTCTTGTGCATGTGATTTAACATAATCTTTAAGTTGTAAATATCTAAACAAATTATTTGAATGTATCCGTAATTCTGTTGTAACTCCTGAAACGAGAGGAAAAAACCTTTTCTATAAAGATGTCCCATGTTTTTAATTCCATAATTTTTCCATTGTGCAAAACCTTTATCCAATACTGAAGGTTTAAATGAAGGGTTATTTGCAATAGGGAGAGAGAGTGATAAATTATCCAATTTTAATGTATTTTTTAGTTGTTTCCAAATTCGAATACCACTATAGATTTTCAATATAGATTTTTTTATTCAATTTTGTGGGAGCTAACACAATCGGACCAATTTCAAAAGGCAGACAACAATCCTTTTCCATCTTTAACCAGTCTGGTTGTTGATCCATAGCTTCCAACCCAAATTTTTTTTTTTACATTAACTGCCCAGAAATAGAATAAGAAATTTGGTAACACTAATCCTCCATTCGTCTTGAGTTTACATAAGTGTTTTTTGCTTATTCTGTGATTCTTATAATCCCAAATAAAACTTGTCACAATAGAGTCGACTTTTTAAAAGAATTTTTTTGGGAGATATATCGGAATTGATTGAAAGAGGTATAGTAGTTGCGGAAGGAAAATCATTTTAATAGCATTAATTCTACCGAGCATTGAAATGAGAAGTGTTTTCCAATATTGAATATTCTTATGCAATTTATTAAGTAAAGGCGCAAAATTTGATTTAAATAAAGAAGTATATTTCTTGGTCACATAAATTCCGAAGTATTTGAATTTTTCATTGACTATTTTAAAAGGTGACTTGCAATATGTATGAATTAGTTTCTATTATTGGCATAATCTCACTTTTATTCCAATTAATTCTTATCCCGAAAATAAACCAAATTGAGTTCTAATTGTGAGCAATCCCGAGCTATCGAGGGATGCAAGGAGACCAATGCAGAAGCCGCTGGACGGAAGGGGTCTGCGACACCCCTGACATGGGTAGGGAAGGAGCTCTCCACGGGCGCAGTGACACTCTGCGTGTGAGATCCCGATGTAGCGAGCGGTGCGAGGAGGCCGATGCAGAAGCCGCCAGACAGAAGAGACACGGTCGCATCTCCTTGACCACCTAAGGGAGAGTGTCCTGTGAAATATGGCCCTCAACAACGATGGGGGGGGGAAAAAAACTAAATAAAATAAACAAACTAATTTCTGAACCGAGCGTGAAAATGCAGTTAACGCAAAAATGAACAGTAAAAAGACAAATCACAGTGCAATCTGTGTCCAAAATTCAAATTGTCCAGTGTTCATAGTGCAGGATAGTGTTGCAGTGACAGCCTCCGGTCTGAATGAGGTGCTGTTGCCGGTGGTCAGGCTGCAGGGACTGCATCCGGCTGGAAGGTGGTGCTGTGGACGGCAGTGAGGCTGCAATGACAGCATCCGGCCGGAAGGTGGCGCTGTGGTCGGCGGTGAGGCTGCAGTGACGGCAGCTGATCTGACGGTGGCACTTTTGCCAGTAGTCAGGCTGCAGGGACGGCATCCGGGCAGAAAGTGGCGCTGTGGACGGCGGCCGGGTAAGTTCGTTCTTCACTTCCGCCCGGCCGGCCATTTTTGGGCTGCTTGTCTCAGGATGGTGCGGTGGCCATCTTGCCGGCCGGCTGAAGTGGAGTTCACCAGCGATTGAATCCCTGGGCCGGACAGGCAGCCAGCCCCCAGGGATCTTCAGAGTCCATGCCGGTGAGGAGAAGGCGTATTTGGCAGGCGCCCCAGGTAAGCCCGCCCTATCGGGTGGCTAGGTCCTGGGCACCGGCTGGCGGGGCCAGGTACGGTGCAGGGCAGCGTGGAGCCGTGGCCGCGGTGAGGCTTGTTGTGGTGCCGGGTCTGGGGCGGTGAGGCCCGGTGCGGTGCGGTTGAGGTGAGCCCGGTGCAGGGCCTGGAGCCGTGGCCGTGGCCGTGGTGAGGACTGTGGTAGTGCAGGGCCTGGAGCCATGGCCACGGTGAGGCTGGGTCTGATACGGGGCCTGGAGCGGTGTCCGCGGTGAGGTGCGGTGCAAGGCCCGGAGCCTAGTCCGTTGTCGGGAGCGGGAGAGCAGCAGTTACTCTGTCTCTACTCCCAGAGCCGTCGGGCGTGAGTCGGCGTTGCTGTGTGCTGCAGCAGCTGGTGGGGCAGCGGCGGCTGGTATAACCTCTCTGCTTCCGTGGTCGGCTCCAGGTAGGTCATGTGGAGGAGCTCGGTGGCCGGAACACGAGGCAGCCTGCCCCGTTGCCGGGAGCGGGAGAGCGGCGGCAGCTTCTCAGCTCCGGTGAGCAGCAGCTGGTGGGGAAGAGGCGGCATACCTCACTGCAGGGATGGGTTGGCGGCAGCGTAGTTCTGCAGGGCTGGGCAGCCGGCTGCAGACATCAGGTCTCCCGAGGCTGTGTGCGTCAGGTGTCCAAATTTCAATTCGGACAGTGGGGGGTCACCAATGTAGCGGCACCATACGTCGTGAATAAAGGTGAGACAGGCAGGTTCAAAGTGTTGTTTATTCAGTGGTGACATGTTAAGTGGGTGCGCTAACCATATTATAATGTTCCTGTAGCTGAGCGAGGTTGTACTCTCGGGCTCAGCTACCTGCTGACTGCTTAAGGTCTTGAGGAGAGAGACCTTAAGCAGCCAGCAGCATAAGTGGATAAGTGGATGCTTTCTAGCATAAGTGGCCCATGTTTAGGCTAACGCCACAATATAATGTTAAATAATTGTCTCAGATTATAATATAACCAGCTTAACCAGGACACTCCCTCTAGCCCATGACATCACGTGCCCGCCCTCATATCTCCTAACGAGGGTTCGAGCATAAGTGGCCCGTGTTTAGGCTGACGCCACAATATAATGTTAAATAATAATCTCAGATTATAATATGAATAACTTTTTGGAATAAAGCCTGTTTGATCGGGGTGTATTCATTTATGAATCACTAAACTTAATCTATGGGCTAAAATTTTGGTTAATATTTTCTGATCGATGTTTAAGAGAGCAATTGCTCTATAAGAACCTGGGTCTTCAGGGTCCGTAGATGTTTTGGGTATAAGTATTATTGTTGATTCATTTAAAGTTTCTGTTGCATGAATGGTTGAGTATATAATGTCTGTAGGTGTGGGGAGATCAGATCATGAATTTTTTAATAAAATTCACTATTTAAACCATCTGGGCCAGCGGCCTTTCCGTTTTTTAAAGATCTAATAAATTGTTCAATATCTTTTACTTATATTTCAGCCCCTAATAATTCCCTCTCTTTCAGGTCTAAACCTGTAAGATTACATTTCTGTAAGAATGATTCCATTCCTGCAAAACACACTGTCGGTTTGGTTGAGTAAAGTGTTTGATAGTATTGCGAAAATCTATCATTAATATCCTTGGGTAATGTTAGTATTTCTCCTGTATCTAATTAGATTTTATATATTGTTTTTTCCCCTTCCTGTTTCCGGAGTTGGCGCGTTTTTGTGGTTTATCACCAAATTCAAAGTGTAGCTGTTTAGTCTTTTGATAAAGTTTTATGATTTGATCTGAATATATTTGGTTTAACTTATATTTGAATGCAGCAATTTAATTATCTATTATCATAGAGGGTACGATTGCATTATCCATATCTAATTGCCTTAATTCCATTTCCAATACCAGTTGTTTGGCGCAATTCTCTTTATTACGATAGGCTTGCGCGGAGATTAACGCTCCTTGTATAAATGCTTTAAATGTTTCCCAAAGAAGGGAGGCAGATATTTCAGGGCAGTCGTTGGTCTCGAAAAACATGTTTATCTGTGTGATAAGATGTTTGGAACATGCTTTACCATTTAAAATTTGAGGATTAAGTCTCCATTGTGTCTGCTTGTCGGTCATTCAACTTAGTTTGATCATAAATGTTAAAGGAGCATGGTCCGGAATTATAATATTATGATATTTCAAATTATAAGTAAATAGGATAAGTTTAGAGCCTACTAAAAAGTAGTCTATCCTTGAAAAGGTTTTATGTACCGGTGAGTAGAATGAGTATTCCCTTCCAGATTCCCTTCAATTCTCCAAACATCTTTGATATTAGTAGTATTAATGTATGTTTAATAATTTGCTTGTCTTGGATTTTGCTTTTCATTGTCTTGATGATCTATCGAGATAAGAATCTAGTATACAATTTAAATCTCCACCAATTATCAAATTATGTTGCTTGAGTATTAAGTATATTCTTAAAAAACAAAGGGTTATCAAAATTTGGTCCATAGACATTGAGAAGAATCACTTTTTTTAGATATAATTCACACACTAGTATAATATACCTACCATTAATGTTCGCAATAGTTGGTATGTGTTTAAAAGGTATACCTTTACGGATTCATCTATGTAGTGCGCCATTTTAAAGGTGAGTTTCTTGAAGAAATGTTATATTTGCATTGAGTGACTTTAAGTGTGCTAATGGGTTACACAAAAAGCTGGAGAAACTCAGCGGGTGCAGCAGCATCTAAGGAGCGAAGGAGATAGGCGACGTTTCAGGTCGTGACCCTTCTTCAGACTGGTCAGGGATCAGGGAAACGAGAGATATAAACAATGATGTGGAGAGATAAAGAACAATGAATGAAAGATATGCAAAAAAGTATTGATGATAAAGGAAACAGGCCATTGTAAGCTGTTTGTGGTGTGAAAATGAGAAGCTAGTGCGACTGGGGTGGGGGGGAGGGAGATGGAGAAGGAATGTCAGGGCCCGAGGGCTGAGGGAGAGGTGGGGAGGGGAGGGGGCAGTCTGGGTTAACAGAATTGAGAAAATTCAATGTTTAAGCCCAGAGGATGCAGACTCCCCAAGCAGAATATGAGGTGCTGTTCCTCCAACTTGCGGTGTTGCTCACTCTGGCCATGGAGGAGGCCCAAGACCGAGAGGTCAGATACGGAATGGGAGGGGGAGTTGAAGTGCTGAGCCACCGGGAGGTCGGGTTGGTTATTGCGGACCAAGCGGAGGTTTTCTGCGAAACGATTGCCCAGCCTCCGCTTGGTCTCACCTGTGCTAATACCTTACCCCTCTTGATTGACTCATTCATACCTTTAACATTCCAACGACAAAAGTAATAGCTTGACCCCCGTTTTTTCAATTAACGTCTTGCATCTTGTGGTTAGGGTGGTCTATTAAAGAGCAGATAGCTCAGCACAATAAACCAGACATTCCTCCCGAACACAGGACAGATGACAGACATATCTCCACAAATAGTATTTATAATTTAATTCAAGTTCAAAATTGTAATTCAATAAAATATACAGAAAGTAAGAAAATAAAAAGTTAAAACTAATAAGTTAAAGTTAATAAAAAGTTAAGTGCAAGAAGAAAAAAGAAACTACATCTAGGGTTAGTGTAGTTGGTGCTAGCCACACTAGCGTGGCTGGCCATCTAAGGACTTCCATGGACTTAGAAAAAATTATTCCTAGCTTCACGCTATTAAAAAAAAAATTCAATAAAGGTAATTAATGGGATTCAATTAGAACTGTTTTGGTCCAAAATGTTAGTAATCATGTAGTGAGAAACTATTACTCTCTTAGCTAAGTATTAGTCAAATGTTAGTCTGGTGTAAAAAAAGAAAAAGCATAGCAAATTCCAATGAATATAATACCTAAATTATACCTTGTTTACAATTCATATTTTTAACTAATTATTCCAATAATAATAATTATTCTTAATGATTAGTAATTATTAGTAAAAATTAGTACTAAAATATTAAAATAATAAGATTTGCTCAGCTGTTATTATCAGCTTTCATTAGTCCTTGAGTAAAGCAAATTAAAGTTCCATTTATTCTCAGCAAGATTACATTATAATATGAATATTATTCAGTCACCACTTGAGTCCACAATCTTCCTGGCGTATGCCAGTGCTTCCTTGTGATCAGTGAAAATCTGTTCTTTCTGCTTATAAGTGAGTCTCAAACTTGCAGGGTACAGCAGTCCATACCTCAAGTTGTCTATCTTAATTAAGAATCCCTTTTGTCTTGGTAAATAACACTCTCCTTCTGACCACCTCTGCAGGATAATCTCGAAATATGCTTATTTTGTCTCCATCAAACAGAAGATTTTTGGTGTCAGCAATTTTTTTCACGATATCATCCAAAACATGATCGAATTGCACCTTCACTATCAGCTGCCTGAACCAATAAGGGCTTTTGATCTAAATTCAAGACTTTTTTTAATAAGTCTGCAGCAAAGTCACGGATATCTTTGGTTCCTTCTTTATCCTCTCGAACGCCAACAATTCTTAAATTATGATGTCTCAGGCGTCCCTCCGTCAATGCATCTTTCAGTTACTTTATGCAGTAAATCTGATAAATGCTTGTTCTCGGCAAGGAGTGTCTCTGTAGTGCTAGAGCTCGTTTCGGCAATTAACTCCAATTGAGTTATGGCTTCAGTTTGTTGATCTATTGTAGTGAAGGCAGGCTCCAGCCTATCATTAAGGTTGGATTCAATCGACTTAATTTTCTCATTTAATTCATTGATTTGTAAATCGAGATTTGCAGACATTTCCTCCTTCATGGTAGCCCGATCCATACGAACAAGATTATTCATTTTATCTTCAAAATCTGAGAGTTCTTCTTTAATATCATTTTTGAAACATTTCAGTATTTCTTTAATGTTCAATTATTTTTTTAAGTTTATCAATTCTTCTTTTATACTTGCAATTTCCTTGAGATAAGGTTGCGAAGTTCCTCCATTTCACTTTTCTTTATCTTTGTCTTCTGGGCCTTTGAGATGTCCTCCTGGGCCGACGCAAAACTTTGAGACGTCCTCCTGGGACGACGTGAAAACTGAGCCCGAGGATTCAGTCGGGCCTACTTCTTCCACCGGTTGTTTACCCTTTCCGGGTTTTTTAGTCACTCCCTTTGTGGGGGAGTGCTTTACCGACATTGGATCTCCGGAATCGCGGTCCGATGACGTCACGCAAGCTGCCGGTACGATTTTTGCAGGTCAGTACTTTATTTTACTCCCGTTTTTTCTCGGCTTTTTTGCGTGGAGCTAGCTGGCACACACCCTACCACCATTAGCACCACCGGAAGTCCTTCCCCTTTTTCTGACCAGAGACTCCATACATTTGGTAACCCAACATTGCATCCTCCTACTGGCCTTGCCTCATACTCCAGCAGGAAGATGCACTCCTTGAATGATCACTATCTCACCAAACAGATGTCCCTTTTCCCTCAAACAACAAACTCCAACCAACATTTCTACGCCTCTGTTTAATACCATCAACAGTCACTTTGCCGCACTTTGTAATATCAGCTCATGGAGCAGTCCTGCCCTTTTCCATAACAATGTTAACACAAAAATAACTATGGTCACTCATCCCAAAGTGACACCTGTCACTTGCCCAATTTCACAAGCATAGATAAACTTTAGATGAATATGGGCCAAACATGGACAAATGGGACTAGTTGGAGCAGTTCCCTACTACATGGCCTTCCATTGCTAACAGACGGGTAGTTGAGGCAGAGACTATAACAGCATTTTCAAGACATTTGGACAAGTGCTGAGAGGAATGTTTTTGTGGAATACATGCCAAAGCTGATAGATGGGATAAGTATAGATGGGGCATCTTGCTTGGCATAAGCAAGATGGGCTGAATGACTGGTTTCTATGCTGATTCTATGACCAATGGGTGGCGGCAGCAATGGCTGCCTCGCCAGCAGCTGTTAGTCCTTTCACCCTTTTTGTTATTTTTAGTGTGTCTAATGTATGTTTTAACGTTTCTTTGTATGTCTTATGTAGCAATGTTACAACATTTTGAGATTTTAAAAATCAAGTCTGCAATTTATCCCATCAGATAAAGCATAAAAAGCATAAATGAATTTGACACCTTCAGTATCTTCAGTATTAAAAAAGTTATGGCCACTTTCATATTTTCAGTATTAAAAAAGTTATGGCCATTTTTATGCTCGGAAATTAGCATATTGTTCCCTATTGCTTATCCATTGACTTAACTCAAAAGCTATGATCAAGGACAGTCAAAAGCCCATAACTTTCTTAAAAATTAAGAGAACTGAATGAAATTTTCAGATTATAGATCGAAGCATTCTGAAACAAATATGAGACAATGTTACTTGGATAACCTGAAATTAAAGCATATAATTAGTTAGTTACCTAATTGTAGCTAATTACAAAATTCAATTACTATATCTAAACATCTATCCATTTCTTAAGAAAAGGTTAACATTTTTAAATAGCCTAAGTGTCCAAATAACATTCACACAAGAATTCAAAATATAACACGATTTTAAAATCTCATTGTCATGAATTTATAGGCCAAATGGAAGGAATTTAGTGTTTAATTCCCGTAAATTAATGGCCATTTTAATCAGCTTGCGAGTGAGATTTTGTGGAACGGGGTCGATTGGAACGTTGCGGTTGCAGTGAATTTGAACCCCATATCGGTAGGAAAAACACTGCCGGTTCGTATATTTACATAATCACATTTTCGCTGATGAAATTTTGATTAAAGTAATCCTAAGAAGCAAGTTTATATGTAAAATAAATGACTTACCTTATGTTTTGTCCCGTACAGCAGTCCTTCCCATTGACGGCGTTAGCAGTCGCTTTTCTTATGTGGGGGGTGGTGGAGGGGAATAGGGGGAAACCGTTTTTCAGTCATTTACCTGGACGGAGACGCGTCTTTTCTCTGTGTCGCATCTTCCTCCCCCCCCCCACCAACTGGATTGGCATGGCCTTTCCTGCTGGAGACTGGCCAGAGCTTCAGCGGTGGCACAGCACTGAATTATCATGGCAGATCGGGGGCGATGACTTGCCAGGGATCACCTGTGTTGGAGCTCTGGAGTGTTGGGCCTGCTGAATTTAACATCGTGGAGCTGTGGTCTGCAGAGCTGCTATCCGCGGGCGCGATGCTGACTTTAACATCGTGAAGGCCTGGGATCCTTTGCCAGGGGTAGCCAGTGTTGGAGCTCCGTCCAGCTCGGCATGTGAACTTTGGAAGCCGCGGTCTCCGGTAGGAAGCGGCCGATTCGGAAACTCCAAGCCGCAAGTGTGTTCCGATCTGTTCCAACGCCGGAGTTTCAATCATCCCGGCTTGTGGGGCAGTACATCGGGCCATCTGTAGCGGCGACTGCGGAGGGTTCAACGGCCCCGACCACGGGTGAATAAAGAGGAAGTTGACTGAACTTTATTGCCTTCCATCACAGTGGAAAACGTTGATTCCACTGTGGTGGATGTTTATGTAAAACTCTCGTTTATTTTGTTCTTTTTATTCGTATGGCTGTATGGTAACTCAAATTTCACTGTACCAATTGGTGCATGTGATAATAAATGTGAACTTGAACTTGAACTTGTTGAACTGTGAGATGACAGAACAAAATGGGGGCAAGATGAGACAATTTCATGTCATAGAATTAGGCCATTTGGCCTATCAAGTCCACTCCACCATTCAATCATGTACATATGCCTCCAAATCCCATTTTCCTGCCTTCTCACCATAACTCTTGACACCCATTCTAATCAAGAATTTGTTTTTTTCTGCCTTTAAAATATCCGCTAACTTGACTTGTGGATAGTGGGAAGTGGGCTAGTGAAAGTGGGATAGTGGGAAGGAAAGATGGCGCGGCCTTGTCCAGTCACCGTTGTGGCAGCTCCGCGAAAACTGTGTGTATTTTTAACTTTTATGTTCCTTTTTAACTTATTTCTAAGTTCTAACTCCCATATACTAACTAAGTATGGCAGGGAAACCCTCTTAAATCTGAACTATAGTGTAAACGGAGACTTTTTAAACGCTGTACTTACTGATCCAGCGTGGCCAGCAGAGATCCGCAGAGGCTGCTGCAACAACAATCGGAGCGCGGCTACAAGGAAAACCCGGAGAAAACATCGAGGTATGCGGGGGGGATTCGGAATAGGCTGAGAGCCCAAGCCTTTCGTCCTCCTCTGCCAGCATTCTTCTGGCGAACGTCCAGTCCCTGGAGAACAAGCTGGATGACCTCAGGGCGAGGATCAGATTCCAGCGGGACATAAGGGACTGCAACATCCTCTGTCTGACCAAAACATGGTTGACCTTGCTGATTCCAGATCAGGTAATCTGCCCAAGCGAGTCCTTCACTGTCCACCGTGCTGACAGAACAGAAGCATCTGGGAAATGCAAGGTTGGAGGAGTCTGCTTCATGACCAATAACAACTGGTGCAACCCTGGAAATATCAAGATGCTTTCCCGTTCCTGCTCTTCGGACCTGGAGCATCTGACGATCACATGCCGCCCATTCTACCTTCCCCGGGAGTTCGGCTCAGTGATCATCACAACCGTGTACATTCTACCACAGGCGGACACCGACGTGGCACTATCGGCCCTACACGATGTGCTATGTCGACATCAAAACAAGTGCCTGGATGCGGCTACGGTGGTGGCTGGAGATTTTAATAAATCAAATCTCAAGAAGGTCATGCCAAATCTCAAGAAGGTCATGCCAACTTCTACCAACACATCAGGTGTGCCACCAGGGGGGAAAGAACATTGGACCACTGCTATACGTAGGTATGTTACAAAACTTACCTTGAGCAGCGCTGCAGTTCTGCCGCTCCCCGTGTGCGTGACTTTGGCGCCTTTCAGAGGGGGGCGGGCTTAAAGTGCCGTTTTTCTTCAGACTGGGCAAATCGATCAATGTCGGGCGATTTCGTTGCGGAAGAAAAATCGCTCCGACATTTCATTAATGAAGGTATTTTTAAATTACGCTAGATTATTTATTATCTAGAGTAATTTTAAAATCGCCTTCAAAAGCCGTGAGCGCCGATAACGGGAAAGATTTTGCGTAGGGGAGAAAAAAAGGTACACAGTTTATTTTTATATTAAAAGTTGGTTTTTATGGAGGCTTTAATAATATTTTCATGTTGCGAAATGGGGTCCAAAAAAAATGTATGAGCCGGCTGTATTTTTCATACCGACTTCACAACAAACCGCAACGTTCCAATCCACCGCATTCCACTAAAACCCACTGGCTATTTGATTTAAATGGCCATTAATTTACAGGCATTAAACACTAAATTCCTTCCATTTGGCCCAGAAATTCATGAAAATGAGATTTAAAAATTATGTTTTATTGTGGATTGTGTGAATGTTATTTGGACACTTAGGCAATTTAAAAAAAGTTTATCTTTTCTTAAGAAATGGATAGATGTTTAGATCTACTCATTGAATTTTGTAATTAGCTACAATTCGATAACTAACTAATTATATGCTTTAATTTCAGGTCATCCAAGTAAGATTGTTTCATATTTGTTTCCGAATGCTTCAATCTATAATAACTGAAAATTTCATTGAGTTCTCTTAATTTTTAAGAAAGTTATGGGCTTTTAACGGTTCTAGATCACAGCATTTGAGTTAAGTCGGGGGTTACACAAAAAGCTGGAGAAACTCAGCGGGTGCAGCAGCATCTAAGGAGCGAAGGAGATAGGCGACGTTTCAGGTCGAGACCCTTCTTCAGACTGGTCAAGGATCAGGGAAACGAGAGATATAAACAGTGATGTGGAGAGATAAAGAACAATGAATGAAAGATATGCAAAAAAGTATTGATGATAAAGGAAACAGGCCATTGTAAGCTGTTTGTGGTGTGAAAATGAGAAGCTAGTGCGACTGGGGTGGGGGGGGGGGGGAGATGGAGAAGGAATGTCAGGGCCCGAGGGCTGAGGGAGAGGTGGGGAGAGGAGGGGGCAGTCTGGGTTAACAGAAGTGAGAAAATTCAATGTTTAAGCCCAGAGGATGCAGACTCCCCAAGCGGAATATGAGGTGCTGTTCCTCCAACTTGCGGTGTTGCTCACTCTGGCCATGGAGGAGGCCCAGGACCGAGAGGTCGGATACGGAATGGGAGGGGAAGTTGAAGTGCTGAGCCACCGGGAGGTCGGGTTGGTTATTGCGGACCGAGCGGAGGTGTTCGGCGAAACGATTGCCCAGCCTCCGCTTGGTCTCACTGATGTAGATCAGCTGGCATCTGGAGCAACGGATGCAGTAGATGAGGTTGGAGGAGGTGCAGGTGAACCTCTGTCGGACTTGGAATGACTGCTTGGGTCCCTGAAAGGAGTGGATGGGGGAGGTGAAGGGACAAGTGTAGCTACGAATTTTGAGTTAAGTCAATTGAAAGGCAATGGGGAACAAGATGCTAATTTCCGAGTATGAAAATGGTCATAACTTTCTTAATACTGAAGATATGAAAGTGAATTAGGTGTCAAATTAAACTTCTTTTTATGCTTTATCTGATGGGATAAATTGCAGACTTGATTTTTAAAATCTCAAAATTTTGTAACATTGCTACCATACGCCATTCCGGAATGGCTACAAGGCCGTTTCACTCCCTCCCTTAGGAAAATCTGACCACGCTGCCATTTTCCTGCTGCCGGAGTATAAACAGAGGATAGTTTGGAAAACGGCAGTGACGAAGGAAGTAAAGCGGTGGTCCGACCAGTCAGAGGCCATGCTGCAAGATGCATTGAACGATGCCGACTGGAATATGTTCCAAGCAAGTTCCAGTGACATCAGTGAGTTCGCGGAAGCAGTCACGGACTTCATCGCAACAATAACCGACAACATCGTCCCCACGGTGAGGGTAAGCACCTTTCCGAATCAAAACCCTGGGTGGACAGGTCAGTTCGTGTTGCCTTGAATGCTCGCACCGCTGCCTACAACTCGGGCCTGGCATCCGGAAACATGGACGTCTACAAGGTAGAGTCCTACCGACTGCGAAAGGCGGTGAAGGATACAAAAAGGAGGGACAAGATGGAGTCACAGATGGAGCAGCAGGACACCAGACACCTGTGGCAGGGGCTACGGACTGTAACCAACTACCGGAGCACCCCCCCCTCATCCGCAAGTACTGGCACCTCTCTAGCTGATGACCTGAACTCCTTTTACGCTCGTTTCGAGATGGGCAACATCACCCCAGATCTGCCGACTAACGACAATACTGTCAGCGGGCTGGCTATCGAAGCTGAAGGGAGGAATGTGCACACATTCTCATTATCCGAGCATGACGTGAGGAGGGCTCCGACACGGGTGAACACGAGGAAAGCTGTAGGCCCTGATGGCATCTCGGGGAGAGTACTTAAGTCCTGTGCTACGCAGCTAGCTCCGGTGCTCACTACAATATTCAACCTCTCCCTGGATAAGTCCGTGGTCCCTGCCTGCCTCAAAAGATCCATCATTGTACCGGTAGCTAATAATGCTTCCCAGCCTGTCTGAATGACTACCGTCCGATGGCCCTCACCTCGGTAGTCATGAAATGCTTTGAGAGGCTGGTCAAGAAACATCTGCGCCTTCCTCCCTCGCAACATGGACCCGTTACAATTCGCATACCATCCAAACAGATCCACGGACGATGCGGTCTCCCAGGTTCTGCACACCGCTCTCTCTCATCTTGACAGCCAGAAGAGGGGTTACGTGAGGATGCTGTTCATAGACTTCAGTTCAGCCTTCAACACGATAGTCCACACCAGACTGGCTGAGAAGCTACTGGAATTGGGGCTCAACACCCCCCTGTGTGCCTGGGTCCTGGACAATCTCTCCACCAGGCCCCAGGTAGTCAAGATGGGGGAAAATACATCGAAGCACAGGATCCCCCCAGGGTTGCATCCTCAGCCCCCTACTGTACTCCCTGTATACACATGACTGTGTGGCTAGGTTCAGCTCCAACTCGATAATCAAGTTTGCTGATGACACCGTGGTGGTGGGCCTGATCTCAGACAACGATGAGAAGGCCTACCGGGAGGAGGTGGCTGATCTGGCACTCTGGTCTCAGGACAACAGCCTTCTCTTCAACATCAAAAAAACTAAGGAGCCGATTGTGGACTTTAGGAGGGCACATCATCCGAGGACGTACACAACATTGAGGATAAATGAGGATACCGTGGATAGGGTGAGCTGTTTTAAATACCTGGGACTCCACATCTCTGAGGATATGACATGGACATCACACGCTGCAGCACTCATGAGTAAGGCAAGACAGCGCCTTTACCACCTCAGGCAATTGAGGAAATTCAGAGTGTCTCTGAGGATCCTCCAGTGCTTCTACTCAGTGGCTGTCTTCTTCTGTCGTGTGTCTTTTAGACCTGCAGCTCCGTTGAGGCGAGCCAGGCCAATGTGTCATTGGTCAAGTCAGTCACACCTCGTTCACCATTCGGTGGCCGGTGTTTGGGGCAACTGGTGCCTATGTGCTCCACTGTCTGTGTTGGGTCCCCACACTCGCAGGAGACGCTGCCACGAGGCCCCACATCTTCATCGCTACTCCATAGCGTCCGACGCTTGTCCTCGAGCGGTTGAGGGTTGTCCACTGCTTCTGGGCAGGTCCTGGCCAGGGACGTCAATGGGGTCATTGATGTAATGGTGTAGCCTAGATGGTCCCGCTGAATTGCACTGGTCTCTCCATCTCGTCTTGACTCAGTGGCCGTGGAAAGCATCTTGCCCGGAAATATCATGATTTGGTTTAGGATTTGCTCTGCCCAGGACAAGAAGACTCTGCAGAGAGTAGTGAGTTCGGCCGAACACACTATGGGAACTTCACTCGCCCCTCTGCAGGAACTATACATCAGAAGGTGCAACTCCACAGCCAATAAGATCATGGGAGACCCCTTCCACCCCTGCAACGGACTATTCCAGCTGCGACGGTCAGGCAAATGCCTCCGTTGCTATGCTGTGAGAACGGAGAGGTTGAGAAGTTTCTTCCCAGAGGCCATTAGGACTGTAAATTCCTATCTCGCCAGGGACTAACTTTACTGTACCATTCTACTGTTTTTTAAATTGCTGTTTCTTTTCCTTTTTCGTTCCTCCCACAATATGTAATATGTAAAATAATATGTGATTCTGTTCCATTCTGTTTGTAGTTTGTTTGTTTTTTGCACAAAGTCCGCGAGCATTGCCACTTTTCATTTCACTGCACATCTCGTATGTGTATGTGACGAATAAACTTGACTTGACTTGACTTCCACAGCTCTCAGTGGCAATGAGTTCCACGAGTTAACAACCCTCTGACTAGAGAAGTTCCATCTCACATAATATCTAAAAGAGCACCCTTTAATGCTGAGCTGTGACCTCTGGTCCCAGACTCTCCCACCAGTGGAAACATCCTTTTCACTTGCACTCTATGCCTTTCATTATTCTGAAAGTTTCAAAGAGGTGCCCACCTCAACCTTCTAAATTCATGTCAGTACTGGCCCAGTGCTGTCAAACGTTCATCATATGATAACCCACTAATTCCTGGAATCATTCTTGTAAACATCCTCTAGACCCTATCCAGAGCCAGCACATCCTTCCTCAGATATGGGGCCCAAATTCACTCACCACTCGACCCCTCAAGTCTACCACACCATTTAATATTGTCATGGAACTCATCTCCTCTTCCACGCTAGTTCTCCATTGCCTTTAATTCCTTTTTTTAACTTCTACGGCGTCTTCAAATACCCTCGCCTCCACAACCCGCTAGGTGGAGAAAGTTCCAGAGATTCAACATTGCATGAAAAAATGTCATCCGGCCGTTCTCTACACAGATATAGGGAGGTTTCACGGCAGTCGAGTCATGACCCATGACCCGTACTGTTGCTACACTAAGCCAAGTGGAGTACACACAATGAACTGCAGGTTAGCACTGGCCATTGTTTCCAGCATAGCGGGCCCGTTAAAACCCGCCAAAATAGTCAATTTTTGCACTGTAAATAATGGAAATCGGGATAAGCGTGAGAGACATTTAGCCTGCTTCAGAATTCCAAAGGTTAGGAGAAATGACGGTAGATAGAAGCTAGAGCTGAAGGGACAACAACAGCCAGAGTGCTTGGCGAACATTGGCCGTTTGCTCACTGCATTTCATCAAGTAAGGCATTATTTGTGTTTTTTCTTGTTTCCTTTAGCATCTAAAAAGTTTCAGACGTGATAAATCTGGCTGTAAAATTTTAAAATCACCCATGGTTCTCAAGTGGGTTTTTTCATACAAAAAGAAAACGCTTCTGAAGCAAAATTTACAGCCAGATTTATCACTTCTGAGACTTTTTAGATACCAAAGGAATCAAGAAAAACCCCACAAATAATGCCTTTCTGTTGATGAAATGCAGTGAGCAAACGCGATAATTCCCAATATTTTCAATTCCGATATCTGCGCGGCCAATGTTCGCCAAGCACTTTAGCTGTTGTTGTCCCTTCAGCTCTCGCTTCTCTTTACCTTAATTTCGCTTCACTATTGGAATTCTGAAGTTGGGTACATGTCTCTCACGCTTACCCAAACTTCCACAATTTTTTACAGCGCAAAAATTCAACATTTTGGCGGTTTTTAACAGGTAGGAAAGTACATGTTTCTTGCATTAATAACATATACCGGAAGTTACGGATGTCCTCCAGATGAATTGAGCGGCTCAGTGCGTCAAGCCCTATGACCCAGTGACCTTACGTGCAACCCCCCTATATGTTGACATGCTACTACAATGCATTATCATTGTGCCTAATCCCGAGGAAACATATTTAAATTAATTGTTGATTTATAGTTCATTGATGGTCCATTAAACAACTTAATTTAATTGGTTGTGCAAAATGGAACCTGAAGTAAAATCAGATGCCGCCAGAAATACTCAGCGGGTCAGATGACGTCGAAGAAAGAGAAAGTGTCTGGTGTACACAAAATGCTGGAGAAACTCAGCGGGTGCAGCAGCATCCATGGAGCGAAGGAGATAGGTAACATTTCGGGCCAAAACACTTCTTCAGACTGATAGGGGGTGGGGGGAAGAAAGGAAAAAGGAGTAGGAGGAGCCCGAGGGCTGAGGGAGAGGTGGTAAGGGGAGAAGACAGCAAGGGTCAACAGAATTGAGAGAATTCAATATTCATGCCAAGAGAATGCAGACTCCCCAAGCGGAATATGAGGTGCTGTTCCTCCAATTTTCCATGGAGGAGGCCCAGGACAGAGAGGTCGGATACGGAATGGGAGGGGGAGTTGAAGTGCTGAGTCACCGGGAGGTCGGGTTGGTTATTGCGGAGCGAGTGGAGGTGTTTGGCGAAACGATCGCCAAGCCTCCGCTTGGTCTCACCGATATAGATCAGCTGGCATCTAGAGCAGCGGATGCAATAGATGAGGTTGGAGGAGGTGCAGGTGAACCTCTGTTGGACCTGGAAGGACTGCTTGGGTCCTTGAAAGGAGTGGAGGGGGGAGGTAAAGGGACAAGTGTAGCATCTCTTGCGGTTGCAAGGGAAAGTTCCCAGGGGGAAGGGGTGGAGCGGGAGGGGAGGGAAGAATTGACAAGAGAGTTGCGGAGGGAGCGGTCTTTGCGGAAGGCAGACGGGGGGAAGATGGAAAGATGTGGCGAGTGGTGGGGTCATGCTGGAGGTGGCGAAACTGGCGGAGGACTATGTGTTGTATGTGCCGGCTGGTGGGGTGAAAGGTGAGGACCAAGGGGATTCTGCCCTTGTTGCGAGTGGGGGGGGATGGGGAGAGAGGGCAGTGTTGCGGGGTACGGAGGAGACCTTGGTGCGAGCCTGAACTATAGTGGGGGAGGGGAATCCCAGTTCTCTGAAGAATGAGGACATTTGTGATGCCCTGGTGTGGAACACCTCATCCTGGGAGCAGATGCGCCGTAGACGGAGGAATTGGGAATAGGGGATGGAGTCCTTACAGGAAGCAGGGTGGGAGGAAGAGTAGTCCAGGTAGCCGTGAGAGTCAGTGGGTTTATAATAGGTGTCGGTCAGGAGTGTATCCCCTGTGATGGAGATGGTGAGGTCAAGGAATGATAGGGAAGTGTCGGAAATGGTCCAGGTGTATTTGAGTGCCGGATGGAAGTTGGTGGTGAAACGGATGAAGTCAGTCAGTTGTGTGTGGGTGCAGGAGGTGACACCAAAGCAGTCGTCGATGTAACGGAGGTAGAGGTCGGGGATGGGGCCCTGGTACGCTGCGAACAAGGATTGTTCGACTACCCGACAAAGAGGCAGTCGTAGCTGGGGCCCATGCGTGTGCCCATAGCTATGCCTTGTATTTGGAGAAAGAGAAAGTGTCAACTTCTCGGATTGACACCATATGCTAATTAGGGATAGGTAAGATCTGGATTTCCATTGGCTGAAATTTAGGAACGTTTCTCTATTAGTCTGCCATAGAAAGCCAATCAGAAACAAAGGGGAAACAATTGACCAATGAAAAACTGCTCCACCTTCTGTCCATGACGAAGCTATAAAAGAACCTACGACCGTTGTTTCGGAATCATTTGGTTTCTGTGGAGTAGAGCGAAGATGTCGGGAAGAGGTAAAACTGGTGGGAAAGTTCGCGCCAAAACAAAGACCCGTTCTTCCCGAGCTGGTTTGCAATTCCCTGTTGGTCGAATCCATCGACTGTTACGAAAAGGTCACTATGCTGAGCGCATTGGTGCTGGCGCTCCGGTTTATTTAGCGGCGGTGCTCGAGTACCTGACAGCGGAGATTTTGGAACTAGCGGGGAACGCGGCCCGCGACAACAAGAAGACCAGGATCATCCCCCGCCACCTGCAGCTCGCCGTCCGCAACGATGAGGAGCTCAACAAGCTGTTGGGTGGGGTCACCATTGCCCAGGGTGGGGTTTTGCCCAACATCCAGGCTGTGCTGCTGCCGAAGAAAACCGGCCACCAGAGCAAAGTTTATGTCTAAATGACATCAACATAACTGAACACAGAAAGGCTCTTTTAAGAGCCACTTAACCTATCCCTGAAGAGTTTTATCCTGGTGTAATATATTATAACAAATAAATCTATATTTATTAATGTAGCATGGAAACAGGCCCTTTTGCCCCATCGATTCGATGCCTAGTATAGGTCAACCGTTATCCCACATTTGTCATCAACTCCATGTACATTGTAGTAATTTAAAGTGCGATTATTTTACAAATCCACTCGTCTTTCTGATGTGGGAGGAGACGAGAGGGCTGGTGATTTTACATTGTCACGGACAATGTGCGAAGTTCACATATACAGCACCCGAGATCAGGATCCACCGTGCAGCCTGTTAAAACGTTATTTGATATGTTTCGGTGAATACAAGTCGAATATTTTTTTAAATAATGAAAGATAACATTACGCAGTAAGGAGTGCAGACAATATTTACATGGATGTGGCCTGTTCTTAAGGGTCTGAGCAATAAGGAGAGGTTGGGCAGGCTACGACTTTATTTCTTGGAGCACAGGGGGTTGAGAGATGATTTATGGAAGTGTACAAGATCATGGGGGGAATATTATGGTAGATGCACTGTATTTACCCAGAATAGGACACTCAATAACCACGAGACAAATGTTTAAGGTGACGGGACTGACTCAATATGTACCTGGGTAGGGCAACTTTTTGACACAGAGCATAGTCTCTTCTTCTTGCGTATGGCGTGCACAGCCTAAAGTTGTAGGGCAACTTGTTCTATTTGATTGTGCACACCAGGTTGATTGCATTCGTCGAAACAGGGCGGACCAGGTGAAGGTTGCAATCTCTCACCCCGCAGAGCATAGTGGGTATGTGGAAATAAGCTGTCATGGGAGGAAGTTGAAAGAGATGCTAGAACAACATGATTGGAATCTGGAGCTCACTGACTGAAGCGGTGATGGAGGAAGAGACTCACAAAGTTTAAGTATCTCGACAAGCTGTTAAATCACCAAGGAAGAGAATGATATAGACTACTAAATGCTAATCTATGTAGTTCACTCTATGGGGAAGTGATTTCAGATTCTTACAACATTTTGGAAGATGATAACCAGTGTCTCCAGCCACCTGTTCCCAAACTGGAATTATAATGCTCTTGAGTTTTTAGTGGTGCTTGACTAATAGATATTTGGAACAAATGGATGTTACTTATATGGATAACCAAATTTACTTTGAGTTCATTTGTTAAAACGTTGTCAGCAGTATAATACATTTTCCAGTAAACCCGATGAGAACCCGAATAGACAAGCTCTGTGTGTCCCGGCTCCATCTGCAAATTCACCCACATTCCTGACCCCTGGTGTCCCATCCTCAACCCCGACTCCAACCACGCACTATACTTGCACTCTGGATCACCCGACTCGCACATTGACTGTGCCAGATGTTGGACGATCAGGATCACCGAACAAATGGTGTCACCAATGTTTGATGGACTGACTGTTTTGAGGTCAATTAGTAATAGCAAAAAAACAGAGACTAATTTCCATTATTTCCTTGTTTACACATATCCTTGGTTCTCCTAAATCTTTGCAATCTATATATAGTAACAATTGTAGAGATCATATTTTGAATTCATAATTGAAGTTTTAAAGGAATATTCTTTAAGTGAACGATTAACACTAGTTTGCCAGGATGTTCCGTTAAACGTACAATGTCAGAGATGGTTTGCACATGCTGGGAGAGATCCTGCTGCAGGGGTCGAATTTTACCATGATTAACAAGGAAGATATAAAAACAGTCTTCAAGTGGACAAGCTGAACAAGTGGACAGTGGGACAGCAGGTGCAGTACAACATGGAGAAATGAGAGGAAAACAAATACCAAGTATTTTTCAATAACAAACAAGAAATGTTGATGCTCAGATGGATCTGGAAATCAAACAAAGAAGATGCAGCACACAGTTACGGTGGATAATAGTATTGAAAGCGGTGTTGAGTGCAGAAATAAAGATGTCTTCCTGCAATGACATAGAACATTGGTAAAACCATATCTGATTATTGTACGTAAAGCTGGATTACTATTCTAAAAGGTTCCTCTAGTATCTTTGGTTCACAGGTTTGCTTCCTGCAAACAAGATTTCATTTGTACCTGTACGCCAACAATAAACTTGATTTGACAAATTAAATAACATTATAATCACATGGTCTTCCACAGTATAGAGATGGTTCTACATTATTTGTCACTTTATTGCATGGACACAGCTAATCAACAGTTGAAGATAGGAAGTTAAATCCAAATAATTAGCTGTAGCCAATTTAACGTTGCTGGCGGAGCCATTTATTTTAAATGTTGGTGACCTTGATGGTTAGCTCAACGTATTGAATGAAATTATTTAAATAAGAAACAAGTAAAAATTGAACGATGATGCTACACATCAAGATTTTGTAACCGAAAGGAATGCAAAAATGATTTAAGAACTTTCTGGAGTGTGCAATGTATTCAGAATTGTAAAATACAATGCTAAATTTAGCTCACCGGATAGCAGAAAAATCCTTGTCAATCAAATATTCAATATGAAATTGTCCAAATAAACAATCTTTAGGATATTTTAAGGCCATTTAATATAATTGACATATCTGAAAATGACGGTTTCATTTGCAGGTTTGAAATTTCAAAACAGGCAACGGCCAACAGTAAACCGTTTGTAGAGTAACCGGACATCTCATTTGCATAGACGGATCGAAATATACTTGAAAACTGTAGTCACAGCCAATGAGAAAGCTGTATCCTTGCCACATTTCAACCAATGAGATTAAAGGATGTCGATGACGACTGTTTAGATGCTCCAATAACAAAGCGTCCCACAGATGGTCAGGGGGACATTTGGACCAAAGATTGATTTGGACTGTGCGTGTTAAAACACCGTGGGAAGCAAAGATTATAGAGGAGCCAGACCCTTCTTCATGAATACATTAATGATGTACGAGTCTTGTACTTCCCGAGGAAATTTGAAACTTTAAATTCCCGCACTTAATCGTACAAGCTTTGGTGACTTTGATACAGGGGATATGTGGACATCCACCATCTATCAGCTCAGAAGGGCAAACGCCAATAGACTGTGGTGGACATGCTAAATTGATAGGTCTCATTTATTCTTAACCATCCTATTAAGTGTGGACATCATTTACAATCTGTGGATGTACATATCACGGTTCATGCCACTCAATATCCCGCCAATTATAAACAGTATGAGCATTCAATTCACCAATTTTAGGCAGAATCCACCCCATTACCCTTCCCCGATATCGCGCCCTTCGGCTTCACATCGCACACCACTTCTCTATTTGTTTTTACAACTCTTCGACTTCAATTGTCTCTCGTCTGTCAACCCATCTGCCTTCATTCAGACCTACCACGGATTTCAGCTCCACTTTTCTTCTACCTTATCTCGAAGGATCTCGGGCTCGCCCCCTATGCCAACGGGGAACCCCACCGATTCTACCCGACACAGCCGTAGTCCGAACCAATCCCAAGACACCAGGCAGTTTGTAAATAACATTAGAACCAAATATATTAGAACCAGTCTTGAGAACGGGATTAGACTCCGTACAGCAACAGTGCCACCATTTCACCTAACGCTCTATGGAGACAGTAATATAACAGGACAAGGTCGCAGTTCTTTCTGTTGCCGGGTCGGTGGCTCTTAAAAGAGCCGTTCGTTATCGGTGTTACAGTGGCCGGGTTCAGGCGCGTTCCCCACGGATGCGGCGGGCCAGATGGATGTCTTTGGGCATGATGGTGACTCGCTTGGCGTGGATGGCGCACAGGTTGGTGTCCTCAAAGAGCCCCACCAGGTAAGCCTCGCTGGCCTCCTGCAGGGCCATGATGGCCGAGCTCTGGAAGCGCAGGTCTGTCTTGAAGTCCTGAGCGATCTCCCGCACCAGGCGCTGGAAGGGCAGTTTGCGGATGAGCAGCTCGGTGGATTTCTGATAGCGCCGGATCTCTCTCAGAGCCACGGTGCCGGGCCGGTAGCGATGAGGCTTCTTCACTCCGCCCGTGGCTGGGGCGCTCTTCCTCGCTGCTTTGGTCGCCAGCTGTTTGCGAGGAGCTTTCCCTCCGGTCGATTTACGCGCTGTCTGCTTGGTCCGGGCCATTATCCTTTTACAGTGGGAGCTCAGTGAGATACAGGGACCAAATACACTACAGGAGCTCCTCTGGTATCTTTGACAGGGACTGATGGACGGAGCCGGATCTGGGAGCTGCTTTTAAAGCTTTGGTGAAGGGCCGGCCCACAGCTTCTGATTGGCTGGGGTACAGGCGGTCTATCACAGTGTCCCAGCGCTGAGATTGGCTGCAGGTCTGTCAGCTCCAGCCGGCAGTTTCAGAAGGTCTGAGGTCGGCCTAGACCAAAGATACTAGAATCTTTGGCCTGGACTGTGGGCCGTGGTGCTTTTTCATTTCATTTCGTGACCCACATCCCATATCTACCTGTATTTATAACATACTGTGTAAAAATATTATAGAAATGATACCTGAAACTCATCAAGAACAAATCCTGCACATATTTTGTTTTAAATATGGAAAAAAAACTCCAATGTTCCAATTAATAATTGTCCATACAAAGCACGTTTGACATTGAGTCGGACGCCTGTTGACCAATCACGCGCTTTGTTTCAGGCTAGCTAGACAGAGAGCACCCTGGGATCATGGTTCTTTGTTTCCTGGTCCTCCAAAAATATTCCAAATTGAATTTAAACTGGAGGTGGCAGAGGGTGGACAAGCAAAAAAGGGTTCTTGGAGAAGAAGAACTACCTTAAATTTAGTTGCGTCTGGTTGGGTAACTATGGTAGGTTATTCCATGCTTTAATTGTGTGGGGAAAGAATGAATTGCTGTACACATCTGTCTTGGTAGCTGGTATCTCAAATTGGATCGAATGCATAGCAATGTTACAACATTTTGATATTTAAAAAATCAAGTCTGCAATTTATCCCATCAGATAAAGCATAACAATAAGTTTAATTTGACACCTAATTCACTTTTATATCTTCAATATTAAAAAAGTTATGGCCATTTTCATACTCTGAAATACTCTTGTTCCCTATTGCTTTTCTGTTGACTTAACTCAAAAGCTGTGATCGAGGACAGTCAAAAGCCCATAACTTTATTAAAAATTAAGAAAACTTAATGACATTTTCAGTTATTATAGATTGAAGCATTCTGAAACAAATATGAAACAATCTTACTTGGATGACCTGAAATTAAAGCATATAATTAGTTAGTTACCCAATTATACCTAATTACAAAATTCAATTACTATATCTAAACATCTATCCATTTCTTAAGAAAATGTTAACATTTTTAAATAGCCTAAGTGTCCAAATAACATTCACACAAGAAGTCACAATATAACATGATTTTTAAATCTCATTGTCATGAATGTATAGGCCAAATGGAAGGAATTTAGTGTTTAATTCCCATAACATTTATGGCCATTTTAATCATCTTGCGAGTGAGATTTTGTGGAACACGATCGAATGGAACATTGCGGTTGCAGTGAATTTGAACCCCATATCGGTAGGAAAAACACTGCCGGTTCGTATGGGGCCAAAATCACATTATTGCCAAGGAAAGTTTGATTAACGTCATCCTAAGAAGCAAGTTTATACTTAAAATATACGATTTACATTTTGTTTTGTCCCCGACGTTAGAAGTAGCTTTTTATTTTACTCCAGGGATTAAATTGTCCCGTGATTAAAAACAAAACTTCCGAGAACGGATGTCGGAACGATTTTTCTGCAGCAGCTTAACAGCCTGAGGAAGTTCTATTCCGACAGGCCGGAGAAAATGGCAGTTTAATCCCGCCCCCCCCCAAAAAGGCGCCAAAGACGTGCACACGGCCAGTGGCAGAACTGCAGCGCCGCTGAAAGTAAGTATTGTAACATCGCTAGAATGCACTCGTCTGCTCCTAATTAGGTTTGGGTTTGGTGTAGGTTTGGTAATCTATAGGGTGGTTGCACGTAAGGTCATAAGGTCAAAGAGCATGATGCACGGAGTAGCTCAATCCTTCTGGAGTACAAGGCAGCTTCAGGCATACACTAGTAACACATGAAACACGTACGTTCTTACCTGTTAAAAACCACCAAAATGGTCAATTATTGCGCTGTAAAAAATTGTGGAAATAGGGATAACCCATTGCTGCTCACTGACTTGCGAAGGAGTAGCATGCCGGCGGATTAAGGGCAAGTCCCGGCCCACGACAGCCCGGGGCTCTGAACCCGAGCACCAAGGTGTCAGTGCTGTCTGGTCACGGCCGCACTGTGACGGGCTGTTGGTCAGGCAGCGCCCACACACACGGGGCTGGGTGGAGCGGGGCCACGGCTTGCGGCTCCAGGCAGCGGAGACATGGGGCCATAAACCCGGCAACGTCCCTGTCAGCTGCAGCAGAGTTGGGGAAGTCTGGTCCCTCCGCCAATCCAAAGTCACTGACTGCGCTGTACCGGCACAGGACACTGACCCCCACACCAGGGTGATTCACCCACCTGACCTCTGGACCCCGACTCACACACAACACACTGGGTGATTCACCCCCCCCGACCCCCGACCCACACACTGGGTGATTCAACCCCCGACCCACACACGGGGTGATTCACTCCAACAACCTCCACCGCCACACGGGGTGATTCACTGTGCATGCATACATTTGAAAGAGTTCAACTTTGAGTAATATCCACTGTAATGAAGGAACAATGTTCTCCAAAAAGGAGACCGGTCCAAGACATGATTATTATTGTGAGATTGTAGTGTTTTCTTTCGTGCATCGCGTGCACTAATATAAACAAATAAAAATGCAATGTTTCTGTTTGTAAACTAGCCATTCATGACAAACCCACCTATGAAATCTAAATCAAAAGATTGGGAAAATAAATGATTATATACAGTCTACTTTTGCTGTTTAGTGTGTCAAATTAAGTGTTAAGGGCCTGTCTCACTTGGGCAACCTAATCCGCGAGTTCTGGCGAGTTTGCCCTCGACATACTCTCAGCATGGTCAACACGAGGTCGTAGGAGGTCTTCGTAACTCTTCTTCATGCTCGAGAGTGGTCTTCGCGTACCTGAGGCCTCAGCTCGGTCTATAAAGGACTTACCGTAACAGTGCCAGCCGTCTTTTACCTTCCTGTTCATCGCGAGTGTGAATTTCAGACAGCGTTCCCCCGCTTTCCCTGGCCCTCACCTTTGCGATGTGTGTGTGTGTGTGTGTGTGTGTGTGTGTGTGTGTGTGTGTGTGTGTGTGTGTGTGTGTGTGTGTGTGTGTGTGTGCGCGTGTGTGTGTGGACGGTCGATCCAGCTCACGGTTTCATCGTTGACGGTTGATCCAGCTCAAGGTTTTTCAGGCGAGTGCCCTCGAGCTTGAAGGTTGCTGCAAAGTCGGGTTACTGGGACAGGCCCTTTAATCACCACTGCCATGGCATTGTGGCCGGGGAGGGAAGTAGCTCGGGTGGCTGGGAGCGGCCACCGGGACTGGACAGCGGAACTGGCCGACACCTCAGTGCCTTCTGCCGGCCCGCCTGCCAGCCAGCCACAGTGTCCATCAACATAGGTGCAACCCAGGCGTTACTGGGCAGAAGGCTGCCTGCTTCTTCCCGGGCTCTCGCACCCTCTCTCCCTCTCTCTTTCTATTATGCCGACACTAACCCTAAGGATGCATTGGATTTCGCCCAGAACATTGAGAATATGCCCAACGACTGAACATTACTCACAAAATACCTGACGTCAACGAACAATGTGACTCTGTAAAGATCTGATGGAACTTAAGCTGTTATACTTCAGGACAAATGAAATTGGACAAGGATTGTTGAGCAAGGTTTTCTCTATGGACATACCATACTCATATTTAATATTAACATTAACAACTGACAAATACTAATCATAACTGCTCGTTACTACTAATAATTATTACTAATGGTTACTAATTACTGATAATTGGATTATTTAGAATGAGTTAAAATGGCAACTATAAGTACAGTTGGATTTAAAGCTTGATATCACTTTTTTTCTTCTTCTGTTCTCTCTTTTAGATATAGATGAGACATACTGTATGTTGATAATAGTTGCCTTTTTATTTTGTACTTTTTACTAATGGATTATGAATACTTTGGAACTTAAAATGTTTTCCACCTCCCCGGTAAAATATTGTTATTGAAATTTCATCTTAAAGAGAGCATGGAGCTAGTTACGTTTTTTTATTTTTCAAAGGCTACGGAAGTCTGTAGATGGCTAGCCATGTTGGTATGGCTATAACTAAGTGCACTAATTATAGATGTAGTTTTTTCTTTCTTTTTGCACTTTATTAACCGCCTACCCTACCGTTCTTTCTATGTAATACTTTATTATAATTTTAAGTTTGAATGAAATTATAAGTTTTATCAAAGGACATATGTACGGGAGAAAGACCAACGAGATTCAAAATTCATCTATCGGATGTTCGGGTGTAATGTCGGGTTTGTTGCGCTGAACCATCTGCTCTTTTATAGACCACCCTAAACAAAAGATGCAAGATTTGAATATGAAGATTGGGGATGAAGGAATCATATTTTGTAGTTGGAATATTAAGGATATTAACGTACCAATCGAGAGAGGTAAAGTATTAGCACATTTAAAAGTACTCAAAACATATAATATTCCTTCAGGAAATTCACCTTAAAAAGGAAGCAGAGCATAGATTGAAAGCTAAATGGATTGATAAAACGTATCACTCCTCATTTTTGCATAAATCCAGAGGTGTTGCAATACTAATCCATAAAGGGATACCTTTTAAACATATATCAACTATAACGGACAATGATGGTAGATATATTGTATTAATAGGTGAATTACATGCAAAAAAAGTTACTCATTAATGTTTATGGACCAAATTTTGATAAGTTTTTTGTTTTTTAAGAAAATATTTAATAGAATTCCGGAACTTATACAACACAATTTAATAATTGGAGGAGACTTAAACTGTACTAGACCCCTATTTAAACAGATCATCAAGACAACGGAAAATAAAATCGCAGTCAAGTGAATTATTAAACGCATATATAGATACTAGTAATATTAAGGATGTCTGGAGAATTGAAAACCCAACCGGATGAGAATATTAATTTTACTCATCGGTACGTAAAACATATTCAAGAATAGATTATTTACTAGTAGATTCCAAGCTTATTCCATTTGCTTACAACTCGAAATATCACAACAATATAATCTCGGAACATGCACCCTTAACATTTATGATTAAACTAAATGGAAGGACGGAGAAACAGTCACAATGGAGACTTAACCCACAAATCTTAAAGGAAAAATTATGTCAGGAATATCTTACTAAACAGATTAATATGTTCTTTGAGACCAATGATCACCCTGGAACGTCTGCCTCCCTACTCTGGGAAACATTTAAAGCATTTGCTCAAGGAGCAATGATCTCCTCCCAAGCATTTCACAATAAAGAGAATAGGGCTAAACAACAGGCACTGGCAAGGGAAATAGACAATTAGACATAGAAAATGCGGCTGCACCAACTATGATAAAACACAATAAAATAGCAGCATTGAAATATAAATTAAATAAACTATATTCAGACCAAGTTATAAAATGTTATCAGTAAACTAAATTTTGAATTCGGCGCAAACCACAAAAACTATTAGTTCGCCAACTTCGGAACTGGACGGGGAAAAAACAATTCACAAAATTAGATCAGAAACATGAGAACCACTAGTACTGTCTAAGGATATTAATGAGAGATTTCTGCAATATTTTCAAAACCTCTAGGCAGCTAAAACGATAGATCACTCGACAGGAATGGAAGCATTCTTACAAAAATGTAACCTTAAAGGGTTAGATTTGAAAGATAGAGAATTACTAGATGCTGAAATAACAGTAAAATAAATTTAAGAGTCTATCAGATCTCTAAAAAACGGCAAGACCCTGGGTCCTGACGGTATAAGCTCTGAATTCTATTAAAAAAATTATGATTTGATCTCTCCACGTTTAAAGACACTGTATGAACACATCTATATCCAACAGAAACTGCCAGAAACGCTAAATGAATCTATAATAACACTTATACCAAAAACAGACAAGGACCTGGAAGATTCAGGATCATATAGAGCTATAGCTCTCTTAAACACTGATCAAAAAATATTAACTAAAGTCCTAGCACAAAGATTAAGCACAGTGATTAATAAATTAATACACCCTGACGAAACAAGATTGACACCAAAACGCTACTCTTCCTATAACCTGAGACGATTATTCAATATTATATACTCAAAGAGAAGTACTAATGAAGATCTAGCAATTATTTTGTTAGATGCTGAGAAAGCATTTGACCAGGTGGAATGGCCCTATTTATTCTCGGTCATGGAAAATTTTCAATTGGACGAGAAGTTTAGTACATGGGTAAAACTTTTATATACTAATCCAACAGCTAGAATATCAACAAACCAAATGTTATCAGCTAAATTTAATTTAATCTAGAGGCTGAAGACAAGGATGCCCGTTATCCCTGTTATTATTCGCACTCGCAATAGAGCCACTAGCAGAAAGTGTTAGGTCCCATCCTGATATATACGGGTAAAATACTAAAGACACTGAGAATAAAATTTATTCATATGCAGACGATGTATTAATCTACATTACAAAACCTAAATTTAGTATCCCAAACCTATTCAATTTAATAATTCAATTTGGCTCGTTCTCGGGATACAGAATTAACTGGAATAAAAGTGAAATCATGCCAATAATGGAAAGCAATTCACATATATTACAACAATTTTCCTTCAAAATAGTTAATGAAAAATTTAAATATCTTGGAATTTATGTAACAAAGACATATACTTCTTTATTTAAACTAAACTTTCCACCTTAATGAACAAATTGCATAAGAATATTCAATATTGGAAAACACTACCTATCTCAATGTTTGGTAGAATTAATGCAATAAAAATGATTTTTCTCCCGCAATTATTGTACCTTTTTCAGGGTGGTGTTGGATGCAGAGGGGGTAGACACTGATATTCAAATCTCATTCTACCAGGGCTGCGTCCACATCAGCGGCGAGGACCATGGAGGTACCCATGGACCATGTCCTCGCAACAGCGGGCTTGGCCAACGGAGACGCGTCTCAATGGTTTTATAACAAACCTATGGCCACTCCTGCGACGTTTGCAGATACTGTTTTAAGTTCTGTTCCCTGAACGGTTCCCGAACTCAGGGATTTTTTTGTTTGTATTAATGAATACATTATTGTTTTTCAGCTCTGTTACAAGTCTGAAATACGTTAACACACTTCCTCCATCAGTCATTACGGCAGTATGTGAGCATGGACGTGGCCCAGGGCATGAAATCACAGAGCTTTGAAATCTTCACGAAAGTTACTCACGTGACTCCGAAGTAAAATAGTAAGATTAAATGAGAACTTACCAGTTTGAAGTTTGATCCTTATTTTATGAGGAGTTACGATGAGGGATTTTGCGCCCTTCGCTCCCAACCCTCTATCATAAGGTCAACTGGTATATGGTTTCTCTTAATCTTACTATCTCCAGTCAGTTCTGCTATCTGTGATTTCACACCGCTGCTTTGAAGAATGTCGCGCATGCGTGCTGGCAGGGTCTTCACGAAATCCCTCATCGTAACTTCTCATAAAATAAGGATTAAACTTCAAACTGGTAAGTTCTCATTTAATCTTACTATTTTACATACTGTGAGAGTTGACTGCCACACCTGCCTGGGTGAAATAAAGATTTTACTAACCTAACCCCATTGAGATAATAATCTGCCCCCTTGTTTTTGCTGACAAAGTGGATAACCTCACATTTATCTATATTATACTTCATCTGCCACACATCTGCCCACTCACTCAACCTGTCCAGGACACCCTGCAACCTCCTCATATCCTCTTCACAGTTCACATTGCCACCCAGCCTTGTATCATCCGCAAACTTACTAGTGTTGCTCCTAATTCCCTCTTCCAAATCATTAATATATATGGTAAACAGTTGCGGCCCCAACACCGAGCCTTGCGGCACTCCACTCGTCACTGCATGCCATTTTGAAAAGGACCCGTTCACTCCTACTCTTTGCTTCCTGTGTGCCAACTAATTTTCTATCCATGTCAACACCCTTCCCCAATACCATGTGCTCTTATTTTTAGTCACCAGTCTCCCGTGCGGGACCTTATCAAAGGCTTTCTGAAAGTCTAGAAACACTACATCCACTGGCACCCCTTCATCCATTTTACTTGTAACATCCTCAAAAAATCCCAGAAGATTAGACAAGCATGATTTCCCTTTTATAAATCCATGTTGACTTGGACTAATCTATTTACTGCTATCCAAATGCTCCATTATTACCTCTTTAATAATTGACTCCAGCATCTTTCCCACCACCGAACTCAGGCTAACTGGTCTGTAATTCCTCGTTTTCGCTGTGGCTCCTTTCTTGAAAAGTGGGATAACATTAGCTGTCCTCCAATCCACAGGAACTGATCCTGAATCTATGGAATATTGGAAAATGATCACCAATGCATCCACTATTTCTAGAGCCACCTTCCTGAGGACCCTAGGGTAGAGAGCAGACCATCAGGCCCAGGGGATTTATCATCCTTCAGTCCGATTAGCCTACACAATACTATTTCTCGCCTAATGAAAATTTATTTCAGTTCCCTTACCCCCTTAGATCCTCTGTCCTCCAGTACATCTGGCAGATTGTTTGTGTCTTCCTTAGTGAAGCCAGATCCGAAGTACCTGTTCACCTCTTCTGCCATGTCCTTGTTACCCATAATAATTTCACCCGTGTCTGCCTTCAAGGGACCCACATTTGACTTTCCTACTCTTTTTCTCTTAACATATCTAAAGAAGCTTTTATGTCCTTTATATTCCTGGCCAGCTTCCCCTCGTACTTCATCTTTTCAGCCCGTATTGCCCGTTTTGTTTCCTTCTGTTGTCCTATGAAAGTTTCCCAATCCTCTGGCTTCTGGCTACTCTTTGCTGTGTTATACATCTTTTCTTTTAGTTTTATTCTATCCCTAACTTCTCTTGTCAGCCACGGTTGCCTCCTACTCCCCTTAGAATCTTTCTTCCTTTTTGGAATGAAATGATCCTGTGTCTTCCGTATTATGCCCAGAAATTCCTGCCATTGCTGTTCCACCGTCATTCCTGCTCGGATCCCTTTCTAGTCTACCTTGGCCAGCTCCTCTCTCATGCCTTTATAGTCCCCTTTGTTCAACTGCATCACTGACACTTCCGATTTAACATTCTCCTTCTCAAATTGCAGCTTAAAACGAATCATATTATGATCACTACCTCCAAGCGGTTCCTTTACCTCGAGTTCCTTTATCTCTAGCCCCCTCCTCTACTCCCTCTTCACCTATGACTGCACACCTGTACATGGTACTAACACCATCATCAAGTATGCAGATGATACAACGGTGATTGGCCTCATCAGCAACAACGATGAGTCGGCCTACAGGGAGGAGGTCCAGCACTTAGCAGCATGGTGCGCTGACAACAACCTGGCCCTTAACTCCAAGAAGACCAAGGAGCTCATTGTAGACTTCAGGAAGTCCAGGGGCGGCACGCACACCCCCATCCACATTAACGGTACGGAGGTGGAACGTGTTTCTAGCTTCAGGTTCCTGGGAGTCAACCTCTCCGACAACCTCTCTTGGACCCACAATACCTCAACTCTGATCAAGAAGGCTCACCAGCGTCTCTTCTTCCTGAGGAGACTGAAGAAGGTCCATCTGTCTCCTCAGATCCTGGTGAACTTCTACCGCTGCACCATCGAGAGCATCCTCCCCCCCCCCTACTGGCCAGCAATATTGAAATTGATGGAGAGGTGGAGTATTGCGTTGGGGGACCAGCCCTCCCCTGTGAAGCTGGGACCCAACGGAACCCACTTAGTTTAGGGTGATAAAGAAAGCTTTAACATATTTGGCTGCATCAAGTTAGAAGTTGAGAAGCCGTGCTGCAGCTGTAAAAATCTTTGATTATATAGTACAAACAGGAAACTGTAGATGATGGTTTATACCAAAGATAGACACAAAATGCGAGAGTAACTCAGTGGGACAGGAAGCATCTCTGGTGAAACAAACCTTGGCAAGGCCACATTTGAAAATAAAGCATCGCCTATCCATGTTCTCCATAGATACTGCCTGACCTGCTGAGTTATTCCAGCATGTTATATCCTTAACATGTATAAGATCAGTCGCCTCAGTAGCTACATCACTGTATAAATTTAAAGAATACATTGAAGGAGCCCTGGCTGAGATGTATGTATCATTTTTTTTAGCCACCTTCTAGAAAGATTGGTATGAGAATGCAGGGTGACTTGGACAGGTTGGGGGAGTGGGCAGATGCATGGCAGATAAAGTTTAATGCGGTTAAATGTATGGTTATCCACTTTGGTAGCAAAAACAGGAAGGCAGATTACCATCTAAATGGCGTCAAGTTGGGAAAAGGGGAAGTACAACGTATCTGGGGGTCCTTGTACATCACTCTAAGAAAGTAAGCATGCAGGTACAGCAGGCAGTGAAGAAAGCGAATGGCATGTTGGCCTTGATAACATGAGGAATCGAATACAGGAGCAAAGATATCCTTCTGCAGTTGTACAAAGCCCTAGTGAGACCACACCTGGAGTATTGTGTGCAGTTTTGGTCCCCAAATTTGAGGAAGGACATTCTTGCTATTGAGGGAGTGCAGCGTAGGTTTACAAGGGTAATTCCCATGATAGCGGGACTGTCATATGCTCCTCAAGACCCAATAACCGTTGGGTCCCAGCATCACATGGGAGGGCTGGTCACCCAACGCAATATTCCACCTCTACACCAATTCCAATATTGCTGGCCAGTGGGGGGGCTTTCTGTTGCGCTAGCATGGGTGTTGTTGGCCGAAGGGACTGGCTTCCAGAGGGCTAGTATGGACATTGTGGGTCGAATGGATTCTTGGGCTGGCAATATTGCGTCAGGCGACCAGCCCTCCCGTGTGAACATGGGACTCAACGGGTCCCACTTAGACTAGTTTTATTTTAAAAAGGAAAAAATTACTTGCCTCTTTGCTGTTTCTAAAGGCGTTGGTGAGGATGGGAGGTTCTCATTCTCCCTCTTGAGTTACCTGCGTTGGGAAGACAGACGTTTCGGCGAGTTAGGAATGTCAAGGAGCGTTGGAATTGCATTCCAATTTAGCCTGTTCTTGGTCTGCTTGTTGGAAAACTGGTCAAGTTCAAAGTGTTCAGAACAAAGACAGTTGGCAGACAAGTACACTGGAGTTCGGTGTAGGAGATCTTGTCGACGAGTATTCTGGACCCACTGTTGACATCTAAAATTACAGAAAATATAATTTAGGATTAACTAATAAGATACATAAATAAATGATTATAACTGCATGCCTGCAGAATGGATGATGTATCACTTAAGTGCAATTGTTTTCAGTTTGTGGAGAGACCTGTATATTGAAGATGCATTTTGCCTCTAATATGTCAATTTACCTTAAATGTACAAGAGCTTATTAAAATATTCTTACAAAGACCATCAAGTTTTTTATTTCTATCCTCTTTTGGACCCAAGGCATAGTAGGGCTACCAACTCTCACGCAGAGGGAAGGGAGGGAGAGAGGGAATAGAGGGAATGGAGGGAGAGTGGGAGAGGGAGTGAGGGAGATCGAGAGTAAAGAGGGGGGAGAGAGAGAGAGATCGTGAGAAGAGAGGTGAGAGAGAGAGATCGAGAGAAGAGAGGGGAGAGAGAGCTCGAGAGAAGGGGGAGAGAGAGATCGAGAGAAGGGGGAGAGAGAGATCGAGAGAAGGGGGAGAGAGAGATCGAGAGAAGGAGAGAAAGAGGGAAGGGGAGAGAAGGAGAGAGGGAGGGGAGAGAAGGGGAGAGGAGAAGGAGGAGAGGGAGAGGGAGGAGAGGGAGAGAAGGGGAAAGGGGGAGAGGGAGAGTGGAACGATGGCATGTTGTACCACGCAGCCGTCCCATTCCGACCGCCGCCGCCGCCGCCGCCGCCGCCGCCGCCGCCGCCGCCGCCGAACCCCCCCGCCCCACCATTGCACCCAAAGATTATAGAGCGGAGCTTTATAATCTTTGATTGCACCCTTCGTCACGGCGGGCTTGTGATCTTTGCTTGTGATGTCTCGACAATTCGAGGGACACAACTGGTAACAGCCGCCGCGTTCCCGGACTCGAATGTGAGCTCGAAAAGTCTCCTGGTCACTGGGCCTAATGTGTCCTGCGGGCCAATATTTGGAGACCCCTGCCTTACAAGAACAAAACCAAAAATGTACAGAAGTGTTAAAATTGATTACTTTATTATTGTGGTAAGTAAAGATCTATTAAAAATAATTCTAATAACTTTCTAATGTATCGACAAACCTAGTTTCCCAATGACCGTTTATGGGAGAACAGAAAATAACATTTTCAGGACAGAATAATACCGACAGAAAATAATAATATTTCTCACCTTTTTTATTGGGGAACCGAAAGAATGACAGGTCCGGTCGTCTACACTGACGATTAGAGCAATTGATAGCAGAGCAGTGAGATGAAGATGTAGATGTAGACGCCATGACGGTAGTCGAGGCATCCCGATAACATGGCGTCAACAATCACCCATGTCATACTACGCTTTTTTCGCTGAGTGGCGCATCTTGCTCCGCTCCATAATCTTTGATGATCACATTGAATGGCGGTGCTGGCTCGAAGGGCCGAATGGCCTACTCCTGCACCTATTGTCTATTGTCTAAAGTTGGGGATTTGCCAATGTTGTGCTTCTATTTAGGAAGGCTTGCATAGGAAAACCTGGGAACTATGGATCAGTGAGACAAATTATAGGAGGGGATTCTGAACGATAAGATATACCCGCATTTGGTAAAACAGAGGTTGATCGTCGCCGATTCCCAGTCCGCAGGGTGACCCGGACACAACACGGGGTAGTGGGAACGGCTTCCGATTGGTGGAGGGAGGGATTGTGTCGTTTACCCTCAGATATCCAATCAGAACGTCTAAAGAGAAAGGTAATTATTCATCTCTCCGATCTGCCAATGAGATCCGTTCCTGCCCCATCGCTCATTAGCATAGGGCGACGGCGCTGCCTATTTAATCCGCGCTCCGAGCCACCACATGCTCTTCCTGTGTTTGAAATCTGAGAAAATGCTCGAGCAGCAGAAAGCAGCTCCCAAGAAGGGCGCGAAGAAAACCTTACCGAAACCAGTGGGCAAAAAACGCAAGAAGTCGAGGAAACAGAGTTACTCCAGTTACATCTACAAAGTGAAGAAGCAGGTTCACCCTGACACCGGCATCTCTTCCAAGGCAATGGACATTATGAGCTCGTTCGTCAATGATATTTTTGAGCGCATCACGGGCGAGGCGTCCCGCCTGGCCTATCACAACAAACGATCCACCATCAGCTCCAGAGAGATCCAGACAGCCGTGCGCCTGCTTCTGCCCGGTGAGCTGGCTAAACACGCGGTGTCGGAAGGGACGAAGGCGGTGACAAAGTACACCAGCTCCAAATAAAGAGTTCCAGAGCACAGACAAAAAAACCCGAAAACGGTTCTTTTAAGAACCACTCATATTTTCGGTAAAGATTTACTAATTCTACTATTAATCTTGGCACAGATGTTGCTTTTCTCTTCTACTTTCACCATGAATGGGGAAACGGTCTTCAATTTGTAGAATGGCTGCACCAAACCCCGAGGTTCTAATTGAGGGGAAAGGAAGTGGGTAGATGGTGATCAGGGGCGCGGTGAGTGGCGTTAGGAGCAACGGATTTGGCAGCTCCACTTCGGTCATGGAAACACTCACGCAGAGTTGTGAGTCTGGAATTCTCTGCCTCAGGGCGGTGTAGGCCGGTTCTCTGGATACTTTCGAGCAAAGATACTAGAGGCTCCTCTGGTATCTTTGCTTTCGAGAGAGCTAGATAGAGCTCTTACGGATAGCGGAGTCGGGGGATATGGGTAGAAGGTAGGGACGGGGTATTGATTGGGGATGATCAGCTATGATCACATTGAATGGTGGTGCTGGCTCGAAGGGCCTACTCCTGCACCTATTGTCTACGGGAGCGGCCCAACGTACTGCCGGTCCCCTGTCCGGCTTTCGTTTTTATAAACGGTGGTCCTGCTCAGAGCTGCCACTTCCGGAGCGGTGTCCATCAGTCTGGAAGTGAAGATGGCCGAGACGGTTCTTGTCAAGACGAATGTCCACGCCCCTGTCCCTCCTGAACTCTTCCCCCCCCCCCCCCCCCGCCGTACTTGCTGCCGCCAAGAAGGCAGTCTATCGCGGACGAGCAGATCCTGTAGTAGCCGCCACCAAGGAGCGTCGGACTCCCAAGCTGGGGGCCGTAAAGAAAAGGCTCTCGGTGGCCGGCTACGGGATGGACAAGGCCGGCGCCCGGCCCAACCAGTCGGCGATCAAGCGCTCGAGCTGAGGACGGCACCGGCACTTCCGCGGATCCGCAGTCGAGAGGGGCAGAGGGAGAGAAGGGAGAAGCCAAATATCGGCGCAAAGGAGCCACCAAGAGAAACGCGCCTCTCAGGAAAGTGGGCCAGAGGAGAGCGGCAGCTGCCAAACCTGCCGCCCAGAAAAATGCTAAGAAGCGGGCGGCCAAAAGCCCCCGCAAGCATAATATTTGCCCGCAAGCATGGGCTGAAATCGCTTTTAAAACATTGGGGGGTGGGGGTGGGGGGACAACGAGGCCTGACATCTAGGGCAGGGGTCGGCAATCCGAAATCATCCGGCCCGCAGGCGTATTTTCTTCCCAATCGTTTTCGCGATCTGGGTGCTCCAGCCATTCCCGGCAAAGATCCTCCAGCGGATATCCTACAGCTGCTATAGGGGGTTACACAAAAAGCTGGAGAAACTCAGCATCTAAGGAGCGAAGGAGATAGGCGACGTTTCAGGTCGAGACCCTTCTTCAGACTGGTCAGGGATCAGGGAAACGAGAGATATAAACAGTGATGTGGAGAGATAAGGAACAATGAGTGAAAGATATGCAAAAAAGTATTGGTGACAAAGGAAGCAGGCCATTGTAAGCTGTTTGTGGTGTGAAAATGAGAAGCTAGTGCGACTGGGGAGGGGGGGGGGAGATGGAGAAGGAATGTCAGGGCCAGAGGGCTGAGGGAGAGGTGGGGGGGAGGCAGTCTGGGTTAACAGAATTGAGAAAATTCAATGTTTAAGCCCAGAGGATGCAGACTCCCCAAGCGGAATATGAGGTGCTGTTCCTCCAACTTGCGGTGTTGATCACTCTGGCCGTGGAGGAGGCCCAGGACCGAGAGGTCGGATACGCAGTGGGAGGGGGGGTTGAAGTGCTGAGCCACCGGGGGACCCTGCTATAGGGTCTTTGATTCCCGGGGCGGGCGAGCTAACGCGGGCGCTAAAGCCAGTCCTGGGGCAACCGAGCCGACCTGGGAACTGCAGGTCCTTTGGCCCACTGTGTCCGCGCCGACCAGCAATCAGCCCGTACACTAGCACCATCCGAAACACTAGGGACAATTTACCGAAGCACTTAACCTACAAACCTCCTCGTCTTTAGATGGTGGGGCATACGAGCCGACCTGGGCGCTATCTGTCAGACTTTGTCCCACCTGCCCTATCTTTTCCTCCCACCACTCTATTGCAATCGGTCTGAAGAAGGGATACGAATCGAAACGTCTTTTAAATACTCCCCCGCCACTGCTTATAAGCTAAAGTCCTCTATTTTTACACTCTACCATGGAAAAACATTGTGACTATTCTTAGTGTTATGAACCGTTTGCAGGTTACCAGTCAGTCCCTGAGGAAGAGGTCGGGGTCCGGTGCAGCGCGGTCAGTGACTCTGGGTGGGCGGAGTGAGCAGACTGTCCCCAACTCTGCTGCAGGTGAGTGGGGACAGGCTGGAGCCGCGGCCCCGCTCCGACCTCGACCCTGCTCCACTCCGGCTCCGGGCCTGTGTGTGGGCGCTGCCGACCCACAGCACCGTGACAGTGCGGCCCACAGGGGGAGACGGGGCGGAGGGCAGCCGTGGCCGGACAGCGCTGACCCGGGGAGAGAGTGGGGGCTGTCCCGATGGTTGTGCTCCTTCGGCCGCTTCCACCTTGGTGCTCGGGTTCAGAGCAAACCTTCCCTCTTTCAATGACAGCACCCACAAATATTTATAGCGCAAAAATGACAATTTTGGCAGTTTTTAACAGGTGTGAACGTACGTGTGTTAACAGTGTGTGCCGAGGCAGCGATGTCCTCCACATGGACTGAGCCAAAGATACTATAGCTTGTTATAGGATCTTTAGATTGAGCTGCTCCGTGCGTCACGCCCTTTGAAACTTTTGACATTTTCTGGTAGAGATTTACCCCCTGGAGTCAAAAATCACCTTATCTGAAAATTTCCTGCTTTATTTCTGGAGTTATTAATAAAAATGCTCACAAATCCGATCTAACTTTCAATTCAAAACGCCTGTTTTTTTTCGCTGAAGACGTGACAATGGATCTGCCTGCCGTCTGCTCAGCTGCAACTGACGCCAACTCCCACTCTTCTCCCCCTCTCACGAGTGCCTTTCCCTGATGCCACAATGAGCAAGCTAGCATTTTGAGAACAATCTTCAAATCCTTCACCAACGGCCATTCTCACTTTGTGATCGAAGCTTTATACTGACTTCCAAATCTTTACAGAGTCTGATTGAACTTCATTGTTTTGGTTTAACTTCGAAAATTTTAATACATTAACGTTGAATTTATCTATAAAATCTCATCTTTACCACTTCCTGTCTGCTCTGTATATTGATTTTAGAAAATAATGCTACCATATATCGCTATGATTTTTGGTCATCTTACTCACGGCCCTCCTCCTGAGCAGGCCCCTAGGATTTTTGCAATTGATGAAAAACTAAAAATTTATGAGTATTTAAAAAAGAAACGTTGAGAGCCTCTCGCTTGTCAATCACCCCGATTAAGGTAACGCCTCTTGGGGGGGGGGGGGGGGGGGGGGAGGGCTATACAGCCCCAGATGCTTGGAAGTGACTCATTCACTCTGCAAGATCACAAGGGAGAGGCCACGACTCTCATTCTAAGCTGTGCATCAACTGAACTGTGAGTCTGCAATGTACTTGCAATCAATGATTAGCCCTGAATGACAGTGCCATGAGTTGCTTGGCCTGCTGCCCTGCCTGTGCTTGAAACTGCAATGGTTTTTTATTTTTTTTTGTTGAATAATTTTTATTAGAAGTATAAGTACAGGTGTAAGTACAAATATAAGTACATATAAAAACAACGTTCTTGATAAAGAGATAGGTAATAATTACCATATTTTCTTATATATACTTCTAAACATTTTATTGTAGTTTTTTTTTAGTGAAAAGTAGGAAAGTGTGAAGAATGGATAACATAAAAATAGTTATAAAATAACCAAAAGAGAAAAGTAAATAAAATAACAGTGGTATATTATACAAACAGTATTTATATAATAATATATCCGTGATCAATAATGTATTATTCTTCGTCTAATCCTTCGCTCAGGTCTCGATCAGGTCCACAAACCGAGTCATATTGGTCCCTTAAGATATTCAAGGAATGGAGACCAAATCAGATTAAATTGGTCTAACTTGCCTAAAAGTGCAAGTCTTATTCTTTCCAAGTGTAAAGTCTCAGCCATTCCTGAAATCCACAATTTGATTGTAGGGGGTATGGGGCTTTTCCAAAATTGTAAAATTAATTTTTTACCAATTATTAAACTATAATCTATGAAAGTTCTTTGTGCTGTCGTGAGTAATTGATCCCTTTCTAATATTCCCAATATTATTAATTTTGAGTCTGGAACTAGATTCTTATTTACAACATTCGAGATTACCTTAAATATTTCCAACCAAAAATTCGTAATTTTTATACAAGTTGTAAAAGAATGTGTTAAATTAGCTTCTGGGTATTGGCATTTGTCACATATAGGAGATACATTAGAAAACATTCTATGTAATTTAGATTTTGAAAAATGCAATCTATGTAAAACTTTGAATTGTATCAGAGAGTGTCTAGAATTTAATGAACAATTATGTATATATCGTAAACTTTCATCCCAGATATCGGGTTCGATTGTTTCACCTATTTCATTTTCCCATAGTTGTCTGTACTTTTCCGTATTGGGTATATCATTTTCTAATAAAATATTATAAATGTATGATATTAATTTTTCTGTGTTTGGGTGTTTATTTAAGCATTCATCTAGAATTCCCGTCTTTCTCTTTTTATATTCCTGTGCAGTTGTTTTAATGTAGTCAGTTATTTGTAGATATCTGAAGTAGTGTTTAGAGTGTAGTCCATATATTTCCTGTATTTCTTTAAATGAAAGATACAGATTGTCCCTGTAGAGGTCACTGATCTTATTAATCCCTTTATTTTTCCATTGTAAGAATCCTAAATTTTCCAGGGATGGTTTAAAACTTACATTATTAGCAATGGGAAGAACTAATGGGATATCTTCTAGTTTTAACGTTCTTTTTAACTGTCTCCAAATATTAATTTCACTATTAATTATTGGGTTTTCACGATAAATTTTCTTAAATATTTTAATTTTAGAAAATAATATGGAACTGATTTCATACGGTAAGCAGTCTTCCTTTTCCATAAGTAACCAGTTTGGATTTTCATCCAGTTCAACCCACCAAAAGTTCATATTCTTAATACTAACTGACCAGTAATAATATATAAAATTAGGTAATGTTAAACCTCCATTAATTTTCGATTTACATAAATATTTTTTATTTATTCTATGGCTTTTATAGTCCCAAATAAAATTAGTGACTATAGAGTCAACCTTTTTAAAAAAATTCTTAGAAAGATATATCGGGATCATTTGAAATAAATATAATAATTGTGGGAGAAAAATCATTTTTATCGCATTAATTCTACCTATCATTGAGATAGGTAGTGTTCTCCAATATAGAATATTCTTAGATAATTTATTTAGTATAGGTAAAAAATTATATTTAAATAAAGAATCATATTTTTTTGTAACGTGTATTCCTAAATACTTAATCTGTTCATTAACAATCTTAAAAGGAAATTGTTTTAATGTAGTTAAATTATCTCGTGTTAATGGCATAAGTTCACTTTTATTCCAATTGATTCTGTATCCAGAAAACAAGCCGAATTGAGTTATTAAATTCAATAAATTAGGTATGCTAATTTCAGGTTTTTTAATATATAATAATACGTCATCTGCATATAGAGAAATTTTATTTCTTGTTTCGTTAGTTTCATATCCAAAAATTTCGGGGTGTAATCTTACCCGAATGGCTAATGGTTCTATAGCCAACGCAAATATTAATGGTGATAGGGGACAACCTTGTCTGCATCCTCGAAATAAATTAAATTTGGTAGATATCATTTGGTTGGTTAAGATTTTAGCAGTTGGATTTGTATATAGTAATTTGATCCATTTTATAAACTTGTCTCCCAAATTTAACTTTTCCATAACCGCAAATAAATATGGCCATTCAACTTGGTCAAAAGCTTTCTCTGCATCTAGCGATATTATTACTAAGTCTTTATTATAACTCCTTTTCGAGTATATAATATTAAACAATCGTCTCAGGTTATATGATGAGTATCGTTTAGGTATAAATCCTGTTTGATCCAGGTGTATTAATTTATTAATCACTACACTTAATCTTTTAGCTAATATTTTAGTTAATATCTTTTGATCCGTATTTAAGAGAGCAATAGCTCTATATGATCCCGGATCATCTAGGTCTTTATCCATTTTTGGTATGAGTGTTATAATGGATTCGTTTAGTGTTTCTGGTAACCTCTGTTGCGCATATATATATATTCGTAAAGTGTCTTCAAATAAGGTGTTATCAGATCCGTGTATGATTTATAAAATTCCGAACCAATACCATCTGGTCCTGGAGTTTTCCCGTTTTTTAATGATATAATAGAATCCTCAATTTCTTTAACTGTTAATTCAGTATTTAATAGTTTTGTATCATCTACACCCAATCCTATTAGATTACAGTCATTTAAGAATGTATTAATTCCTATCTTATTTTCAGTCGTTTTGGAAGAATATAAATCTTTATAATATTGTAAAAATCTCTCATTAATATCGTTATTCTGTGTTAAGAATTCACCATTTTCTGATTTAATCCGATGTATTATTTTTTCTCCCTGTATTTTTCGTAATTGGCGAGCCAGTAATTTTTGTGGTTTGTCCCCAAATTCAAATTGTATTTGTTTTGTGTATTGATATAATTTAACCACTTGGCCAGCATATATCTTATTTAATTTATATTTTAATGCAGTAATTTTATTATGTGTTATCATTGTAGGGTTGAGAGCATTTTCTATATCTAATTGTTTTATCTCCGTTTCCAGAATATTTTGTTCCTTCCGCTTTTCTTTGTTGTGAAATGCTTGTGAAGATATCATAATTCCACGAGTAAAAGCTTTAAAAGTTTCCCATAGTAGGGATGGAGATATTTCTGGTTTATCGTTTATTTCAAAAAAAGTCTTAATCTGCTTTATAATATATTCATTAGTTGATTTATCCTTCAAAATTTGTGGATTAAGTCTCCATTGTCCTCGTATTTTCATGTTATCATTAAATTTAATATTAAATGTTAATGGAGCGTGATCTGAAATAATGATACTGTGGTATTTAGAGTTATAGCTGTATGGAATTAGCTTTATATCTACAAGGAAATAGTCAATTCTAGAATATGTTTTATGTACCGAGGAGTAAAATGAATAATCTCGTCCTGATGGGTGTTCCATTCTCCAAACATCTCTAACTTTACTAGTGTCAATATATGCATTTATTAAATCACTGGAGTGTGATTTAAGTTTCCTCTGTCCTGACGATCTATCTAAATAAGGATCTAAAGTACAATTTAAATCTCCTCCAATTATTAAATTATGTTGTGCATGATCAGGAATTGTATTAAATATTTTCTTTAAAAAAATTGGACTGTCAAAATTTGGGCCATATATATTGGCTAATATTACTTTTTGAGCAATGGTTTTTTAGGTCCGACTGTGTTTGGTTCAAAAGTCCCGCTCATTTTGTGACTTCCACTTAGTGGACAGGTCACGCTGATTGCGTAATTTCCGGTGAGTGCAGAGGTCGCGCTGATTGGGTAATTTCCTGTAAGTGTAGAGGTCACGCTGAATGCGGAAGCCCCAAAGTGGAGAAGCCACGCTCAGCAGTGTAAGTACTCAAGAAAGTTTACTGCCATATATATGGTGTGTGTGTGTGTGGTCTCAGTGACTGAGCTACCAGCCCAAGAATCCATTCAGCCCACAATGTCCATACTAGCCCTCTGGAAACCAGTCCCATCGGCCCACAACGCTATGCTAGGGCTCCAGAAAGTCCCCCACTGGCCAGCAATATTGAAATTGGTGGGGAGGTGGAATATTGCTGGAGAGGTGGAATACAAATTTGCTTTGTTAAATAAAGATTTAAAAAAACATTTGACATACCGATTTTTTACAAAACTTACATGGATAACAAGCGCTGTACGGCCATCAGACAAAACGATGAGTTAACTACTGTAGCACTTGTGAACAGTCAACAGTTAACAAGTAGTTATCCAATGCATCATCAATGCATCGATCCACATTCCTCAGTAAATGTAATTGTGTTTTAAAGAAGTATTAATGATGCTGCATTCCTTTGAATACAATTCATGCGGAGTCATTAACACTTCAAAACATAATTACATTTACTGAGGAATGTAGATTAATGCATTAATGACGCATTGAGAATTTCTTAAAACTCACCATCATGATTGAGGACTTCTTCTTGGTGAGATTCTTGGTCTGCAGCAGGTTAGTCATTCAATTTACCTACCGACCCACGTTGTGTCTCTCTGTCTTCCGCTCTCTCCCGTTCCCCACCTTTCGCTCTAGCTCTCGCGGCATTCCCGGAATCATTGACGTTTTGCGATAGACAAAAATACTGGAGTAACTTAGCGGGTGAGGCAGCATCAATAGAGCGAAGGAAATATGCAATGTTTCGGGTCGAAACTTTTCTTCAGACCCGGCAATTTCCTTCACTCCATAGATGCTGCCTCAAGCCCTGTCCCACTGTGCGAGTTCACCCAAGAGCTTAAAATCTCCGTGTAGCATCTCTGTCCCAATCTTCAAATTCTCACTTTGAAATAAAATACAACTTTCGACTTAAACATTTCACAGCAGGATCGCGATTAGTCGATTCCCACGCATTTTCAATCATCGTTCGATTCAGTGTAATTTTTACACCTGGTTGAAGTAGTTTTTTTTAAAGATACAGTATATTCAATAAATTGTTTCAAGCATGCCCGGTACTAAATGCATGAACGTTAAGGTGGTTATTGATGTTACAAACGGTTATAAATTAATATTATTTCAAAGTGAAATAGGAGATTTCCATGAAAAGAATATTTTACCAGAATATAAGATGAAGTCGCTGCAAAATGCTCACTTAAAACAATACGCCGTCAACTCAGGATTGTTTCTTAGCCGTCTGACAGATGTTTCAATCTCACCTCGTACCTCGCTGTTAATCGATTCATAGCTATTAGTTTTCATTCCTGGTTCGTATCGAACTTCTCCAAATGCAAACGCTTCAAGTTACGCTTCTTGTGTGGTGGTAAGGGGGTGGGATGCAAGGATAAAATACCATATATTTGCATTTATATAGCGATCCTGCTGCAAATTTTTTAAGTCGAAATTTGTATTTTATTTCAAAGTGGGAATTGGAAGATTGGGACAGATGCTACACAGAGATTTTGATAGGAAGGAAACGTTACGGAGGAAGGAAAAAGGAGCAGGCTATCCTAGACTGGGTATTGAGTAATGAGGAAGGGTTAGTTAGCAGTCTTGTTGTGCGTGGCCCCTTGGGCAAGAGTGACCATAATATGGTTGAGTTCTTCATTAGGATGGAGAGTGACAAAATTAAGTCAGAAACAAGGGTTCTGAACTTGAACAAAGGTAACTTTGAAGGTATGAGATGTGAATTGGCCAAGATAGACTGGCAGGTGATTCTTAAAGGGTTGACAGTGGATGTGCAATGGAAGGTATTTAAAGACTGCATGGATGAAGTACAAAAGTTGTTCATACCAGTTTGGCAAAAGAATAAATCGGGGAAGGTGGTGCATCCATGGATAACAAGGGAAATCAGGGATAGTATAAAAACAAAAGATGAGGCATACAAATTTGCCAGAAAAAGCAGCCTACCGGAGGACTGGGAGAAATTCAGAATCCAGCAGAGGAGGACAAAGGGCTTAATTAGGAAAGGGAAAATAGATTATGAAAGGAAACTGGCAGGGAACATAAAAACTGACTGCAAAAGTTTTTATAGATATGTAAAGAGAAAGAGACTAGTTAAAACAAATGTTGGTCCCTTGCAGTCAGAAACAGGTGAATTGATCATGGGGAACAAGGACATGGCAGACCAATTGAATAACTACTTTGGTTCTGTCTTCACTAAGGAAGACATAAATAATCTGCCGGAAATAGCAGTGGAACGGGGGTCAAATAAGATGGAGGAACTGAGTGAAATCCAGGTTAGCCGGGAGGTGGTGTTGGGTAAATTGAACGGATTGAAGGCCGATAAATCCCCAGGGCCAGATAGTCTGCATCCCAGAGTACTCAAGGAGGTAGCCACAGAAATAGTGGATGCATTAGTGATAATTTTTCAAAATTCCTTAGATTCTGGAGTAGTTCCTGAGGATTGGAGGGTAGCTAATGTAACCCCACTTTTTAAAAAAGGAGGGAGAGAGAAAGCGGGGAATTACAGACCAGTTAGTCTAACATCGGTAGTGGGGAAACTGCTAGAGTCAGTTATTAAAGATGGGATAGCAGCGCATTTGGAAAGTGGTGAAATCATTGGACAAAGTCAGCATGGATTTACGAAAGGTAAATCATGTCTGACAAATCTGATAGAATTTTTCGAGGATGTAACTAGTAGAGTGGATAAGGGAGAACCAGTGGATGTGTTATATCTAGACTTTCAGAAGGCTTTCGACAAGGTCCCGCATAAGAGATTAGCATACAAACTTAAAGCACACGGTATTGGGGGTTCAGTATTGATGTGGATAGAGAACTGGCTAGCAGACAGGAGGCAAAGGGTAGGAGTAAACGGGTCCTTTTCAGAATGGCAGGCAGTGACTAGTGGGGTGCCGCAAGGCTCAGTGCTGGGACCCCAGCTATTTACAATATATATTAATGATTTGGACGAGGGAATTCAATGCAACATCTCCAAATTTGCAGATGATACCAAGCTGGGGGGTATAGTTAGGTGTGAGGAGGATGCTTGGAGGCTGCAGGGTGATTTGGATAGGCTGAGTGAATGGGCAGATGCATGGCAGATGCAGTACAATGTGGATAAATGTGAGGTTATCCACTTTGGTGGCAAAAACATGAGGGTAGACTATTATCTGAATGGTGGCAGATTAGGTAAGGGGGAGATGCAACGAGACCTGGGTGTCATGGTACACCAGTCATTGAAAGTAGGCATGCAGGTGCAGCAGGCAGTGAAGAAAGCAAATGGTATGTTAGCATTCATAGCGAAAGGATTTGAGTATAGGAGCAGGGAGGTTCTACTGCAGTTGTACAGGGTTTTGGTGAGGCCACACCTGGAGTACTGCGTACAGTTTTGGTCTCCAAATCTGAGGAAAGACATCCTTGCCATAGAGGGGGTACAGAGAAGATTCACCAGACTGATTCCTGGGATGTCAGGACTTTCATATGAGGAAAGATTGGATAGACTCGGTTTGTACTCGATGGAATTTAGAAGATTGAGGGGGGATCTTATAGAAACCTACAAAATTCTTAAGGGGTTGGACAAGCTAGATGCTGGAAGATTGTTCCCGATGTTGGGGGAGTCCAGAACAAGGGGTCACAGTCTAAGGATAAGGGGGAATTCCTTTAGGACCGAAATGAGGAAAACATTCTTTACACAGAGAGTGGTGAGTCTCTGGAATTCTCTGCCACAGAAGGTAGTTGAGGCCAGTTCATTGGCTATATTTAAGAGGGCGTTAGATGTGGCACTTGTGGCTAAAGGGATCAGGGGGTATGGAGAGAAGGCAGGTACGGGATACTGAGTTGGATGATCAGCCATGATCACATTGAATGGCGGTGCAGGCTCGAAGGGCCGAATGGCCTACTCCTGCACCTATTTTCTATGTTTCTATGTTACAGCAGCTGAGTAAAAGATTAGTCAAATGGTAGGTTCAATGAAGATCGGGTGAGGGGGATTGGGGTGGGGGAAAAGTATCTATAGCTTGGGACTTTGCCTAAATGAGTACTGAGATGGATTATCATTCCACACCAAATTTCTTAGACAATAATACATTTTTTGCAATTATCACACAATTTTGTTGGATATGGATCAACCTATGGTACAGCTTGGCAATTATGTTAATTGAATCTGAAATTAGCAGCAGTTTAAACTTTGACAAAATTCTAAAAGACTTGCAGAGAAAAAATCAAGAAAGATAACTTTCTCATAAAAAGCAATAATAATATGATCCGTCACGTGCCGGTAAGGAAGGCACTGCCTACCCTGACTAAAATTATATAATGATTATTATTAAATATAAATAATAAAGGCACGGGAGAATTATGCCTACCTAAGAAATCGATCGTCAATGACAAGGGGAGCTGAAGGCAGTTGAAATTCTGCCTTTGCAGCGTGGACTGTGTACTGTGCATGCGCGGCAGGCTACTGCACATGCGCAGCACAGGTTTCTTGGCGGGTTTTTCAAACATGGAGATAACATGTGGTAAGTAGATTTCTTTGAGCTAAATGCTTTTAAATACCATATTTCCCAGCAATGAAGACGCTATTTTTTATCCAAAAATAAAATGCGGAAGCCCCAAAGGTTAGCTGATGAAGAAAAATCGATTGGACTTCCGTTCCTAGCTTTTTTTTTAAATCGCTAGACAATTTAATAATTGGATTAAAATAAAATGTGACTTTGAACGCCTACAACATGACGGATCGTAATAACAGGACAAAACAAAGGGTAAGTCGTGTATTTTACATATAATCTTGCTTCTTGGGATGGCTTTAATCTAATTTTACGTTGCGAAAATGTTATTTGGGCCCCATATGAACCGGAAGTGTCTTTCCTGCCAATATGGGGTTAAAACTCACTGCAGCAGCGACGTTCCAATCGATTGCATTCCAGAAACACCCACTCGCAAGATGATTTAAATGCTCATTTTTGTTGGACAATCATGTCACTAGAGCATCTAAATCGTCTATATTTTGTGTTATTGTCTATCCATAGTCAATATTTTTATACTAAATATACACAACAGTTTTAGCCAGATGTATTGTGCAAAACATAATTTTGATTGTCTTGAGTGGATGTTTCTATATTAATTTATCGGAATGAAACATTAAATTCCTTCCATCTGGCATATAAGTTCATGACAGTGAGATTTTAAAATCATATCATATTGTGAATTCTTGTGAGAATGGGATTAGTTTGTTACTTGGATACTTAGGCTATTTACAAAAAAAATATTTTTCTTAAGAAATTGAATCTACAGGACATTCTTAATGGGAAAGTAGTGGGCAGAAAGGCATGTCATGCGTGGTTTGAAGAGCAAAAACTTGTAGTTTACAATGCCAAAATTGAAAAGTTGAGGAAAAACAAGGTGTACAGAGTTGCTTATTGGTTACAATCTGAGGAGTATGATGATGCTACTGGTTATGGTATGCCAATGTACCAACTAGCAACTGATCTTCTCCATAAAGACTTGGTCTATTGCTAGAAACTGTAATTTATTTACCTATCAGTTATGGACTTACAGCATATAATGCAATAATATTCAAGTTCTGATCTTGAAAATATCACATTTTTTAATTTTCAAGGCAGTCTGGGTGTTTATTACTATTTCTGTCACAACAGTCAATTTTATAATTAGCTACAATTAGGTAATTAACTAATGATATGCTTTAATTTCAGGTCATCCAAGTAAGATGTTTTATATTTATTTCAGAATGCTTCAATCTATAATAACTGAACATTTCATTCAGTTCTCTTAATTTTTAAGAAAGTTATGGGCTCGATCACAGCTTTTGTGTTAAGTCAATGAAAAGGAATAGGGAACAAGATGCTAATTTCCGAGTATGAAAATGGCCATAACTTTTTTTAATACTGAAGACATGAAAGTAAATTAGGTGTCAAATTAAACTTCTTTTTATGCTTGATTTTTTTAATCTCAAAATTTTGTAACATTGCTAGAAAATGTACCTGCATCTTGGAGGCCAAAGGTTAGGTTGTTAGTCAAGAAAGATAGACTTTGTTATCCATCAGTACAGCAAAATCAAGAACGATGTTGCTGTACTAAGGTATAGCCAAGTCTATCCCTCATTGCTAGCAGCTGATGGGAAGCGGCTGAAAGTGGGAAGCGGCTGTAAAAGGACAGCGCCGCTGGGGGAGGAGGAGTTCCTTTCAGAGTGTGTGGGTAGTCTGTCCAGGGGTAAAGTTGCAGGGAGGGCAGGAGGGTTGAGAAGGAGGTGGTCGGCCAGGGATCATCCAGCTCAAGAGCGGGTCAGCGGGCGATGGATAACAGGACAGCGGGCAGTGGAGATTACTCCATATGTAAGTGCGAGGAACCTCAATTGATCCCTTGTTTGTGCTGACACAGGAGTAAGCTCCACCGCCCGCTGTGATATTATCCATCACCCACTGACCTGCTCCGCTCTATGATCTTTGCTCTTGAGCTGGTCCCCTCACTGTTCAGATGGAGAGCACTGCCAGAGGTGTGCGGGCCGGCAGAAGGCGCTGAGATGGCAGTTGTTTCCGCTGTCCGGTGAAGGAGTCAGCTCGTAGCCACGCGAGCTGCTTCCCTCCTAGGCCACAATGCGGTAGACTCCCCACATGCTGTGAAAGGAACCCTCCCCCGTGACTCATTTATAATTTATTTATATTTATATGAAAAGTTTTCCCAGTTGGGCCCCGCATCTCCTATGGCCGGCCCTGTCTCCACCTCTCTCTCTACCCCCTCTCCCTCTCTCTTCCCCTCTCTCTTTCTTCCCCCTTCTATCTCTCCCTCCCTCCCCCCTCTCCCCCCCTCCCCCCCTTCTCTCTCTCCCTTCCTCTCCGCTGTCCTCTCTCTCCCCCTCCTCCCCCACCTTCTGTCTCTCACTGCCCCCTCTCTCCCCTCCACTGCCCTCCTCTGCCCCCCATCCACCTCTCTCCCCCTCCTCCCCCCCCCCCCCCCCCACCCTTAGTGTGTGTGTGTGACGCCACAGGCCGCCCCCGCCTCTTCGCATCTATGCGTTGAGGGGACGGGCCCCAAAGGGTCCCACTTGGTCTGGTACTTCCTAAAGCAGGGTGTCCAGAGCTGTGTGCACTACTCCAAATATGATCTTACCAATTTCATGACATGATATTCCAACTCCTGTACTCAGTATTCTGAAATATATAACTTTTGCAAAGAGTTACTGAATGAAGAAACAGGGATGTCGTGGTGAAAAACTTAATGAGTAACTAGGATCTGAATCCAGAGCCTGACGAGGTAGAATAAGTTTAACAGGTTGGGTGAGTGGGCAAATGCATGGCAGATGCAGTTTAATGTGAATAAATGTGAGGTTATCCACTTTGGTGGCAAAAACAGGAAAGTAGACTATTATCTGAATGGTGGCCGATTAGGAAAAAGGGAGATGCAACGAGACCTGGGTGTCATGGTACACCAGTCATTGAAAGTGGGCATGCAGGTGCAGCCTACTGCAGTCTGAAGAAGGGTCTCGACCCAAAAAATCGCCTATCTCCTTCGCTCCTTAGATGCTGCTGCACCCGCTGAGTTTCTCCAGCTTTTTGTGTAACCCTAGGTAAACTTTAGATGGATATGGGCCAAACATGGCCAAATGGGACTATCGTAGTTGGAACAGTTCCCTACTACACGGCCTTCCATCGCTACCAGACGGGCAGTTGAGGCAGATACTATAACAGCATTTTCAAGACATTTGGACAGGTACAGAGAGGAATGTTTTAACGGAATATCGAACAAAGCGGGTAGATGGGGCATCTTGTTTGGCATAAGCAAGTTGGGCTGAATGAATGGTTGCTATGCTACTCTGATTCTATGACCTGTTGAACAAGTATCAGATGACAGAACAAAATGGGAGCAAGAGACAAGTTCACATTATAGCAGTAGAATTAGGCCATTTGGCCCATCAGGTCCACTCCGCCATTCAATCATGGCTGATATATGCCTCCGAATCCTGTTTTCCTGCTTTCTCCCCATAATCCTAAAAATATGCCCTAAAAATATCCACTGACTTGACTTCCCCAGCTATCAGTGGCAATGAGTTCCACGGGTTCAATAGTCTCAGACTAAAGAAGTTCCTCCTCACCTCATTTCTAAAAGTGTGCCCCTTAATGCTGAGGCTGTGACCTCTGGTTCTAGACTCTCCCACCAGTGGAAACATACTTCCCACATTCACTCTATGTCTTTCATTATTCTGTAAGTTTCAATGAGGTCCCCCCCTCAACCTTCTAAACTCATGCGAGTATAGCACATCATTCCTCAGATATGGGGCCTAAATTTGCTCACCACTCGACCCCTCAAGTCCACTACACTATTTAATATTGTCATGGACGATCTACCCTGGAACTCATCTCCTCTTCCATGCCAAGTCATCTCCTCTTCCATGCCTTTAATACCTTGATTTACTTCTTTAAGTTAAAAAAAAAATCTCCGGCTTCTTCAAATACCCTCTCCTCCACAACCCGCTCAGGGGAAAAAGTTCCAGAGATTCAACATTGCATGTTACAATCCTTACCTTGAGCGGCGCTGCAGTTCTGCCATTCCCCGTGTGCGCGACGTTGGCGCCTTTCAGAGGGGGGCGGGTTTAAAATGCCATTTTTCTCCAGACAGTTCAAATCGATTCATCTCAGGGGATTTCGTCGCTAAAGAGAAATCGCTCCAACATTTGATTTATGAAGGAATTTTTAAACTACGCTAGATCATTTATTAGCTAGAGTAATTTAAAAATCATCTTCTAAAGCCGTGAGTGCCAACAACGGGACGGACCTTACGTAGGGGAGAAAAGAAGGTACACAGATTATGTTTACATAAAAACGTGGTTGTTAGGAAACATTTAATCAAATTTTCATGTTGCGGAAGGGGGACAAAATATATATACGAACCGGCAGTATTTTTCCTGCCGAATGTGGGTTAAATTCACCGCAAACCGCAACGTTCCAATCCACCGCGTTCCACTAAAACCCACTCGCAAGTTTAATTAATTTTATTTATTTATTTAATTATTTATTCCGAACAGAATCAAACAATAGAAAACAAGTGTGAAACACCATACCAAAAACAAAACAAGAATATTTATAAAGTGTCATAAACAGTATCTATAAATAAATGAAATCGTAAGTGTCCGAAAAGGAGCAGGAAGAAGCCAAAGCTTATTAGTTCCCACCCCTTATTTAACTGCTTATAATTATCATATACAAATTTAGTAGCTATATGTACATCATATGTACACCAGCAGCTATATGTACACCAAATTATTTACATTTATACACTAATCAAATATTTACAAAGCCATACAAAAAAAGAGAGCAAAAAGGAAAAAAGAAAATAAAAAAACCCTCATATACTGTGCAGTATCTCTTAGTCATATATACAACCCATCACCCTATAATCACTCTTCCCAATACAATCAGTATAACAAATATCCCACTCACAATCACCTATCCTCATCCCAATATCCTTTTTAAAAAAAAGTGTTTTTGTACATCTTGTTGATTTAAGTTGATTTAAATGGCCATTAATTTACAGGATTTAAACACTAAATTCCTTCCATTTGGCCTATAAATTCATGGCAATGAGATTTAAAAATCATGTTATATTGTGAATTATTGTGTGAATGTTATTTGGACACTTAGGCAATTTAAAAATGTTTATCTTTTCTTAAGAAATGGATAGATGTTTAGATTTGGTAATTGAATTTTGTAATTAGCTAGAATTGGGTAACTAACTAATAATATGCTTTAATTTCAGGTCATCCAAGTAAGATTGTTTCATATTTGTTTCAGAATGCTTCAATCTATATTAACTGAAAATTTATGGGCTTTTGACTGTCCTCGATCACAGCTTTTGAGTTAAGGCAATGGGGAACAAGATGCTAATTTCCGAGTATGAAAATGGCCATAACTCCTTTAATACTGAAGATATGAAAGTGAATTAGGTGTCAAATTAAACTTTTTTATGCTTTATCTGATAGGATAAATTGCAGACTTGATTTTTAAGATCTCAAGATTTTGCAACGTTGCTAAAAATATCATCCGGCCATTCTCTATGCATATATAGGTTGAAACGCATTATCATTGTGCCTAATCCCGAGGAAACATATTTAAATCAATTGTGCATTTACAGTTCCTTGATGGTCCATTGGTTTAATTGGATGTTCAAAATGGAACCTGAAGTAAAATGAGATACCGCTAGAAATACTCATGGACAGATGACCACAGTAGAGGCCCACAGGAGCCGTTGGAAGAGAAGGAGGGGGAGGAGCGACTCCCGACCGGTAAGCTTAAAAATGCAGCGCGGGGCTTACCGAAATCCATAACGTTCCATTCGGAGAAGTGGTTTTTTTGAGGAAGCCGCTGATTGGTGGGAAGTGGGCTAGGATACGCAGCTGATTGGCAGTCAGATTTCAGCAGTTTGTAGTGTACTTTGTATTGTGTTGATATTGTATCCTGTGTAAGGGGGGAGTATGAAGGCCAGGGCAGTGTACTGTTGTGGATGTCAGATGTGGGAAGTCAAGGAATCTGATAGCCCTCCAGACATCGACATCTGCGCCAGGTGTGTCGAGATGGGCCTCCTAAAGGACTGTGTTAGTAACCTGGAGCAGCAGCTCAATGACCTCTGTCTGGTCAGGGAGAGTGAGGAGGTCATAGAGAGGAGCTACAGGGAGGTAGTCACTCCAAAACCACAGGAGGCAGACAAGTGGGTCACAGTTAGGAAGGGCAAGGGGCAGAGGCAGGGGCTAGAGAGTACCCCTGTGACTGTACACCTTGAAAATAGGTACTCCAGTTTGAGTGCTGTTTGACAGCGACCGGGCCTCCGGTACAGAGACCGGCCCTGATGCTCAGAAGCAAAAGAAGAAGAGGGCATTGGTAATAGGGGACTCCATAGTTAGGGGGTCAGATTAGCGATTCTGTGGACGCAGTCCGGAGACCCGGATGGTAGTTTGCCTCCCTGGTGCCAGATATATCTGAACGTGTCTGAGATATCCTGAAAAGGGAGGGAGAGGAGCCTGAGGTTGTGGTACATATTGGTACCAATGACATAGGTAAAAAAAGAGAAGAGGTCCTAAAAGGAGAATTTAGGGAGTTAGGAAGAGAGCTATGGAAAAGGACCACAAAGATAACAATCTCAGGACTACTTCCTGTGCCACGCGACATTGAGAGTAGGAATGGAGCAAGATGAAGGATAAACGCGTGGCTGAAGGACTGGTGTGGAGGGCAGGGATTCAAGTTTCTGGATCATTGGAACCTCTTTCGGGGAAGGAGTGACCTGTATAAAAAGGACGGGTTGCACTTGAACCCAAGGTGGACCAGTATCTTGGCGGGGAAATTGTCAACATAATTGTACAAAGGGTAAAAGTGTTGTAAAAACAAGCCTGAAGGCTTTGTGTCTCAATGCGAGGAGCATTCGTAATAAGGTGGTCGAGTTGAAGGTGCAGATAGCTATTAATGACTATGCTATAGTTGGGATCACGGAGACAGGGCTCCAGGGTGACGTAGGCTAGGAGCTGAACATCCAGGTATATACAATATTCAGGAGGGATAGACGGAAAGTAAAAGGTGGTGGGGTAGCGTTGCTGCTGAGAGAGGAGATTAATGCAATAGAGAGGAAGGACATTAGCATGGAGGATGTGGAATCAATATGGGAAGAGCTGCGAAACTAAGGGGCAGAAAACGCTAGTGGGAGTTGTGTACAGGCCACCTAACAGTAATATTGGAGTTGGGGAATGGCATCAAACAGGAAAGTGCGTGCAACAAGGGTAACACAGTTATAATGGGTGACTTCAATCTGCATATAGATTGGGTGAATCAAAATGGCAGGGGTGCCGAGGAAGACGATTTCTTGGCATGTATGCGGGATAGGTTTCTAAACCAGCATGTGGAGGAACCAACGAGAGAGCAGGCTATTCTAGACTGGGTATTGAGTAATGAGGAAAGGTTAGTTAGCAGTCTTGTTGTGCATGGCCCCTTGTGCAAGAGTGACCATAATATGATTGAGTTCTTCATTAGGATGGAGAGTGACATAATTAAGTCAGAAACAAGGGTTTTGAACTTAAACAAAGGTAACCTTGAAGGTATGAGCCGTGAATTGGCCGAGATAGACTGGCAGGTGATTCTTAAAGGGTTGACAGTGGAAGTGCAATGGAAGGTATTTAAAGACTGCATGGATGAAGTACAAAAATTGTTCATACCAGTTTGGCAAAATAATAAATCAGGGAAGGTGGTGCATCCGTGGATAACGAGGAAAATAAGGGATAGTATAAAAACTAAAGATGAGGCATACAAATTGGCCAAAAAAAGCAGCCTATCAGAGGACTGGGAGAAATTCAGAATCCAGCAGAGGAGGACAAAGGGCTTAATTAGGAAAGGGAAAATAGATTACGAAAGGAAACTGGCAGGGAACATAAAAACTGACTGCAAAAGTTTTTGTAGATATGTGAAGAGAAAGAGACTAGTTAGAACAAATGTTGGCCCCTTGCAGTCAGAAGCAGGTGAATTGATCATGGGGAACAAGGACATGGCAGACCAATTGAATAGCTACTTTTGTTCTGTCTTCACTAAGGAAGACATAAATAATCTGCCGGAAATAGCAGTGGACCGGAGGTCAAATAAGATGGCGGAACTGAGTGAAATCCAGGTTAGCCGGGAAGTGGTGTTGGGTAAATTGAACGGATTAAAGGCTGATAAATCCCCAGGGCCAGATGGTTTGCATCCCAGAGTGCTCAAGGAGGTAGCCACGGAAATAGTGGATGCATTAGTGATAATTTTTCAGAACTCCTTGGATTCTGGAGTAGTTCCTGGGGATTGGAGGATAGCTAATGTAACCCCACTTTTTAAAAAATGAGGGAGAGAGAAAGTGGGGAATTACAGACCAGTTAGTCTAACATCGGTAGGTGGGAAACTGCTAGAGTCAGTTATTAAAGATGGGATAGCAGCGCATTTGGAAAGTGGTGATATCATTGGACAAAGTCAGCATGGATTTACAAAAGGTAAATCATGTCTGACGAATCTTATAGAATTTTTCGAGGATGTAACTAGTAGAGTGGATAAGGGAGAACCAGTGGATGTGTTATATCTGGACTTTCAGAAGGCTTTTGACAAGGTCCCACATAAGAGATTAGTATATAAACTTAAAGCACACGGCATTGGTGGTTCAATATTGATGTGGATAGAGAACTGGCTGGCAGACAGGAAGCAAAGGGTAGGAGTAAACGGGTCCTTTTCAGAATGGCAGGCAGTGAGTAGTAGGGTACTGCAAGGCTCAGTGCTGGGATCGCAGCTATTTACAATATACATTAATGATTTGAACGAGGGAATTGAATGCAACAACTTCAAATTTGCAGATGACACCAAGCTGGGGGGTATAGTTAGGTGTGAGGAGGATGCTAGGAGGCTGCAGGGTGATTTGGATAGGCTGAGTGAATGGGCAGGTGCATGGCAGATGCAGTATAATGTGGATAAATGTGAGGTTATCCACTTTGGTGGCAAAAACATGAGGGTAGACTATTATCTGAATGGTGGCAGATTAGGAAAAGGGGAGATGCAATGAGACCTGGGTGTCCTGGTACACCAGTCATTGAAAGTAGGCATGCAGGTGCAACAGGCGGTGAAGAAAGCAAATGGTATGTTAGGATTCATAGCAAAAGGATTTGAGTATAGGAGCAGGGAGGTTCTACTGCAGTTGTACAGGGTATTGGTGACACCACACCTGGAGTATTGCGTACAGTTTTGGTCTCCAAATCTGAGGAAAGACATTCTTGCCATAGAGGGGGTTCAGAGAAGGTTCACCATACTGATTCCTGGGATGTCTGGACTTTCATATGAAGAAAGACTGGATAGACTCGGCTTGTACTCACTTGAATTTAGAAGATTGAGGTTGGATCTTATAGAAACTTACAAAATTCTTAAGGGGTTGGACACGCTAGATGCAGGATGATTGTTCCCGATGTTGGGGGAGTCCAGAACAAGGGGTCACAGTCTAAGGATGAGGGGGAATTCCTTTAGGACCAAGATGAGGAAAACATTCTTTACACAGAGAGTGGTGAGTCTCTGGAATTCTCTGCCACAGAGGGTAGTTGAGGCCAGTTCATTGGCTATATTCAAGAGGGTGTTGGATGTGGCTCTTGCGGCTAAAGGGATCAGGGGGTATGGAGAGAAGGCAGGTACGGGATACTGAGTTGGATGATCAGCCATGATCATATTGAATGGCGGTGCAGGCTTGAAGGGCCGAATGGGCTACTCATGCACCTATTTTTCTATGTTTCTATCAAAGCTTTGGTTTCTATGACGTCGAAGAAAGAGAAAGTGTAATCTTCTCGGATTGATACCATATGCTAATTAGGGATAGATAAGAGCTCGATTTCCATTGGGTGACATTTAGGAACGTTTCGCTATTAGTCTGCCATAGAAGGCCAATCATAAACAAAGGGGAAACAATTGACCAATGAAAAACTGCTCCACCTTCTGTCCATGAGAAAGCTATAAAAGAACCCGGGACGGTTGTTTCGGAATCATTTGGTTTCTGCGGAGTAGATCGAAGATGTCGGGAAGAGGTAAAACTGGTGGGAAAATTCGCGCCAAAACAAAGACCCGTTCTTCTCGAGCTGGTTTGCAATTTCCTGTTGGTCGAATCCATCGGCTGTTGCGAAAAGGTCACTATGCTGAGCGCATTGGTGCTGGCGCTCCGGTTTATTTAGCGGCGGTGCTCGAGTACCTGACAGCGGAGATTTTGGAACTAGCGGGAAACGCGGCCCGCGACAACAAGAAGACCAGGATCATACCCCGCCACCTGCAGCTCGCCATCCGTAACGATGAGGAGCTCAACAAGCTGTTGGGTGGGGTTACCATTGCCCAGGGTGGGGTTTTGCCCAACATCCAGGCTGTGCTGCTGCCGAAGAAAACCGGCCACCAGAGTAAAGTTTATGTGTAAATGACATAAATATAATCAAATTGGGCACAAAAGGCTCTTTTAAGAGCCAATAAACATATCCCTAAAGAGTTTTACTCGGGTGTAATATATTTTAATAGATAAATCTATAGTTACTTTATAGATGTGTCATAGAAACAGGCCCTACGTCCGACCGTATCTAGGCCGAGTAAAGGTCAACCGTGTCCAACATCAACTCCATACACATTGAGGTAATTTGAAGTGCGAATAATTTACAAATCCACGTGCCTTTCTGATGTGGGAGAAGACGGGAGGACCGTAGATTTTATATTCTCAAAAGGAAAATGTGCGAAGCACCCGAAATCAGGATCGAACCAGTGTCTTTGAAGATCATAGAGCGGATCTTTGATCTATAATTTTTATTCCGCTCTGTGATCTTTGCTGGAATCCATCGTGCAACCTGTTAACACGACTTCTTGCGTATGGCGCGCACAGCCTAGTAAGACAACTTGTTCTGTTTGAACTTCTGTTTGTGCACACCAGGTTGATTGCATTCGTCGAAACAGGTTTGGACCACGTGAAGTTTGCAAACTCCTATCCCGTTAACATGTCATTTGATATGTTTCTGTGCATATAAGACGAATATTTTTTTTAATGGAAAAAAATCATTACGTGGAAAGGAGTGTAGACAAGATTTACATGGATGTTGCCAGATCGTAAGGCTAGGACTTTATTTCTTGGAGCACAGGAGGTTGAGAGGTGATTTTATGTCGGTGTACAAGATCATAGTGGAAATATTACGGTAGATGCACTGTATTTCACCCAGAATAGGACAATCAATAACCATGGGACAAATGTTTAAGGTTAGATTTGGCGCAATATGTACCGGGGGGGGGGGGGGGGGGGGAGACTTTTTGACACCGAGCATAGTAGGTATATGGAACACGCTGCCAGAGGAGGAAGTTGAAGGAGATGCTAGAACAACATGATTGCAATCTATAGCTCACTGACTGAGGCTGTGATGGAGACAGAGACTCTCACAAAATGTAAGTATCTCGTCAAGCTGTTACAGCACAAAGGAAGAGAATGATATAGACTAAATGCTCGTAAATGTAGTTCAGTTCACTCTATAGGGAGGTTTCACGACAGTCGGGTCACGACCCATGACCCGCACTGTTGCTACGCTACCCCAAGTGGATTACACGCGATGAACTGCAGGTAAGCACTTACAGCGCAGCGGGCCCGTTAAAACCCGCCGAAATGGTCAATTTTTGCGCTGTAAATAATTATGGAAATCGGGATAAGCGTAAGATACATTTAGCCTACTTCAGAATTCCAAAAGTGAGGAGAAATGAAGGTATATGGCGGTTTTTAACAGGTAGGAAATTACATGTTTCTTGCATTACTAAAATGTACCGGAAGTGACAGATGTCCTCCAGATGGATTGAGCGGCTCCGTGCGTCAAGCCCTATGACCCGGTGACCTTACGTGCAATCCCCCTAAGGGGAAGTGATTTCAGCATCTTACAACATTTTGGAAGATGATAACCAGTGTCTCCAGAGCCACCTGTTTTCTAACTGTGGAATATTATGGTCTTGAGTTTTTAGTGGTGCTTGAATGGTAGATATTTGGAACAAATGGAGGTTAATCCTATTGATAACCAAATTTACTTTTAGTTCATTTGTTAAAACGTTATCAACAGTATAATACATTTTCCAGTAAACCAGATGAGAATCAGGGGAGCAGGAAATAGAAGGTAGACAAAAATGCTGGAGAAACTCAGTGGGTGAGGCAGCATCTGTGGAGCGAAGGAAATAGGCAACTTTTCGGGTCGAAACCCTTCTTCAGACTTCGGAAATAGACAAGCTTTCTGTACCCTGGCTCCATCGGTAAATCCACCCACATTCCTGACACGTGGTGTTCCGGACCTCAACCCTGACTCCGACCACACACCATGATTGCACTCTGGGCTCATATAATGACTGAGCCGGATGTTGGATTGTCAGGATCACCAAACAAATGGTGTCATCAGTGTTTGATGGACTGACTGAAGTCGATTAGTCTCTGTTTCTTTGCTATTACTAATTTCCATTATTTCCTTGTTTCTCCTAAATCTTTACAATCTCTCTGTAGAAACAATTGCAGAGATCATATTTTAAATTCATAATTGAAATCTTAAAGGAATATTTTTTGAGTAAATTATTAACATTAGTTTGCCAGGGTGTTCCACATGCTGGAAGTTTGCCAGGGTGTGCACATGCTGGAAGATATCCTGCCGTAGGGATCGAATTTTACCATGATCAGCACGGAAGATATAAAAACAGATTTCAAGTGGACAAGCTGAACAAGTGGGCAGTAAGACAGCAGGTGCAGTACAACATGGAAAAATGAGAGGAAACCATAATACCAAGTATTTTTCAATAACAAACAAGAAATGTTGATGCTCAAATTGATCTGGACATCAAGCAAAGAAGATGCAGCACACAGTTGAGATGTTCAATAGTATTGTAAGCGGTTTTGATTGGTTTTGAGTGCAGCAATAAAGATGTCTTCCTGCAGTGACATGGGACATTGGTAAAACCATACCTTTATTGTATGTAAAGCAGGATTACTATTCTAAAAGGTTTTAGGTCAAGGTTTCAAGGTCAGTTTATTGTCACATGTACCGATTAAGGTACAGTGAAATTTGAGTTACCTTACAGCCATACTAAGTGAAAAGCAACAAGACACACAACCACAGGAAAGTTAACATAAACATCCATCACAGTGGATTCCACATTCCTCACTGTGATGGAAGGTAATAAAGTTCCATTTTCTTCCTCTTGTCGGTCGGGGTGATGAAAGCCGCCGCAGCCGACGATCGAAGCCCTCGTTGGGGCAATTGAAACTCACGCCTCTTCATGCCAGAGACTGGGGGTTTCATGATGTTAAAGCCCATAGGCTCTTAACATGGAGCTTCTATCCCCGGCAAAGGGATCGCAAGCTCCGCGATGTTAAAGTCCCACAGACTCCTGCAGCTTGGAGTGCCCGTCGGTCTTCAGGAAGTTCTCGCCACTCCACGATGTTAGGCCGCAGTGGGGACGGAGATATGATATGGAAAAAAAAAAAACGCATTTCTGTCGAGGTAAGAGATTGAAAAAAGTTACCCCCAATCCCTCACACAAATCAAACCAAGGAACACAAAAACAAACTTTTTTAACACATACTAAAAATATCCAAAAGAATAAAGGTCAGACTATTGGCGAGGCAGCCACTGCTGGTGGCGCCACCCGGTGCTGCTGTAAAGGGAGTGCAGGAAAGATTCGCAAGACTGATTCCTGGGATGGGGACGATTGCAACATGAGGAGACTGAGTTGTCTCAGCCTCTATACAGGTCCGCAATTGATGGTCTGGAACCTTCTTTAATCCTGACAACATTATGAAAGTGCACTGTCGAGGAATGGATGTGAATCACTTATGGGATAAGAGCCAACCTGGGCTCACCAAAACCACTATTCAGTGCATTTTATGAATAGAAAGCACTACAACGAATATTAGATGATAGTGGTAGCAGATGTATTTGTCTGTTGTGTAGAATCGAATGGGTGTTGCTGAATAATTGCACATGTTGGATAACTGACGTGCATTTCTAGCATATTTTGTGGTACAAAACGGGTTAATGCAGTTTAGGTTTCACTGCCTCGCAGCTGGGTTACTCATCCATTTTGCAGCTGTAAAAAGTGACTTTGGGTTATTTTTAGTCAAATCACCAGACCCAAAGAATTTTGGGTGCACTCACTGTGAATGCGCCGGGCCAGATGGATGACCTTGGGCATGGCGGTGAACCACTTGGCTTGGATGATTCACAGATTGGTGTCCTGTGTCACAGGGTGTTGTGGTCAAAGCAGCACAAACATCAGGGTAGCAGTGTGTAACATACAGCAAATTATCTACTTGCCAATTTTCCTTCAAATTCATTTTCCATTCCATTAACTTAACCAGACTTTGTCCATTTATGATATTGCAGTTTCTTGCTTTTTCTTAACATTTTTCTTGTTAGTCGCTTGCAAACTTTATGGGGTGGGAGATTTCAACCTTCACGTTTCAACGAATGCAATCAACCTGGCATGCACAATCAAAGAGAACAAGTTGTCCTACAACTTTAGGCTGTGCACGCCCTACGCACGAAGAAAAATAACTTTATGTGCTATTTGTGTATGATTTACGTTTGTGTGTGTTTATCTTTCATAGAAACATAGAAAATAGGTGCAGGAGTAGGCCATTCGGCCCTTTGAGCCTGCACCGCCATTCAATATGATCATGGCTGATCATCCAAATCAGTATCCTGTACCTGCCTTCTCTCCATACCCCCTGATCCCCTTTCGCCACATGGGCCACATCTAACTCCCTCTTAAATATAGCCAATGAACTGGCCTCAACTACCTTCTGTGGCAGAGAATTCCACAGATTCACCACTCTCTGTGTGAAAAATGATTTTCTCATCTCGGTCCTAAAAGACTTCCCTCTTAACCTTAAACTGTGACCCCTTGTTCTGGACTTCCCCAATATCGGGAACAATCTTCCTGCATCTAGCCTGTCCAACCCCTTAAGAATTTTGTAAGTCTCTATAAGATCCCCCCCCCCCCTAAATCTTCTAAATTTCAGCGAGTACAAGCCGAGTCTATCCAGTCTTTCTTCATATGGAAGACCTGCCATCCCAGGAATCAGTCTGGTGAACCTTCTCTGTACTCCCTCTATGGCAAGGATGTCTTTCCTCAGATTAGGAGACCAACACTGTGCGCAATACTCCAGGTGTGGCCTCACCAAGACCCTGTACAACTGCAGTAGAACCTCCCTGCTCTTGTACTCAAATCCTTTTGCTATGAATGCCAACATACCATTCGCTTTCTTCACAGCCTGCTGCACCTGCATGCCTACTTTCAATGACTGGTGTACCATGACACCCAGGTCTCGTTGCACCTCCCCTTTTCCTAATTAGTATACAAACCATTCAGATAATAGTCTACTTTCCTGTTTTTTCCACCAAAGTGGATAACCTCACATTTATCCACATTATACTGCATCTACCATGCATTTGCCCACTCACCCAACCTATCCAAGTCACCTTGCAGCCTCCTAGCATCCTCCTCACAGCTAACACTGCCCCCCAGCTTCGTGTCATCCGCAAACTTGGAGATGTTGCATTCAATCACTAGTCACTGCCTGCCATTCTGAAAAGGACCTATTTACTCCTACTCTTTGCTTCCTTTCTGCCAGCCAGTTCTCTATCCACATCAATACTGAACCCCCAATACCGTGTGCTTTAAGTTTGTATACTCATCTCTTATGTGGGACCTTGTCAAAAGCCTTCTGAAAGTCCAGATATAACACATCCACTGGATCCTGCTTCAAGATTTAATTTGTACCTGTATGCCAACAATAAACTTCATTTGACTTAAATTAAATAATATTATAATCACATGGACTTCCACAGTATACAGAGGTGGTCACTTTATCGTATGGATACAGCTAATTGACAATTGAAGAGAAGTTAAATGCAAATAATTAGCTGCAGCCAATTTAACATTGCCAGCTGAGCCATTAATTTAAATGTTGGTGACCTTGTTGAGGGTTATCTCATTGTACTGATGAAATTTAACGTATTTAATTATTTATATAAAAACAAGTAAAAATTGAACAACGATGTTACACTTCAAGATTTTGTAATAGAGTGAAATACAATGTATTCAGAATTGTACAATACAATGCTAAATTTAGCTCACAGGGTAGCAGAAAAAAAATCCTAGTCAATCAAATATTCAGATTGAAATTGCCCCAATAAACTTTCAGGATATTTTAAGGTCATTTAATATAAACAATTCTGAAATTGACGATTTCATATACAGGTTTGATATTTCAACCATTTGTTGAGTAACCGGACATCTCATTTGCGTGGACGGATCGAAATGTACTTGAAAACCTAAGATCATAGATCTATGACATTGCTGAAAACTGCAGTGTCGCAGCCAATGAGAAAGCTGTATCCTTGCCACATTTCAACCAATGAGATTAAATGATGCCGATGACGACTGTTTGGATGCTCCAACAGGACCGCGTTATTCTTCTTCTGTCGTGTGTCTTTTAGACCTGCATCTCCGTTGAGGGGAGCCAGGCCAACGTGTCAGCCGTCGGATGTCCTGCTTGATTTCTTGTGTTGTGAAATCGTGGGATAGGTTGGAGTCGCAGCTCGTGGACTCTGGCCAATGTTGTTCTGGTGATGTCCTTGTCTGCGTTGGGGAAGCGGCCGTTGCTCAGCAGTAGGTCATTCGCTGCTTTGTCCGTGATTCTGTGTGGGCGCGAAGTAGGTCTTCACATTCGTCATCCCAGCAAGGAACATAGGCTTAACGTACACGGGAGGGTGTTCTTCTTGGCAGCGGCCAGCAGCATCTTGCAGTATGTCGTAGGCGTTGTTCAGGTTAGTGGGGCGTGGGTGTGGGAGGCCAGCGGCTGCCTTATTCACTTGTTGTGTGAAGCCTACCCAGTTTGCTTTCCGGAAGTTCCACCTCGACGTCTTTCCCTTCAACGGGCTGGACCAGAGATGGAATGGTTATGAGCGATGGTCGATGGTGTGACCGGGGAAACCTGTCCAAGATGCGTCTTACTGGGAGCGGTTCATTGTTGCGACATTTTGCGAAGGCCAGGTCCGGGTTGGTGGTGCTGTTCCAGCGTGCAGAGTAGAAAGCAAAGATTATAATCTTTGGTAGAAAGTGCGTGGCTCCTTTGGGTCGTATAGGAGTGTTGCATCGGCGGTCGAGGCCCATTCTGCCAGGAAGTCGCCGTCAACGTTGGAGCTGCTGTATGCCCAGTCTGTATGATGGCTGTTGAAGTCACCAGCATACACGGCAGGGGCTGGGACATCTGGCAGAGATGTTGGGACCAACCTGCTCGGAGGCGGCTTGTAAATGTTGACGATGGTAGTGTCTTGCACTTTGGTTGTGATCCATTCTACCTCTGCATCCTCTGCGGACTGTGCTATGGCTGACCAGGCCATGTCGTTACGAACGAACGTAGCTATGCCATGATGTTTGTCGGCGGTGTGACTGGCCAGGGTATACCCAGGAATTTTCAGGAAGTTCTTGTTTTCCGTGTGAGTCTCCCGCAGTAGAACTATAGTCGCCTTGATTTTGATGGCAATCTGTTTGATGACGTTGAGCTTGGCGGTGGTACGGCCTTCAACATTGAGCTGCAGTAGCGCTAAACCTCGACAGTTGGCGGCATTTAACGGTGCCGCCTGGCCTGGGGAGGCATGGCTTTTAGCTGTCTGCAGACGTGGTAAAGACATTGGTTTCGCTTTGTGGGTTTATGAGCCTGTAAGCTAGTGGAGGAGGCCGCGTAGAGGCTGTCTTTGTCTCCCGCGTTTATTTATAGCAAAGGCATGCGATTTGTTTTGATGGCGCGGTTCAAGTACAGATTTTGAGGGACGTTTGAAAATGCAAATATTACAGTGGCTACAGATGGTGATTGTGAATTAACCAATGCAATTTGCATTAAGTTCCTCCCCACATTTTGATAAACGAGTTAATTCAGAAAACCACAAGTCAACGTTTGCATTTGCATCCATCTATTTTTCACAGGTGGAATGGTTTAAATTGCCTATGAATCCGTAAATTCGTGTGATAGGAGCATAATTATACCATTCAGCCCATCCTCTACACCGCCATTCAACCATGGCAAATCTGTCTTTATCTCTCAACCACATTCTTCTGCCTTTTCACCATAACCCCTGACACCAGTACTAACCAAGAATCTATAAATCTCTGCCTTACAACATGCATTGACTTGCCTCCACAGCCTTCTGTGGCAATGAATTTCACAGATTCACCACCCTCAGACTAAAGACATTGCTCCTCATCTTCCAAAAGGTACGTCCTTTTATTCTGAGATGTTTACCTCTAGTCCTAGACTACCCACTAATAGGGGGTGTGCACGTAAGGTCACTGGGTCATAGGGCTTGACGCACGGAGCCGCTCAATCCATCTGGAGGACACTTTGCTATGTTATTAATGTAAGAAACGCGTACATTCCTACCTGTTAAAAACCACCAAAATGTTGAATTTTTGTGCTGTTAAAAATGTGGAAGTCGAGGTAAGCGTGAGAGACATGTACCCAACTTCAGAATTCCAGAAGTTAAGCGAAATGAAGGTAAAGAGAAGCGAGAGCTGAAGGGACAACAACAGCTAAAGTGCTTGGCGAACATTGGCCGTGCAGATATCGGAATTGAAAATATTGGGAATTATCGCGTTTACTCAGTGCATTTCATCAACAGTAAGGCATTATTTGTGTTTTTTCTTGATTCCTTTGGTATCTAAAAAGTCTCAGAAGTGATAAATCTGGCTGTAAATTTTGCTTTGGAAACGTTTTTTTTTGTATGTAAAAACCCACTTGAGAACCATGGGCGATTTTAAAATTTTACAGCCAGATTTATCACTTCTGAAACTTTTGAGATGCCAAAGGAATCAAGAAAAAACACAAATAATGCATTAGTTGATGAAATGCAGTGAGCAAACGGCCAATGTTCGCCAAGCACCCAGGCTGTTGTCCCTTCAACTCTCGCTTCGATCTACCATCATTTCCCCTCACTTTTGGAATTCTGAAGGAGGCTAAATGTCTCTCACGCTTAACCCGATTTCCATAATTATTTACAGCGCAAAAATTGACAATATCGGCGGGTTTTAACGGGCATGCTTATGCTGGAAACAATGGTAAGTGCTTACCTGCAGTTCATCGCGTGTACTCCAATTGGCGCAGCGTAGCAACAGTACGGGTATTAGTAACCTGTCAAAGGGCAGATATGTTTCATGCATTGTCAGTTAAGTTTGGGAGACATAAGCTGTGGTTATAGAGTGCGATGCGTGAAAAGGTCATGAAAGCAGATGTAATAATCCTGCACATCATCTGGCAAGCTTTGGTGACTTTGATACGGGGATATGTGAACACCCACCATCTGTCAGCTCAGAAGGGCAAACGCCAAAAGACTGTGGTGGGCGTGCTAAACTGATAGATCTCATTTATTCTTGACCATCCTATTAAGTGTTAATATAATTTACAATCTGTGGATGTACATGTCGTGGTTCCTCGATACCACTCAATATCCCGCAAATTAGAAACAATATGAACATCCAATTCACCATTTTTTGGCAGAATCCACCCCATTACCCTTCCCCAATATCGCGCCCTTCGATTTCACATCTCACACCATTTCTCTATCTTTACAACTCATCGACTCAGTTTTATCTTTCGTCTGTCAAACCATCTGCCTCACTCAGACCTGCCACGGATTTCAGCTCCTTTTCTTCTTCTACCTGCCCTCCACCAAGGATCTCAGGCTCGCCCTCAAACAAACGGGGAACCCTACCGATTCTACCCGACCCAGCCGCAGTCGGTATGATCTTTAATCCGAACCAATCCCCTTGTTCCGGGTTCCACCCGGCAGCTTGCAAATAATATCACTAGGTTTAGCCAAGACACGAGACAGCGGGATTACGGACAGACTCCGTACAGCAAGTGACTGCGGCACAATTTCACCTAAAGCTCTATGGAGACCGTAATATACAGGTCAAGGTCGCAGTTCTTTCTGTTGCCGGGTCGGTGGCTCTTAAAAGAGCCGTTCGTTATCGGTGTTACAGAGGCCGGGTTCAGGCGCGCTCCCCACGGATGCGGCGGGACAGATGGATGTCTTTGGGCATGATGGTGACTCGCTTGGCGTGGATGGCGCACAGGTTGGTGTCCTCAAAGAGCCCCACCAGGTAAGCCTCGCTGGCCTCCTGCAGGGCCATGATGGCCGAGCTCTGGAAGCGCAGGTCTGTCTTGAAGTCCTGAGCGATCTCCCGCACCAGGCGCTGGAAGGGCAGTTTGCGGATGAGCAGCTCGGTGGATTTCTGATAGCGCCGGATCTCTCTCAGAGCCACGGTGCCGGGCCGGTAGCGATGAGGCTTCTTCACTCCGCCCGTGGCTGGGGCGCTCTTCCTCGCTGCTTTGGTCGCCAGCTGTTTGCGAGGAGCTTTCCCTCCGGTCGATTTACGCGCTGTCTGCTTGGTCCGGGCCATTATCCTTCAACAGTGAGAGCTCAGTGAGATACAGGGACCAAATACACTAGACAAGCTCCTCTAGTATCTTTGACAGGGACTGATGGACGGAGCCGGATCTGGGAGCTGCTTTTAAAGCTTTGGTGAAGGGCCGGCCCACAGCTTCTGATTGGCTGGGGTACAGGCGGTCTGTCACAGTGTCCCAGCGCTGAGATTGGCTGCAGGTCTGTCAGCTCCAGCCGCCAGTTTCAGAAGGTCTGAGGCTGGCGTGGGGATGTTTTCTGCGACCAAATACAGGGTTCAGTGACAGGCGGGGGGGAACATAGTTTAGTTTCATTCAGCTTAAGTTTTAGTTTAGTTTATTGTCGCGTCTACCAAGGCATAGCGAAAAGCTTTTTTTGTTGCGTGCTATCCAATCAGCAGAAAGACTATACATGATTATTATTATTAGACCCAGGATAAAGAGAATAACACTTTGTGTAATATCAAGTCCTGTAAAGTCCGATAAAGATAGTGCAAGGGACTCCGATTATGTAGATGGTAACCAAGACCACTCTGGTGGGTGGTAGGATGATTCAGTTCATGGCGCATGGTTGGGAAGAATCTGTTCCTGAATCTGGAGGTATATATTTTCACTCTACTGGATATTTTGCTTTCTTGGTTATTATTATAGAAAATAGAATTGCTTCAATGTGGTAAGTCCTGGACAAGTTGCTGGTGATATTTTCTTCTAGGAACTTGAAGCTTTCAACCGTCTCTACTTTGGGGTCGTCAATGTAATTTGGGTATGTGTTCATTTCCTGAAGTTGATCACTATCTCTTTTGCTCTGTTGGTATTAAGGGTAAGGATGCTGTCATGACACCAGGTTACGCAGTTCCCAATTTCCTTCCTTTACTCTGTCTCGTCATTATTTGATAGTGGTGTCGTCTATGAATTTGTAAATTGAGTTGGATTTGAATTTGGCTGCAATCATGCATGTATATAGAGTAAATAAAGGAGCTGAGAATTCATGCTTGTGGAGCACCACTGTTGAGGATTAATGTAGAATTGAATTGAATACTTTATTTCCACATGTGATGCTACAGTGAGACTCCTTGCTTGCATACCCATAAAAGGCATTTACAAATGTTTATATTGGTAGATTGCAAAGATTCAGGAGAACCAAGGATCTGTATAAACAATGAAATAATGGAAATTAGTAATAGGAGAGAAACAGAGACAGTTGTATCTCAAAACAGTTGGTCCATCAAACACTGATGATCTGGTACCCAATTGTTTGGTGATCCTGATTGTTTGGAGGTTTCATAAATAATTTTGTTATTTATAGACAATCGACAATAGACAATAGCTGCAGGTGTAGGCCATTCAACCCTTCAAGCCAGCACCGCCATTTACTATGATCATGGCTGATCATCCACAATCAGTACCCTGTTACTGCCTTCTCCCCATATCCCTTGACTCCGCTATCTTTAAGAGCTCTATCCAACTCTCTCTTGAAAGCATCCAGAGGATCGGCCTCCAATGCCTTCTGAATTTCAACCTGGTTTAATGACTATCAAGGATGCAACGTAATAGATATGGCCGTAGCCACCAAAACCCCCGCATGCGTGGGATCACTTCCTCCAGGTATGGTGTCTGCAATAGCGCAACATAGACTGTGAACACAGTGACTGACCTCATCTTCTTTCCTCAGCTCCTGCTCCATATAATGACAAAATATCTTATTAAGTAGTAAATGTAGCAGGACTTACAACATTTTGCAAAATGACCAAAATCCAACAGTTCCATTCAGTTACTATAGCCAACAGGTGTACACACTGTGAAACACAAAATTAAGGTCACAGCATAGTAAACATACTTAACATATGGACTTGAACATCTGATTGTCAGCTTTTAGCACACTATAGATTAAGCTGAACAATGTGTCTTTGTATACAGTAGTTAGCTGACAAGTGAATTCCGTCTCTGTATTTGGGATTTGGCTCACTGACATGACCCGAGCGTGTTCTGTACAGACTTTCAGTGGTGTTCAAAGGCAGCTTAGTTACAGGCGCCTGAACCTGGAGCTGCTCAATGTCCATTATTTCGTGTCTGTCTCTTGTGAGAGTGTTACTGGACTTGGGTCAAAAGACTGTATCCTGGTGATCGGTGTCATTTGCATTTAGCTGTGTTGTGGCAGGCTCGACTACAAGCAAAAATGTGTCTGCGATTCCTACTGTACGCAAGTACAGTTTTCCTTCTGAGTGAATAAGGTAAGACCAGGGCTCCTGGCTTTTTTCCCAGACCATGCCTGTCCGGTTGTAACCTCGTGGGGTCTGTAACCTTACAACCTGTCCTTCCATCAAAGGCTGAAGTAGTCGCCTTGATTTGTCATAGTGCACTTTTTGTGACAGTCTTTTATTCAGAAGCTGGGCTTTTACCTCCCGAGTCATATGCAGCTTCCTTGAGATTGGGAAAGTAGTATGTGTTTGCCTTGACATTAGTCTTTGTGCTGTAGATCCAAGCTTTTTGTTTGGGTGGCACGTTCGGAGATTGAGGAGGTTTAGAAAAAAATCAGTTCCGTCTCTGTGAGTCTTCTCCATGAGTTGCTTAGTGCAGCGGAGAGCTCTTTCAGCTAACCCTTGAAAATCTATTTTGTATTGTTCTTAATCTGCCAAAGATATCTCACACCCCTATTAAGCCCTCCTGTACATCACCAACAGTCACATACAGTGCTCCAGGGGCTGACTTGGTCCCAGCAGTCTGTACCTGACCATTCCTCCTCCCTCCTTTTCTGACCAGAGACTCCATACTTTTGGTCACCCAGCATTGCATCCTCCTACTGGCCTTGCCTCATACTCCAACAGGAAGATGCACACCTTGAACGATCACTATCTCACCAACCAGACATGCCTTTCCCCTCAAACAACAAACTCCAACCAATATTTCTACGCTTCTGTTTAATACCATCTACAGTCACTTTGCCGCACTTTGTAACATCAGCTCATGGAGCAGTCCTGCCCTTTTCCATAACTATGTTGACACAAAAATCATTATGGTCACTCAACCCAAAGTGTCTCCCCACTGACACCTGTCACTTGCCCAATTTCACAAGTATAGATAAACTTTAGATGGATATGGGCCAAACATGACCAAATGTGACTATCGTAGTTGGAGCAGTTCCCTCCTACACAGCCTTCCATCGCTACCAAACGGGTAGTTGAGGCAGAGACTATACAGCATTTTCAAGACATTTGGACAAGTACAGAGAGGAATGTTTTAACGGAATATCGGCCAAAGCAGGTAGATGGGATGAGTGTGGATGGGGCATCTTGCTTGGCATAAGCAAGTTGGGTTGAATGACTGGTTTCTATGCTATATTACTCTAATTTTATGACCACTGGCTGGCGCCAACAATGGCTGCCTCGCCAGCAGCTGTGAGTCCTTTCACCCTTTTTGTTACTTTTAGTGTCTAAATGTATGTTTTAATGTTTCTTGGGTAGCCAAAAATGCTGGAGAAACTCAGCGGGTGAGGTAGCATCTATCGCGCGAAGGAAATAGGCAACGTTTCAGGTCAAGACCCTTTTTCAGACTGATGTGAGAGTGGGGGAGGGCGAGAAGAAAAGAAGAGGCGGAGACAATGGGCTGAAGGAGAGCTGGGAAGGGGAGGAGAAGGGACTATCTGAAATTAGAGAAGTTATTGGTCATACTGCTGGGGTGTAAACTGCCCTAGCAAAATATGAAGTGCTGCCTCTTAGTATGTCTTATGTGGGGGGTGTCATAATTGTAGATTGATAGTGCATGTTAACCAATCACACATAAGTAGCATCACTAACCCCACTCCACTATAATGTTTATATTAACACTTGTTTCTGGCACTACTCAGTTCAAGCAGCAGTTGGCATGTTCTAACTTCTAACCATCCTTCATGCTGTTAAAGTTTAAGTGCTGATTAAAGATGATTTTGGATCACATTGCGTGTCTGGAGTATGTCTACATGGTGTTAGCTCTGGTCTGATCCATGCCTTCTGTATATCGGGTTATTTTTACTCTCTTTTGTGAGTTTTTATTTTGTTTTATGATGGCCTCCTGTCGAAAGCCGGCTCCGCTTGTCTTTGATGCAGACATTGGTGAACGCTGGGCGACGTTTGAAATTGATTACCGACATTACATGAACATCGTACACCGAAATGAACCAGAACCTGTCAAAGCCTCCCTTCTATTTAACCTCGTGGATCCAGATGCCATTCGGCAATCCAGAACGTTCCGATATGCTCCGGCAGTCCGCGATGCCAACGACCAGATAGAAACCCCAGCTGAATCTCCTGACAACCCCAATGTGTTGCTACGTAAACTAAGCCAGATCTGCGACCTGCCCTCAAATCACATCTTGGACAGGGCAAGGTTTTACTGTCGTCGTCAGCTCCCTGGCGAACGAGTAGATTAATTTATCTCAGATTTAATGTTTATGGCCCAGCGGAGCAGATTTGAAGAAATGCCGATTGACCAGTTAAGTGATCAGTTAACGAGGGACATTTTGGTGACTGGCATGAGCGACCAAAAGCTCAGATCAGAACTTCTGCGAAAGCCAGATTTGACCCTAGAGGATGCAGTTCATTGCTGCAGAACAGCAGAATTTATCGACCCTCGAGACAGCCAGCAAGCTACCGACACCAAATCCATTAATCAGGCAGGCCTCACTAGGCAGCATGCCAATACAGATAACAGGCGATTTATGCCCCAAGCAAGCCAGGCAGCTCACGGCGAGTTTCAAAAAAGATGTCCTAATTGCAATTACTTGCACAGCAGGCAATCAGCTTGTCCTGCATATGGCAAAGCCTGCAATTATTGTAAAAAGTTAAACCACATTGCAGCTGCCTGTTGGTCCGCATCTCGGGGCCGTGTGCAGAACCAAACCAACCTAACCCCAGGTCTAATTTCAATTTTCTGCAACAAGACAATAATAGTCTCACTCCTACATACCAGCTCAAATCCGCCCCCGATCAGATCCCAATTAATTCGCAAGAGGATGCGACTGTTTATTCATTACAGCATTCTGTTGAAAAAAATTCTGATCCTACATTGATGGTCTCTGTAAACAATGTCTGTTTCCCAGGAAAATTGGATACCGGGAAAAGGTCAACACTATGTTAATAAACTTCTACAACAAGGTAAGAATTAACGAGCCACTGATCAAGGACAGCTCCACTCTGCATGCTTACCGAGGGAAGGTGCTGGTCCCTCTGGCTGACGAACCACGATCCTACCTTGTGGACTGTGAGGGTGCGGTATACCAGAGAAGTCGACAACACCTGCTTGCTGTGCGGGAACCTCATCCACCACCAGTCAGTCCTTATGCTCCACCGCTCCAGTTCCAGCCGCCCGCTGTCATGTCTCCTACCTGTCCCCGCATGCCTTGCACCCCTCCACGTCCCACAGCCGTGACCAAAGATTATAAAGGAGTTTCGATCATCCCGGCGAGAGGGCTTGTATATCGGGCCGTCCGTTGCGGCTCCTCTAGTATCTTTGTTCTGGACCCTCTCCAGAGCCAGCACTTCCTTCCTCAGATATGGAGCCCACATTTGCTCACCATTCGAACCCTAAACTCTACCACGCCATTTAATATTGTTATGAATGATCTACCCTGGAACTCATCTCCACTTCCTCGCCAGTCCTCCGTTGCCGTTAATTCCTTTTTTAACTTTTTTTTTACTTCTTTAAATTAAAAAAATCTCCGGCTTCTTCAAATACCTTCGCCTCCACAACCCGCTAGGGGGAGAATGTTCCAGAGATACAACATCGCATGAAAAAATGTCATCCGGCTATTCTCTACACATATATAGGTTGACACGCTATTACAATGCATTATCATTGTTCCCTAATCACGAAGAAACATATTTAAATCAATTGTGCACTTACAGTTCCTCGATGGTCCGTTAAACAACTTAATTTAATTGGATGTGCAAAATAGAACCTGAAGTAAAATCAGATGCCGCCAGAAATACTCAGCGGGACAGATGAAATTAGAAATGCGTGCAACAAGGGTAACACGGTTATAATGGGTGACTTCAATCTGCATGTAGATTGGGTGAATCAAATTGGCAGGGGTGCTGAGGAAGAGGATTTCCTGGAATGTATGCGGGATAGTTTTCTCAACCAACATGTGGAGGAACCAACGAGAGAGCAGGCTATTCTAGACTGGGTATTGAGTAATGAGGAAGGGTTAGTTAGCAGTCTTGTTGTGCGTGGCCCCTTGGGCAAGAGTGACCATAATATGGTTGAGTTCTTCATTAGGATGGAGAGTGACAAAATTAAGTCAGAAACAAGGGTTCTGAACTTGAACAAAGGTAACTTTGAAGGTATGAGATGTGAATTGGCCAAGATAGACTGGCAGGTGATTCTTAAAGGGTTGACAGTGGATGTGCAATGGAAGGTATTTAAAGACTGCATGGATGAAGTACAAAAGTTGTTCATACCAGTTTGGCAAAAGAATAAATCGGGGAAGGTGGTGCATCCATGGATAACAAGGGAAATCAGGGATAGTATAAAAACAAAAGATGAGGCATACAAATTTGCCAGAAAAAGCAGCCTACCGGAGGACTGGGAGAAATTCAGAATCCAGCAGAGGAGGACAAAGGGCTTAATTAGGAAAGGGAAAATAGATTATGAAAGGAAACTGGCAGGGAACATAAAAACTGACTGCAAAAGTTTTTATAGATATGTAAAGAGAAAGAGACTAGTTAAAACAAATGTTGGTCCCTTGCAGTCAGAAACAGGTGAATTGATCATGGGGAACAAGGACATGGCAGACCAATTGAATAACTACTTTGGTTCTGTCTTCACTAAGGAAGACATAAATAATCTGCCGGAAATAGCAGTGGAACGGGGGTCAAATAAGATGGAGGAACTGAGTGAAATCCAGGTTAGCCGGGAGGTGGTGTTGGGTAAATTGAACGGATTGAAGGCCGATAAATCCCCAGGGCCAGATAGTCTGCATCCCAGAGTACTCAAGGAGGTAGCCACAGAAATAGTGGATGCATTAGTGATAATTTTTCAAAATTCCTTAGATTCTGGAGCAGTTCCTGAGGATTGGAGGGTAGCTAATGTAACCCCACTTTTTAAAAAAGGAGGGAGAGAGAAAGCGGGGAATTACAGACCAGTTAGTCTAACATCGGTAGTGGGGAAACTGCTAGAGTCAGTTATTAAAGATGGGATAGCAGCGCATTTGGAAAGTGGTGAAATCATTGGACAAAGTCAGCATGGATTTACGAAAGGTAAATCATGTCTGACAAATCTGATAGAATTTTTCGAGGATGTAACTAGTAGAGTGGATAAGGGAGAACCAGTGGATGTGTTATATCTAGACTTTCAGAAGGCTTTCGACAAGGTCCCGCATAAGAGATTAGCATACAAACTTAAAGCACACGGTATTGGGGGTTCAGTATTGATGTGGATAGAGAACTGGCTAACAGACAGGAGGCAAAGGGTAGGAGTAAACGGGTCCTTTTCAGAATGGCAGGCAGTGACTAGTGGGGTGCCGCAAGGCTCAGTGCTGGGACCCCAGCTATTTACAATATATATTAATGATTTGGACGAGGGAATTCAATGCAACATCTCCAAATTTGCAGATGATACCAAGCTGGGGGGTATAGTTAGGTGTGAGGAGGATGCTTGGAGGCTGCAGGGTGATTTGGATAGGCTGAGTGAATGGGCAGATGCATGGCAGATGCAGTACAATGTGGATAAATGTGAGGTTATCCACTTTGGTGGCAAAAACATGAGGGTAGACTATTATCTGAATGGTGGCAGATTAGGTAAGGGGGAGATGCAACGAGACCTGGGTGTCATGGTACACCAGTCATTGAAAGTAGGCATGCAGGTGCAGCAGGCAGTGAAGAAAGCAAATGGTATGTTAGCATTCATAGCGAAAGGATTTGAGTATAGGAGCAGGGAGGTTCTACTGCAGTTGTACAGGGTTTTGGTGAGGCCACACCTGGAGTACTGCGTACAGTTTTGGTCTCCAAATCTGAGGAAAGACATCCTTGCCATAGAGGGGGTACAGAGAAGATTCACCAGACTGATTCCTGGGATGTCAGGACTTTCATATGAGGAAAGATTGGATAGACTCGGTTTGTACTCGATGGAATTTAGAAGATTGAGGGGGGATCTTATAGAAACCTACAAAATTCTTAAGGGGTTGGACAAGCTAGATGCTGGAAGATTGTTCCCGATGTTGGGGGAGTCCAGAACAAGGGGTCACAGTCTAAGGATAAGGGGGAATTCCTTTAGGACCGAAATGAGGAAAACATTCTTTACACAGAGAGTGGTGAGTCTCTGGAATTCTCTGCCACAGAAGGTAGTTGAGGCCAGTTCATTGGCTATATTTAAGAGGGCGTTAGATGTGGCACTTGTGGCTAAAGGGATCAGGGGGTATGGAGAGAAGGCAGGTACGGGATACTGAGTTGGATGATCAGCCATGATCACATTGAATGGCGGTGCAGGCTCGAAGGGCCGAATGGCCTACTCCTGCACCTATTTTCTATGTTTCTATGACGTCGAAGAAAGAGAAAGCGTCAATTTCTCGGATTGATACCATATGCTAATTAGGGATAGATAAGATCTGTATTTCCATTGGCCGGAACGTTTCGCTATTAGTCTGCTATAGAAGGCCAATCAGAAACACAGGGGAAACAATTGACCAATGAAAAACGGCTCCATCTCCTGTCCATGACGAAGCTATAAAAGAACCTGCGACCATTTCTCAATCATTTGGTTTCTGTGGAGTGGAGCGAAGATGTCAGGAAGAGGTAAAACTGGTGGGAAAGTTCGCGCCAAAACAAAGACCCGTTCTTCCCGAGCTGGTTTGCAATTCCCTGTTGGTCGAATCCATCGATTGTTACGAAAAGGTCACTATGCTGAGCGCATTGGCGCTGGCGCTCCGGTTTATTTAGCGGCGGTGCTCGAGTACCTGACAGCGGAGATTTTGGAACTGGCGGGAAATGCGGCCCGCGATAACAAGAAGACCAGGATCATCCCCCGCCACTTACAGCTCGCCATCCGCAACGATGAGGAGCTCAACAGGCTGTTGGGTGGGGTCACCATTGCCCAGGGCGGGGTTTTGCCCAATATCCAGGCTGTACTGCTGCCGAAGAAAACCGGCCACCAGAGCAAAGTTTATGTCTAAATGACATCAACATAATGCAACTGGACTCAAACGGCTCTTTTAAGAGCCATTAAACCTATCCCTAAAGAGTTTTATCCAGGTGTATTTATATTATTTTAATAGATAGACCCATGGTTCAGTTCATAGATGTAGCATGGAAACGCCCTTCGCCCCACTGATTACAGGCCGACCGTTGTCCCACTTTGTCATGAACTCCATGTACATTGGGGTAATGTAAAGTGCGATCATTTTACAAATCTTTTTCTGATGTGCGAGGAGATGGGTGGGCCGGTGATTTTACATTGTCACGGGAAATGTGCAAAGTCCACACATGAAACACCCGAGATCAGGATCGAACCGGGTCTGACCGCTGCGCGGTGTATTGGAATCCACCGTGCAGCCTGTTAACACGTTATTTGATATGTTGCTGTGAATATGAAACGAATATTATTTTTTTTAATATGAAAAATTACGTTGAAAGGAGTGCGGACAAGATTTACACGGATTTTGCCAGTTGTTAAGGGATTGAGGTATAATGAGAGGTTGGAGCACAGGTTGAGAGGCGATTTTATGGAGCTGTACAAGATCACGGGGGAATATTATGGTAGATGCACTGTATTTTACCCAGAATAGGACAATCAATAACCATGGGACAAATGTTTAAGGTGAGAGGGGATTGACTCAATATGTACCTGGGGGGCAACCTTTTGACACAGAGCATAGTGGGATTATGGAACACGCTGCCAGAGGAGTAAGTAGAAGGAGATGCTAGAACAACATGATTGCAATCTGGAGCTCACTGACGGAGGTGGTGATGGAGGCAGAGACTCTCACAAAGTTTAAGTATCTCGACAAGCTGTTAGATCACCAAGGAAGACAATGATATAGACGTATAAATGCTCATAAATGTAGTTCACTCTATGGGAGTGATTTCAGAATCTTACAACATTTTGGAAGATGATAACCGCTGTCTCCATAGCCACCTGTTACCAAACTGTGGAATATAATGCTCGTGAGTCTTGAGTTTTTAGTGGAGCTTGACGGTTACATATTTGGAACAAATGGACGTTACTTCTATTGATAACGAAATTTACTTTGAGTTCATTTGTTAAAACGTGATCAGCAGTATAATACATTTTCCAGTAAACACAATGAGAATCAGGGGAGCAGGAAATAGACAAGCTCTGTGTGTCCCAGCTCCATCTGCAAATTCACCCACATTCTTGACCCTTGGTGTCCCATTCTCAACCCTGACTCCGACCACACACCATGCTTGCAATCTGGTTCACCCAGCTCACATGTTGCTGGATGTTGGGTTATCAGGATCACCAAACACATGGAATCATCTCTGTTTGATGGACTAATTGTTTTGAGGTCAATTGGCCTCTGTTTCTTTGCTATTACTAATTTCCATTATTTCCTTGTTTTCACATATCCTTGGTTCTCCAAGGATACAATCTATACAATTCTTTACAATCTATCTGTAGAAATAATTGCAGAGATCATATTTTAAATTGATAATTGAAATGTTAAAGGAATATTCTCTAAGTGAACAATTAACATTACTTTGACAGGATGTTCCATTAAACGTACAATGTCAGAAGATGGTGTGCACAAGCTGGGAGAGATCCTGCTGCAGGGGTTGAATTTTACCATAATTAACAAGAAAGATATAAAAGCAGGCTTCAAGTGGACAAGCTGAACAAATGGACAGTAAGATAGCAGGTGCAGTACAACATGGATAAATGAGAGGAAAATGAGAAGAAAACGCAATACTAACAAGAAATGTTGACGCTCAAATGAGTCTGGAAATCAAACAGACGTTGCAGCACACAGTTAAGATAGTCAATAGCATTGTAAGCAGTTTTGAATGCAGAAATAAAGATGTCTTCCTGCAGTGATATGGGACATTGGCGAGACCATATCTGATTATTGTATGTAAAGCTGGACTAAAAGATTTCAAGTTCAAAGAAATTTGGGCACGCTCACTGTGAATGCGTCAGGCAAAATGGATGTCCTTGGACATGGCGGTGAACCACTTGGCTCAGATGGTTCACAGGTTGGTGTCCTGTGTCACAGAGTGTTGGGGTAAAAGGCAGCACAAACATCAGGGAAGCAGAGTTCTACATACGGCAAATTATCTTGCTATTGAGGGAGAGCAGCATAGGTTCACAAGGTTAATTCCCGGGATGGCGGGACAGTCATTTGCTGAGAGAATGGAGTGGCTGGGCTTGTATACTCTGGAATTTAGAAGGTTAAGAGGGGATCTTATTGAAACCTATAAGATTATTAAAGGTTTGGACATGCTAGAGGCAGGAAACATGTTCCCGATGTTGGGGGAGTCCAGAACCAGGGGCCACAGTTTAAGAATAAGGGGTGCCATTTAGAACGGAGATGAGGAAACACTTTTTCACACAAAGTTGTGAGTCTGTAGAATTCTCTGCCTCAAAGGGCTGTGGAGACCAGTTCTCTGGATACTTTCAAGAGAGAGATACATAGGGCTCTTGAAGATAGGGGATATGGGGAGAAGGCAGGAATGGGGTACTGATTCTGGATGATCAGCCATGATCACATTGAATGGCAGTGCTGGCTTGAAGGTCCTAATGTCCCACTATTGTCTATCTATGCCAATTTCCCTTCAAAATAAATTTCCATTCCAATAACTTAACCAGACTTTGACCACTTATGAATAACTTGTTTGGTGTTTAATATCTTGAATGTACAGTGGGCTATATGCTGATGATATTAGTAACCTGCCAAAGTGCATGCATCTGTCTCACTGATTGGCAGTTAAGTTTGGGAGACAAAATCGTTGGTTATGGAGTATGATGCGTGAAAAGGTTATGAAAGCAGATGTAATAATCATGTTCAAAATACATTGGAAAGCACGTTCATTAAATTGTACGATCATGGGTGGTTGCATGGTGGTTCCAGTATGTAATGGTGAGACAAATATAAAATGTCAGGTCAGACAGCTTCTCTGGAGAACATCGATTGGTGACGTTTCAGGTTCTGATTCCGAAGATGTTCTCCAGAGTTGCTGCTTGTATTTCAGTACTTTGTGCTGTGGCCTGTACCTCTTGCAGTGTGTGAAAGACTCCTTGTCACTTTTGGTCGGTGCCATTGAGGCGGTGCTCTGGTAGTCACAAGGCATTTGACCAGGGCTCATCGACGCCGGCGTCTTCTGGCGAATTTTCACCCCTGTGATCACCGTGGGTATAGCATCTTACCAAAGATACTAGAGTATCTTTGGTTCTTACAGCCCGGTATTGCGGGCATTCAATCTTCAACAAATGAATTTGAAATGAAAATAATTTTTGAAAAACCTGCAGATATCCATTTTGTCATATATTATCACCAGAGCACAAACAACAATAATTGGAGAGTAAACATTGATTTAATTACATCACAGGTTTTTATTTTCATTATTCATCATTCCGCAAGAAAATGCGCTTCTTAAATTATTCATTTTAAATTTCCAATCCCCCTATATGAAATATTCCAAATTAAACTTCATACAAAAGTTTTGACCTTCAGATTAAATATTTTTGTGGCTCTGAAAAGAGGCGTTGTCCCTGTAATAAATGATCGGTTATCATTCAGGAGCTCTCTTGCTGCTCCGTACCAGCTTTCTGGGAATCCGATGTCTCAGGGAGAGGTTCCTCTGCTTTCTTCTGCGGTCTGGTTAGTTTCTTCTGCTTTGCCCGTTGGCGGTTTCCCATCTCGCTTGTTCTGGCTGGTTTTCTCCTCGGAGTGTTTTTAAGCTTTGTGCCGCCATGGATTTACGTGGATTTTGAAGAAACAGCAACAATGATAAAGGTGGCAAAAACATGAGGGTAGACTATTATCTGAATGGTGGCAGATTAGGAAAAGGGGAGATGCAACGAGACCTGGGTGTCATGGTACACCAGTCATTGAAAGTAGGCATGCAGGTGCAGCAGGCAGTGAAGAAAGCAAATGGTATGTTAGCATTCATAGCGAAAGGATTTGAGTATAGGTGCAGGGAGGTTCCACTGCAGTTGTACAGGGTTTTGGTGAGGCCACACCTGGAGTATTGCGTGCAGTTTTGGTCTCCAAATCTGAGGAAAGACATCCTTGCCATAGAGGGGGTACAGAGAAGATTCACCAGACTGATTCCTGGGATGTCAGGACTTTCATATGAGGAAAGATTGGATAGACTCGGATTGTACTCGCTGGAATTTAGAAGATTGAGGGGGGATCTTATAGAAACTTACAAAATTCTTAAGGGGTTGGATAAGCTAGATGCTGGAAGATTGTTCCCGATGTTGGGGGAGTCCAGAACAAAGGGTCACAGTCTAAGGATAAGGGGGAATTCCTTTAGGACCGAGATGAGGAAAACATTCTTTACACAGAGAGTGGTGAGTCTCTGGAATTCTCTGCCACAGAAGGTAGTTGAGGCCAGTTCATTGGCTATATTTAAGAGGGCGTTAGATGTGGCACTTGTGGCTAAAGGGATCAGGGGGTATGGAGAGAAGGCAGGTACGGGATACTGAGTTGGATGATCAGCCATGATCATATTGAATGGCAGTGCAGGCTCGAAGGGCCGAATGGCCTACTCCTGCACCTATTTTTCTATGTTTCTATAAGCAGGAAGAAGCACTGATAGGCTGAAGCCCATGTGGGAGGAGAGAAAATAGGTGTCAGAGGGAGAAAACTGTTGAAAAAGAGCGACAAAACGCAGACAGACTTAACACAAAACTTACGTGGATTTTGAAGAAGCAGCTACAAGGAGAAGCAGGAAGAAGCACTGATAGGCTGAAGCCCGTGTGGGAGGAGAGAAAGAGGTGAGATAGAGGGGGAAAACAGTTGAAAAAGTGCGGCAAAGCACAGAAAGATTTAACACAGAGCCTATGTAGATTTTGAAGAAGCAGCAACAAGGAGAAGCAAGAAGAAGCATTGATAGGCTGAAACCCATGTGGGAGGAGGGAAAGAGGGGGAAAACAGTGTAAAACTGAGGAATTTGGTTTGTAAATTGGTAAATTAGGCAAATTATCAGTCAATATAAGCAAGACTACTCTCGGGGAACGGCAGTGAGGAAGTGGCCTTGTGAGGGAAGTGCATTGTGAGTAAAGTGTGAGTCTTTGGCTGCAGAGTCTTCGGCGAGGAGACTGAGCGGAGGAGGCTACGCAAATTGTTGGAGAGGGAGAGACAAAACAAGGAGATGTCAGGCAAGCTGATTCAGTGCGATGCTGGCAGTATGTGGAAGGTCAAGGACACTGCTGGTGCCTCTGGCTGCTACAAGTGTGAGAAGTGCATCCAGGTACAGCTCCTGAAGGACCGAGTTGGGGAACTGGAGACGCAAGTGGATGACGTCAGATTCGTCTGAGAGGCTGAGTCATTCCTCGACGAGTCCTACAGCAAGTTTGTTACGTCTAAGGTACTGGAAGAGAGAAGGTGGGTGAGAGTGAGAAAGGGAAGTAAACATGGATTGCACAGGTGCCCGGGTGTTGTAGCTCTTGTGAACAGGTTCACCCACTTAGAAGCTGTCGGGACAGAAGACGTTGACGCACTGAGCGGCGCACTGGCTTGCGAAGCAAAAAGTGCTATTGAGCCAAAGCCAAAGAGGCCGACGTCAGGCAACACAGTGGTGGTTGGAGACTGCTTTGTGAGCGGTACGGACAGGGGTTTCTGCGGCAACAGACAGGTTTCGAGGATGGTGTGCTGCCTCCCGGGTGCCAGGATCCCGGATGTCACGGACAGAGTGCAGAAAATCCTCAAGAGCGAAGGTTAACAGCCGGAAGTTGTAGTGCATTTTGTCACAAACAATGTCGGAATGAAGGGGATGAATAGTCTGAAGAGTGACTTTAGAGAGCTCGGAAAAGTGCTGAAAAGCAGGACCTCCAAGGTGGTTATCTCCAGTTTACTTCCAGTTCCTCGTGCTAGCGAGAGCAGGAACAGGGAGATACAGGAACTGAATGTGTGGTTGGGAAACTGGTGCATTGGGAAGGGGCAGGGATTTAGATTCTCAGACCACTGGGATCTGTTTTGGCGTAAGGGGGAACTGTACAAAAGGGACGGATTGTACCTTAACAGGTGGGGGACTGGCATTCTGGACAGCAAGTTTGCCACTGCAACACAGATGGTTTAATACTAAATAAGGGACGTGGGGTGTGAAATGGGATAGTCAAGGACGGAGTTAAAGGGAAAGGGAGTAAAGGGATGGTTAATGACCCCAGAATTAACAGGAAAGAAAGCTCACAAAGTGATAGGAGAATATGGCCAAGTGTAATAGGGATCGATGTGAATGGTGAGATGCGTAAGGAGTTAAAAGCACTGTATTTGAATGCGCAAAGTATAAGAAGTAAAGTAGATGAGCTTGAGGCTCAGATAGTGGTTGGTAGATATGACATTGTGGGGATTAACGAGATGTGGCTGCAGGAGGATCGGGTCTGGGAACTTAATATTCAGGGTTATACATCCCATAGAAAGGACAGGCAAGTTGACAGAGGAGGGGGGTAGCTCTTCTGGTGAGGAATGGAATTCAGTCCCTTGCAAGGGAAGACATAGGGACTGACGAGGTAGAGTCACTGTGGATTGAGTTGACGTATTGCAACGGCAAGAAGACACTAATTGGTGTTATCTACAGACCCCCAAATAGCAGCCCTTATGTAGGGTATAAGTTGCAGCAGGTGTTAAAACTGGCATGTAACAAAGGTAATGCCACTGTGGTGATGGGGGTTTTCAATATGCAGTAGACTGGAAAAATCAGGTTGATTCAGGACCCCAAGAAAGAGAGTTTGTAGAATGCCTCTGAGATGGATTCTTAGAGCAGCTTGTAATGGAGCCGACCAGAGAAAAGGCAATTCTGGATTTAGTGTTGTCCAATGAACCAAATTTGATAAGAGAAGTCGACGTAAAGGAACCGCTTGGAGGTAGTGATCATAACATGATTAGTTTTAATCTGCAATTTGAGAAGGAGAAGGTTAAATCAGAAGTGGCAGTGATGCAGTTGAAGAAAGAGGATTATGAAGGCATGAGAGGGGAGCTGGCCAAGGTAGACTGGAAAGGCATACTAGCAGGAATGATGGTGGAGCAGCAATGGCAGGCATTTCTGGGCATAATCCGGAAGACACAGGATCATTTCATTCCAAAAAGGAAGAAAGATTCTAAGGGGAGTAGGAGGCAACCGTGGCTCACAAAAGAAGTTAGGGATAGAATAAAACTAAAAGAAAAGATCTATAACACAGCAAAGAGTAGCCGGAAGCCAGAGGATTGGAAAACTTTCACAGGACAACAGAAGGAAACAAAGCGGGCAATACGGGCTGAAAAGATGAAGTATGAAGGGAAGCTGGCCAGGAATACAAAGAAGGACAGTAAACTTTTTTAGATATGTTAAGGGTAAAAGAATAGCAAAGTCAAATGTGGGTCCCTTGAAGGCAGACACGGGTGAAATTATTATGGGGAACAAGGAAATTGCAGACGAGTTGAACAGGTACTTCGGATCTGTCTTCACTAAGGAAGACACAAACAATCTCCCAGATGTACGGGAGGACAGAGGATCTAAGGGGGTCTAGGAACTGAAATAAAATTTCATTAGGCGAGAGATAGTATTGGGTAGGCTAATGGGACTGAAGGATGATAAATCCCCGGGGCCTGATGGGTTGCATCCCAGGGTCCTCAGGAAGGTGGCTCTAGAAATAGTGGACGCATTGGTGGTGATTTTCCAATGTTCAATAGATTCAGGATCAGTTCCTGTGGATTGGAGGATAGATAATGTTATCCCACTTTTCAAGAAAGGAGCGAGAGAGAAAAAGGGGAATTACAGACCAGTTAGCCTGACTTTGGTGGTGGGAAAGATGCTGGAGTCAATTATTAAAGTGGTAATAATGGGGCATTTGGATAGCAGTAAAAGGATTAGTCCAAGTCAACATAGATTTATGAAAGGAAAATCATGCTTGACTAATCTTCTAATTTTTGAGGATGTGACAAGTAAAATGGGAGCCAGTGGATGTAGTGTCTCTAGACTTTCAGAAAGCCTTTGATGAGGTCCCGCACGGGAGACTGGTGGCTAAAAATAGAGCACATGATATTGGGGGTAGGGTGTTGACATGGATATAAAATTGTTTGGCAGACAGGAAGCAAAGAGTAGGAGTGATCGGGTCCTTTTCAGAATGGCAGGCAGCGGCGAGTGCCGCAAGACTCGGTGTTGGGGCCGCAACTGTTTGCCATATATATTAATGATTTGGAAGAGGGAATTAGGAGCAACACTAGCAAGTTTGCAGATGACAGAAAGCTGGGTGGCAGTGTGAACTGTGAAGAGGATGTTAGGAGGTTGCAGGGTGACCTGGACAGGTTGAGTGAGTGGGCAGATGCGTGGCAGATGCAGTATAATATAGATAAATGTGAGGTTATCCACTTTGGTGACAAAAACAAGGGGGCAGATTATTATCTCAATGGGGTTAGGTTAGGTAAGGGGGAGGTACAGCGAGACCTGGGTGTCCTTGTGCACCGGTCACTTAAAGTTGGCGTGCAGGTACAGCAGGCAGTGAAGAAAGCTAACGGAATGTTGGCCTTCATAACAAGAGGATTTCAGTATATGAGTAGAGAGGTTCTTCTGCAGTTGTATAGGGATTGCTCTGGCAAGACCACATCTGGAGTATTGCCAACAGTTTTGGTCTCCTAATTTGAGGAAGGACATCCTTGTGATTGAGGCAGTGCAGCATAGGTTCACGAGATTGATCCCTGGGATGGCGGGACTGTCATATGAGGAAAGATTGAAAAGACTAGGCTTGTATTCACTGGAGTTTGGGAGGATGAGGGGGGATCTTATAGAAAGGTATAACATTTTAAAAGGACTGACAAGTTAGATGGAGGAAAAATGTTCCCACTGTTGGGCGAGTCCAGAACCAGGGGCCAGTCTTGGAATAAAGGGGAGGCCATTCATGACTGAGGTGAGAAAAAACTTTTCTACCCAGAGAGTTGTGAATTTGTGGAATTTCCTGCCACAGAGGGCAGCGGAGGTCAAATCACTGGATGGATTTAAGATAGAGTTAGATAGGGCTCTAGGGGCTAGTGGAGTCAAGGGAAATGGGGAGAAGGCAGGCACAGGTTATTGATTGGGGATGATCAGCCATGATCACAATGAATGACGGTGCTGGCTCGAAGGGCCGAATGGCCTCCTCCTGCACCTATTTTCTATGTTTTTATGTTTCTATGTTTCTCCACCTTCTTGCGGCTGCCTTCATTCTCCGCCGGGATGTCCCTATCTTTTGAGGTTGCTTTGTGTATGTCTGCCCCTCGATTGTTTGGTGGTAGGCATGCTAAACTGATAGATCTCATTTATTCTTGACCATCCTGTTGATAGAATTTACAATCAGTGGATGTGCATGTGGCGGCTCCTCGATACCACTCAATTTCCCGCCAATTATAAACAGTATGAACATTCAATTCACCAATTTTATGCAGAATCCACCGTATTATCCTTCCGATATCGCGCCCTTCGACTTCACATCGCACACCACTTCTCTTTATTATTTACATTTCTTCGTCTTCAGTTTTATCTCTCATCTGTCATCCCATCAGCCTCACTCACTCAGACCTGCCAAGGATTTCAGCTCCTTATAAGTAACTAAGTTTATTGGCCAAGTATTCACATACAAGGAATTTGCCTTGGGGCTCAGCGCACAAGTAACAACATAACATACTTAGAATAAAGGGGAGGTTATTTAAGACTGAGGTGAGAAAAACATTTTCACCCAGAGAGTTATGAATTTATGGAATTCCCTGCCACAGATGGCAGTGGAGGACAAGTCACTGGGTGGATTTTAGAGTTAGTTAGAGCTCTAGGGGCTAGTGGAGTCAAGGGATATGGGGAGAAGGCAGCCACGGGTAGGGGACGATCAGCCATGATCACAATGAATGGCGGTGCCGGTTCGAAGGGCCGAATGACCTCCTCCTGCACCTATTTTCTATGTTTCTATACAGTGACAGTTATGAATGACTCATAAAACACTAAACATTAATGATAAAATACTATTGATCAATTATATGAACCAACAAAGTACCAGATCAATGGGAGGCTACAGATTTTTGGCTGTTGAATAGAGCAACTACTCGTGGATAAAAACTGTTTTTATGTCTGGCTGTGGCAGCTTTGACAGTCTGGAGTCGCCTTCCAGAGGGAAGTGATTCAAAGAGTTTGTGGCCAGGGTGAGAGGGGTCAGAGATGATCTTGCCCGCTCGCTTCCTGGCCCTTGCAGTGTATAGTTCATCAATGGAGGGAAGGTTGTAGCCAATAATCTTCTCTGCTGATCGGACGATTCGCTGCAGCTTCCAGGTGTCACGTTTAGTGGCTGAGCCAAACCAGACCATGATGGAGCAGGTGAGAACAGACTCTACGATGGCCGTGTAGATTTGGACCATCATTGCCTGTGGCAGATTGTGCTTCCTCAGCTGCCGTAGGAAGTATATCCTTTGTTGTGCCTTTTTGACTGTGGAGTCGATGGTAGCCCCCCACTTAAGGTCCTTGGAGATGATAGTTCCCAGGAACTGTAGATGAAATGTGTGTATACTTTTAAATATAGTGACGTAACCACTGCTAACCACTCCCCTTATCATTCAGTATCATTTTGACCTTCCCACCCTTGGCTCTCTCTCTAGCATCCGTGACAGACCACATACAGCTAGGGCAGTGATGTATGTGTTTACTGAATATAGTAGTAGTAAAGACTCCATGTGTAAGGGGTAATTCTTTACATGGCGTCAGAGGTTTCTTGCCTTGCACCCCCTGTTTACCGGTTTTTGTTTCCTTAGTCCCAGTAGCCCCCTCCTTGTGCCACGATGGCTTCTGCCTGCCGCAAACCTGACATTCTGATTTTTGATTCTGACATCGCTCACCGCTGGAGCGTGTTCAGACGCGACTTTGAACATTACGTTACGATCATGCACCCTGCAGTCGCCCCTGCGGTCAAAGCCTCTCTCCGGCTCAACTTGGCCGGTCCTGAAGCCCTGGAACGTTCGGAGTCGTTCATCTACTGTGACAACAAAGATGCTCAGGGCCCGGTATGTCTACTTGCCAAGTTTACTGCATTATGTGACATCCCTACCAACTGCATATTGGAACGGTTCAAACTATTCGGTCGCCGCCAAAACCCGGGTGAGTCGGTCGACAATTGTGTCGCAACGCTGTGGCACCTGGCTCGGCGCTGCAGCCTAAATGCATTGACTCCTGAAACTTTAACCCGTGACATTCTAGTCTATGGCCTCCGGGATGAGAAGCTGAGGGCTGAGCTTCTCCACAAGCCAGATTTGACTTTTGACGAGGCGCTGCATGCCTCTCGCCTGGCAGAGGCTGTCTCCTCTGCGGTATCGCCGCCTGATCATGACGTTCGCGTGGCTATCTTCACCAGCTGCCAGTACTCCACACAGCAGCGACAACGGGGAAACCCAACGCCCGGGACCAGACCCCTAAAACGCTGCCCGAATTGTAACTTTGCTTCCCACCGTTTTAATGTGTGCCCTACTCTGGGTAAGGCTTGCAATTTCTGCCACAAGCAAAACCACTTCTCCGCGGCGTGTCATTCCCGTGGGAAGCCTGTACAGCCATAGCAGAGACTCTCTAACTACCTGACATGTGCTGATACGGCATCTGGTTCCCATCACCAGCAAGAAGAACTCCCCACTGTCTGACTCCAGCTCTTCCCAAAGCGAGCTCAGCGTGTTTTCGCTGAAAAATGCACCTGCACTGAAAACGGATCCAACCGTGCAAGTCACAGTCAATGGCACGACCTTCTCTGCTAAAGTCGACACGGTGGCTGCTGCTAACGTTATGTCAACAAGCTTGTTCAAGAAGATTAGAAATAATGAGCTCGTTACCACTGACCGCTCTGTTCTGTGCGTCTATGGGGGAGGCTTGCTTGTTCCTGTGGGGAAGGCCACTCCCCACTGCAAGGTACTGAAGGCCTCTCGGCCCCTCTCTTTCTTTCTGCTAGACAGCAAATGTGCTCCCCTGCTGGGCATTCGGGCCTGCCAGGACCTCTGCTTGGTCAACTTCCACTGTGACATTCGCCTGGTGCAGTCGCCCCTGGACCCGCTGGCCGAGTACCTAGATCATTTCAACGATGAGCTTGGCAGGCTCCCCTGCAACTACAAGATCGCCCTTGATTCGGACATCGAGCCCGTTATCCGCCCACCGCACCGGGTTTCCTTCGCGATGAAGGACAAAGTCGAGTCTACCCTCCGCGAGATGGTGACCATGGGCATTCTGAAGGAGGTGAGTGAGCCCACCCGGTGGGTCTCCACTATGGTTGTTGCAGCAAAGAAGGATAAGAGCGAATTACGGATCTGCATCAACCCAAAGGACCTGAACTTGGCCCTCAAGCGCCCGCATTACCCCATGCAAACCGTTGAAGACGTTGCTGCACAAGTCGGTCCGGCCACTGTGTTTTTGGTTCTTGATGCCATGAGCTCGTTCTGGCAGATACTACTCGATGAGCAGTCTTCATACCTGACAACATTCAGCACACCCTTTGGCAGGTTCGGCTTTCTCCGCATGCCTTTCGGGATCAACTCTGCCTGTGAGGTATTCCAAAGGACAATGGAACAACTGTTTGCCAGGCTCCCGTGTGCCATCATAGTTGACGGCATCCTGGTCTACGGGAAGGATGTCGCCGAGCACGATTTCAACCTCCGCCGAGTTCTGGAACGGGCACGGGAAATCAATCTGAAACTGAACCCGAAAAAATGCCGTTTCCTTGTCCCAGGGGTCACCTATGTGGGGCAATCTTCACATCATCGGGGCTGAAGCCCGACCCACAGAAAAAATCCGCTATCTCCACTACAACATTTCCTGGGCATGGTTAATTACCTGGGGAAATTCATCCCAGACCTAAGCGAGCTGAGCGCACTCTTAAGAGACCTGGTCAAAAAATACACTACCTGGGCCTGGTTCCCACAACATCAAAAGGCTTTTGACATTCTTAAATCCAGGTTAGTCAGCGCCCCATTGTTCTCACTTGTGATGCTTCCAAGTTCGGCCTAGGGGCCGTCTTTCTGCAGCTACACAACGGCCTACAAATGCCCATGTCTTACACGTCCCGAACGATAACTCCCGCCGGACAGCGTTATGCCCAGATCGAAAAGGAGCTGCTGGCGGTTGTCTTTGCCTGCTCGAAGTTCAAGGACTATATTCTGGGCACCTGCTTTTCCATTGAGATGGACCACCAGCCTCTGGTTACCATCCTTAACAAGCCCATACACATCGCCTCTTCCAGACTACAGCGCATGATGCTTCAGCTCCAACGATTCACATTCACCATGGTTTATCGCAAAGGCAAAGACATGTTTGTTGCCAACACGCTGTCACGGGTGCCACTCGCATCCGCTAAACGTCACCCCTACGAGGCGTCCGACCTGATGGGTCTCAACATTAATTTCGTGCCTGCTAAACAGATGAAGTCCCTGGTCCAGCACACGGCTGAAGACGCTTCACTACAACAGCTTGCCGTGGTGATCAAGCGGGGCTGGCCAGACCGTTGTTCTTCCCTGCCGGCCGCGGCGGTGCCTTTCTTTCTGGTTCATGACGAGCTCGTGCTACATGATGGCGTAATTGTGAAGGGGCACAAGATGGTGGTGCCCGCTGTGCTGCATGACCAATACTTCGAAACCACGCATCGTGGCCATCCCGGGGCCGAGGCCACTCTGTCCGACTTGCTGCCTACACCCTGCTTGGTGTGGGGTTGGATTTGCTGTCTGCATGCTGCCTGGAGTGTTGTGAGGATGGATTCGCAGCCTGCACTCTGCTTGGAGTACTGTGAAGTTTGATTTGCTGCCTGCACTCTGCGTGCCGTGCTGTGAGGTTTGATCTGTTGCCTGCAATCCGCTTGGAGTGCCGTGAGGTTGTATTTGCAGCCTGCACTCCGCTTGGAATGCTGTAAGGTTTGATTTGCTGCCTGCACTCTGCTTGGAATGCTGTAAGGTTTGATTTGCTGCCTGCACTCTGCTTGGAATGCTGTCAGGTAGGATTCGCTGCATGCACTCGCTTGGAGTGCTGTGAGGGTGGACTTGCTGCCTGCACTCTGCTTACTGTGAGGTTGGACTTGCTGCCTGTACTCTGGGTGGAGTGCTGTGATGTTGCACTTGCTGCCTGCACTCTGCTTGGAGTGCTGTGGGATTGGACTTGCTGCCTGGACTCGGCTTGGAGTGCTGTGAGATTGGACTTGCTGCCTACACCCTGCTTGGTGTGAGGTTGGATTTGCTGCCTGCACTCTGCTTGGAGTGTTGTGAGGATGGATTTGCTGCCTGCACTCTGCTTGGAGTGCTGTGAAATTGGATTTGCTGCCTGCACTCTGCATGCCGTGCTGTGCGATTTGATCTGCTGACTGCAGTCCACTATGAGTGCTGTGAGTTTGGATTTGCGGCCCGCACTCCGCTTGGAATGCTGTGAGGTTGGATTTTCTGCCTGCACTCTGCTTGCAGTGCTGTGATGTTGCACTTGCTGCCTGCACTCTGCTTGGAGTGCTGTGGGATTGGACTTGCTGCCTACACCCTGCTTGGTGTGAGGTTGGATTTGCTGCCTGCACTCTGCTTGGAGTGTTGTGAGGATGGATTTGCTGCCTGCACTCTGCTTGGAGTGCTGTGAAATTGGATTTGCTGCCTGCACTCTGCATGCCGTGCTGTGCGATTTGATCTGCTGACTGCAGTCCACTATGAGTGCTGTGAGTTTGGATTTGCGGCCCGCACTCCGCTTGGAATGCTGTGAGGTTGGATTTTCTGCCTGCACTCTGCTTGCAGTGCTGTGAGGTTGGACTTGCTGCCTGGACTCTGCTTGGAGTGCTGTGAGATTGGACTTGCTGCCTGCACCTTGCTTGGTGTGATGTTGGATTTCCTGCCTGCACTCTGCATGCAGTGGTGTGAGGTTGGATTTGCTGCCTGCACTCTGCTTTGAGTGCTGTGAGGTTGGACTTGCTGCCTGCACTCCACTTCGAGTGCTGTGAGATTGCATTTGCCACCTGCACTGTGCTTCAAGTGCTGTGAGATTGAATTTGCAGCCTGCACTCCGCTTCGAGTGTTGTGAGATTGGATTTGCTGGCCTGCACTGAATGATGACTTTTGAGGTTATATTTTAAGGGTCATTCACATTATAAACTTTAATAAACGCTTTTTCCACTTGCCATCCCTGCATGTTCTTCATCACAATGGGAAACTAATAGGCAGGAATGGCTGCGCTGTCGGATAGCCACTAAGAGTGCATGGGGGGGAGGTTGTGGGGAGATTGACTGAATGCGTGGGGGGGAGGGGAATGGCAAGGAGCAAAGTAGGTGGTGAAGGGAGGAGGGGTGACTTAGTGAACTGCCACCACACCAGCCATGAGTGACTGGAATGCCAGCCCACCAGCCATGGGTAAGTGAACTGCCAGCCCACCAGCCATGACTCACTGAACTGCAAGTCTAAGAATCCATTCAGTACACAATGTCCATACTAGCCCTCTGGAAACCAGTCCCTTCAGCGCACAACACCAATACTAGTGCTCCAGAGATGCACGCAAGGATGAACTTTCCTCCTTCATTGCTTGATCTGTAAAAAGAGATGAAAATGTCTAAAATTGATTGTCTACCCTCTCCCCTTCTCTCTCTCACAGAGACTGTCACCTGTTTTCGGCATAATTCCTGGCGGTTTCTCAGCTGCCAGTCCGCCAGGCCTGAGTTATCGAGCTGCCAGCCTGCCAGGCCTGAGTAACTGAGCTGCAAGGCCTGAGCGACTGGGCTGCCAGGCCTCACTGACTGAGCTGTCAGCACAAGAAACCATTTGGGCTACAATGTCCATACTAGGCCTCTGGAAACCAGTCCCTGCAGCCCACAACACCCATGATAGCACTCCACAACGCCTCCCACCCCCCTACTGGCCAGCAATATTGGAATTGGTGGAGAGGTGGAATGTTGCATTGGGGGACCAGCCCTCCTGTGTGAAGCTGGGACCCAACGGGTCCCACTTAGTTTAGTTTTCATACTAAATATCTGATTAAAAACTTCCAAGTACATAGTTTTAGTCAGATATTCAGTATGAAAATATTGATCATGGATAATGATTTTGATTGAGAGTCGATCTGTGTGGATTTTGAACACATGTCTGTGCAAAACAGCCCTTGTCAGCTGCAGTTATAAACCAACAGAGTAAAATTTATGGGAATTGAACATTCAATTCCTTCAATTTGGCATAGAAATTCATGACAGTGAGATGTAAACATCATGTTATATTGTGAATTCTTGTGTGAATGGGATCAGTTTGTTATTTGGATACTTTGACTATTGAAAACAATTTTTTTTGCCTTTTCTTAAGAATGGGATAGATCTAGATCTAGTTATTGAATTGAGATGAATTTAATTGATTTGATGACACTGATGAATATGATTTTTTTTTTGTTGGGTATTTACTGTTTGTTTTAACATTACAATAATATTAAAGTTCTGATCTTGAGAATATCACATGTTTGAATTTTCAAGGCAGTCTGGGTGTTTATTGCTATTTCCGTCAACAGCTAATTTTGTAATTAGCTACTTAATTAGGTAATTAACTAATTATATACTTTAATTTCAGGCCATCGAAGTAAGATGTATCATATTTGTTTCAAAATGCTTCAATCTATCATAACTGAAAATTTCATTCAGTTCTCTTAATTTTTAAGAAAGTGATGGGCTTTTATGTCAATTTCCGAGTATGAAAATGACTATAACTTTTGTAATTCTGAAGATATGAAAGTGAATTGGGTATAAAATTAAAGTTATTTTTATGCTTTATCTGATGGGATACATTACAGGCTTGATTTTTTAAATCTCAAAATTCTGTAACATTCCTATAGATAGGTGACGCAAAATACTGGAGTAACTCAGCGGGACATGCAGCATCTCTGGAAAGAAGGAATGGGTGACATTTTGGGTCACGATCTTTCTTCGACCTTTGAGTTAGTCCAACATTTTGTGTTTACCTTCAATTTAAACCAGCATCTGCAGTTCTTTCTTACACATACTGTGGATAGGTGACCTTTTGGGTAAAGATCATGCTTCAGACAGAATGGTTTCAACCAGAAACGCCACCCATCCATGTTCTCCATAAATACTGCCTGACCTGCTGAGTTAATCAAGTAGGTTGTGTCCTTAAAAGGTGTACAATCTCAGCAGCTTCAGCAGCTACATCACTATATGAGGCTGGCGAATAAACTAGGGGAGCCCTGGTTGAGACCAAAGATTTAGTTGAGACCCGTGAATCATTGTAAGCCAGCGGTGAGATGCCAGAAGATTGGGGATCGGCCGATGCTGTGTTCTATTAAAAAAAGGCTTGCATAGGAACACCTGCGACCAGTGAATCACGTTGCTGGGGGGGGGGGGGGGAGGGGGTGTAATTCCATAGGGTATTCAACACTGCTCCAATTCCCAGTCCGCAGTGGACCCCGACAGCGTCCCGTGTAATCCGAACGACTCCTGATTGGTGGAGGGAGGGATTGTGTTGCGCCCCTCTCAGATATCCAATGAGAACGTCGTATCAGTAATTATTCATCTCTCAAATTAACCAATAGAATACGTTCCTGCTCCATCCCTCATTAGCATAGGGCGACGGCGCTGTCTATTTAATCCACGCTCCGAATGGGTGGTTATTTCTCTGTTTGAAATCGGTTGAGAAAATGCCCGAGCAGCAGAAAACCGCTCCTAAAAAGGGCGCCAAGAAAACCTTATCGAAGCGAGTGGGCAAAAAACGCAAGAAGTCAAGAAAGCAAAGTTACTCCATCTACATCTACAAAGTGATGAAGCAGGTTCATCCTGACACCGGCATCTCTTCCAAGGCCATGGGCATTATGAGCTCGTTCGTCAATGATATTTTTGAGCGCATCGCGGGCGAGGCGTCCCGCCTGGTCCATTATAACAAGCGGTCGACCATCAGCTCTCGGGAGATCCAGACCGCTGTGCGCCTTCTGCTACCCGGGGAACTGGCCAAACACGCCGTGTCCGAAGGGACAAAGGCTGTGACTAAGTACACCAACTCCAAATAAATGTCCACTGGGTATGGATAAAACAAACAGAAAACCCAACGGTTCTTTTCAGAACCACGTATATTTTCGGTAAAGAGTAGAATTTCGCCGTAATTCCAGTAGACGTTCTGAAAATGTTTGCTTCGCATTTAATAACCTTGGTTCTTCCATATTTAAGTATCTGCAGGCCGGGATATCCCCGGCATAACTACAGAATTCCTCCGCTGGAAAACAACCTAATTATTTTTACACGTAATGCCAATTTGAAGCTGACAACAGTGGTCAATATATTTACGTGCTTCCTGCTAGTCTTTTAATTGTTAATTCCCCCCCACCCCTTCTCGGTGGATTGTCACCTTGTCGTGGTGGAGAAGCTTGTGTGGACCTGAGAGCGATGCCGTCTGGAGCTATGCTCCTGGTAGGGCCACCCATGACGGTAAGGTCGAGGGGGAGGTCTCTGACAAAGAGCAATCCAACCAAGACCTCAACGGTGGAACAGGCGGAGGACGATGGCTGACCTTAGTGGAGCATCACAACGGTTGGGAAGGCGGATGAAGGCTGCAACAGAAAAGGGTCTCCGGTCGTCTTTGATTCGATGCCACTGGATCCTGACCCAGATCTGTCAAGCACCGTGGGGTGGCTGTCTGCACCAGTCTCCCCACCTTAAACAAAGTCACGCATAGGCGTCCTCCATATAGGGAATAACACCCTTGAGACACCCACGATCTCAGACATGGGTGTCTCACCCACAGCCATGACCGAGGGGGGGGTGCCTGAAAAATTACCCACACCCCACCTCGTGTCCTCGGGCATGTCCCACTTGGTGCGTCATTTGCCCGTCACACAGGTGGCATGCAAAGATTTTGTGAATCACAAAATTCCTGGGGTGTCGCGCACGACCACGCGTCACTGCCTACGCCCCATGTCTCACCATGTGCCACGCCCGCGTAATGCATGCGTGCGTCACGCGTAAATGATGTCGCTTAAATGACGCGCAAATAATGCCCGTGGGCCAGGCCCTTAACTGTCCTGAATCCCACGACAAGTTGAGGTGGCATTGAATTTGCGGACTTTTCACAAAACAACTATACAGTAGAGACAAGAAACTCAGCGGGTAAGGCAGCATCTTAGGAAAACGCGGATGGTATCGTTTCTGGTTGAGAACCTTCTTCAAACTACATTAGTTTCATTCGCCGCAGTTTGTGAAACCCGTACATAATCTGCAGCAATTTGCACACAGACCATCCATTACCGTTAATGGACGTTCAGAAACAGTTTATTCTTATTTAGATTTGTAACCAGTTGAAATAAATGTGGTGAACAACATTCCCATAAACTCTTGGGGTGTTAATTTAGATTTAAAGATAATGGTAAGACTCAGGTGTGTGTATATATAGGTAGGGTGGGGAAAAAGCACATTCAAGATAGCTGTGAGCATCAATCGGTTAATAATAGATATCAGTTGATAGTCTATCTCCTGTGATGAGGACGGTGAGATCAAGAAACAATAAGGATATGTAGAAGATGGTCCAAGTGAATTTGAGTGGAGGATGGAAATCAGCCGTGAAGTTAATGAAGTCAGTGAGTTCTGCATGGGTGCAGGAGGTAGCCCCAGCGCAGTCGTCAATATATATATATTGCGAAGATTTTCCTGCGAAGAATGTCCCCTACTCACGATTATTTAAAAAATGCAAAAACCTGAATTCATAATATCATGATTAAATTTAGTTTAATTCCGAGATACAGAGTGGAAACAGACCCTTCGTACAATGACCCCAGAACATTCTTCTTCTTCCGTTTGAGGCAGCAGAGGTTATGTAACGCCCTCCAGGCGCTGTAACGTGTTCAATGTGCTGTTGTCAAGGGCCGTGAGTTTTACCCCTCCACCAGGGGGGCAGAGGACAGCGCAGTCGAAAATGACATGCTGCACTATTTTCTGGTCTGCTCCACACATGCAGGCTGCTGATGAACGCAGCCCCCAATGATGCATGTTGCCATTGAACCAGCCGACCCCTGTACGGAGCCGGTTCAGGGCGACACACTCTTTGCCGGGCAGATCCGAGCCAGATGGGGCTGTGGTGTTCGGTGCAACAGTGAATTGCAAAGGTCGTGTAGTCTGTTCCCAGCTGGTTCTCCATGCTCCTAGTGTGTTGAAACTGGAGCCACAGAGGATCGCTGAATGACTGGAGAAGGGGCGATGAAATGACAGGCATCGACTTCCCAGTTGCTGTGAGTCCTGGGTGAGGTGGTGTAAAGGATCTTTGACGTCCGATGGGGCTTTGCACACCAGCCTGAGGGTGAAGTACTCTCTGCGAAGCTTGGCGGGTGTGATACCTGTGAGCACCGGAAGAAGCTCTGTCGGAGTACGGCGTAGGCAGCCGGTGATGATCTGCATGGTGTCATTGAGGATGGCATCTAGCTTGCTAGTATGAGCATTGCGACACCATGCTGTGTCTGAGTACTCAGCAGCACTGTACACAAGAACACTGGTTTAGAGAATAGATGTCCTGGCACCCCATGACGATCCAGCCAACCAAAGCACGAGGTTGTTCTGACCGAGACTTTAGCAAGGAGCGCTTCACAGAGTTGCTTGTAGGTCAGCTGTTGATCTAGTGTCACCCCAAGGTATGTAGGAATTAGGTTATAGGGTAGGGGTGACTCATTGAGGGTGACGGTTAGCTGGCTTTGAGTTTACTTGTTGTTCGGGTGAAAGGCCGTTGTGGTTTTTGCCACACACAGTTTTAGTCTAGGTATTAATGTAGCCCACAACAAGTTCCATATCCGCCGCGAGCACATCCTCCACGTTTGACCAACTCCTGTCCGAATGCAGTAGGGCCAGGTCATCTACGTATCCATACTGGCGCGAGGTCGTGCATGGCAAATCACTGATATAGAGATTGAAGAGCATGGGGGCCAGTACCGAGCCTTGAGGGACCATTTCTTAGATGTCGCTGTCTGCTATTTTGTCCCGTCGCTGGCCTTGAGTACAAAACTGCGGATGGCAAGGAACCGCACTAAATGGCGGTCAGGAATGGTGTGGAGGAGGTTCAAGATCAGGTCCTGGTGCCACACTGTATCGTAGACGGCGGTGAGGTCCACGAGTGTGATGCAAGCCTTGTGACCCTTTTCAAAACTGCCTTTGATATCATTGGTCACCTTGACTAATTGGTAGATAGTGCAGCATCCACGGCAAAATCCGGTTTGTTCAGCGGGTAGTTGGGGGTGAACGATTGGATTGAGCCGGGCTAGGAGAAGCCGTTCGAGGAGATTATACGGGACACAGAGGAGTGAAATGGGCCGATAGTTCCTTTGATTGTCCGCAGGCTTGTTTGGTTTTGATAGGGCAATGACGGTGGATTTCCACCAGATCTTCAGAATGGACTGACCAATGAGGCAAGAGGAGTAGAACTCACAGAGCCAGGCATTTAGGACCGCAGTGTTTCAGGAATTCTGGGAGGATACTATCAGGACCCTGGGTTTTTCCGCATTTCAATTGAGAGATGGCAGAAGAGAGTTCTGCATTAACACTATCCTACACAAATGTACAATTTTACCAAGGCAATTAACCTATAAACCTGTGGAAACAGGACATTGTTAGCTGTAGGCTAATTACAGATAATGAAACTCACCAGGACGACATTTAAAATAGTACAACGACTAGGGTGGGGGAAGGACGGAGAGAGAGTGGATACAAGGGTTACTAAAAGATAGATAAATCAATATTCACAACACTGGGTTCTATGGACCCAAGCAAAATATGAGATGCTGTTCCCCCAATTTATGATTGGCCTCACTCTGACAATACAGAAGGCCCAGGATAGAAGGGGCAGTGAGGGAATGGGAAGGAGAATTAAAGTGTTAAAGAAGGAACTGCAGATGCTGAAAAACTGAGGGTTTACACAAAATGCTGGAGAAACTCAGCGGGTGTAGCAGCATCTTTGGAGCGAAGGAGAATTAAAGTGCTTGGCAACCGGGAGATTCGGTGGGCCCAGACAAACTGAGTGAAGGTATTCAGCGAAACGATCACCCAGCCTGTTTGTTCTCGCCTGTAAGGATACACAGCTTGAACAACGGGTACAGTAGAGGATGTGCAATTGAACCTCTGCCTAACCTGAAAGGGCTGTCGGGGTCCTGGACAAAGTCGAGGGAGGAGGTATATGGAGAGGAGGGGGTGGTTTTGGGTAGGAAGAGGATGAGTGAACCAAGGAGTTGTGGAGGGCACAGTCTCTGCGGAAGGCGGAAAAGGGTGGAGATGGGAGAGTTTGTGTCTGATACTAGTACTCATCAAAGGTTATAGACGAGCAAGATGCGCCACTCAGTAGAAATCCAATGGACTGGTGTGTAGTACGTAACGGAACGTCACAGCGCCATTTTGGCGGATTGCCTCCCTCTGTGTAATCTGCTCCAAAGCTACAGAGCAGTTGCAAGCAAAGATGATAGCGGAGCAAGATGCATTAGAAAGTTATTAGATTTATTTGTAATATATCTTTACTTATCTCTCGATCTCTCTCTATCCCCTCTCTTCTCTCGATCCCTCTCTCCCTCTCTCCCTCTCGATCTTTCTCTCCCCTCTCTTTTCTCGATCTTTCTCTCCCTCTCTTCTCTCGATCCCTCTTTCCCTCGATCTTTCTCTCCATCTCTTTCGATCTCTCTCCCTCTCCCCTCGATCCCTCTCTCCCCTCTCTTTTCTCGATCTTTCTCTCCCTCTCTTCTCTTGATCCCTCTTTCTCTGGATCTTTCGCTCCCTCTTTCGATCTCTCTCTCCCTCTCTTCTTTCCCCCCTCGATCCCTCTCTCTCCTCTCTTCTCTCGATCCCTCTCCCCTCTCTATCTTTCTCTCCCTCTCTTCTCTCGATCCCTCTCTCCCCTCTCTATCTTTCTCTCCCCTCTCTTCTCTCAATCCCTCTCTATCTTTATCTCCCTCTCTTCTCACGATCTCTCTCCCCTCTCTTCTCTCCCCTCTCTTTTCTCGATCTCTCTCTCACTCTCTTCTCTCTCCCCTCTGTTCTTTCAATCTCTCTCACTCTCTTCTCTCTCCCCTCTCTTCTCTCGATCTCTCTCTCCCCTATCTTCTCTCGATCTCCCTCCCTCCCCTCCTCCCTCCTTCCCTCTCTCTCCCTCCCTTTTCCCCCATTTCCCTCGCATCTTTCCTCCCCAGCCCCCACCTTTGCGTAGTTTCCCTTGCATTGCATTGTACAGCTTCCCTTGTATTGCTTTAACACACACTGTGCCCAAAATTACAGGCACACACAAACACACATTCATATAAATATATGGTGGGACAGATAGAGCTTATTAAGATCTTCTTACAAAGACCATTATGTAATTTATTTCTATCCTCTTTTGGGCCTAAGACATAGCAGGGCTGCCAACTCTCACACAGAGGGAAGGGAGGGAGAGAGGGGAGAGAGATAGATCGCGAGGGGAGAGAGAGCGATCAAGACGGGAGAGAGGGTGATCGAGAGAAGAGAGGGAGATAGCGAGAAGAGGGGGGGATAGAGAGGGATTGAGAGGTAAGTAAAGATCTATTAGAAATATAGCTAATAACTTTCTAATGCATCTTGCTCCTCTATAATCTTTGCTTGCAACTGCTCTGTAGCTTTGGAGCGGATTACACAGCGGGAGATCGTGAGACAAAGATTATAGAGAAGACTAGTTTCCCAATGATGTAGATGCCATAGTCGACGCCATCTCTGGTCCGCTATATGGCGTCGACAATCACACATGTGATACTACGCCTTTTCCACTGAGTGGCGTATCTTGCTCCTCTATAATCTTTCGTACTCATGGAGTTTTATTTCATGAGATCCTGACCGCTTTCTGTTAACCACAAATAATAGTGTTGTTCGTACTAAGTGGCTCTGAAAAGAGCCTTTGGATTGTGTTGTGGTGAAGCAGGTTTTCATTTGCAGCTGGTGTATTTGGTGGCCGCTGTTGTTCCTTCAGAGATAGCGTGCTTGGACAGTTCCCCGGGCAGTAGAAGGCGTAATATGGAGATCTAGATCTTCCGAGAATAGATGGTCTGCCGTTTGCTAAGACGGGAAGCCTTAGAGGCGATGCGCACAAAAATGTCGTCGATGAAAGAGTTTTCGATACTCATGGCTGAGGAAGCAATGCCCGTATTCATGTGTACCTGCTTTAGCACTTTCTAGATATAAATACTGTAGCTCTGCCTCCTTATTAATCTATGTTTCTTTTCACCTTTACGGTTCTTTTTGTGGCTGCTTTCTTTGCACTTTTTTTCGGCGCTCTGCCCTTTGATATCAATTCAGACATGGCCTGAGATGGTAATTGCGCTGGAAGGGTGTTGTGGGTAAATAGGGTGTCTATTTAATAGACTGTATGCATGTGAAGCATTTATATTGGTGGACAAGTTCTAGTTTTGACGTATCCAGTGCGAGCTGTGCAACAATTGGCATCAATTGGCCAATCAGTAACGTCCTCAATATTTCATGCAAATATCAACTGTAAGCACACAAGAGACATCAAATCCACGTGACCGCTATTCTGAGATACTTTCTGCTTTGCTTTCTGCCACATTCAAAGCGCTCTTCATTGCCCTCAACCTTCCATTAAAAATTATAATTGGCGTTGTATTCACTGGGGAATTTATCAACCGTGCTGAAGAAATTTTTTTTAAAAACAGATCCGATTGTTACAGATGCTGGAAAGTGAAATACCATATAACAAAAAATAGGGAAGTTGCAAGGCAGTCGGGTCATGACCCATGACCCGTACTGTTGCTACGCTACGCCAACTGGAGTACACGTGATGAACTGCATTGTTTCCAGCGTAGCGGACCTGTTAAAACCCGCCAAAATTATCAATTTGTGCGCTGTAAATAATTATGGAAATCGGGATAAGCGCGAGAGACATTTATCCTACTTCAGAATTCCAAAAGTGAGGAGAAATGACGGTATATAGAAGTGAGAGCTGAAGGGACAACAACAGCCAAAGTGCTTGGCGAACATTGGCCGTGCAGATATCGAGATTTAAAATATTGGGAATTATTGCGTTTGCTCACTGCATTTCATCAACTGTAAGGCATTATTTGTGTTTTTTCTTGATTCCTTTGGCATCTAAAAAGTTTCAGAAGTGATAAATCTGGTTGTAAAATGTTTTAATCGCCCATGGTTCTGACAGCTTAAACACCCTTTAAGGGTGGGGGGTCAGAGGAACAACTCCAGGACTGTTTGGAGTCTGTAGACTGGGCAATGTTCAGGGACTCGGCAATGGACCTGAATGAATATACCACAGTCGTTACAGACTTCATAAAGAAATGTGTGGAGGACTGCATCCCAACAAAAACCTTCTGAGTGTTTCCTAACCAGAAGCCTTGTATGAACCATGAGATCCGCACTCTTCTGAAGTCCAGATCCCAAGCATTCAGGTCTGGAGATACAGAGGTCCTTCAAAAAGGCCAAAATGGACTTGTGCTCCAAGCTGGAGGATGAGACAGATGTTCATCAAATGTTAGGCCATGTTATCTTAACAGACGCTGCACATAGCTCCACTCCCTAAAATTCGCGATTTTTTGCGTTATAACCGGGTCTACAGGGCGCGGGGCTGGGGCTGGAGCAAAGGCATATGTAAATGAATCCATTCCGATTGGACATATGTGAGGGAGGTAGGGGGGATGGGGAGATGTAGGGAGGGGGGGAGATGTAGGGAGGGGGGGAGATGTAGGGAGGGGGGGGAGGGTGGAGTGGGCGGGTGCGATGCCGAGTGAGGCTGCCAGGCGTCCGCCGTCAAGACGGTCGTACACATCTTCACAACGTCGTATGCAGCGTCTTGACGGCGTACGCAAAGTCTTGATGGCGTAAGTCTTGATACGCAAAGGTGAGAGCAGACTTTACGATGGCCGTGTAGAATTGGACCATCATTGCCTGTGGCAGATTGTGCTTCCTCAGCTTCCATAGGAAGCACATCCTTTTTGGCGGTGGAGTCGATGGTAGCCCCCCACTTAAGGTCCTTGGAGATTGTGAGATATAAAAAAATCACAAATGCTGTTTGAGACAAAGTCAGCAAAGAAGCTTTTATTAAGAGAATATTCTGCAGAATAGGTGCCTCTCCTTTGCTGTCCCCTAGAGGCACACCGAGGGTCGGGATGTATTCTATCTTTATACATTTCATTACATTATAGCCACACCCTCTTTTCTCACCATTTTGCCTCTTTTTAATTATAACATAAAGCCCACATTCCCACGAGAAAGTCCAGGAACGCCTCGGAACATCTCCTGACGTCAAAGGCTTATACTGAAGTTTCTATCTGCTACTTTTTATCTCAAAGTTCTCTCTGTGCTCTGTTCTCTCTGTCGTTACTTTCCATCTCAAAGTTCTCTCTATCTGTCGTGACTTTCTATCCCACTAACAGTCTGGCTTTGTTGAAACCTTATTTCTTTCTAAGCTACATTTTTTCTATTCCTAGTTTAAATCAACCATGTCTGTTAACCCCTTTTCTCACAGAGATGATAGTTCACAGGAACTTAAAAGACCACAGATGTGACTGTGGTGTTGTTGATGGTGAGTGGGTGAGGGGAGGGGGAGCTCTCCTAAAGTCTACAATCAATTCCACTGTCTTAAGAGCATTGAGCTCTAGGTTGTTGCTATGGCACCAGGATGCCACCTGTGACACTTCCTGTCTCTAGGCAGATTCCTCCCCATCCTGGATCAGTCCAATCAGGGTTGTGTCGTCTGCAAACTTGAGAAGCTTGACAGAGGTGTCTGTGGAGGTGCAGTCATTGGTGTAGAGGAGAGGAGAGAGTACGCAGCCTTGTGGTGCTCCTATGCTGAGTGTTTGCGGGTCCGAGATGTGCTTTCCCAGCCTCACATGCTGCTTCCTGTCTGTCAGGAAGTTGGTGATCCACTGACAGAGGGGTTCAGTTAACTCGGAAAGTATGAAGTGAAGTAGCTCTGGCACAATGGTGTTGAATGCAGAACTAAAATCAACAAACGGGATCCTCGCATAGGTCCCCTGGCAGTCTAGGTGCTGTAGGATGAAGTGCAGGCCCAGGTTGACTGCATCATCCACAGATCTATTGGCCTGATTTGCAAACTGCAGAGGGTCCAGCAGGGAGTTTGTGATATTTTTCAGCTTGGTCAGCACAAGCTTTTCGAGTACCTTCATGACTACAGAGGTCAGTGCGACAGGCCTGCAGTCATTAAGACCAGTAATCCTTGCCTTTTTGGGTGCAACCACATTAGGTAGTAAGGAAGGTAAATGCAATGCTAACATTTATTTTGAAAGGGCTAGAATACAAAACAGGGAAGTAATACTGAAGCTTCATAAGGCACTGGTCAGATTGCATTTGGAGAATTGTAAGCAGTTTTGGGCCCCATATCTCAGGAAGGATCTGCCAGCGTTGGAGAGTTTACAGAAGAGGTTTACGAGAATGATTCCAGGAATGATCGGGTTAACATATGATGAGCGTTTAAAGGCACTGGTCCTTTACTTGCTGGAGTTTTGAAGGATGAATGGGTACCTCATTGAAACTTACCAAATAGTGAAAAGCCTGGATAGAGTGAATGTGGAGAGGATGTTTCCACTGGTGGGAGAGTTTAGGTTCAAAGGGCACGAAGTGCAACAGCAGCGACTCGCCTGTGGCCCCATCGGTTGGCAACCCAGCCAGCTGTCCGACCTTCGGATCTTTGCTTACCACCGGCACTTCCACCTCTCCTTCTCATGGCCGATCATCTGTTCATGAGTTGAATGGGGTGCCGGATTTTGCACGCGACTTTGCGTGGCCCGGGACAAAACTCCTCAGCTGGCCCGCTGGCTGGGCCCAGTCCAGAACCCGAGCCAACTCATCATTCACCCAGCCACGACAGAGCCGGCCTTTTGCCGTCTATTTTTTGTCCCTTGAAATTTGTCCCTTATTTGGTAGTGAGAATGTTGGCAACCCTGTGTGCGTGCTCCCCCCTGTCTCCCACTCGCATCTGTCCCCTTTATCCACATTACATCCCGCTCCCTGTTCCTTTGGAGGGGAGGATAAGAGTTTTACACATCAATTATGAATAAAGATAAGAATTTATACACAGTTTTTTCAGCTAGCGCTTTGTTCACTTTTTCTTTATGTTGAATGACCTTTGACAAATTCCATTATTCATTGCCTTTTTCAGAATACAAACTCGCTTATTTGGATATTAAATGACAGGATTCTTCCCCGCCACGTTGCAAAGAGTGACCCACTGCCTGCTGTGATTGGGCAATTTGGTGCAACTGAACAAGGATTAATCAATTGGAATCAACGATTTCTCATCCTTCATTTGCATACTGCTGCCTCCATCAGAGAGGCGACGGGTGGCACTTGCATAATATTTCATCCGGATATTATTTTGAGTTAGGCAGGCATGAAGGCTTTGAAATGCATATCGCTGTTTCTATTTCCACAATTGCTTCGGCAGCGAGTTCCAAAGTCGTTATTTCAAGGCAGGCCTCGAAGAAAATTGCCTTGAACATGAGCAAGGAAAGCGACAAGAAACACAGGAATAGCAGGAAGGAGAGTATCAGTATCTACAACTACAAGGTGCTGAAACAGGTCCACCTTCAAGTCCTCCAAGGCCATGAGTCTCATCAGCTCATTCACCAACGACATTTTTAGAGCATTGCTTCTGAAGCTTCCTCTCTGGTGCATTACACCCGCCGCCAGACCATCTCTTCCTGGAGGTCCAGACTGTCACCGTCCCCTGTTACCCGGGGAACTGGCGAAACACGCCATCTCGGAAGGGACAAAAGCAGTTAAAACATATACCAGTTCCAAGTGGAGACCATCAAAAGCTGCCATTAAATGCCAAACTGCTCTTTTAAGAGCCACACAAATGTTGTAAATGAAGACTATAATTGATTCATTGCTTTGTTAGCGTCAAATTGTTGATAAATTGGCTATAATAAAAATTAAACCACTGAAAATTACAAAGCCCTGCTGACAGTCCGATCAGGCAGTGTTCGAAAAGAAACAATCAACGCTTCAAGTCATGACCCTTCCTCGGCCTTTCAATTTGAAGTATCGAAAATACCATCAATAGAATCTAAATCTGTTTTATTGTCATATGTCCCAGAAGGGACAATGAAATTCGTACTTGCTGCAGCACAACAGAATATGTGAATATGTAACCATTGTCCATAATGGGACAAGAGAAAAAAAGAAAAAGTTCAATAAATAACAAATTTAGAGCAATAATAATAGTCTTTTGCAGTTCATAACTCAGAGCTTATTCGTTGTTGTGTTTGATAGCCTGATGGCTGTAGGGAAGAACCTGGACGTTACAGTTTTCAGGCTCATTTACCTTCTTTCTGATGGCAATGGTGAAATGAGTACGTGGCCAGGATGGTGTGGGTCTTTGTGTTAAAGAAGGAACTGCAGATGCTGGAGAATCGAGGGTTACACAGAAAGCCGGAGAAACTCAGCGGGTGCAGCAGCATCTAAGGAGAGAAGGAGATAGGCGACGTTTCGGGTCGAGACCCTTCTTCAGACTGGTCAGGGATCAGGGAAACGAGAGATATAGACAGTGATGTGAAGAGATAAAGAACAATGAATGAAAGATATGCAAAAAAGTATCGATGATAAAGGAAACAGGCCATTGTAAGCTGTTTGTAGTGTGTCTTTGATGATTTTGGCTGCCTTTTTGATGCAGCGACTGCGACGGTGGGGAGTTCAAAGCCAGTGATGGACAGGGCAGCGGTCACAACTTTTTGTGGTCCTGTTCGCTCCTGGACGTTCAAGTTGCCAAACCAGGCCATGACACAACCAGTCAGAATGCTCTCCACCGTGCACCGGTGGAAGTTTAGGAGAACCCTCTTCGACATGCCGAATCTCCAAGTCGCTGATGTGCCTTCTTTATAATTGCATCGGTGTGCTGGGTCCAAGAAAGATCTTCGGAAGTATGCACGCCAAGGAATTTGAAGTTTTTGACTATCATCCCATTGATGTGAACAGGATTGTGGGTCCTCATCCTTCCCCTACCAAAGTCCACAATCAGTTCCTTGACCTTACTGATGTTGAAAGCCAGGTTGTTGTGCTGGCACCATTTGGTCAGTCGATCGATCTCACCTCTATACTCTGACTCGTCCCCATCTGTGATGTCGGTGGTGAACTTGATAATGGAGTTCGCACCAAAGATTATAGAGGAGCAAGATGCGCCACTCAGTGGAAATCCAATGGACTGGTGTGTAGTACGTAACGGAACGCCACGGCCGCCATTTTGGCGGATTGCCTCCCCATGTGTAATCCGCTCCAAAGCTACAGAGTAGTTGTAAGCAAAGATTATAGAGGAGCAAGATGCATTAGAAAGTTATTAGATTTATTTGTAATAGATCTTTACTTACCTCTCGATCCCTCTCTCTCCCCCTCTCGATCTTTCTCTCCCTCTCGATCCCTCTTTCTCTCGATCTTTCTCTCCCTCTCTTTCGATCTCCCTCTCCCTCTCTTCTCTATCTCCCCTCGATCCCTCTCTCCCCTATCTTCTCTCGATCTCCCTCCCTCCCCTCCCCTCTTTCCCTCTCTCTCTCTCTCCCCTCCCTTTTCCCCTGTTCCCCCATTTCCCTCGCATCTTTCCTCCCCAGCCCCTCTGCGTAGTTTACCTTGCATTGCATTGTACAGCTTCCCTTGTATTGCTTTAACACACACTGTGCACAAAATTACAGGCACACACAAACACACATTCATATAAATTTATGGTGGGACAGATCGAAGCAAATCTTTGGATAGAAGAGCATATTAAAATCTTCCTACAAAGACCATTATGTAATTTATTTCTATCCTCTTTTGGGCCGAAGGCATAGCAGGGCTGCCAACTCTCACACAGAGGGAAGGGAGGGAGAGAGGGAAATCGAGAAGAGAGGGGAGAGAAAGAGATCGAGAGGGGAGAGAAAGAGTTCGAGAGGGGAGAGAAAGAGATCGACAGGGGAGAGAGAGCGATCGAGAGGGGAGAGAGAGCAATAGAAAGAAGAGAGGGAGATAGAGAGAAGAGAGGGGATAGAGAGGGATCGAGAGGTAAGTAAAGATCTATTACAAATAAATCTAATAACTTTCTAATACATCTTGCTCCTCTATAATCTTTGCTTGCAACTGCTCTGTAGCTTTGGAGCGGATTACACAGCGGCAGATCGAGAGACAAAGATCATAGAGAAGCTCAGTTTCCCAGTAGACGCCATAGTCGACGCCATCTCTGGTCCGCTAATATGGCGTCGACAATCACACACGTGATACTACGCCTTTTCCACTGAGTGGCGCATCTTGCTCCTCTATAATCTTTGGTTCGCACTATGTCCGGCTACGCAGTTATGGATGTGGAGTGAGTAAAGCAGGGGGCTGTGCACGCAGCCTTGAGGTGCTCCCATACTAATTGTTAAATTAGTCTTCCACAGGTTAAATAGCTACACTTCCATTATTGAAGAAGTTCAACATTTGTTCGGTGTGGAATAATGGGCCATAGGGCCTGTTTCCATGCTGTATGACTCTCTGACCTTATGAGTGGCCGTGGACCCAAAATGTATCTGGGGGACGGGGAGGGGTGATACGTTGATGCCTAAAATGGAAATCTTCATATTGGGTAAGGAAGCAGTAGAGATTGAGACTAGGTGTACCGTCTTTGCAAGAGGAAGTTCGACATGTCCCCAACAACTCTCACCAACATCTCCAAATGTGCCGTAGAAAGCATTTTATCAGGAGAAGTGCATGAGATGTCTTGACAAAGTGAAGGCGCGATGTTCATAGTTTTTGGTTCAATTCATTGTTTTTATTTACAATGGTCAATATAACCTGTCAGAGGAGTAGCGATGGTACAGATCAGATTACCTTTATTGTCATTAAGACCTTTCGGTCTGTACGAAATTTCGTGCCTGCAGTCATACATATATTTAAAGTAACAAAAAGACAAAATAAACACAAATTTAAAATCCACCACAGTGAGTTCACCAAACACCTCCTCACTGTGATGTTGTGTTGGTAAGTGAGTCAGTCCCGCGGCTGAATCCGAGCTCTGCGAACGGGCCGATTCAAACTCCGCGGCCCGGGGCGGGCAAAGCTGCCGCCCTGCAGTTCAGCGGACGCAGCTGTTGTTGCGGGAGCTCCAGAAAATAGGTCACCACCCTGTGACCTGCGAGCTCCCGACGATGTCGTCCACTGGGCCCGAGGCCCGGCCTCGGAAGCCGCGCTGCCACCACCGCCGAAACGCCAGAACACCGCCACAGCTCCAAAGTCAGGCCACAGCTCCAAGTCGGGCCGCTGCCGCTACCGGAACGCCGGAGTGCCGCCACAGCTCCAAGTCGGGCCGCTGCTGCTGCCAGGTCGGGCCAGTCAGGCCACTGCCGCTGCCGCGAACGCTGCCTGCGGCCGTCAGCTCCGCCATTAGGCCTCAGCGCAGACGGAGACATGGGACACGACAAGAAAAGGTCATATCCCCCCGAAGGAAGAGACTAAACCATGTTTCTCCCACACCCCCCCACACTTACACAATCTAATAAACTAACCTAAACTAAAACAGACATAAGTAAAACAATAACAAAAAGAAAAAAAACAGACGGACTGCAGGCGAGCCGCAGCTGCCAGGCAGCGCCACCACTTCCGCATAGTTTTCTTCAAAATAAAGGTACACCAATCTAAATGTGCTTTGAAACCAGAGGGGAAATGGAGTAATACTCTGGGACAAAGATTATATAATCTTTGGTCAGGGACGCGGCTTAGTGTCGTTAGGAGCAGCGGATTGGGCAGCTCCACTAGGGTTATGGGCGTGGCCAACGGGTTGTCTCACCCCTGTCCGCCTTTCGCTTTTATAAACCGTGATCCTGCACAGAGCTGACACTTCCGTAGCGGTGTCCATCAGATAGAGGTGGAGATGGCCGAGATCGTACCCATCAAGGCGGATATTGCCGCCGCTATCCCTCCTGATCTCACCAGCGGTCCCGTTTTCTCGGCCCCTCCCGTCGCACTCGCTACTACCAAGAAGAAGGCGGTTTATCGCCCGCAGAAGGGCGCAGCGGCCGCCGTGGCCGAGCAGATCCTGGAGGCTGTGGCCGCCACCAAGGAGCGCCAGGTTGCCAAGCTGAGCGCCGTAAAGAAAACCGTATCGGCTGCCGGCTACAGGACCGACAAGGTCGGCGCCTGGCCAAACCAGTCGGGCAGCGCATTGGCTAATAAGAGCGCTCCATCTGAGGACGGCACTGACGCTTCCGCGGCCACTCGCCTGGAGCGGGTTAAGGAGCCGAGAGGGGCAGAGGGCGAGCAGGGAGAAGACAAAGATCGGAACAAAAGGAACACCAAGAAAAAAGCGCCTGCGAGGAAAATGGGCCAGAGGAGAGCGGCACGTGTTAAGCCTACCGCCCAGGAAAGGGTTAAACCGGCGGCCAAGAGTCCCCGAAAGCGTACGGCGGACAAGAAAGTGCCCAAGAGACCTGCCTCCAGACCTAGAGGGCGACAACGACGGGTAGCCAGAAAGAGGTAGACAAAAACCGAACAGCCAAACAAAGGCTCTTTTTAGAGCCACCCATACATCTTTATTAGGAGTTACTGTCAATATGGTCATTTATCCCAGATAAATCTTAAGTCGTAGAGACATCGAGCTGTCAGACTTGGTCACGCCCCTCCTCTTTTTCAGCTTTCTCCCGCCCCCACCCCATTGCGATCAGTCTGAAGAAGATTTCATTCGCCAAGTATGTTTTGCAACATACGAGGAATTTCACTGGCCAGGTCAGTCATACAATTAAAAGCAAGACTCAAAAACACATTTTAACATGAACATCCACCACAGTGACTCCTACACATTCCTCACTGTGATGGAAGGCGAAATAAAGTTCAAATCCTTTCCTTATGTTCTTCCTTGGTCGGGAGCCTCGAGCCCCCGTTAACGGGATGAAGTTGACTCCCGTAGCCACCGGCGTTCGGGCCCTCCGTGTCGAGGCGTTCAGCTCCCGCATCGGGGGGTTGTCAGCTCCCCGCGCCGGGCGATCAAACCTCGTGTTGGGGCTGGTCGAACCTTAGAGACTGCGAGCCCTTGCTGGCAAGTCCACAGGCCGCGGTGGGAGCGATCGCAGGCAAGAGATCCGCTCCGATGTTAAGCCCGCGCCCCGCGGTGAGGTTGGCGACAGTCCGAGGCGGCTTCCAGCTCCAGCGATGGTAGACCGGAGAATGTGATCCGAAAAATGATCACATCTCCGGGTAGGTAAGAATATGGAAAAAAGTTTCCCCCACCCCCACCTATTTTCTTTTAACAAACACTAAAAATAACAAAAAGATGAAAAAAACGAACAGGGCTGGCCATCTCCCCGGCGCCCCTGGTGGTCATGGATAGTTCGCATGGATATATCATTCACGCCAACCACGTTACCCAACCGAGATACTCAAATGTATAGCCTGGTTCATATCTCTCCACAACTTTCTAACTACCGTGCCTGTCCAAATATCTTAATTTAAATTCCATGTTGTTGATATAATTTAGGTAACACATCTATTTCATGTTTTCAGGTCATTTATTTAACTTCAAATGAAATAATAAGATTTGTTCTCATTTTATAATTTAGATCTAATCGGCTAACATGGATTGTGTTTGACACCATTATCAATTCATCTTTGTACCAAGGTAATTTGCCAAAGAAGGCAGTGTTTCTCATATGTATACAGACAAAAGATCAGGCCAGATCAGCGAGAGTATCGGTTCCCTCAGAAATAAAGGTGGTCATCGACGTGTGGAGACGTAGGAGATGGGCAACGTCCTGAATGAGTATTTTTGCTCAGTCTATTTATCATGGAGAAAAACACGATGGTCAAGGAGATGGAATGGAGAGGTCTTGTGGATGAGCAGGGTTTAACGTCCAATATCAGATACATCATTTATGTACAATTCACTTAGTAATTGAAATTGCAAACACATTCTTCCCATTTCAAAGTTAAGAAGAACAGTTTTGAGTGGGGACTGGAGTATAAATCCAATGCTCAATGCGAAGAGACAGTTTCCTTGTAGCAACCATGTTGTACAATAAGTAATTTTAGGGTTAAAATTAGGAATAGAGAAGTACTAATCGTTTCCCTCACATTACTCGTTTCCCTGCCATAAAATCCACCGCTTTCATTACCCATAAATACGACTGTCACAATTATTCATATAATGTCATAAATTGGAAGATAATCGAGAAATATACGCAAAATGTTCTACTGAGGAAGATCGGTGTTTATCTAATTTCACTTGATGTGCGCAGTGATAGGTTTGCGCCGAAGGATAAGACACGTGATATGTACTGCCTTGCGTTTCTTGTTGTTCTTCACCCAGGTCCGCATAGTCGATATAAGAACCGATCGAGGCACTCGTTTATTGCATAATCTTTGGTTTAGTGTTTATTCTCGCTTGTGAACCAGCCGTTTGGTGTCCTCGCAAGCAGGAAATGGAGGGGAAGGGGTTGGGCAAGGGCGGTGCAAAGCGGCACCGTAAGGTTCTTCGTGACACCATCCAAGGCATCACCAAACGTCGTTTGGTTCGACGAGGTGGCGTTAAACGTATTTCTGGCCTCATCTATGAGGAAGTGCGTTAAGTTATTCGTGACAACCAAAGTTCCGCTCTATGATCTTTGGTGACAACATCCAAGGCATCACCAAACCTGCCATATGTCGTTTGGCTCGACGAGGTGGCGTTAAACGTGTTTCTGGCCTCATCTATGAGGAAGTGCGCGGAGTTCTGAAGGTTTTCCTTGAGAATGTCATCCGGGATACAGTAACTAACACGGAACATGCGAAACTCAAAGACAGTGACAGCAATGGACGCGGTGTTTGCACAAACGCCAGTGGCGCACCTTGTGGGTTTGAGGGCTGAAAGATAAATCAGAGAATTAATTAGAAAACCAAAGGTTCTTTTCAGAACCACCGCATCATTCTAAAAGACCGTTAACTTAGTTTAACTGCTTTGAACAGGAAGCATGGCAAATTTAATATTAAATTGAAAATTATTATCTATTTACTTTCTTCCTCGACTGGTCACCATCTCCATCTAGTTTATTTTCTTTGTACAGTAACGGTAACATTTCACGTTTTCCCAATTCTACAGACTAAAATCTAACAAACCACGATAATTTCAGAGATTATTATAATAATAATAATGACTTTATTACGGACTCAAGGTCCAGACAAGGGGCAACATTACATTAAAAATGCATTGCATATCAAATATAAATATATATAAAATCATGGTAAATCACATAAAAACATAATTTATATATTTAAAAAACCCACAATACTTAAGTTAAAAATCCAGAGTAAAAGATGATCAATGTCGTACAACGAGACAACGATACCAGTGCCTCCACAGCTAGGATTCGTAGCGTGTAGTGCTAACCCTTATGTTTGTCAAGGCCACAATAAGCACATTTTTAGAATCATTTATCCTGCAAATGAATTTATACATGTGGTGTCTTAGGATAGCTTCATAAGTACTGACTCCTGCAGCCACAAACATATTACTGGCACTACACCATCTTGGTTGCCTTAGCAGTGTTCTCATGGCATCGTTATATGCCACCTTTAGTCTCTGCATACTTGTCTTTAAATAGTTCGACCACAGGTGCGCAGTGTAGAGGGGTGTGCAGTATGCTCTAAATAGCGACATCTTCACCACATCTGCACATGCGCCAAATTTACGCAAGAGGATATTCGCCTGTATATACGTTGCCTATAAATATCCTCATCATCTGTCATTTGTTCTGTAATAATATGCCCTAGATATTGTGTCTTATTACAGACACTAAGATTGTTGTCAGAAAATTTAAAATCAGGATATTTTAGGCTTTTATCCTCTTTGGTTCTACAGACCATAACAGCACTCTTACTAGCATTATATTTAATGTCATGTTCCACACCATACACGGAATATGTAGTAAGGAGCTGCTGGAGACCAGCGCTAGATGGACTAAAGACCACAAGATCATCTGCATACATAATATGGTTCACTAAAATATTACCAATCATGCACCCAGTGTTACAGGCTTTCAATTGTTTAGACAGATCATCAATATATAGATTAAAAAGGACTGGCGACAAAATTCCCCCTTGTCTAATGCTATTGCCAGCCCCAAATGGGGCTGAGACACTATTGCCCCATTTTATTTGCATAGTCTGGTGGGCATACCAGTAGGCCAGAATTCTAACAATGTATTTAGGCACCCCTCTTTGACTCATTTTACCAAACAGCTTTCTGTGATTAACACGGTCAAAGGCTTTGGAAGCATCAATAAAGCACATAAGGATTGAAGAGTTTTAGCCTCTATATTTGTTTACAATCTCCTTTAGGGCATATATGCATAAGTCAGTGCCATGTTTAGCTTCAAAGCCAAACTGGTTATCTGTGGAGTTAACAAACTCATTTATTCTATCTAGCAGAACTTTTTCTAAGACATTTGACAATATGCTGGCTAAACCTATGGGCCTGTAATTATTTCGACTGCCTACTTTACCAGCTTTGTCCTTAATAACCGGCACTAACAGGACAGACAACATTGAGTCTGGTAACAAGCCATGAATCATAAAGCCAGTAAAACAAATAGCTAGGAGTGGAGCTATCCTCATACTCGCATACTTAAGATGTTCAGCAGAGATATGATCCAAGCCACTTGCTTTGTTGTTGGACAGCTTGTTCATGGCATGATACACCTCATGTGACATAATCACCATCGAGTCATTACTCTCAATATTGTCCACCCTATACGTCACCTTGGACACAGTTGAATAAAGTGCTATAATGTTGTTGCCATAACTCCGCCATATTAGCTGTTCCAGAGATTCCATCTACAGTACATGGTAGAGATGTTTTGCAACTGCTAAGAGCTCTCACTTCCTTCCAAAAATCTGTTGCATTGTTACTTAACAGCCTCTCAGTCATGTAATCAGCCCTCATAGCTTGCTCATTTTTACAGATGAAGCGAACAGCATACTTATACTTTGCATTAGTGAGATTCTTGTGCTCAAACACAGGCCCCTGTCTGGGTCTATCTGCCATAGCCAATGCTTTGGTGGCTTCACGGGCTTCAGTATGATACTCAGCTACATACTTATTCCAGCCAGGTCTGATGTTATGTGTCTTATTTTTATGCTTGCAGTAGTGCTTACTGCCTACATATAATGCGCTTACTATATCATTATACATGGAGCAGATATCTCTCCTATGCTTCATATCTTTACAATTAACATTACTACATGTTATTGCATCTTTAGGTAGATGAATATTGCTTAAGGATTTATCTGTATGGGCATAATAGGCTATGATGTCTTCCTTTGTAAGCGTTGACCAGTCCAGTTTTTCTGTTTTAAAGCTATTTCTATCTCTGGATACCACACGTATGTGTTCAACATTTATTGTCATAGCAACAGGTACATGATCAGTCATTGCTGCCCCGTACAGAATGTTCATACACCCCAATGAGGCAAGTGCATCAGCTGTACTAATACAGTGATTCAGCCATGATGTGGTGTGCCAGGCCTCACTATTATAAGTATAGCTATCTGTAGGTAAAAGCTCTTTGCTTGACAATATTAAATTATTATCTTGACAGAACTGAGCCATATGATTGGCAAATAATGAGTTCCTATCTGAGATATCTGCATTCATATCCTCAATGACATATACACTACAATAATTATTGTTTTGAATGAAAGAATAGATGAAAGCAAGTCTATTTAAATATTCATCCTCATTCTGATGGCATTCATAGGGTGTATATACATTCAGGATAACAAATTCCTTATTGTTGTGAGTAAAGTATGGCAATGCACCAGTCAACATCAAGCCGAATCACATTTACTGATGAGTCAAACTTCTTGTTCCATAGAATAGCCACACCATCTGGTTCATTTTCAATGTAATTCATTTTTTCCTTCTCTCCTTACTTGATTTCCATGATGATTGTAATTTTACAGTTCCAGTATTATCTTATTAGATTTTTATACAGTACTTTCTTAGTTTCACAGTCACAATTTAGTAGCACCTTAATTGTCAGATCATTTGTGTCTGGACAGACAGTCTTCCCAGCACTGATCCCATTGGAATTTACCGTACAATTTAGGCAGTGTGAAGATCAAGGTGATAATAAAATAATGGGATTTAAACTTTAAACCATTCATAACAATAATTCATTAAGTCTTTGCCATATCTATTGTACTTGGTGCCTTTGTGCTACTGTTTAGAGTGGTGCTGCTGAAGAAATCTTGGGGAGATGCTGTAAATGGTGCAGTGTGGCCACAATGGTGAACGAGGTGTCATTCAATGGTATCCTCTGATAAAATTACACAAAGGGTTGCAGACACTCAGCAGGTCAAGCAGCATCTCTGGAGAACATGGATAAGCGAGAGTTCTGGTTGGGGACCTTCTTCAGAACGTTCAAGGAAGGATACCCTCAAACGATTTAGAGTATCTTTCCCTGAATAGTTTCACACTTCTTCAATATTGCAGCTGCAGTTACTCAGATGAGTGGACAGTATTCCCTGCACTCTTGATTTGTGGTTTTACAAATTATTGAAGAGCTTTAGAATATACCTGTTTGTTGCAAATTGTCCCTCACATCTCCCTTTTGTAACCCGGGCATCATCATAAAGGCAGCATTTATTGCTCATCCCCACCATCCTTCGAAAAAGCAGGGGTGAGATGCCTCCTTGAACTGTTGCAGTCATTGAACTTAAAGCATAGAACATCACATAGCAGGTACAGGCCCATCTGCCTCCAATATCTGTATGTAACGATGCCAAGATAAACTCAGCTCATTTGCCTGCACATGATTCATATCGAGTATCCAGTGTAAATGTCACTCTCATTTATCAGTTTGTGCTGGATGTCCTAACTGTCTGCAGTCATTCAATGAGGTTGCAAATAACAGCACTGTGATGTATCAGTTACTGAGATAACCTAGCAGCTCCAAAGATACAGCATGGGGGCCGAGACATGCAAGCAGGCCCAACTTGCCGGCCACACGACAGAGGACACCTCACAGGACGCCGCGGCCTACAGATTCAGCGCGAAGTCCTGACGGTCAGGGTCCCTCAAGGAAGGGGTCCCGGCCATCGGAGTGTCAAGGTCGGAGCGAGTCAAGCCGAGGTCGGAACATCAAATTGGGAGTGAGTCGGGCCAAGGACGGAACCTCGACTGCCTCGGTGCGAGTGGCCTCTTGCTTTACCTGGTTGCCCCAGTCTTGGGCAAATGCAAGCTCTTGGTCCGGAATGTCCGCCGCTCCAAGCTCCTCAACCTTCAGCTTCCCCGACCCCTTGGCTTGCTCGGGCTTCCCGGCTCCTCGGGCTCTCCCTCGTCCTCATCCGGGCTTTTGGGCTTCTCCTCGGCTTTGCTCTCGTCAACTTTGGCCGCCTCCTTCTCCTCTTCTTCATCCTCCTTATTCACCTCCTCCCCACCTTCCCCCTTGCCGCTGGCATCCGAAGGTCGGAATTTGAGGTAATAAGAAGCCACCAGGACGGCCAGAAGGGTGAAGACTGACAGATAGGGCTAACGATGGGCTGAATGGTATAATTCTGCTCCTATCACATGGATTTACAGTCATAGGCCATTTAAATTATTCCACCTGAGAAAAATAGATCCAACACTTTATCAAAAATACTTTACTTAATACTTCTTGCAAATACAATCCTTTTATTGCATATGCACATCTATTTGATTATGTATTTTACAAAGGTAGAATAAATGTTTCTTCTCAAAATAAGCAGACATAAAACATATAGTGATGTTGCCCGGTACATTTACTGCACAATAATTTTATTGAGGGCTCTTCGTCCTGTGATTTTAATCTCTTTAATTCAAAAATATTGGTGTATTGTTTATTTTCTTATAATACATGGGTAAATACTTTCCTTTCATTCTTATTAAAGTAAATTGTGAATGTCGTGGATTTTATTTCTAGCGTATATCTGTGAATATCTTGTATTATATCTAAGCTGAATGCATTTATGAAATTCAGTAAATTCATTCAGCTTTCACGAAAGCAGTTGGGCGAAAGTCTACGTTCTCGTCTGTGATTATTGCAACGCCATCTTACCAGCTGTGGAAATCACCTTTCCTTCAAATCTGTGTGGAAATGCAATTGAATGCTAATACAAACGTGTTGACTGGTGATTTTTCTGAATTAGCTCATTCGTCAAAATGTAAATCTTTGATTGGTTATCTTAGAATCCGTGGGGAGGGAATTTATGCAAATTACATCAGTTAATTCACAATCGCCAACTGTTACCACGGTAATATTTGTATTTTCAAACATCCCACAAAATTTGTATTTAAACGTTTTTAAACCGTTACTGCCCCAGCACCATTTAAACAAATCTTATACTTCCAGATAGCAGCCTTTGCTATAAATAAACCCTCATAATGGAGACCTCATAATTATGAATCATAGATAGGATAGACAGAAGTATTTTTCCCCAGGATGGAACTATCAAAGACTACAGGCTTTAAGGTGAGAGAAAGTTTAAAGGAGGTGTATGGGGTAATCTTTTTCACACAGAGAGTGGTGTGCAAAGATACGCTCCTCTGGTATCTTTGGTGGTGTGCCTGAAACGCTTTGCCAGGGGTGGTGGAGCAATTCATTTTCAATCAGATCGGGTTACTGTTTGCCTCTCCATGAAAATAATCGCAACGCAATGTAAGTATCCGAAACGTGGAATAATGTGCCCTGTAATAAATTGAATTATGGCACCGAAAATTAATAATTGGTGTCGTTATTTCTGCGTTGTTCTAAACTCTGGCCATCTTCCCACGATGTTTTAACACCCAGTCCAAATTAAAGATACTCGAGTATCTTTGGTCCAAATGCCTCTGACCAAAGATTATGCCTCTGACCATCTGCGGGACGCTGTCCTGTTGGAGCATCCACACAGTCGTCATCGGCATCCTTTAATCTCATTGGTTAAAATGTGACAAGGATACAGCTTTCTCATTGGCTGCGACACTGCAGTTTTCAGCAATGTCATTGAGTATATTTCGATCCGTCCACGCAAATGAGATGTCCGGTTACTCAACACACGGTTAGCTGTTGGATGATTTGAAATTTCAAACCTGCAAATGAAACCGTCAATTTCAGAAATTTTACTCACATTAATGGCCTTAAAATATCCTAAAGATTGTTTATTGGGACAATTTCAATCTGAATATTTGATTGACTAGGATTTTTTTTCTGCTATCCTGTGAGTTGTATTGTACAATTTTGAATACATTGTACACTCTAGAAAGCTCTTAATTCATTTTTACCTTTCTTTCTGTTACAAAATATTAGTGTAACATCATTGTTCAATTTTTACTTGTTTCTTATTTAAATCATTTCATTCAACAAGGTCACCAATATTTAAATGAATGGCTCAGCTGGCTACGTTAAATTGGCTGCAGCAAATTATTTGCCTTTAACTTCTTCTCTTCAACTGTTGATTAGTTGTGTCCATAGAATAAAGTGACGAACAATGGAGAACATTCTCTGTATACTGTGGGAGTCCATGTGATGATAATATTATTTAATTTACGTCAAATCAAGCTTATTGTTGGCATTCAGGTACAAATGAAAACTTGTTTACAGCAGGGTGACAGGCACATAGACCAAGATAAACGCACACATATGTAAATCATACATAATTAGCACATGAAAAGTCTGGAAGACGGTCTGCAAGAAAAATGTTAAGCAAAACCAAGGAATTGCAATATCTTAAGTGGTCAAACTCTTGTTAAGTTATTCGAATGGAAAGTGATTTTGAAGGAAAATTGGCAAGTAGATAATTTGCTGCATGTAGTACACTGCTACCCTGATGTTTGTGCTGCCTTTACAACTCACTGTGACACAGGACACCAACCTGTGAACCATCCACGCCAAGTGGATCACCGCCTTCCCAAGGACATCCATTTGGACCGGCGCATTCACATTCTTTGGGTCTGTCGATTTGACTAAAAATAACCCAAAGTCTCTTCTAACAACGGCAACCCAGCTGCAAGGTGATGAAACCTAAATTGCATTATCCCAAGATTAGTACCACAAAATATGATAGAAATGCAAGTCAGTTATCCAACATGTGCAATTATTCTGCAACACCCATTTGATTCTACACAAACAGACACACGCGTCTGTTGCCACTATCATCTAATATTCGTTGAAGTACTTTATATTCATGAACTGCACTGAATAGTGTTTTTGGTGAGCCCAGGTTGGCTCTTATTCCATAAGTGATTCACAGCCATGCCTCCACAAACACCCCTTCGTCCACAGTGAACTTTCATTATGTTGTCAGGGTGAAAGAAGTTTCCAGACCATCAGTTGCCAGAAAATCAGTGGTGGATTGTACTTCTTCTTACGTATGGCATGCACAGCGTAAAGTTGTAGGACAACTTGTTTTATTTGATTGTGCACGGCGGGTTGATTGCATTCATCGAAACAGGGCAGACCATGTGAAGGTTGCAATCTTCCGCACCGGTGGACGTGTATAGAGGCTGAGACTACTCACAGTCTCCTCATATTGCAGTCGCCCCCATCCCAGGAATCAGTCTTGTGAATCTTTGCTGTGCTCCCTTGAAAGCAACACCGGCTGGCGCCACCAGCAGTGGCTGCCTCGCCAGCAGTATGTCTGTCCTTTCTTCTTTTTGTTATTTTTAGTATGTGTTAAAAAGTATGTTTTAGTGTTACTTGGTTTGTTTTATGTGGGGGGGGTTGTGGGAAACTTTATTCAATCTCTTACCTCGACGGATATGCGATTTTTGTCCGTATTGTATCTCCGTCCTCACTGCGGCCTAATATTGTGGAGTGGTGCGGCCTTTCCTGGAGACCGACAGGCTCTCCAAGCCGCAGGAGTCTGCGGAACATTAACTCCTGGGGATCGAAATTCCAACCGCGGGGCCTGTCAACTTTAACATCGTGAGGTTCGCGGTCTCTGGCAAGAGGAGGCCAACTTAGGTAGTTGAGGCCAGTTCATTGGCTATATTTAAGAGGGCATTAGATGTGGCACTTGTGGCTAAAGGGATCAGGGGGTATGGAGAGAAGGCAGGTACGGGATACTGAGTTGGATGATCAGCCATGATCACATTGAATGGCGGTGCAGGCTCGAAGGGCCGAATGGCCTACTCCTGCACCTATTTTTCTATGTTTCTATGTTTCTAACTCGGGAGCTCAAAGAGAGTTTCAACTGCCCCAATGCGTGAGTTACGATACCCCCGATGCGGGATTTTCAATCGCCCCGATAGGGGCTTGGATCGTCGGCTGTGGCGGGTTTGATCGTCCAGACTGCGGGAGAACAAGAGGAATAAGGTGAACTTTATTGCCTTCCATCATAGTGAGGAATGTGGAAACCACTGTGATGGATGTTTATGTTAACTTATGTCGTTGTGTGTCTTGTTGCTTTTCACTTAGTATGGCTCAAATTTTGCTGTACCTTAATTGATACATGTGACAATAAACTGACCTTGAAACTTTGACACCTTTTAGAATAGTAGTCCAGCTTTACATACAATAATCAGATATGGTCTCACCGACGTCTCATGTCAGTGCAGGAAGACATTTTTATTTTTGCACTTAAAACTGCTTAAAATACTATTGACTATCTTTACTGTGTGCTGCATCTTGTTTGTTTGATACATTTGAGCATCAACATTTCTTGTTTGTTATTGAAAAATACTTGATATTGTGTTTTCCTCTCATTTTTCCATGTTGTACTGCACCTGCTATCTTACTGTCCACTTGTTCAGCTTGTCCAGTTGAAACCTGCTTTTTTATCTTCCTTGTTATTCATAGTAAAGTTTGACCCCAGCTCTCACCGTCAACGCTTCAGACATCGCGGTGGGCACTGTTCTGGAGCAGCGGGTCAGCCGGCAGCTTTGGCCCCCGGAATGTAAGCACAGCGCATTCGACAGGGAACTCCTCACGCTCCACCTAGCGATCAGGCTTTTCCGCTATTTCCTCAAGGGCCGCGCTGTTTCCCTGCCTTCACGGACCACAAGCTGCTCACCTTCGCGTTAGGCAAGATAGCCGACCCGTAGTCTGCCTGGCAACAGCGGCACCACGCCTACATATCCAAATTTACGTCTGACATCCGGCATGTAGTGGGGCAACTGAACGTCATGGCCGACACGTTGTCCTGTCCAGCCGTTCCAGCAGATTCGGCTCTGGACCTGGGGGTGGAGTACGTCGAGCTAGCGGCGGCCCAGCAGGCAGACGCTGGCATGGCGGATTACCGCAACGCTTATTCGGGCCTTAAGCTAGCCAAGGTACCTTGAGGAGCCACAGGCGTGTGGGTGCTTTGGGATGTATCCACAGGTAAGGCCCGTCCAGTTATCCCGGCCGATTGGAGGCGGCGGATTTTTGACACTGTTCATAGTCTAGCCGCGCTGTTCATGCCACTTCCGCCCTGGTAGCATCCAAGTTTGTCTGGTATGGGTTACGGAAGCAGGTGGCCGCCTGGGCCCGTCCTTGTATCCCATGTCAGATTTCCAAGGTACAGCGACATGTGCGGCTGCCAGTCCAGGATTTCGCTGTGCCTGACGGCAGGTTTCTGCATATCCATGTTGACCTGGTCGGACCATTGCCGTGTTCGTGTGGGACCACGAACCTGCTTACTATAGTGGATAGGTTTACCAGGTGGGCGGAGGCAATCCCGTTGTCACATACCTCCGCTAAGGCTAGAGCCCGGGCCATCGTTTCTCACTCGATCGCTCGTTTCGGGGTCCGTCCAACATCACCAGTGACGGTGGGGCTCAGCTTACCTCGTCCCTCTGGTACGGTTTGGCGCAGCTACATGGCGCGCGTCTACATCAGACAACCGCTTATCATCCGGTGGCGAATGGTTTCGCTGAGCGTTTCCACAGGCACATTAAGTCGGCGTTGAAGGCTCGGCTCACCGGCCCCAATTGAATTGACCAGTTACCCTGGGTCCTTCTAGGCATCAGAACCACGCCTAAGGAGGACAGAGGTCGTCTACGGCTCGACTTCGTGGGTAACCGGGGATTTTCTACCAGCCAACGGAGATCAGGAGGTTTCGGTTTTGGCAGTACTGGCCGACATTCGCGAGCGGGTGCGCTCGTTAGTCCCTGTTCCCACCTCCAGTCATGGGTCGGCTTCGGTGCATATACCAGTGTCATTACAGCATTGTGCTTATGCTTTCCTTCATGGGGACGCTCAACGCTCGCTGTTACAGCGGGTTTACGAAGAGCCGTTCAAGGTGCTGAGGACTGGTACCTCGACTTTCACGTTGGACGTAGGTGGAAGGGAGGAGTTTGTCTCCATCAATCGCCTTAAGCCTGCACACGTGGACGAGGACAGCCTGGTATCACTGGCCACTCCGTGGCGTAGTTGTCGTCCACCGGCCATTTTGTCATCCTCTGCCCCTGTTGTTCCTGGTTTTGTTTCACCGTTGTTACGTCGTTCGTGGTTTTAGCGTCCCCCCGGTTCTGTTTTGCCGGTTCCTATTGTTACGCCCGTTCCGCGTTTGAGGACTGCGCATTCAGGCCGTATGGTTCGGCTACCGGTGCGTTTCCGTACCTCGGATTCTGGGGGGGGGGGGGGGGGGGCATGTAGCAGCACCTGCTCGTGCACGCGAATATCGAACCCTGCGGTCGGAAGCCGCGTGCATGTGACCCGGGAGGGGTTGAGGTTTTCGCATGGTTTTCCACAACCCCGTGTTCAGTTGTTCGACGACCACCATTGTGGCCAGTCGCATGCATTAGACCTGTAACATCAGTGGACTTCAGTGAAACCAATCGCCGTCTCTTCATCCACTAAACGTTAATCGTTCACTTAAAGATTATTCCTTTAAAATTTCAATTATCAATTTAAAATATGACCTCTACAATTGTTTCTACAGATAGATTTAGAACAAAGGATATGTGTAAACAAGGATATTATGGAAATTATTAATAGCAAAAAACAGAGACTCATTGATCAGAAAACAGTCAGTCCATCAAACACTGATGACACCATTTCTTTGCTAATCCTGATAGTCAACAATCAGCTGAGTCATTACGTGAGCCGGGTCATCCAGAGTGCAAGCATGGTGTGTGGTTGGAGTCAAGGTTGAGGTCCGGAACACCAAGGGTCAGGAATGTGGGTGGATCTGCAGATGGAGCCAGGGTACAGAAAGCTTGTCTATTTCTTGCTCCCCTGATTCGTATTGGGTTTACTGGAAAATGTATTATAATTGCTGATAACCTTTTAAGAAATGAACTCAAAGTACATTTGGTTATCAATAGGAGTAACATCCATCTGTCCCAAATATTTACCAGTCAAGCACCACTAAAAACGTAAGATTCAAGAGCATTATTATAAGTACCTGACTCTCACACAGGTAAAGGTGTTAGCATCTTTAATGTTCATTCCAGTATCAGATATGCAGTACATCATACATTCAGTCTGCTGCAACTACTGAATACAGTACGCGGGTTCTTACACTATAAAGCATGCACTAGGCGGATTTACTATTGCTAACCATTCTGATTGGCTATCATGCAATAGCCAATCTACCTCTTCTTGTAGAAATGAAAAGCAACAAAGGCACTTTAAACAATAAGCTGAGGGAATATAGTGGGTTAAACAAAATAGCCATATCTAGTGGGTGGCCTACTAACCCGCCCGGTCCTCGTGCGGGTAGGGAGCTGCCTCGTCACTCTTTCCTTCCGAAAAGATGGGGACTGTGTTTGGTAATGCCGCAGGTTACCCGATGGGCCTGTGGGGAGAGATTGTCGCGGGGGAACTGGGGGTGGACCGATGCGGGGAACCCGGGGTACCGGTTACAACAGGAGACACAGGGGACCGACGCGGGGAGTGAGCGGTGTTGGTCGCAACAGGAGGTGGAATAGCTGCAACAGGCATCGGTTTGAACACGAACGGTGGGGCATCAGGACCCGGAGGCGCTGGACGAGGTTCCTTCACTAGAAAGTTGCGTCTGTAGAGGACACCATCCACTTCGACCAGGTAGGAGCGTGGTTCCTTTGAGGGGCCGTGAATGTGCCCTAGTTTGATATGTCCTTTGTCAGTTTGTCAGCGTACCACCTGTCCTTGCACCAGTGGTTTAAGCGGCTTGCTGGTCTTGTCGTAAAACCGCTTTTGCATGTCGTGTTTAAACTGCACTCACTTTTGAACAGCGGTGGGAGAACGGGCCTGTGACTGCAGCTGTTGCTGGGGACTGGCAGTGGTGGATGCGTCTGGCAAGACATTAGCCGCTGGGAGGGAGAGCTGAGAACGTTGTCCTTTGAAATGTTCCGCAGGTTTAGTAGGTCAAGGTAGACGTTAGATTTTGCAACGTAGGAGCACTCCATGAGTTGTTTAGCGCTCCAAACAACGCGTTCGGCAAGTCCGTTGGATTGTGGGTATTCTGGGCTGCTGGTGGCGTGCTGGAAGTTCCACTGTTTGGCAAAGTTCTTGAACTTTTGACTGGTGAATTGAGTTCCATTGTCAGTTTGAAGGCGGACATGTGACCCATGCGCGGACAGGTGGATTGATAGTTTCTGGATCACTACTTCAGAAGTGATAGTTGGGAGTAGGTCGATTTTGAACCAGCCCGAGTAGGAGTCTACTAGAACAAGGTACTGTTTCCCGTGCCATTCAAATATATCGGCGGCCAGTGAAGACCGCTGAAGGGAGGGAGCCGGCTGGGGCAGGAGGGGCTGCTTCTGCTGATGTGGTGTCAAGCTGTTGCAGATGGCTTTTCGCGTATGTACCTTGTCATCTCGGGCCAGTAGATCATTTCCTCAGCCCATTTTAGAGTGGCCTCCGTGCTGGGGTGGCCTCCGTGGATGTCGCCGTAGTACTCACTCCGCAGAATGGAGGGGATGACTGCCTGGTGGCCTTTGACGATTATTCCATCTTGTAGCACCAGTTCGTCACGAACCAGGTAGTAGCATCTTATTTCAAACGATGTGCTAGACTGTTTGTTGGGCCATCCATTCCTTATGACGGTGGTCAGCAGTTGCAAAGTTTTGTCCGCGGCTGTGTGTTCAGCAAGGCAGCGTAGACGGTCGGTGGGCACGAACGAGACCTTCAGGACTGAATTTCATCTTCTTTGATCGGGTGATATTCGCTGGTAGTGCACGGGGCTCTGGAAAGCGTGTCTGCGATGTGCATGTCTCCCTCTACCTTTCTTATATACAATGCGGAAGTCGAGCCACTGTAGCATCATGCATTGTAGATGGGCCAGGTCGGCATGGATGGGCTTGTTCCAGATGGTGACCAGTGGCTGGTGGTCTGTCTAGACAGTGAAGGTTTTGCCAAAGATTAAGTCTTTAAATTTGGAGCAGGCAAAGACGACGGCGAGCAGTTCCTTTTCGATTTGGTGTCTGTCAGGGTGCTTGATGCATAGGAGACAGACATTATGTCGCCGTCGGTAGTTGTCTGTAGGCATGCTGCGCTTAGCCCGTACTGGGATGCATCGCAGGTGACAGTGATTGGCAGGTTGAGTTTGAAATATGCCAGTGTTGGTGCGCTGGCTAACTGGAGCTTGAGCGTTTCAAAGGCTCTTTAGTGTTGGGTGTACCAGGACCATGCATTGTCTTTGTGAGTCAGTTGTTGCAGAGGGGCAGAAAGTTCGCTGAGGCTGGGAATAAATGTTCCCAGGTAGTTAACCATACCGAGGAACCATTGCAAGCTGGTGACGTCCGTTGGAACTGGCAGCTCGTTGATGGCTGCAGTCTTTAGCGGATCAGATTTTAGTCCATTACTGGTGAACACTTGACCGACGTAGGTGACTTCCGGAACCCGGAACTTGCACTTGAGTGGGTTGAGTTTAAGGTTGATGTCTTTGACCTGGTTTAGTATCTTCTTTAGGTTGGCGTCATGCTCGGCTAAATCACAGCTGTAGATTAGGATAACGTCAACAATGATGGCACTTGGATATTATGCGATCATTTGTTCCATAGTGCTTTGGAAGACTTCGCTGGCCGAGTTGATGCCGAAGGGCATTCTTACAAATCTAGTGGCCAAATGGTGTGGCAAAAGTCGTCAGAGCAGATGATGCCCGGTCCAGTGGTATATGCCAGAAAGAGCTTTTGGCCTTGAGGACCGAGAATACTGTTGCGTTTCCAATTTGCACAGCCACATCCTCAGAAGTTCTCATCGGGTAATGTGGGCATTTGATTGCTGTGTTTAGATCTTTGGGGTTGATGCAAACCCGCAACTCTTCTTTGTTTTTCTTAGTGGTTACGTCCAAAGTGGAGACCCAGTCAGAGGGTTCGCTGACCTCGGCAATGACTCCAATGGAGACCATACGTCTCTTTCCCACATGCCATGGGGAACACGGTGGGGTGCGCGAACCACTGGTGTAACTGTAGGATCTACAGTGATTCTGTATGTCGTGGGCAGCTTGCCAAGTTTGCCGTCGAACAGGTATTTGTACTGGGATGGCAGCTGCTGTGTTGGCTCCTCTGTCAGACAGTCTGTGGACAGCACGTCCAAAATAGACCAGTCCTAAGTCATGGCTTGCACTAATGCCAAGCAGGGTTTCAGAGTTAGGTTGAACGATGTAAAACATCGGGTTTTTTGTTTGTTCATTGACAGTGCATTTCAAATCAGCTTTCCCCAGTGGGTGTAAAACTTCCTCACCTTAGGCATGTAGGGTCAAGGAATCCCTTTTTCATTTGTTCTGTGCTCCTGATCTTGTTGAACTCTCTGAGTGACATTACGTTAACCTTTGCACCCGTGTCGACCTTGGTGGTCAGGGCCTTGTTGTTTATTACCATGGTAACTGCAGGGTCCAGCAGTTTGCCTGAGGAGCATAGGTGAGAAAGCACAGCTGAGTCGTTGTCTGTGTTATTGGAATAATTCCCGTGGGAAGCATCATCGTGTTCCTGGGAGTCGGAGTCAGACAGTTCTTGTTGAAGCAGGTGCAGATTTGTCCTTGAAGTAGTGTTCCCACGAGATCGACAACGTGTAGCATAGTGATTAAGCTTCTTGCAGTTGTGACAAACTTTCCCATGGGCAACGCAGAACTGGCGCCCTCTTTCAGTGGAAATAATTGCAGTTGGGGCATCTCATGGCAGGCACATTAGGGCTTTTGCGAGGCACGTTTGAAAAATTCCGGGATGAGTAGTTAGCAAGATTTACGTTATGCTGCTGTTTGGGCTGGCAGGTTCAACATCTGCGAGCTATACAAGGATGCTATACACTTCAAGAGTGTGTGAATCGCTTATTTACATGGTGTTAGAAGTGGGATGATACCTGCGTCTCCCGTCTACTGGGTTTTATTTCTTTCTTTTGATTTTGTGCCTACTTGTGTTTAATCTCTCCAGCCATGGCGTCTTCTTGCAGAAAGCCCGCGCAGCTCGTCTTTGATTCTGATATCTCCGAGCGCTGGGCCACGTTTGAATTTGATTTCGCCCACTTTGTCAACGTTGTGCACTGCACCGAACCTGACTCCGTTAAAGCCTCCCTCCTCCTCAACCTTGTCGGACCCGATGCCATGAGGAGGGCAAGAACTTTCACCTACGCTACAGTGGTCCTGGGCGAGAATAACCTGGAGATTACTCCTGCAGAATCAGCCAGTGACCCCTCTTGCCTGCTACGCAAGTTCAGGGAGATTTGTGACCTGCCCTCGAACCGCATTTTAGAGAGAGCACGGTTTTTTTTACAAGGAAACAGTTGCCGGATGAACCTGTTGAATGTTTTATTGCTGATTTGCGTTACCTTGCCCAGCGGTGCCGTTTTGGTGACATGACAGACCAGCTCACTAGAGATATTTTAGTAACTGGCATGCGTGACCAGAAGTTGCGTTCTGAGCTTCTAAGGGATTCTGATCTAACGTTAGTCAAAGCTATGCATGCCTGCAGAATGTCTGAGGTCGTTGAATTGCCAGATGACCACCGTGACTCGGGCACTAAATCTATCAACCTGGCTGGGTTTAAGAGACCACAGCCTCAGATGTGAAACACTGCTTTTCTGCCGCGTGCCAACCTAGGTCCTGGCGAAATGCCCCCCAAGAAGTGCCCAAATTATAACTACATGCACCACAGACTGTCACCGTGCCCCGCCTATGGTGAGGCCTGCAATTTTTGTAAAAAGCTAAACCATTTCTCTGCTGTCTGTCGCTCCCATGGGAAAGCTGCACAGGCTTCCAGACCTAATCTAAACAGGCTGACGCAATCTGATGGCTGTTATGGCTCACAGCCCTCTATAGCAGAATCCTACGATGCTGATCCAATTATTTCTCCAGTGGAGTCGAGCGTGTTTACACTCCTACATGCACCTGGCCAGCGTTCCGATCCAACTGTCTCAGTAACTGTCAATGGCTTGACCTTCCTTACTAAGTTAGATGCAGGAGCGAGAGTGAATGTTTTGTCAATAAACCTCTTCAACAAGATAAGGAATAATGAGCTCTTGATTGCTGACCGTTCCACTCTGCATGCCCATGGAGTAGAGATTCTGAGGCCAGTGGGGAGGGCCACTTTAACCTGTGTGCTGCAAAAGGCCACGCGAAACCTGTTTTGATGTAGATGGTTTATGCATGCAACCAATAATATAGCTACCTCAGTACCAATAACCCCGCCTTAGTTAACATCAATCATAACACTTTCCCCTCCCTGGGTATAGTTCAGTAGAAGAATGTAACCAGTGCTTGTTGACATGTGTTATACCCTGTGCCATCATTAAAGGATGCTATACACTTCAAGAGTGTGTGAATCGCTTATTTACACCATGGTTATTGATTGTCCTATTCTGGGTAAAATGCAGCGCATCTACCATAATACTCCCCCCATGGTCTTGTACACCTACATAAAATCACCTCTCCACCTCCTGTGGTCCAAGAAATAAAGTCCGAGCCTGCCCAACCTCTCCTTATAGCTCAGACCCTTAAGAACTGGCAACGTCCATGTAAATCTTGCCTGCACCCCTTTCAACTTAATGATTTTTGTCATTATTTAAACGTCTAAACATATCAGACGTCACAGAAACATATCAAATATCGTGTTAACAGGTGGATTCCAGTACTGCGCAGAGGTCAAAGTGTTTCGATCCTGATCTCGGGTGCTGCCTGCGTGGACTTCGCACATTTTCCCCGTGACAATGTAAAATCACCGGTTCTCTGGTCTCCTCCCACACCAGAAAGACGTCGATTTGTAAAATAATCGCTCCTCTATAATCTTTGCTTCAAATTACCCCAATGTGTATGGAGTTGATGACAAAGTGGGATAACGGTTCATCTAGTCGCCATGACTCGGTGGGGCATGCTGCTTGTTTCCATGCTACATCTACAAACTATACTATAGATTTATATATTAAAATATATTACACCAGGATAAAACTCTTTAGGGGTAGGTTTAGTGGCTCTTAAAAGAGCCTTTTGTATCCAGTTGGATTATGTTGATGTCATTTAGACATAAACTTTGCTCTGGTGGCCGGTTTTCTTCGGCAACAGTACAGCCTGGATGTTGGGCAAAACCCCACCCTGGGCAATGGTGACCCCACCCAACAGCTTGTTGAGCTCCTCGTCGTTGCGGATGGCGAGCTGCAGGTGGCGGGGGATGATCCTGGTCTTCTTGTTGTCGCGGGCCGCGTTTCCCGCCAGTTCCAAAATCTCCGCTGTCAGGTACTCGAGCACCGCCGCTAAATAAACCGGAGCGCCAGCACCAATGCGCTCAGCATAGTGACCTTTTCGTAACAATCGATGGATTCGACCAACAGGGAATTGTAAACCAGCTCGGGAAGAACGGGTCTTTGTTTTGGCGCGAACTTTCCCACCAGTTTTACCTCTTCCTGACATCTTCGCTCTACTCCACAGAAACCAAATGATTCCGAAACAACGGTCGCAGGCTATTTTATAGCTTTGTCATGGACAGAAGGTGGAGCCGTTTTTCATTGGTCAATTGTTTCCCCTTTGTTTCTGATTGGCCTTCTATAGCAGACTAATAGCGAAACGTTCCTAGATTTCAGCCAATGGAAATCGAGCTCTTATCTATCCCTAATTAGCATGTGGTATCAATCCGAGAAATTGACACTTTCTCTTTCTTCGACGTCATCTGTTCCGGTGAGTATTTCTAGCGGTATCTCATTTTACTTCAGGTTCCATTTTGCACATCCAATTAAATTAAGTTGTTTAATGGACCATGAAGGAACTTTAAGTGCACAATTGATTTAAATATGTTTCCTCTGGATTAGGTACAATGATAATTTTGTTCTGTCATCTCATACTTGTTCAACAGGTCATAGAATCAGAGTAATGCAGAATAGAAACCAGTCATTCAGCCCAACTTGCAAGATGTCCCATCTACACTCATCCCATCTATCCGCTTTGGTCGATATTCCGTTAAACATTCCTCTCTGTACCTGTCCAAATGTCTTGAAAGTGCTGTTATGGTCCCTGCCTCAACTACCCGTCTGGCAGTGATGGAAGGCTCCAATTACGATAGTCCCATTTAGACATGTTTGGCCATCCATCTAAATTTTACCTATACTTGTGAAATTGGGCAAGTGACACGTGTCAGTTGGGGGAGACACTTTGGGTCGAGTGGCCATAGTTATGGAAAGGGTAGGACTGCTCCATGAGCTGATGTTACAAAGTGTAGCAAAGTGACTATTGATAGTATTAAACAGAAGCATAGAAATATTGTTTGGAGTTTGTTGTTTGAGGGAAAAGGGACGTCTGGTTGATGAGATAGTGATCATTCAAGATGTGCATCTTCCTGGTGGAGTATGAGGCAAGGCAAGTAGGAGGATACCATGCTGGGTGACCAAAAGTATGGAGTCTCTGGTCAGAAAAGGAGGAAGGAGGAATGGTCAGGTCCAGGCAGCTAGGACCAAGTCAGCCCCTGGAGGACTGTAGGTGATGTACAGGAGGGCTTAATAGGGGTGCGAGATATCTTTGGTAGAGAAGATTAAGAAGAATACAAAATACATTTTCAAGGATGTACATTAACTCCAAAAATCTGGCTCTATAAATCGTGGATGCATTGGTGATAATTTTCCAATGTTCTAAAGACTCAGGATCAGTTCCTGTGGATTGGAGGGTAGCTAATGTTATCCCACTTTTTAAGAAAGGCGGGAGTGAGAAAACAGGGAATTATAGACCAGTTAGCCTGACATCGGTGGTGGGGAAGATGCTGGAGTCAATTATAAAAGATGAGATAGCCGCACATTTGGATCATTTGCAGTAACGGGATCGGTCCGAGTCAGCATGGATTTACGAAGCAGAAATCATGCTTGACTAATCTTCATGAAGTTTTTGAAGATGTAACTAGGAAAATGACAAGGGAGAGCCAGTGGATGTAGTGTACCTGGACTTTCAGAAAGCATTTGATAAGGTCCCACATAGGAGATAAGCGGACAAAATTAGAGCACATGGTATTGGGGGTATAGTGCTGACATGGATAGAGAAGTGGTTGGCAGACAGGAAACAAAGAGTAGGGATAAACGGGTCCCTTTCAGAATGGCAGGCAGTGACTAGTGGGGTACCGCAAGGCTCGGTGCTGGGCTTGCAGCTATTTACAATATACATCAATGATTTGGATGAAGTGATTCAAAATAACATTAGCAAATTTGCAGATGACACAAAGCTGGGTGGCAGTGTGAAGTGTGAAGAGGATGCTATGAGAATGCAGGGTGACTTGGACAGGTTGGGGGAGTGGGCAGATGCATGGCAGATGAAGTTTAATGCGGATAAATGTGAGGTTATCCTCTTTGGTAGAAAAAACAGGAAGGCAGATTACTATCTAAATGGCATCAAGTTGGGAAAAGGGGAAGTACAATGGGATCTGGGGGTCCTTGTACATCAGTCTATGAAAGTAAGCATGCAGGTACAGCAGGCAATGAAGAAAGTGAATGGCATGTTGGCCTTTATAACAAGAGGAATCGAATATAGGAGCAAAGAGGTCCTTCTGCAGTTGTACAGAGCCCTAGTGAGGCCACACCTGGAGTATTGTGAGATATAGTTTGTGCTCACAATCACTACTCGGAGACTAAATCGTGGAAACAAGAAATGCTTTATTTGCGAGTCTGCAGAATCGGGTGCCTCTCCAAGTTGAGACACACCAAAGTCAGGAAAGTAAAGCCCCTTTATACACACAATTCTGCTGGCTTAACCTCCCCTTCTGGCTCTTCCCAATCAGAGCACTGAGGTGCACAGTCTATAGGTACGTCCCCCAGTACCTCCCTCATCATACATATCATGTTCATACATGTGCATGATAATGAGAAGTTTCTCGACCAGGGGTGTGTAAGTAATATTCATTTATTTCATTAAGCATGCTCAGTTACAATTGACCTGGCCTAGTTTCTTGTATTTTAATTGCAAAGCTAGTATCTGATGATTCATGGCCGCGTCCCCATCTTTCCCTGCCGCTATACAATGCTATCAATGGTGCTCAAGGACGATGCTGGTTACCTCATTCACAATGATGTTAGAATCCTTGCCCGGACCTTCACAATCACTCTATTTCTCACAATCCTCCCTTTTTCTTTTGCTACGCATTTATTGATTAAAACCCAATTTCAAGTCCCCTTGGTTCCAATTGAAGTAACATTCTCCTAATCTCCTCTTCCTGTGGATTATGGACCTTCCCTGGTCGCATTATCATTATTCTCTGTGCTACCCCTTTTTCTCCCATAGGAGCTACTACAGCCTGCATCTGACTTACACTCCTCGTAATAAGTTCCCTAAAACAAGGGGTACAAGAGGGGATAAAGATCAGCCCAGCCAATGCACATAGAACCATGAGTCCCACAGTTCTCCACCATGCTCCTCCGAGGATGGAATCCCACCATCGGGTACCCATAATCGAATTCCACTTTTGTATTGGAACATATGCTAATTTCCAGATTCCTTCTGATATGTCCATTACTGCCTGTCCATTGTCATCGAAATTTAGGCAGCAATTAGAGAGGTTGAATTTTCCGCATACTCCTCCTCCTTCAGCCAGGAGGTAATCTAGGGCCAACCAGTTCTGGTATATCGCTGCTCTCATCTGTGTCTGCTGCTTCGCCAGCATCTCTAGTGCCGCTGCAGTTTGGTTGGTAATTACTTCCAGTACTGCCTGGAGTCTTATAATCCGGTTTAACATGTATACCGGGGTTTGGTAGCCCCAGGATCCATCCTGTGCCCAAGTGGCTGGTCCATAGTATGAGATGATTCTTGCGGGTGGCCATTCATCATCTTCCCATTCTCCGATGTCCATTTTCCTCTTCTTCCGATATAGGTCGTCAAATACGGGTGTTCCTTGAGACCGCCCCTCTTCGGTGTTTAGCAGGAAGAATCCCGGTTGTACCAGTCCAATGAAACAAGTTCCGCTCCAATTGTCTGGCAACACCGAATATGCCTTGTGTTCGCATATCCATAACAGTCCTTCAGGGGCCGGTCCACTAGAGGTAACATTGTTCCATATGTCTCGCAACACCGGTATTCCTTCATAAGGGTTGTTCCCGGTGCAGTTCCATAGTCCAGTTGATTCCATTCCATCAGTCTTCATCCAGATAGTGCAGTTTCTCCCCTCTTTCTTAGTCGGATACCATCTAGGCTCCTCTGGCCACCACACTCGGGACTGATTCGGCCACTGGGTGATGATATGCTGGCAGGGGCTGCTGCCTACTAGGATGGCATCCCTCACCCAGGGCCGGGAGATACACTCAGTCCCAACCGGAGTGTCTGTCAGGACCCATTCCTGGGGATCTCGGTCTTCTCCTACTGTCAGGTTCCACTTCATCATGTCCCATACCTCAACGATGGATCCTCTCCATGGCCAACGTGAGATCATCAGTGGTCCGCCACAGACCCAACAGTTAGTCACATTCAGGGTTCCAGCTATCCGGAGGGCCAAGTCCACAAACAGGTTTTTCCCTACTTCAGGGATCTCAATCTGCCTCTTTATTTCTTCATACATTGTTTGGTGCAGTTGGGGCTGAGTGGGTGGGGGAGGGGGAAGCTTGGTGATTAACCTCTTTATTACTTCTTCCTTAATTTTATCTAATGTTTCTCTTAAGGCGTGGGAAGGGGGACCTAACTGTCCTGTCCTGGTCATGCAGACCCATCTTTCCCCTTTTGGGCAGGTAACGTATCTAAACCTCCCTACATATCCCTTATTCTCTACCACATAATACTCTTTTCCCCCATTCTTACAAACAGTTCTAGTCCTTAGGTTATAGCAAGCATCGTTCACATGGGAATGATAGGTAAATGATCTGGTTGTCCGCCCTCCATATCTGATAGGATGGTAGCATTTATCACAGCTATTAACACTTTTTACAACGATTACATGCAGAGTAAGCAATACCACGACTGCTCCGTTCATACAGTTAGTCATACACTTAAAAGTTAACACTAGGGGCTTACTCCCCGGCTTCACCATCCACTGTTCCTCTTTATCAGGGGCGGGTGGGTCAACGGGCCCTCTAACTCGGGTCGCGTGGGTCCATCCTTTTTCTTTTGTTCGTACTGCTGTCTCGGTTGTCAGTAATACTAGGTATGGGCCGGTCCACCGAGGCTGGAGTTTCTCCTCCTTCCAATTCTTGACCAGTACCCAGTCGCCGGCCTTTACAGCATGTATTGGAAAGTCGAGTGGTGGGCTTTGAGCCAATAATCCTTTAGCTTTTAATTCTGTAAGAGAACGAGATACTGCCAGTAAACAGTTCCTTAAGAATACATCACTGCCCTCTATGGTGGGTATTTCTTCCATCTTTCCCAAATAATGTAACCCAAACAACATTTCATAGGGAGATACTGCTAACTTTGCATGGAGTCTCTGTTGCTTTTCTCAAAGCCTTTCTGTTTCCCTACTGCTCCAAACATGTGCCAGACTCCATGTACACATGCTGCTCTTAAAACCTTAATTTCTGCCAACTGAGCTAAGCAAGATTGCAGGCAAGCTTCCAATTTGATTACCTTAAAGTCTAATTCATCCTGATGCATCACTCAAACCCCGCATACTTACTATTATGATCCCTTTAACAAGAAACATCCACAAGCAAAACCTTTTTGTCCCCTTCATTCTGACTGTAAAACATTTCTCAGACTTGTGTGTCCTTCTTCCTTCATTATTTTCCTTAATGGCATCACAATTACAACATACTTTCCATTCTAGTCTGAACTATATCCTGCCATTCCCAAGGTCATCATCATCATCCTACTGTCTGAGGTTTGGGAACTTCAATTATCCCTTCAATTTGATCCTGCGCTATAGCTTTTACTTCTTTAGATATTACTCATCCAAAATATTCTACCTGCTGCTGACAAAACAACAACTTCTTCCTTGATACTTTATGACCTCCTGTGCCACCTTTTCCAAGATAATTACAATGTCTCTCTCACATTGCTTCTCACTTGTGGAACAAACCAACAAATCATCCACATACTATATCAACACCTTCCAAATCTGCCTTTAACATCTGATTAAAAACATGGGGCTAGTATTTAAAACCCTGCCACATCCTAGCCTAGGTGTATTTAATACCTCTTCTTTATGTTCACCATTATCTTAATTATTATTATTATTATTATTATTTCCTGATTACCATACCGGTCCGCATCCCCAACACATCTTATCCATTACCTGGCTCCTTACTAGCCTTTCTTGACCTCTTCCCTAAGATCCCTCCCTCCCTTGGGGACCCCAGTCCTGTCTGTGCTTATATCCAGATTTATTTCACTCCTGATAGGGCATTTGAGGAAACACTCTCCCAAACACATTTATTATTGGCATGGAATTCTCTGGCCCCTGTTTGGCTCTGTCATAGGACTCACTGTGTGTCGGTGCATCACTTATTTCAGACTTTTCAACCAGGTCTGTTGTTACATTGGCTTTCCTTTTTCACGTTCTTTCTTTTTGAGCTCTTCAAGTTACATTTGCATCATTTTTCTCTGCACCTCTTCCTGCTGGTCTGCAAGTCTTTTTTCTATCTTTGCGATATTTCTCAACCTCATTGACCAAATGATCACTGAATCACGGGTGGGAAATAGATGACAATCCCACCACCTCCTCCAATCTAGACTTGACTTTAGGAGGAATGACATCCACCACATTGGTTCAGAATATAGTGTTCATTAACTGGTACCTTCTATTTCTTGTTCAGTTTCCAGTCTCCACCTTTTCAGCATGTTCTCCAGATAGGCTGCTAGATTATTGTCTGAGTGCCTGTCATACCCTCTGCCTGACTGTGACAAACAGCGTGCCATTGTTTATTGCATTGTTCACAGCATTTGTATACCAGCCATCTTCAGGAGTTCTGTCAGTTTAGTGGTTCCTATCACTTTCACCAACAGTGCCTTCAATTCTCCCACAGCCAATAATCGTCCCACGTTCTCCTCCTCCAAAGCCATAATCCATTTCCTGCCCCATCAGGAATATTGGGTAAGGTATTTTTTAGCCCTCTCAGTTTATGAGTGCCCCAAAGGATAATCTGTGTCTGGCCTGCTCTTATCGTTTTAAAGCAGTCTCATCAATTTATCCTTCTGCTTCCCACTTTAATCCTTTCTGATATGCCTTCTTTCTCATTCTAACCTCAATTTGTTCACATATGTTCACATACACCTTTTGCCTCCACAAAAGCTGTTTGACCCATATAACCATATAACCATATAACAATTACACCACGGAAACAAGCCCTCTCGGCCCTTCCAGTCCATGCCGACCATTTATTTTCCCCTAGTCCCATCCACCTGCACTCAGACCATACCCCTCCATTCCCTTCCCGTCCATATACCTATCCATTTTACTTTTAAATGTTAAAATCGATCCTGCCTCCACCACTTCTGATGGAAGCTAATTCCACACAGCCACCACTCTCTGAGTAAAGAAGTTCCCCCTTATGTTACCCCTAAACTTCTGTCCCTTAATTCTCATGTCATGCCCTCTTGTTTGAATCTTCCCTACCTTCAATGGGAAAAGCTTATCCACGTCAACTCTGTCTATCCCTTACATCATTTTAAAGACCTCAATCAAGTCCCCCCTTAACCTTCTGCGCTTCAAAGAATAAAGACCTAACTTGTTCAACCTTTCTCTGTAACTTAGTTGCTGGAACCCAGGCAACATTCTAGTAAATCTCCTCTGTACTCTCTATTTTGTTGACATCCTTCCTATAATTAGGCGACCAGAATTGTACACCATACTCCAGAATTGGAGTACAGAATTTCTTACTTCTCAGATAGTTTATCCTACTTTGCAAATGTATTCACCTTTCTTATAAAATCTTCCACTGACTCCTCCTGATTTATTACTTTCACACCTGTCGTTACCTCCTCACTGCCTCTCTCTCCTTTCTCTCTAAACTGCCTAAGTACATCTAATTCCTTTGCTCTCCCCTTTCCCACCTTTCCAACTTATCTGTGACATATAATTCATAATTAGCACTTCCATCTTGTCACACATTTATCTTGAAAGTGCCTTCCTTGGGCCACTTCCTCACAACTGTTTCTGAAAATCTCAGCAAACAATCATTACCCTTCTCCAACCAGAATGTTTATCTAAACAAACCACAAAAGCTGGTAATGTTTCAGCAATTAACTTATTTCCATTTATTTCAACCCATTCACACCACTATTTAGTACTAGTAACAATTTTCCAAATTAACTTTACTGAAAAGAAATCTATAGAAACATCAGCAAAACCAAGCCACCTACATTTTCCAACTTTCCCCTTTTAAGTTGCGATGATACAAAGCGTTGTTCGTTACCTTACAGCTGTTCGTAACCTCCCCAATTGCTTACAATTTCTTAAAGGAACACACACACCTACCCTTACAGCATGTGGCATACAACAAACAAACTTATCACACATATGAACTTCCTCATTCATTCAAAACCAGTTTTTACACACAAATCATATTCGTTCCATTCTTACTTCAATGAAATTATGTAATTTCCTACACAGATTAAAGTTTCAAAATTAACATTTATATCATTCTTATTGCTACTCTATCTTCTGCTATTCTAAAATATTTTGCACTAACTCCTCATGTACCTGACCAATCTGTATATGAGTTTCTTCTATTTCCTGAAATTTATTTGAGGTTTCTGTCAATTTTTGTTCAAAATCTGTTTTACATATAATTTATAGGTTTCTGTAACTTTTAAAAAAAAATATTTGACAGTTGCCTCTTCTATTTCTTTCTATGTTGCTCCTTCCTTTTTTAACTTTTTGTACTCAAAACATTTGGCACTGTGATTTTCCTTAGATTTTTGCAATGTTTGAGTGATACTCTGAATATTCTGTACAGCATCCAAAGTGCCCAATCCTCATCGGAGCCCAACTGTGGCCACCAGACTGAACTCCCCCTTATTGGTTCCTTTTGTTAATCAAAATAACAGAACTTAATCATAGTTTCCTTATCTTTACCCCCCAGGGCTTCCTTCTCCCCAAGATTGCCACATTCGCCCCAACGGACTATCAGGCGGAATGTGCGGCTCTTCACCATTGAGCCTTTTTCTTTTCCCCCCGGACTCTTACTTTTCCCGTTTTGGTTAACCATTGTCTTATCAGACTATTCCCGTCCGACGGACCCTCGGTCGCCTGGGCAATACTTAATAGTCAGTTTTCTTACCCGGGTCCTGTGCACAAGAATCGCTCGACCGTCCCTTCCTTACTCCGGATTCCCTCTTGTTTCCCGAGTCTCTTGCCCGGATATCACTCGCTCAAACCGCTGATGGCAAGCAAGGAGATCAGAGACTGCTGAAATCAGCAGGGTGCACCTTCACTTCCTTCCATGCCTCCGCCGAGCGGCCGAAGTGGCGATCCCGGATGAGCCCCCAGCTTGTGAGATATAGTTTGTGCTCACAATCACTACTCAGAGACTAAATCATGGAAACAAAAAATGCTTTATTTGCGAGTCTGCAGAATCGGGTGCCTCTCCAAGTTGAGACACACCAAAGTCAGGAAAGTAAAGCCCCTTTATACACACAATTCTGCTGACTTAACCTCCCCTTCTGGCTCTTCCCAATCAGAGCACTGAGGTGCACAGTCTATAGGTACGTCCCCCAGTACCTCCCTCATCATACATATCATGTTCATACATGTGCATGGTAATGAGAAGTTTCTCGACCAGGGGTGTGTAAGTAATATTCATTTATTTCATTAAGCATGCTCAGTTACAATTGACCTGGCCTAGTTTCTTGTATTTTAATTGCAAAGCTAGTATCTGATGATTTATGGCCGCGTCCCCATCTTTCCCTGCCGCTATACAATGCTATCAATGGTGCTCAAGGACGATGCTGGTTACCTCATTCACAATGATGTTAGAATCCTTGCCCGGACCTTCACAACAGTGGGGGTTTAATCACTCTATTTCTCACAGTATTGTGTGCAGTTTTGGTCCCCTAATTTGAGGAAGGACATTATTGCTATTGAGGGAGTGCAGCTACTCGTTTCCCTCCCATAAAATTGCAACGTTTTAATATAATCTTTCATTTCCCAACAACAGAGCGATTCTGGTGTTGCAATTATTCATCTAATTTTACTATTTGCAAGAACATTGACAAATTAGCGACTATTTTTTCCGTTGAATAAGACCACTGTTTATTCCACTTGATTGGGAAGCGATGGGCCTGGGCCAGTATCTTAGGTCTGGGCCGAGGATGAGTCACGTGATATTTGCTCACGCCCACTCTTCCTTCTTCTTCTTCACCCAGGTCCGCACAGCCGGTATTAGAACGTCGAGGAACCTGTTGATTTTCACTTGTGAACCTGCGATTTGCTATCATGTCAGGTAGAGGAAAAGGAGGGAAGGGGTTGGGCAAGGGTGGTGCAAAACGGCACCGTAAAGTCCTTCGTGACAACATCCAAGGCATCACCAAACCTGCCATACGTCGTTTGGCTCGCCGAGGTGGCGTCAAGCGTATTTCTGGCCTAATCTATGAGGAAGTGCGAGGAGTTTTGAAGGTTTTCCTTGAGAATGTCATCCGGGATTCAGTAACCTACACGGAACATGCGAAACGCAAGACAGTGACAGCTATGGACGTGGTGTATGCACTGAAACGTCAGGGACGCACTTTGTATGGTTTCGGGGGCTGAAAGATAAACGATAAATTACTAGAAAACCAAAGGTTCTTTTTAGAACCACCACATTATTTTAAAAGACCGATAACTTGGTTCGACTTTATAATTAAGTAATCTAAGCTACACCTGGTAAAGCTATAACCTATATGAAAATGTATATTCAGTTGCCCGCTGGTCTCTGGATCTGGTCACGTATTTCCTCCATTTTGCTCTATTTTCTTTATGTACAATAATGGTAATGTTTCACATTCTTGCCAATGCTCCGGTTTAATATGACAAATCCAACAAACTAGATAATTTCAGAGGTTCATTATCAACGTAATTCCTGTAGCCTCTCTTGCTTACAGTGTGCTTGTTTTCCCTGATGGTTGCAGTTTCACCTTTTGAGAATTGTAGATTTTAGACTGTCGACGTACGCCGCGGAAACAGACCCTTCGGCCCACCGAGTCCGCGCCGATCAGTGATCACCCCTGACCAAAGATACTAGAGGAGCTCCTGACACTAATGTACACATGCACAAGGGACACCTGTACGTCTTTGGAGTGTGGGAGGAAACTGGACCACCCGGAGACAGAGAACGGTCACAGGAAGAATGTAAAAACTCCGTCAGCACCCACAGTCAAGATCGAACCCGGACCCCGAGCGCTGTAAAGCAGCAACCGTAACACTGTGTTACCCAGTAGCTCCTTAAATGTCAGCTCATTGGTGTCTGCACAGACTGTGTTTCCAGCAATCAAAGCAGTGTGGTGTTCAAGGTGATAATAAGACGAAACTGGGTGTTACAATGTCATCGTTTATTACCAAGATACTGTATGTAGATTGGTTGGGAAGATGGGGTACAAGGAATTGAAGGGGTGGAGATAGTTTGTTTTGACAAGCAGCTGGCAGTACAGCCAACACTTCTGGAGCATTAATTATTTAAACTGTTTATAGGGAGATAACAGGGAACTTGAAATTCCAACCATTCATAACAATTGTTCTTCATTCAGTCTTTGCCATATCTATTGTTGTACTTTCTGCCTTTGTGCTTCAGTTTAGGGAGGTGCTGATGAAGAAATCTCGCGGTGACCCGTGTGTCCACGGTTCTATTATGGTGAACGAGGTGCCAATCAATGGTATCCTTCCCTGAAAAAAAGATACAAAATGTTGCAGACATTCAACGGATCAGGCAGCATTCCTGGAAAACATGGATACGTGAGAGTTCAGGTTGGTACCTTCTTGAGACTATTCAAGAAAGGATACCCTCAAAACATTCAGGTTATATTTCCTTGAATGGGTTGGCACTTCTTGAATGTTGGAGCTGCAGTCACTCAGATGAGTGGAAAGTATTCCCCCCCACTCTTGATTTGTGATCTTACTAATTGTTGCTTTGTAATCAACTGAAGATTTACTTGCTACATGACTCCCACCTATGTTTGTTTTGTACTTCTGGCCTGGATTTTAAAGTTTGTATATTGATGGTAAGGGATTTGATAATGCTAATGGAGAGGTGGTAGGTCTGTTTGTTGAAAATTGCCTCTCACTTCTCCCTTTCGTAATTTGGGCAAAAATTGATTACTTTGTTTAATGATTAACACTTAATGAATTATTATGCTGTAAATGTACCTGGCAACATCAATATACATTTTATATTTGTGCTGATTTTGAGAGGGAACATTTTTCTGCCTTTGTAAAATATATAATAAAAATTGATGTGTATTAACAATAAAAGGAATGTGTTTCGATTAAGACTTTTAAATAAAACATTAGTTTTGATAAAACATTGGATATATTTTGGCGGATGGAGACGAGAGTCGATTGTTTAAATTAAGTTTTATTCCTAAAACGGTTAAACTGATGATACGTCTCACACAATCAACAAAACAGATCCAGCCACAGCGGTGGTCTTGAGCGACTGAAGGGGCAACGCCCAAAAGCGCGCGAAAAGCAATCCCTCCAAGTGTCACATGCCCGAGCAACCCGACTGCAGGGTCCGACTACCTGTGAGCACCAGCAGGTGCCGCCACATGCCCCCCCCCCCCCCCCCCCCCCCCCCAGAACTCGAGGTACGGAACCGAGCAGGAACCTGGATTATACGTCCGGAATGTGTGGTTCTCGAAAGCTGGGCGGCCGTAAAAGTAGGGGCCAGCAAAGCAGGGACGGGAGGACGCGTGGACCGCGAAAGTTGGATGGTCGTAACAATGGGGGCTGGCGAAACAAACCCGGAAACAGATGTGCTCAGCACTGGCGGAACGGCCGGCGGACGACCCCTATGTCATGGTGGTGCAACGACCATCGGGCTGTTCCCATCCACGTGAGCGGGCTTGAGATGGCCGACAGAGACGAACTCCTGCTGGCGACCCACGTCCAACTTGAACGTGGCGACTGTGGCCCGCAGAACCCAAAAAGGCCCTTCATATACAGGTAAGGCAGTAGATGCGAGGCGGTCTCCTGCGGCAGGGCTCACACCACGTGGAAGTATCTAGTCTCATCTGCAACGATATAGTGCAGATGAAACTGCGCCTCAACACCGGAGGTGGATTGGGCCAAAATGCAGGCAGTTTCAGGCTGACAGCGTTCTGATGGGCGCTGGAAACACGGGCGGGAAGATAATTGTCTTGCATGTCATCATCCAACTTCGGATGGACGCGTCGGGTGCACCAATTTGGCGGATGGAGAAGAGAGTCGATTGTTTAAATTAAGTTTTATTCGTAAAACGGTTAAACTGACGATAAGTCTCACACAACCAACAAAACATATCCAGCCCCAACGGTGGTCCAGAGCGACTGAAGGGGCACCACGCAGAAAGTGCACAAAAAACAACGCCTCCAAGTGCACCTGCCCGAGGAACCCGACCGCAGGGTTCGACTACCTGCGAGCACCAGCAGAAGGAGCATTAAATGACTGCTTATGATTGGTATTTGTATTGGAATTTAATGCAATCACTTTCTGTGCTTAATATCTTGATAGTACAGTGGGCTATATCCTCATGATAGTCGTAACCCGTCCATGGGCAGGTCTCACTGACTGTCAGTGATCTGCCCTCGGACTTGACTCCGTTTCATACATACTATGACGAGCTGGTTGTAGTCTATGGATTAGTCTTGAGGGATAACCGAATCATAGTCCCCAAAGCATGTGAAGGCAGATGTGGAACGCGCTACATGAACTGCATTTGGGAGTAGTGAAACTTAAACAATGAGCCTGCAATTTATTTATGTGGCCTGGAATGAATGAACAGATTGAGGACACAGTGGGAAATTGTTCGAAATGCCAGGCGACCAGGAAAGCACAAGCAAGCGAGCCACTCAAACCACACTTCATACCCAGCAGACCTTGGTCTGAGGTCGGCGCAGACATTTTCCATCTGGGTGGAGTTGACCATTTGCTTGTCGTGGACTATTACTCCAAGTACCCAGAAATAGTGCAACTCACAGACATGACACATTCGGTGATACGTGAGATGAAGGCCATGTTTGCCCGGAATGGCATTCCTGACTTGGTGATGACAGACAATGCGAGACAATTTGTCTGTGCTGAGTTTCACAGGTTACAGGATGACTGGGAATTTGCCCACGTCACCTCAAGTCCCATATATCCACAGAGCAACGGGCAGATAGAGCGCTCTGTGCAAACTATAAAAAGTATCACGAGGAAAGCAAAACGCTGCAGACGTGACCCGATGTACGCCATTCTCGAATACTGCAACACCCCCCTTGACGGGACAGGCGGCTACGCCCCCTCACAGTTACTGAACGGTAGACTGATAAGAAGCAATTACCCTCTCCCAGTGGCGGCATGCTGTAAAGGTTGCAAATTTGTTTGCTCCCTTAACTTTTAACTTTGACTTACCACTCTTTCAATGTTATTGTTATTACTTGATTTCAAGGCACGGTCTAACTTTTCTTAAAGTGTTAATAACACTTTTATATGCTTTAATCGTGTAAAGGATGGAGACAAGAGGGAAAGGAGATTCTCCAAGTAAGGAGCTTCTCCAAGTAAAGAGCATAGGAAAGGCACAGCTTCTGACTCTGGTATCTTAGAAGCAATATCTCCAAATCTCCAAATCTGAGGAAAGACATTCTTGCCATAGAGGGGGTACAGAGAAGATTCACCAGACTGATTCCTGGGATGTCAGGACTTTCATATGAGGAAAGACTCGATAGACTCGGCTTGTACTCGCTAGAATTTAGAAGATTGAGGGCGGATCTTATAGACACTTACAAAATTCTTAAGGGGTTGGACAAGCTAGATGCTGGAAGATTGTTCCCGATGATGGGGGAGTCCAGAACAAGGGGTCACAGTCTAAGGATAAGGGGGAATTCCTTTAGGACCGAGATGAGGAAAACATTCTTTACACAGAGAGTGGTGAGTCTCTGGAATTCTCTGCCACAGAAGGTAGTTGAGGCCAGTTCATTGGCTATATTTAAGAGGGCGTTAGATGTGGCACTTGTGGCTAAAGGGATCAGGGGGTATAGAGAGAAGGCAGGTACGGGATACTGAGTTGGATGATCAGCCATGATCACATTGAATGGCGGTGCAGGCTCGAAGGGCCGAATGGCCTACTCCTGCACCTATTTTTCTATGTTTCTGTTTCTAATATCGAAAATGAACGATGAAATTAAAACAAAATTTTGCAGTTTGGAAGAAATGGTGAATGGAATTTCGAGCAAATTGAAGGAAGTTCAAGACAAGCTGATTGTGTGACAACATGAATCTCATGAACAGAAGGAGCAAATTAATAACTTGCGAACCCTGGGCCAGGAGAGAGATTTGAAGATTGAAAAACTGGAATGTAGAATGAATTAAAATACTCGGGCACTCCAGCAATACACAATTAAAAATATGGATCTGGAAAACAGAAGCTGTCGACTGAATTTGCGAGTTGTTGGTTTGCCGGAAGGTCAAGAAGGAGATAATGTTATAAAATCTTGCTACTAAAATGATAAAGGAGACTTTCAACATTGAGCACAATGAAAATCATCCAATTTAGGATAATGCACACGGGATCGGGAAGAAATCTGATCCCCAAGATAAACCAAGACTTGGTTTCACTTCTTGCAGATGAAGGGAAATTTCTCCAGGCAACGAAAAGGTTGGGCATGGTTGAATATGAAGGATGCAAGTTTCCGTTTGTTCCTGATTACAGTCTTGAGCTTTTAGAAGTAAGAAAGTCTTTCCATAATGTAATGTCTGAGTTGTTTAAGAAAAAGTTGTGCCCTGCCTTATTTTATCCATCTAGACTGGGTAGACGACGCTTTAATGGTAACATTCGATTTTTTAACAATCCTCAAGATGCTTCCAGCTTTCTGGAGGCTAATGAGGGTGAAGCCACGACCAGGAGCTACTGATAGCTGATTTCATTTCAGAGTCACGTGAGTGACTTTGTGAAGACCCCGCCAGGCACGCATGCGCAACATATCGTCGACCGCATGCGAGCGACGGACATGGAGGAGCGTTGCTCCTCTACTTCTGGGACCTGCAGGTAAGTGAAAAACTAACCCGCAGTCCCTTTTTTTCTATCAGAGACTCTGTTTTCAGAGTGCTCCAGGCCGCTTCAGCACTGACTGCGGACCGCGGGATGCGGGCAGTCAGCGGCGGCTCTAATTCATGGAGTCGGGAAGAGCCCGTTGACCCAGGTGGGTCCGGGTTCACACTCGCCGGCGAAGGATGGCAGAGGCAGCCGACTCTACGCTGCAGCCCGCAGGCCGCGGGCTGGCGGCATTTATAAGTGAGTGGGGCTTGCAGGCTCGCCGTGTGCAGTGAGCGACGGCAGAGCAGCAGCCCGATTCTGCACCGCAGCCCGCAAGGATACTGCGGGCTGACGGCATTAATATAGAAGTGGGGGCTTGCAGGCTAACCGTTCGCGGATAGCGACGGCAGAGCAGCAGCCCGACTTACACCGCAGCCCACAGGACACTGCGGGCTGTCGGCATTAACATAGGAGTAGGGGCTAGCCCCAACTTAACTCTACAGCATGCAATATCCCAGTGCTATATTAAAGAGGGAATGGAGTTGCACGAATTTATTCATGCTGTTATAAGCCCGACTTTATTTTTACAACGGGGCAGCTCATTGACCCGGTGGGGTCCAGGCTCACACTCACTGTTCGCGCAGCGATGGCAGAGTGGCAGCACAAATCTGCACCGCAGCCCGCAAGGTTTCTGTGGGCTGACTGTTTTACATACCCGGAAATTGGACAAGCCCGTGGACAGGATCCGGGCCCGGAGACTGCCAGTCGCGGGCAGCAGAGGCGAGCAGGAGCCCCGACTCGACGCCACAGGCCGCAGGTATACCACGGCCGAACGGCCATGCTACCCTTTAGAGGTAGCAGAGCCGGGGGCTCGCACATAGGCGGGAGCCTTGCCGTTAGCGGCCGTCTATGTCCCGCATGAGACTCTGGTCACCATTGGAGCTAGGGGGAGAGAGTGCGCTCCTCCACCGGAAGCTCATAAAGACCCTCAGGTAAGATACTAACCTTGAGTTGTTTAGCTTCTGTACTAGACTTTGCTTACAGAAACAATGGATGGGAGACCAGAATGAAGGCATCGAAGTATGCCTTCCAGGGCCATGGGACTTCGGATGTGAGTCAGCGCCCACTATTCCTGGAGCTGCCCGCAACGCCGGCAGCGCCCGCTCTGCGGGCCGGGATAAAAACGTGGAAACCAGGGGAGCCCTGCGCAGCCAGGACCCGATTCTCCACCACGACTGACCATGGTGCCGTAAAGTGGTAGGAGCACCGCGCAGGAGCAGGGTAGGCAAGACCCTGACTCCCTACCACTGTCACTTAAGCATAGCGACAGTGGAACAAAGGTGCGTAACGTGTTATATTCTTGGCACGTTCTCTCTCCCCAAATATGCAGGGGAAGAATCGCACAGCAGTCGGTGAACCCCGCCATAGGAGCCGGGGTCGTCTTTCCACCGGAGCAGGCCATCAGATCATGGACCGGTGAAGGATTGAGGCCTGGGTCTGTAGGACCACATGTGCGGCTGGTATAGACTCACCACCGGGGGAGCCTGCCAGATCGTGTCGGTCACCGCACCCCCCTTTAACGGCAGGACGTGACCGAACGACGCCTTTGTCCCAAAGGAGGACACAGACTCAGCACCGAGGGAGCCTGCCTGATTGCAGGTCGGTGCAGTCTCATCTCGGTCACTGCACCTCCCCTTTAGTGGCACGACGTGACCGAACGTCGCCTTTGTCGCTAAGGAGGACAGGCGGCAAGCCCGCGCGTACGTCGGGGTACCACGCTTCGGCGGCCGGGACCGACTCATCACAGCTCATGTCTTATCTGTCTAGCTGGCTGCCTCTGTCCGAAAAATGACGGACTAGCGGCAGGTCCGCGCGGGAGTCGCTTAGCCATGCAGAAGCGGCAGGCAGCGACATCCTGTCTAGGCACCCTTGTTATCATCTCGACGAGATGCAGGGCGATGACAGAAGCCTCGGAGATTCTCCAGAACCTGAGGAAATCGACTTGTCGTCCGTAGATGCGGCAGCAGTCGCATGGCTTGGATGGAGCGCATGATGGAGCGTACCCTAGAGCACAATTAGCAGCTGGACCAGATGTCCTCCAGTCCTGGAGACGTGAGGCTGGGCCACCCAGCATGTTCCCGTCATTTGTGGGGAAACTACGAATCAGCAGCTGGCTGACACGTAAGTAGGGAATCTATAGTACCTAAGACAACCCAGGAGGAACTGCTGAATGTGGTCTCCAAGTTCGCCCAGCCTAAGCACAGGTCAGCATGTTGCAGCCCAATTATGGGGCTAGCGGACTACCTCACTACACACCAGCTGCAGGAACAGGTCCTTACCAAGACGGTCAACAAATACTAGGCCCAAACAACTGCAGTCGGGTTGATAACCCACCTTCCTCCAGCAGGCCGGCAGTGCGCAGGCAAACATCATATGCAAGACCTCGGGGGCCACCTGAAGACCAGTGAGGACCTACACGTCAGCAGCACCTCAACACAATCCAATGGAATACCAGGATCCAGAACGTCAGACCCGCCGGTAACCATGGAGGCAAGGGGTCAGGTTCTCCAGAGAGTGCTGCATATATATAACCTCACAAGGAGAGAGAGGTTACATACATAATGGGATACATGGGTCTGATTGTCACCATCCCAGGGAACAAGCAACAGACATTATAGAAGCATATAACAGCCTTGCTTGCACCAGGAAACCGACTATTAGACATGCTGCTAAGGCATTGGTTACCTGTAGCTACATTCTAGCTATATAATTGGGCTGTTACACTATCAAAGCTTGCAAAGAGCAAAATCTTGGCATTAATAGCGAATGCTAGACATTTACGAGCCTATGCAGCCGCCAATCAAGGCATAAATTGAATTACAATGGTGGATTAGCAATGTTTGTGATTGTTAAATCCCATCCTTACATAAAACGCATTAGCCATGTTACAAACCGGTGCAAGCACCAATGGCTGGGACTGCTCAGATATGCTTGGAGCATGTCACGGGCTGCGGGCTTAATGCACCAATCTGCAGCAAACGTATGTCCATCTCCATAGAATACCACTGAGGTGGCATATTCAAACCTTATGGGTGGTATCAAGTCAATATCTTGTGATGAATTGGAAAAATTATTGGCTCTGGTGCATTAAAATAAATATTTGGATATCAGCTATTTACCTTCTGGTTAGCTCTATACAGTGGCGGATACCAGGTCACAAGTATCTAATAACGACACCAAGTGGATGTTGAACCTCCAAATATTTGCTAAAATTATAGCATAATATGGAACACCAGATATCGACCTCCTTGAGTCCAGGTAAACCATTATATACATATATGTGTCTCTTGAGAACCAGATCCTGCGGGAGTGGCGATGGACGAGTTCTCGCTACATTGGGGGAAATGGATTTCTATGCTTTCTCCATTCTGCCTCATCAGACAGGTGTTGCAGAAAACGTACCCAGTTTCTGGAACATATAGGACCATGGACATCATACAGATCGTGCAGAGAAAGTCCACTGGGAAGCAGTACCTCACCTACATAGGATATGGGAGGTTTTCTGTAGTCGGACCAAGACCACCTACATATCTGCTACGATCTCCAATGTGCTGGCATCCTCACTGGTCTTCATTATGATGAGTCCCTCAGTTACAGTGCTGTATACAGTGCCAGGAGTGCACTGGCATCCTAGCTCAACATTTGTTGGGATCTCACCAGCTGGTATCCAAACTATGAGGGATATGTTTTATCCATCCCTCCACGATATAATATCTGAGAGATAAGGGTGGTGTTGACCCTACTCAGGAGCTGGTCGCTTATGACGGATTTACCACTGGACTAACTCACCTTTAAAGTGGTGATGGCAATAGCACTGAATACAGCACAACGGGTCCAGACTCTACAGGAATTAAACCTGGATAGAATGATCGACCCATAATAAAGGAACTTCTTTATGAAAGAGTTACTTAAACTACACAGACCTGCAACTACAGGTCTGGAAATGGCCATCAGGAATATGGGGGCGGATCTGTTGTCAGCCATGGAAACCCACGTCACAGGGTGACGGTGCAGACTATCTCCAGGTGGCTCAAGGTGGTATTCGGTGCAGCAGGTAAGACACTAATCATTTTGAAATGTCATTCTACCAAGGCTGCATCATGGAGCATGTCCTCGCGATAGTGGGCTGAGCCAGTGAAACTACATTTCAGCGGTTTCATAACTAACCTGTGGCCATTCCCGCAACGTTGCGCACGTTTAAGTGCTGTCACTAAACGTTTGTCCCCGAGTTCAGGGGTTTATTGTTGTATTAACAATAATGTTATTATTTTTCAGCTTGTTCAAGTCTGAAATACGTTAAGATACCTCCTCCATCAGTATTACGGCAGTGTGTGAGCATGGACGTGGTCCAAGGCATGTAATCACAGAGCTTTTAAATCTTCACGGAGTCACTCACGTGACTCCGAAATGAAATAGTAAGATTAAACGAGAACTTACCAGTTTGAAATTTGATCTATATTTTATGAGGAGTTGCAATGAGGGATTTCGTGCCCTCCGCTCCCAACCCTCTACCATAAGGTCAACTGGTACATAGAGTCTCTTCAATCTTACTATAACAAGTCATTTCTGTTGTTGGTTCTGTGATTCCACACCGCTGCTTTGAAGAATGTCGCGCATGCGTGCCTGGCGGGGTCTTCACGAAATCCCTCATCGCAACTCCTCATAAAATAAAGATCAAACTTCAAACTGGTAAGTTCTCATTTAATCTTACTATTAACGTTATAATTGGCGGTTTACTGTTCCTATTTTGACAATGTTTTGTAATGATTGGATGAGTTGGGTTTTTTTAATTTACTTTTTAGAATTTTAATATAATGGTATCAAATAACAACTTTTACCGTCTAAGATACTGTTAATTTAATCTAATGGTATTATATATTAATTTTTAAGATTTTCTTTATTAGCCTTTCCAATTTTTAAATTGAAGGAATTGTTTTCCCTCCTGTCTTTAGACAAATAAAGTGAATGCAGTTCTTGTTTTTCATATTTTGACCTTGGATAAATAATATGAAGTAGCTCTTGTGTTCCACAGTTAACGCATACTTTTTAACCATAACATTAACTTTGTTTTGGCTATTGAGTGGTAAATATGCCTTCCTTTTACGTTGAGTGTTGCCGTTAGGATAGATGGGTGTAGGGAAGCGATTAGATAACGTACTGACTGTCTACTGATCAGTTTCGGGTTTGCATGTGTTGGGGGGGCGGGGGCGGGGTCTCCCGCTTCTAGCTTAGTGCAGAATCTGAACGACAAAAATGTCTGAAATGTCGTCACGTCTGGCTCCACCCTAGATTTATTCTCCTTCCAGTATCATGAACTATTATGCTTTAAGAAATTAACCCTTTACACCCCACATGATTTTTACAAACAATATGGATAAAGTTATTAACTTTCTTCCATGGAATGTGAATGGTTTGAACCATCCCATTAAGAGAATTTTTTTTTAATTAAAGATCTTTGTAGACTAAATGCTCAGATTATCTTTGTTCAGGAAACCCATGTAAGGCAAGACGACAATCAACAATTTTTCAAGTTTAGGAGAGGACAGCAGTTTCATTCTATTTCACAGGCTAACGTGAAAGGAGTCTCTATCTTTATTGACTCCTCAATTCCGTTTGTTCATTGTGAAACAATTTCTGATCCATATGGTAGATTTTTGGTGATTACTGGTGTTCTTCATAACCAAAAAGTTGCTATGGTGAATGTGTATGCAGCTAATATTGATCACCCCGAGTTTTTAAAAAATGGTTAATTGCATCCTTTCCTAATTTAAATGACCATTTTTTAATAATGGGTGGAGATTTTAACTGCTGTTTAAACCCCTTGATGGACAGATCAGCATCTGATCATGTGCTTCCAAATAAATCAGCTAGTTTTATCAATTTTTTACTTGACTCTGGAATGTTAGAAGTCTAGAGATTCTTACAGCCAAATGACAAAGAATTTTCTTTTTTTCTCTCTCATGTATAACATAGATACTCTAGGATTAACTACTTTATAATAGATTCTCGGCTAGTTTCATCGATCACTACATGTGAGTATGATGCAATTGCTATTTCTGGTCATGAACCATTGAAACTATTAATCAAACTACCTGATTCCAAGTTTAGTGCTAAACAATGACGATTTAATGCTACTTTGCTTCAAGATCTAAAATTTGTTAATTTTATTAAAGATCAGATTGCTTTTTTCTTCTTAACAAATTCTACTGAAGAAATATCCAATGGTGTAGTCTGGGATGCTTTTAAGGGATACATTCGTGGTCAAATTATTTCTTACTCCGCGGGATTAAAACTCTTGGCCGGGAGCAGTCAGCCCGGTGGGGGGAGAAAGCGGAGAAAGCCCGGTAGCGGGAGATGTCCGAGAGTGGAGAAAGCCCGGTCGCAGGATAAAGTGGGTCCATGCGAGAGAAGCCGGACACCGTGCTTACCCAGCCCCCGACGGTGGGGCACAGACCCGACGTTTGGAGCAGCGGGGACCAGCAGCAGAAACGAGCAGTGACTCACCTTCGGCAGGGTGTCCATGGGAGCCAGTGACGAACCGAGCAGCGGGTCCCAGTAGCAGCCGGGAGGGCTGTGGAGCCAGCAGGCAGGCAAGTCAGCGGAGCAGCGGGAGTCAACGTGGCAGCGAGCCAGAGGAGGCTACAGCAATGGCTGAGCCAGCAGCAGCAGCGGAGGTCCGGAGTGGCCAGCAGTGTTTAAAAGTAACGGTGAGGCCGAGAGGTCGAGGATACACCAGAGTCCACAGGCCAACAGCTCGACCAGTGGAATCCTTCACAATAATAGCCCTGTTTGAATGTTAGGCATTATTCACTATTCCTTCACAGTAAAAGCAGATCTGTTTGGATGGAATACATTGGTCACTGTTATTAATAGTAAATCTGTGCATAGAAGGAATATGGTTTAAAATGTTGTAGTTGGCTATTAACATGAAATGTTGGTTAATAGTATAAATTTATTATTTATAACAGGCCCATACGAAGCTTTCCTAAAAGGGGGGGGGGGGTGGCATGACAAGATTACAAAAAATTTAATGTGAAATAATGTGCGCGCTGCGCACATCACGAGCGCGAAGCGTGAACTCCCTCGATGCCAGGAAGCTCTGGGGTTTTAGATGCTCTCTGATGCATTCTGAACCTTACTTTGGAGCATTTTTGCACCAAATTTATGACCAATATTTCAGAAATTAACAGGAATCTGAGAGGTAGCTTTTTCACACAAAGGGTGCTGGGTGCATGGAATGAGCTGCCAGAGGAAGTAGTTAAGGCTGGGACTATCCTAATGTTTAAGAGACATTTGGATACGTACATGGATAGGACAGATTTAGATGGATATGGGACAAACACGTGTGAGCGGGACTAGTTTAGATGGGACATGTTGGTTGGTGTGGGCAAGTTGGGTTGAAGGGCCTGTTTCCGCACTGCATCATTCTATGACAAAAAATTAAGAAGAAAAAGCATGTAGATAAGTAGAGCAGATTTGAAAGAGGAGTGAAATGTAGCAGAGAGAGGTTTATGGGTGGAAAGAGTGGGCTTGGGCAGATGGGTGAAGGGAAAATAGACAAACAGTGCTGGAGTAACTCAGCGGGTCAGGCAGCATCTGTGGAGAATATGAATAGGCGACGTTTCACAGCATGCTGGAGTAACTCAGTGGGTCAGGCAGCTTATCTGGAAAAAAGGTATAGATTATATCTCGGGTTAAGACTGTTCTTCAGTAATATTCATGATGTGACATGCATAGACATTCCTGAATGTTACCCAAACCATCGTGAGCTACTTTGTTACAGTGCTTGCCTCCCCTATAATGTCGCTGCTGCCTTGGGTGATGCAGGACAGGACACAAGCTTTGGAACACGGTGTGAAGCTGTTGCCATCTGTCCCAGCCTGGTAAAAACCTGGATGGAGTGGATGTGGAGAGGATGATTCCACTAGTGGGAGAGTCTAGGACCAGTGGCCACAGCCTCGGAATTAAAAGACATTCCTTTAGGAAGGAGATGAACAGGAATTTCTTAAGTCAGAGGGTGGTGAACTGTGGAATTCATTGCCACAGACAGCTGTGGAGGTCAAGTCAATGGACATTTTTCAGGAGGAGATTGATAGATTCTTGATTGATACGGGTGTCGGAGGTAATGGGGAGAAGGCAGGAGAATGGGTTTGAGAGGGAAAGATAGATAGTCATAGAGTATTACAGTGTGGAAACAGGCCCTTCAGCCCAGCATGTCCCATCTGCACTAGTCCCACCTGCCCACGTTTGACCCATATCCCTCCGAACCTGCCCTATCCATGTCCTGTCTAACTGTTTCTTACATGTTGCGATAGTCCCCGCCTCAACTACCTCCTCTGGCAGCTTGTTCCATACATCTACCACCCTTTGTGTGAAAAACATACCCGTCAGATTCATATTAAATCTTTTGCCCTTCACCTTAAACTAATGTCCTCTGCTCCTAGATTCACCTACTCAGGGCAAAAGACTCAACCATATCTATTCAAATCATGATTTTATACACCTCTATTAGATCATCCCTCATCCTCCTGTGCTCCATGAAATAGAGTCCCAGCCTACTCAACCTCTCCCTATAGCTCTGGCCCTCTAGTCCTGGCAACATCCTCGTAAATCTTCACTGTACCCTTTCCACTTTGATGACATCTTTCCTATAACATGGTGCCCAGAACTGAATACAATACTCTGAATGTGGCCTCACCATCTTCTTATGCAACTGCTACATGACCTCCCAACCTCTATACTCAGTCTGACCCGCTGAGTTACTCCAGCACTCTGTGAAACGTCATAGAACTGGGCAAGATTAGCAAGTTTGCTGATGATACAGAAGTGAGTTGTTTTACATATAGTGAAGATGGTTGTGAAAGGTTGTAGCACGATCCGGATCAATTGGCCAGGTGGGCGGAGGAATGGTTGATGTTTGCATGGTTCCTTTAGCCTTCATATAAACATATAACCATATAACAATTACAGCACGGAAACAGGCCTTCCCGGCCCTTCCAGTCCGTGCCGACCATTTATTTTCCCCTAGTCCCATCTACCTGCACTCAGACCATACCCCTCCATTCCCTTCCCATCCATATACCTATCCACTACTTTTAAATGTTAAAATCAATCCTGCCTCCACCACTTCTGCTGGAAGCTAATTCCACACAGCCACCACTCTGAGTAAAGAAGTTCCCCCTCATGTTACCCCTAAACGTCTGTCCCTTAATTTTCATGTCATGCCCTCTTGTTTGAATCTTCCCTACCCTCAATGGGAAAAGCTTATCCACACCAACTCTGTCTATCCCTTTCATCATTTTAATGACCTCAATCAAGTCCCACCTTAACCTTCAGCACTCCAAAGAATAAAGACCTAACTTGTTCAACCTTTCTCTGTAACTTAGTTGCTGGAACCCAGGCAACATACTAGTAAATCTCCTCTGTACTCTTTCTATTTTGTTGACATCCTTCCTATAATTAGGCGACCAAAATTGTGCACCATACTCCAGAATTGGTCTCACCAATGCCTTGTACAATTTTAACATTACTTCCCTACTCCTATATTCAATGCTCTGATTTATAAAGGCCAGCACACCAAAAGCTTTCTTTACCACCCTATCTAAATGCGATTCCACCTTCAGGGAACTATGCACAGTTATTCCTAGATCCCTCTGTTCCACAGCATTCCTCAATTCCCTACCATTTACTATGTTCGTCCTATTTTGATTTGTCCTGCCAAGATGTAGCACCTCACACTTATCAGCATTAAACCTGACCCACTCTTCCAAATGGCCCAAATCTCGCTGTAGATTCTGAAAAATTACATCATTATCCACAGCACCACCTATCTTAGTATCATCTGCATACTTATCAAATTTTCCACCCCATCATCTAGATCATTGATGTACATGACAAACAACAGTGGACCCAACACAGATCCCTGAGGCACCCCACTGGTCACCGGCTTCCAACCTGACAGACAGCCATCCACCATTACTCTCTGGCATCTCCCATTCAGCCACTGTTGAATCCATCTTGCTACTCCGCCATTAACACCCAAAGATTGAACCTTCTTAACCAACCTTCCATGGGGAACCTTGTCAAAGGCCTTACTGAAATCCATATAGACAACACCCACTGCTTTACCCTCATCAATTTCCCTAGTAACCTCTTCAAAAAATTCAAGGAGGTTTGTCAAACATGACCTTCCAGGCACAAATCCATGTTGACTGTTCTTGATCAGACCCTGTTTATCCAGATGCTTATATATATTATCTCTAAGTATCCTTTCCATTAATTTGCCCACCACTGACGTCAAACTAACAGGTCTATAATTGCTAGGTTTATTCTTTGAACCCTTTTTAAACAATGGAACAACATGCGCAGTACGCCAATCCTCCGGCACTATTCCTGTTTCTAATGACATTTGAAATATTTCTGTCGTAGCCCCTGCTATTTCTACACTAACTTCCCTCAATGTCCTACGGAATATCCTGTCAGGACCTGGAGACTTATCCACTTTTATATTTTTCAAAAGTGTCAGTACTTCCTCCTCATTGAATCTCATAGTTTCCATAGCTACTCTACTTTTTTCCATTACCTCACATAGTTCAATATCCTTCTCCTTGGTGAATACTGAAGAAAATAAATTGTTCAATATCTCCCCCATCTCTTTGGCTCTGCAGATAGCTGTCCATTCTGGCTCTCTAATGGTCCAATTTTATCCCTCGTTATCCTTTTGCTATTAATATAGCTGTAGAAACCCTTTGGATTTACTTTCACCTTTCTTGCCAAAGCAACCTCATACCTTCTTTTAGCTTTTCTTATTTCTTTCTTAAGATTCTTTTTACATTATTTATGCTCATCTAGCACCTCATTTACTCCATGCCTCCTATAATAATTGTAGATATCTCTTTTTGTGAACCAAGTGTCCAATTTCCCTTGAAAACCATGGCTCTTTCCGATTTTTACCATTTCCTTTCAACCGAATAGGGACATAAAGATTCTGTACTCTTACAATTTCCCCTTTAAATGTCCTCCATTTCTCTTCTACATCCTTCCCATAAAACAAAATGTCCCAATTCACTCCTTTTAAATCAATACACATTCCCTCAAAGTTAGCCTTTCTCCAATCAAAAATCTCAACCCTAGGTCCAGTTCTGACTCTCTCCATAATTATATTGAAACTAATGGTATTGTGATCACTGGTCCCGAAGTGCTCACCAACGCATACCTCCGACCTGCCTCATTTCCTAACAGGAGGTCCAGCACTGCCCCTTCTCTGGTCGATACCTCTATGTATTGCTGCAAAAAACTATCCTGCACACATTTAACAAAATCCAAACCATCCAGCCCATTTACAGATCGTGTTTCCCAGTCTATTTTTGGAAAATTGAAATCTGCCACAATCACTACCTTGTACTTACTACTAATATCTGCTATCTCCTTACATATTAGCTCTTCCAATTCTCGCTCTCCATTTGGCGGTCTATAATACACCCCTAAAAATGTTGCTACACCGTACCCACTTCTCAGTTCCACCCAAATAGCCTCCCTAGACGAGCCCTCTAATCTATCCTGCTAAAGTACTGCTGTAATATCTTCTCTGACAAGCAATGCAACACCTCAACCTCTGGTCCCTCCAATTCTATCACACCTGAAGCAACGAAATCCTGGAATATTTAGTTTTCAATCACAACCCTCCCGCAACCATGTTTCACTGATTGCCACAACATCATATTTCCAGGTGTCAATCCAGGCTCTAAGTTCATCCACCTTTCTTACAATGCTCCTATCATTAAAATATACACATTTTGGAAACCTACCATCCCTTATTCTCTGTTTATTATCTTTTTCCTCTTTCTCGCCCACATTTTGGGTCCGAGTGCTTCCCTTCAATGCCTCTTGCCCCTCACCCTGTCCTCTAGCCCCGTCTACCCGAGTCCCTCCCCCCAGCCTTTCTAGTTTAAAGTCTCCTTTGCAAATCTCCCTGCCAGGATATTGGTTCCCCTTGGGTTCAAGTGCAACCCGTCCTTTTTATACAGATCATGCCTTCCCCAAAAGAGGTCCTAGTGATCAAGAAACTAGAATCCCTGCCCACTGCACCAGTCCCTCAGCCATGCATTTATCCTCCACCTCATTCCATTTCTACTCTCACTGTCACGTGGCTCAGGCAGTATTCCTGAAATTGTTACTCTTTTGATCCTTCTCCTTAACTTTCCCCCCAACTCCCTAAATTCTCCTTTCAGGACCTCTTCTCTTTTTCTGCCTATGTCATTGGTACCAATGTGTACCACAACATCAGGCTCCTCTCCCTCCCTTTTCAGAATCTTTTTGACACGTTCCAACACATCCGCGACCCTGGCACCAGGGAGGTAAACTCCGGGTCTCCCGACTGCGTCCATAGAATCGCCAATCTGACCCCCTAACTATGGAGTCCCCTATTACAATTTCCCTCCTTTTTGCTACCCTTCTGAGCATCAGGGCCGTTCTCTGTGCCGGAGGCCCGGCCGCAGTTGCTGCCCCCAGGTAGGCTGTCCGCTTCAATCGACTCAAACATGAGTACCTATTTTCCAGGTGTACAGCCACCGGGGTACTCTCTAGTCCCTGCCTCTGCTCCTTGCCCTTCCTAACAGTGACCCACTTGTCTGCCTCCCGTGGTCTGGGAGTGACCACCTCCCTGTAACTCCTGTCTATGACCTCCTCACTCTCCCTTACCAGACGGAGGTCCTCGAGCTCCTGCTCCAGGTTCCTAACACAGTCCTTTAGGAGCCCCATCTCAACATACCTGGCGCAGATGTGGACGTCTGGAGGGCTATCAGCTTCCCTGACCTCCAACATCCGACATCCACAACAGTACACTGCCCTGGCCTTCATACTCCCCCCTTACACTGGATACAATATCAACACAATACAAAGTACACAACAAACTGCTGGAATCTGACTGCCAAATAGCTGCTTACCCTAATTCACTTCCCAGCAATCAGTGGCTTCCTCAAAAAACCCCCCAAAAAAACCACTTCTCCGAATGGAAAGTTATGGATTTTGGCAAGCCCCGCGCTGGATTTTAAACCTTACCGGTCGGGTGTTGCTCCTCCTCCTCCTCCTCTTTCAACGGCTCCTGTGGGCCAATGCATACTTCATCAGTCAGAGTATTTAGTATAGAAGTTGGGAGGTCATGTTGCAGTTGTATAAGACGTTGGTGAGACCGCATTTAGAATGTTGTGTTTAGTTCTGGGCACCATGTTATATGAAAGATGTCAAACTGAAAAGAGTACAGAGATCCCCATCCTGGATCAGTTCAATCAGGGTTGTGTCGGGGTGGAAGATTGCAACCTTCACGTGGTCCGCCCTGTTTCGACTAATTCAATCAATGCAACGTGCACAAATAGAAGATCAAATAGAACAAGTTGTCCTACAACTTTAGGCTGTGCAGGCCACACGAAAGAAGAAGAAGAAAGTTGTTCATCAGCTGACGATTGTCCAAAGAGTGGGGGGCTTTCCTCTTATAGCTGGTGATTTCTTTCATGCCCTTCCAAACTGAAGAAGAGTCACCAGCTGAGAACTTGCTCCTCAACTACTCAGAGTACCTCTCCTTGGCAGCTCTTTATTGATTAGGCTATCTTTTAACTGTTAGGCTATCGGCTTGCCCAACTCCACAGGCGCAGATGGTCGCATTTTTTTCTCACAAATCGTCCAATGGAGAGAACCAAATGTTTGGCGCTTTTCCGACAAAGTGGAAACGTTGATTTTTTTTTTCCGATTCTCTTTTTTTTCCTCGGGATTTTTTTCTTACTCTGGGGGGGGAAGGGGGGTGCGGTCGCACCCAATGCAGCCCCCCTTCAGACGGCCACGTATAAGATTAAGTAATAGTTGGTGAGCTGGATAATCTCTTAGAATGTAAAATAATTAAGTCTAAGGCACAAAACACAGTGAGAGAACAGAATATAGGGCACCTGAATAGCAACAGGTAGCAAAACTTACACGAAGATACGCAGGAGCGTTGTACTGCTTATGGCTGCCTACCGAGGAATGCTTGTTCGAAAGCAATTGTGGTGCATGCACAAATCTGCCAAGGTCATACAGACTTATTATCAGATGCATAAACAGCGTCAGTATTGCAAGAAACTATGCTAGTCTGCCATTGCAGTACAGCAGCGATACAGAGCTTGCCAGATAGGAGATGTCCAAGTGCGACATTATAATAGTTTGAGAAAAGCAGTGGTTTGTATTCAGGCCTTCTACCACGGGGGCAAAGCCAGAGTATTGGTTGAGAAAATCAAGGCAGCACGCCATATTAAGTCATTCATAATGATGTGCATTACAAGAAAACATTTCTTGATGCAAAAGGCGGCTGTAGTCACTCTGCAAGCAGCATACCGTGGTTACCAATCAAGGGTATGCTACAGAGCTATACGACAAGCAGTCATTTCGATCCAGAAATTAATGCAAAATAGGGCATTCCCAGTTTGTGCAATATCAGTCAATGAGGGATGCAACTGTTACCATTCAGGCTGCTTACAAGAGTATGGTGGTTAGGCAGTGGGTTAAGCAAAAGAGAGCTACTATAAAAGTGCAGTCAGTACTCTATATGAGTTGGTATAGGAAAGACTTAAGAAGACAAATAGAGGCACAACAGAAAATGCTTAAACGATATAGGAAAGACTTCCTCAAACTGAATTTTACTTCGGAGTCACGTGAGTGACTACGTGAAGGCCGTTAGCCTGCATGCGCGTCATTACGTTGACTCGCTTTGTGCAAATGAGCCGACTGGTGGCAGCATTGCTCTGTCCAGCGGTAAGTTAACCTGAAGGTAAGTTTTACCTTATTCCCTGGTGTTTGTGTTTTCTGTTTTGCAGGAATCTCTGTACAGAGATAAACCTGCTGGACAAGTTGGGGCAAAGTCCGGACGGGCTGTGGGGAATCCCGGTCTCGGCCACGGATACCGGGACTGAGGGGAAACCAGCTGCAGGGACTGCGGAAATGCTGGTAGCCGGCGGCCGTCGGGTCCGCCACCCAAAGTCACTGACAATAGTCAGTGGCTTCCAAACCGGCTGTGGTTCCCAGGAAGGGGGTAAAACATACCACAAGTCAGGCAAGGTGTGTGAAGCCAGGTTATAGGGGACATCTGCTTCCAGACCGGCTGTGGTTCCCAGGTAGGGGGTAAAACAAACCACAAGCCAGCAAGGTCTGTGAAGGCAGGTCCAGGTGGATCCCCCCCCCCCCCCAACATACAGGGGTCAGCTGTTTCCAGATGGCTGTGGTTCCCCAGGAAGGGGGTAAAACCAACAGCAAGTCGGGTAGGCCTGTGGAAGTCGGGCCAGGAGGGAACCCTCCAACATATAGCGGTCAGCCGCTTCCAGACCGCTGTGGGTCCACAGAAAGGGGGTAAAACCAAAGGTAAGACGGTCAGGCCTATGGACTAGTGGAGTCAGGCCAGGAGGTTTCCTGATGGACAGGATCCCCTCCTACATGGGTAACACCTTTAACGATCAAACCCACATGGAGCACCTGATGGAGAAATGCTCCACAATGATATACTCCAAAGGAGGGAGTTATCAGCCCGGGTATTATGGAGAACCCGCAGGCGGTGGCACCTGTTTCAGGGCTGCACAATGTCTCCCTCTCTGAGTAGGGGAGCATTCAGGGTCAGTTTCAGTCTGACCCAGAGCAAAAAAACCTGCTATAGGTCCGCTGGAGGGGCCATGTCAGCGCAGGTATCCTCAGGGGCCTGCGGCAGCACCTGTTTTCAGGGCTGCCTACGAATCTCCCTCTCTGTGGAGGGAAGTGCGAGGGGTCAGTATGTAATGGACTTCAAATTCAAAGTATGTCCATGGAACATACTGGAGCACATGCGTATGGCTGCAAGAGATACTCACAAACGAAGGGGTTGCTGCCGGAAGAGTTTGTCTCCAGCCGTTGGCAGAATACCCGCAAGGGACCAGAGCTCTCTCACGCTACAAGTGCCGACAGTGAACAACGCTATCAGGGTGACATTGGGGGGGGCATGAAATCCAGGAAATGAAACCAGCCGCCGAATCCTCTCTTCAGGTAAGACTTATCCCGCAGGTAAGACCAGGATGAGGAAGCAAAAAGCTGTTGGACTAATCAAGGTACCAACGATGTGTAAAGCTTCATCGGTAGGCGACGGCACACCCCACGCCTCCATCGGGGGCAGCGGTTCACTGAAGCTGGTGGCAGCTTGCAAGCTGGGCACAGAAATATGGCCAGCGTTGTCTTTCGAGGCAGGCTCAGAATTATGGCCAGAGCTGTCTTACGAGGCAGGCTCAGTATGATGTGGTTTTCAGACCAAGACCCAAGCCGGTCTCAGGGGACATATGGAATCTATGCACCCTACCAGTCCAACTCTCCAATCAAGGAAGGGAAAGAGAACCTGCGTCAGTGTCCTTTGGACTTACCATAAGACCACCGGTAGCCATGGCGGTAGGTGGGTCTGGTTTTTCCAAAATATGGGGTTGTGGACCATTTACATGTTGGGAATATTTACACTTTTGTTTTTGAACAAGTGACAATGATAACATGAGATTCAGATCTGGGTTTAATAAACTGATGATAACATGTGGTTACTTTATACTGCACAACATACATAGGTTACAAGCAGGCTTGGAATTCGGGCCAGAGTTGTCTTTCATAGAAACATTGGAAATAGGTGCAGGAGTAGGCCATTCAGCCCTTCGAGCCTGCACCGTCATTCAATATGATCATGGCTGATCATCCAAGCCAGTATCCTGTACCTGCCTTCTCTCCATAACCCCTGATCCCTTTAGCCACAAGGGCCACATCTAAGAGACACTTTCGAGACAGGCCCAGTATTATGGGCAGGATTGCCTTTCAGGACAGGTTAAAAAATGGAGGATTTCACTTCATCCAGATTTAACATGTATGTACAGTATAGACTTTCAAAATGGGAAACTTTGTTACTGTCTAACTGTTGATTCTATAGGAGCTATATGGGAAGCATCGATCTCAAAGATGCATGCTATTCAGTTCCCATTCACAGGGATCACAGGAGATATTTGAAATTTATCTGAATGGGTCAATGATAACAGTTAAAGCGTTGCAAAATGGGCTAACTTCAGCTCCCAGGTTTATTTACCAAATTACTTAAACCGGTGCTTGAGCTGCTCAGAGCTCTAGAACATTTGTTATCACCTATCTGGATGATGTTTTAAAAGCTGTATTTTACTAAAATTAAATGTTGCAGCCCAAACTATATTTGAAAAATTGGGGTCCTTTAATCATCCATTTAAGTTGATACCAATCAGAACAATTGACTATTGGGATTTACATTTAATTATCAACTTAACAAGGACTCCACCCCAGGGCAAGAGATGGAATTAACAGAAGCCTGTAACAACCTCGTTGTTATTAAGCAGCCTTCTATTCATCAAGTGTAATTGGCAATATAGCAGCTGTGTTTCAGCAGTGCAAATTGGGCCTTTGCATTATCAGAACTTACAACGTGCAAAGAATGAACCCCTCAAGTACCATATAGGTCATTATTAATAGACCTATGTTATTACCAGCTGAAGCTACCAAAGTCACAATGGTGGCAGTATTCAACATTGCTCCAGTAATTTTGATCAGTAATCTTCAGTAACTACAAACTGATGCTAGTCCTCAAAGATGAGAAATTATGAATACCATCTCCAGTTACAGAGGCAGATGCGGTTTGCACGAGTCGCCAATTTTTTAGTTATTGGTATCAACTACCTATAAGCATTAGGTGCATTCTATAGGTTAAAGGTTATTGTGAGAATATGCATAATCTGCATGCTCAACTCCAAGTTGCTACACTATGGTGTTGGCATATGTTAGTCACATGGGTGCAATAAAGTTAAAGTATCCTGTGATATTTACCTAACCTCATTTGATGCTATTGTATCATCAAGTGAAATCAATGACAACACAGAATAGATGTTGGATCACAAAGTATTTAATGTCATTATGGCTCGATGGAACACTGAATATCAATATGTTTACATTCAGGCTCATTTACCAGTTGCAAAATATGTGGCATACAGTGTCGAGAGATACACTATCGCCACACTGGGGAGGAATGTTCTTGCATGTCTTTCCTCCATACTGCCACATCAGTTGGGTCTTGCAATAAATCCAGCAAGATACCGCTTCAAAACTGCCTGACTGGCATACGCAGCCATGGTTCCCAATTAATATTGGGAATAATATAGAACCTCATATGTTTATTCAAAACATAAAACTTGCTGGTTCTGCCTGTGACACGGGGAACCAGCCTCTGCAAAAAAATCAATTAATTGACTTGCAGACTCTGAGACGACTTTGCCTGTGGCTCGGGTTGTCAGATCGATCCATGTAGTGCTCACTGCAGAGTGCAGGGAAAGCACCAAAAGGCAGTACATTTCCACTTCAGCAGATGGAAAGCGTTTTTGTTTAAATACGCATGTTACATACCAGACAGCACGGATAACTGATGTCTTACAGTTCATTTTCAAATGGGCCTTTGACAATAATTAAGTTAAAGTGATATTAACTGTGCCAACGTGCCTTCTCATCGTATTTGCTGCAGCAGTGGGACCTACACTGTCGGGTTTCATGCCCTGATATCCAGAATTATATAGGATACCTTTAACACAAGTTCTCCCAGGCCTGGTTACACGGAAGTATGGGACATTGACGTAATGTTAACATTACTTCACCAGGGGGCTCCAGCTACATCCTTTGTCTTTAGCTGGCTCTCATAAGGTACTTATCCTCATGGCACTAGCCTCAGTGCAATGGGTCCAGTCACGAAATAAATTGCGACTGGACAGGATGGTTACATTTGCTCATAACATAATATTTTATGTTTTTGATTTAATTAACCAGAACTAACCAGGGGCGTTAGGTCTCAAACTAGTTTCATGGCATACCCTATGGACTATCGGTAATGTGTGGTCACACATTTATGTCTAGGTCACTTAGAGCCTCCAAGGCTCCAAACTAGCAATGTTTGTTAGTTACAAAGAACTTCATAAGAAGTATTAGTTCTACCATTTCCAGGTGGTTAAAACGGGGTTTTGGCTAATGCATGAGTCGATACTAATATTTACAACAATCACTCCACTAGGCCTGCTATTACATCAACTCCAAGGGTTATGTGCATTCCACTGGACCACATCCTAGCAGCTGGAGGATGGTCAAACTATCATACTTTACCAACATTTTATATAATCCATTGCCAAACCGGAGGTATTTGCCAACTCCATTTTAGATTCTGTTTTATAGTTTCCCCCTGGATGAAAGGGGTCACTATTATTTTCTTTTGATGATTAAAGCATCAGCATTTTAACAAATTGTCATATCTGAATGCATTATTAGGTATGTTACAAAACTTACCTTGAGACGCGCTGCAGTTCTGCCGCTCCCCGTGTGCGTGCCTTTGGCGCCTTTCAGAGGGGGGCGGGCTTAAAGTGCCGTTTTTCTTCAGACTGGGCAAATCGATCCATGTCGGGCGATTTTGTTGCGGAAGAAAAATCGCTCCGACATTTCATCAATTAAGGTATTTTTAAATTACGCTAGATTATTTATTATCTAGAGTAATTTAAAAATCACCTTCAAAAGCCGTGAGAGCCGACAACAGGAAGGATTTTGCGTAAGGGAGAAAAAAAGGTACACAGTTTATTTTTATATTAAAAGTTGGTTTTATGGAGGCTTTAATCATATTTTCATGTTGCAAAAAGGGGTCCAAAAAAATGTATGAACCAACAGTATTTTTCCTCCCGACTTCACAGCAAACCACAACGTTCCAATCCACCGCATTCCACTAAAACCCACTCGCTAGTTGATTTAAATGGCCATTAATTTACAGGCATTAAACATTTGGCCTATAAATTCATGAAAATGAGATTTAAAAATTATGTTATATTGTGGATTATTGTGTGAATGTTATTTGGACACTTAGGCAATTAAAAAAAAGTTTATCTTTTCTTAAGAAATGGATAGATGTCTAGATCTACTCATTGAATTTTGTAATTAGCTACAATTAGATAACTAACCAATTATATGCTTTAATTTCAGGTCATCCAAGTAAGATTGTTTCATATTTGTTTCAGAATGCTTCAATCTATAATAACTGAAAATTTCATTGAGTTCTCTTAATTTTTAAGAAAGATATGGGCTTTTAACTGTTCTAGATCACAGCTTTTGAGTTAAGTCAATTGAAAGGCAATGGGGAACAAGATGCTAATTTCCGAGTATGAAAATGGTCATAACTTTTTTAATACTGAAGATATGAAAGTGAATTAGGTGTCAAATTAAACTTATTTTTATGCTTTATCTGATGGGATAAACTGTAGACTTGATTTTAAAATCTCAAAATTTTGTAACATTGCTACATTAATATTTGATGCACTCATCCATGGTCACTTCATGCAGTGTGTAACGCATGGACTCGTTTCCGGCATTAAATCACAGAGCTTTGGAATATTCACGTAGGCATTCATGGGACTCCGAAGTAAAATAGTAAGATTAAATGAGTACTTACCAGTTTGAAGTTTGATCTTGATTTTATGAGGAACTACGATGAGCGATTACGTGCCCACTGCTCCCAACCCTCATATTATTAATGTCATATGGTAGTTCTATTCTTCTCTAATCTTACTATGTTCAGTTCACCCATTATTATCTGTGGTTTCACACCGCTGCTTTGAAGATTGACGTGCATGCGGGCTAACGGCCTTCACGTAATCGCTCATCGTAACTCAAGATCAAGATCAAACTTCTAACTGGTAAGTTCTCATTTAATCTTACTATTATACAGCCATTACAGTGCAGTCTCACTACCATGCTTATAAAGCAAGAAAACTATACAGAGCACAAATCACTGTTGTATTGCAAAGACAATATAGATTGTACTTCTTGATGAAGAAACAGAGTTGTAACTCAAGTGGACAAATAGATGAACAACAGAAAAGGCTTAAATTATACAAAAGGCTTAAACGATATAGGAAAGACTTCCTCAAACAGAAATATACAGCAATTGTAGTGCAGTCTCACCACCTTGCTTATGAAGCAAGAAAACTATACAGAGCACAAATCAAAGCCAGTGTTGCAATTCAAAGACAATATAGATCCTCCCCCTTAACAAAAAATATGTACTGATTTTAATAGGATTATTACAGTTAGGAGGATGTATTGTAAGATGAATGTAATAATACCATTTTGCAACAGTGTATTAATCAATTATATTTTAGGTAAAGAGCATATTACTGTGGTCTAGATACAATTATTACAGTTAGGAGGATGTATTGTAAGATGACTGTAGTAATACAATCGTGCAACAGTGTATTAATCAATGATATGTTAAGTAAAGAGCATATCCGTGCAGGTAAAATTGACTTAAAAGGGGAGGAGTGCGGTGTATGTAATATAAATGGTATTACCTGCCTCCAAGTTAAAGGGGGAGGAGTGTGATGTATGTAATAGAAATGGTGTTACCTGCCTCCAAGTTAAAGGGGGAGGAATGTTAGGTATGTGATATAATTAGCATATGTGATGTCTTGTGCAAGTACGCATGCGTGGTGAGACTGAAGGTGGCGTCCTGGAATAAAGAAGCTTGTTTGTGTACTCCCGTGTCCGAGTGTTATCGTAAGTCTGTTCCAAGCACCCAAATACACAACACATGTCAACATGTAAATTGGTTAAAAATGGAGAGGGAAGATTGTTTGCCTTTTAGTATCGGTTTGATCCTTCTATCTCCAATACATTTGAATAAGTCAATGCATGAGCAAAATCCGATAATACATAGTACTATCCGTATATGGAAAGAGCTGAAATACAGTCTTAAATTGAGAAATATGTCTCTCCTTCTTCCTATTGCAAATAATCCCTCGTTTAAACAGTCTACTTTAGATATGGTGTTTGTTCAATTGAAGAACCTGAGAATCAATACTATGGGAAACCTCTATAATTTATTTCTTATTTTCAAGAACTACAGGAGAAATATCACTTGAATGCCAATAATGTTTTTAGATACCTTCAAATCTGAGATTATGTGAAAACATATACACAAGACTGTCCTCTTATGAGTCCAGATATATTAGACGATTGTTTGAATATACATGCTGATACAAGTAAGTTGATATCTTACATTTATAACACTCATCTAAACATTGACATTCCACCCTCTGAGATTTATAGGCGAGCATGGGATGACGAGCTGGGTTTACCCATGTTGAAAGATATATGGGAGGAAAGCCAACTATACATACACTACTGTTCTTTAAATGCCAGGCACTGACTGATGCAATTTAAAGAATTGCATAGGTTATACTACTCAAAGACCAAATTGAACAAGATCTTCCCAACTGTCTCTCCTCTCTGTGATAAATGTCACTTCCAAGAAGCCAACCTAACTCATTCTTTTGTATCCTGTATAAAAATACAAAACTTCTGGACGGGAATATTCAATATAATTTCTAAAACACTTAAAATTTAATTGGAGTCAGATTCAAAATTAATAATATTCGGAATGTCAAGGGCTGCCCTAATTTAACGATACCCCAAAGACGTTTCCTTGACTATGGTTTAATCACAGCAAAAAAACTTATTCTTAAATTCTGGAAAAAGATAACAATCCCCACAGTGAAGATGTGGATCACAGAAATGACAGAGATGCTACATTTAGAAAAAATAAGGCTTGTCTTGACTGATAAATCAGATCAATTTTCCTTGATCCCAGATCAATAAATCAAGATCAATATGGTCTCCTTTCATTGAATTTCTTCAACAACATAATGGTTGAACACAAATTGAAAACTGATGCTAGGGTCGGGTGAGCGAGCGTAGGGAAGGGTAGTGGGATATATCTCCGCATCTTTTATTTCTTCGTTAGTTCTGGAGTTTTTCTTTTTTCTCTTTCGTGTCTTTTTTTCAAAATTCTTTCTTTTCTTTTTCTTTTCTCTTTCCCTTTCTCTGTCAGGTCTCGCATTTGATCAAGTTTCTGTTTCTTATTGGTTTTTAGTATTTGAGTTTGCATTGTTTTTTTATTTTGGTGTCTCACATCTCCTCTTGTTTCAGGTCCCATTTCCTTTCAGGTCGTTTACCCTCATGTGATTGTTGGCCCCACCCTGATGTGTTTCACCTGTGTCTCGTTATCCCGTTAATTCTGTATTAAGCCCTTGGTGTTTTAGTTTTCATTGCCAGTTTGTTGTGTATGCTATTTGGTATCACCTCTAGAAATATTGTGACTTTGTGAACTCGACCATTGCCTGTGTTTTTACCACTGTTTTTGCCTGCTCCTAGATTATACTGTTGCTTCTGTGCTTGTTTACCTGTGTTCCGACTTGGACAGATTAAACTCTGAATATGGATCTGCCCTGTGTCTGAGCCTGCATTTGTGTCCTCCTCCTCGTTCAGTTCTGACAGTACGAATTGGCCAACAATGGATGCAGTGCTCCAGAAGCAAGAGGAGCGCATCTCGCATTATGAGGGTCAACTCGCCTCGATCGTCGCCAGGTTTCGGAATCTCGGCGAGTGTCTGCAGGGGTTCCAGCGGACATTGGTTCACAGGTGAACACATTTAGTTCTCAATTTGAAGACCTGGGTGCCCGGCGGAATTTTTTGTTTCCTACCGCGGCTCCCAAGACTTGGTGCCTGCCAAGTCTGCTTCCTTGTCTGTGTCTCCAGGGGCTCCGATGGCCATGGTTGCTGCAGCGTCTCCATTTGTCCACTTGGCAAGACCAGAACACTTTTCGGGGGAATCGGAGAAGTGTAGACCTTTTTTGATTCAGTGTGGGCTGCATTTTGAACTTCACGTGGCTTCCTTTCCAGCAGAACGATCAAGGGTAGCCTTTATCATCACGCACCTGTCGGGTAGAGCGGAGGCTTGGGCCACGGCGGAATGGGCTCGGAATTCTCCTAGTTGCCAGACGTCGGTCCTGTTCATGGAAGCTCTGTCCCGCACGTTTGATCACTCCAATCCTGGCTGAGAGGCTTCACAGAACCAGGTCTCCATGAAACAAGGTAATTGCTCAGTTATGGATTTTGCTATTGAATTTCGAACTGTTGCTGCGAAGAGTGGATGGAATGAGTCTGCTTTGTTGGATGCTTTTTGCAATGGATTGTCTCAAGCTATCAAGGATCAGTTGGCTCCACTAACCCTGCCTTCCGACTTCGAGTCTATGATGTCCCTGGCTGTCCAAATTGACGCTAGGCTCCAAGAAAGAGAGCGAGAAAGGAGATCGGCAGCAGTTCGGTCCTCCTCCCAACAGTGGCGGCAGCGTTGCCCTTCGCCTTCCGCTCGGGACTTCGTCCCTCTCGGCTGGTCCAGTCAGCCTACAGCGCCACCTGTCGCATCGGAGGAGCCCATGCAGGTGGGACGAGCTAAACTCAGCCCTGAGGAACAGCAGCGCCGCATAAGGGAGGGGAGGTGTTTTTACTGTGGTAAACTGGGACATTTGTTGAATGGCTGTTCAGTAAAAGACAAGGCTCACCAATGAAAGAGAGGACATTGGTGAGCTGTACCACTCCTATGAGCCGTTCCTCTCGTCAACTCACTACTGTACAATTGTTGGTGCATTCCCTGTGGCACTGCCTGCAGGCTTTGGTTGATTCTGGGGCAGATGAGAACTTCATGGACATTTGCTTGGCTGATGAATTGAAGCTGGAACGTGAACAGCTTCAAGATCCTCAGGAGGCTAGTGCACTGGATGGGCGCCTAATGTACAGGGTGATTCACCGAACGCAACCTGTTCAACTCATCGTGGCAGATAATCACTTGGAGACAATCAGTTTTCATCTCCTCGACTGTTCTCTTCATCCTCTGGTTTTGGGGCTCCCTTGGCTGTCTTCCCGTAATCCTTACATGAACTGGGGTACCGGGGAATAAATTTCTTGGGGAAGTAACTGTAAACTCGTCTATCTACACGATTCTTCTCCTGAGTCTAGGAAGGATCCATCAAGGAGCAGTTTGCTGGGATCTTCCAGGACCACCCTCCGGCAGCCTTCCCGTTCAAATGAGGGGGATTTTCCAGATCTCACCAAGGTTCCCTCATGTTATCTAGGCCTAAAGGAGGTGTTCAACAAGGCCACCTCTCTTCCGCCATAGACCATACGACTGCTGCATTGACCTTCTGCCAGGTACAGCGCTTCCTAAGGGTCGTCTTTATTCCTTTGTCGTCACCTGAGCGGCTCGCCATGGAGAAGTACATTGACGACGCCCTTGCTGCTGGGATCATCAGACTTTCCACTTCACCTACAGGAGCTGGATTCTTCTTTGTGGATAAGAAGGATGGAACACTTCGGCCCTGCATAGTCTACAGAGGACTCAATGACATTACTGTTAAGAACAGATACCCTCTTCCTCTTATCTCCTCGTCATTTGAACTGTTAAAGGACGCTAAAATATTCACTAAGTTAGATCTTAGAAATGCTTATCACCTGGTAAGGATAATGGAGGGGGATGAATGGAAGACTGCGTTTAACACACCCAGTGGGCATTATGAATATCGGGTCGTGCCGTTTGGTCTTACTAATGCTCCAGCCGTTTTTCAAGGCATGGTTAATGATGTATTACGGGACATACTGAACAAATTTGTGACATTGATGACATTTTGATTTTTTCTCCAGATGAAACTTCCCATGTGCAGCATGTACACCAGGTGCTGGAACGTTTGCTCTCGAATTATCTGTCTGTAAAAGCTGAGAAATGTGAATTTCATGTTAACACTGTTCAATTCCTTGGTTATGTTGTGTCACCTGAGGGTATACAGATGGACCCAGGCAAGGTCAGTGCTGTGGCCACCTGGCCTACACCCTCCAGTGGTAAGCGACTTCAGGGGTTCTTTGGGTTTGTTAATTTTTATGGGAAGTTTATCCGGAACATTAGTGTCACTGCTGCTTCCTGTTTTGTTGGGGCGGTTACTTGGGAGATTCAGAGGAGAGTTTCCGCGGCTACTGCTGGTGTTCAGTCTCCGCTAGGATGTCCTTCTAATCGTCTGTTTGTTCCCGAGTCCCTTTGTTCGCAGGTGATTCACTGGGCTCATACGTCTTGGATCTCCTGTCATCCCGGTGTCCGCCGAACCCTGTTTGTAGCCAAACAGCGGTTTTGCTGGCCTTCCATGGAGAGGGGGATTAAGGAGTACGTCGCCGCCTGCAGTATTTGTGCTCAGAACAAGATCGTGCGTCGGCCCGCCTTTGGCCTCCTGAATCCGCTGCCTGTCCCCTCACGCTCCTGGTCAGAGATCTCCATGGACTTTGTCACGGGCCTGCCCTCTTTTGAAGGCAACACCACTGTCATCACTGTTGTGGACAGATTTTCTAAGATGGTCCATTTCATTCCGTTGCACAAGCTTCCCTCCGCCAGGAAGATAGCAGATGTCATGTTGTCTCATGTTTTTCGAATTCATGGATTTCCCAGAGACAACTGACCGGGGGCTTCAGTTCGTGTCCAGGTTTTGGAAGGAGTTTTGTTCTCTGTTGGACGCCATGGTCAGCCTTGCATCTGGTTATCACCCGGAATCCAATAGACAGACTGAACGCCTTAGCCAGGAATTGGAGACAGGATTGCGGTGCTTGGTGACACAGAATCCTTCAACTTGGAGCAACCACCTTATTTGGGTGGAGTATGCACACAACACACACCCTTGCTCGTCCTCTGGTCTCTCTCCATTCCAGTGTGCCTATGGTTATCAACCGCCATTGTTCCCTGCTGTGCAGAAGGAGTCCAGTGTGCCCTTCGCTCAGGCTCTCGTCCGTCGCTGTCGCAAGGTTTGGAATGGTGCTCGTCGATGCTGTTGCGCAGTTCTGCGCGTTACAAGAGGATGGCTGATCGTGGAAGAACGCCGGCTCCAGTATACTCGCCGGGCCAAAAGGTGTGGCTCTCCACTCGAGACTTACCTCTGAGGATGGAATCCTGGAAGCTGGCTCCTTGTTTTGTTGGTCCTTTCCCGATATCGAAGGTCATCAATCCTGTGGCGGTTCGTCTCAGACTTCCCCGTGCCATGAGGGTCCACCTTACTTTCCATGTCTCCCGACTGAAGCCAGTTAAGGAGAGTTCTCTGGTCCCTGCCTCCACACCCCCTCCGTCCCCCGGCTCCTTGATGGGGATCCCGTGTTTACGGTCAGCCGGTTGCTGGGGATGCACCGGCGTGGTTGTCAGTATCTTGTGGATTGGGAGGGTTATGGACCTGAGGAGCGGTCTTGGGTGTCGGCTCACAACATATGCGCCCCGGAACTTATCAGGGAATATCGGCGCCAACATCCTGACGATCCTGAGCCGGCCGTGGAGGGTGGGCGTTACTGTCAGGTCTCGCATTTGATCTAGTTTCTGTTTCTTATTGGTTTTTAGTATTTGAGTTTGCATTCTTGTTTTATTTTGGTGTCTCACATCTCCTCTTGTTTCAGGTCCCATTTCCTGTCAGGTCGTTTACCCTCATGTGATTGTTGGCCCCACCCTGATGTGTTTCACCTGTGTCTCGTTATCCCCTGTTAAGTCTGTATTTAAGCCCTTGGTGTTTTAGTTCTCATTGCCAGTTCATTGTGTATGATACTTGGTATCACCTCGTTCCAGCTCTAGAAATATTATGACTTTGTGAACTCGACCATTGCCTGTGTTTCGACCACTGTTTTTGCCTGCTCCTAGATTATACTGTTGCATCTGTGCTTGCTTACCTGTCTACCGACTTGGACTGATTAAACTCTGAATACAGATCTGCCCTGTGTCTGAGCCTGCATTTGTGTCCTCCTCCTCGTTTAGTTCTGACATTTTCTTTTTTTCCCGATTTAGTTATTAGTCTATAAAATGTTAAAAATGAAGCTGTACGAAAATTGTATAATTGTTATGTTGGTTACTTTCTCCTTGTACAATTGCTTCTAATAATATTTTAAAAAATTTAAATCCAAAATATTAGCTATGAGATTGGAAAATATTTTACCCCAAATTATTTCTGAAGATCAGACAGGTTTCATTAAAAATCGTTACTCATACTTTAACGTTAGGAAATTAATGAATATTGTATATACAGCGTCAAATAAAACATCAGAATGTGTCATTTCACTTGGTGCTGAGAAGGCGTTTGTAAGTAAGTTTATTGGCCAAGTATTCACATACAAGGCATTTGCCTTGGTGCTCCGTCCACAAGTAACAACATGACATATAGTGACAGTTACAAATGACTCCGAAAACACTAAACATTAATCATTATATGACATTAATGATAAAACACCATTGATCAAGCATGTGAACCAACAAAATACCAGGTCAAAGGGAGGCTACAGATTATTGGCTTCTGAGTAGAGCAACTACCTGTGGATAAAAGCCTTTTTTATGTCTGGCTGTGGCAGCTTTGATAGTCCGGAGTCGCCTTCCAGAGGGAAGTGATTCAAACAATTTGTGGCCAGGTTGAGAGGGGTCAGAGATGATCTTGCCTGCTCGCTTCCTGGCCCTTGCAGTGCACAAATCATCAATGGAGGGAAGGTTGCAGGCAATAATCTTCTCTGTTGATCGGACGATTCGCTGCAGCCTCCAGGTGTCGTGCTTGGTGGCTGAGCCAAACCAGACCATGATGGAGAAGGTGGGAACAGACTCTACGATGGCCGTGTAGAATTGGACCATCATTGCCTGTGGCAGAATGTGCTTCCTCAGCTGCCGCAGGAAGTACATCCTCTGTTGTGCCTTTTAGACTGGTCGATGGTAGCCCCCCACTTAAGGTCCTTGGAGATGATGGTTCCTAGGAACTTAAAATACTCCACAGATGTGACTGTTGTTGTTGGTGAATGGGGTGAGGGGAGGGGGAGCTCTTCTAAAGACTACAATCAATTCCACTGTCTTGAGAGCATTCAGCTCTAGGTTGTTGCTACGGCACCAGGATGCCAGCTGTGACACTTCCTGCCTGTAGGCAGATTCCTCCCCACCCTGGATCAGTCCAATCAGAGTTGTGTCGTCCGCAAACTTGAGAAGCTTGACTGAGGTGTCTGTGGAGGTGCAGTCGTTGGTGTAGAGAGAGTAGAGGAGAGAGTACGTAGCCTTGCGGTGCTCCTATGCTGAGCGTTTGCGGGTCTGAGATGTGCTTTCCCAGCCTCACATGCTGCTTCCTGTCTGTCTGGAAGTTGGTGATCCACTGACAGAGGGGTTCAGGCACAGTCAACTCGGAAAGTTTGGAGTGTAGTAGCTCTGGCACAATGGTGTTGAATGTAGAGCTAAAATCAACAAACAGGATCCTCGTTTGTCTGGGTATAAACTAAATCTCAGTAAGAGTGAGCTCTTTCCATTAAACAATCTAGTTTTGGTGGGCCGAATGGCCTGTTTTGTGCTGTATCACTAAATTAAAAGAGAAAAAAATGCTTAAACGGATAATAAGTTACTGTTGCATCATGTCCCATCAATCTGTTATTTTGCAACTTGATAATTGGTAGTTAAATTCACTATCAAATGTCGTGTGGTCTTGTGATAAAATAATTTGTTTTACTTTGGAGTCACGTGAATGACTACGTGGTGAAGGCCGTCCCCACACATGCGCGTCATTACGTCTGACGCATTGGCAACGACCGACTGGCAGGCGCGTCGCTCCTTCCAGCGGGTAAGTTTAAAAGGTCCAGGTAAGTATTTTTTCAAACAGCTTTGCTGGAACCGTTGCTCCCGGTTTGGAGTACATTTGTTGGAGGAAATTTTTGTATTGTGTTTCTACAAATATGTCGAAGGTGAAAAGGCGAGTCGCTACCAAAACGGCTGCGGAAGACCATGGGCCTACCATGCGAATTCACCTAAAGAGCTGCTGGTAGAGCAGCCAGCAGCCACAGACTTGGTGCGGGAAGGCACCTTGGCTACTCCACGGGGGAGGAATGCCACTAGGAAGTCTGTAAGGGCCCTAGTCTCTGAGGAGTCGGGCCAGGAGGAGGTGAACGAGTTCCCTCCTCAGGGCAGTGTTACTGGCAGGCTGGCCCACTGGAGAGCCTTGTGGAGAGGTTACTCCAGCACGACACGCTCCAGAGGAAGGCGCCATCGGAGCCCGGGATGTTTATTGTACCCGAGGCAGCAGCGCCTGTGACATGGCTAAGTGATATCTCCCTGTCTGATGAAGGGAGCGTACGGGGCCAGAGCTATGCTGACCAAGAGTACGGAGGCACAGTTGGGCTAGAGGGACCATTGGGTGGATTGGCCATAGCATCCAGATTTGTGGTCCTAGCCCTCACCGGTGAGCCATTGGACACAGAGCTCGCCGAGAATATCTATATTACTAAAAGTCTGATCTTGACCGCTTTTGGCTCACTGCGCTGTGATTTCCGAGAGAACACCGTCACCTACGGCTGTCATTTTTGGCCAGCACGCACAAAGCCCCCCCTCCGCCTTCCTGGACAAGAGGATATTTCCTATCGATGAAAAATCAGAGATATATTAATGTTTTTAACAAATTCCCCATTCTCTCTGCTGCACCAGCTGGAGGGGGAGAGACAATAAAACCATTAAATGGTGTGCCTCACTCGGTCTCTGCAAGATGGAGGAACCAGAGCGTCAAGTCACTCTGAGCTTTGAATAGCACTGAACACATGTCTACTCAACTGTGAGTGCCCTTAATGAGGTTTGAAAATGAAAATATGGTTGGTTTGAAGTAAAAAGGCACTGCCTGCAAATGTTTGTTTGGGGATTTGGGTTGAAGTGAAAAGGCACTAATCCAAATGGTGGCTTGGGTGCTTTAGCTTGAAGTGAAAAGGCCCTACTGCAAATGGTGGCTTGGGTGCTTTGGCTTGAAGTGAAAAGGCCCTACTGCAAATGGTGGCTTGGGTGCTTTGGCTTGAAGTGAAAAGGCACTAATCCAAATGGTGGCTTGGTGCTTTGGCTAACTTCCTGTTTGCACTGTATATTGATTTTAGATAAAACGCTACCACGTACGGCTGTGATTTTTGGCCATCTTACTCCGTCCCCCTCCGCTCAGCAGGTGCAGAGGATTCTTCCAATCAATGAAAAATGAAAGTGTTATTAGTGTTTCAAAACTGTGGAGAATCTCGCTCCTGTCATGAAGGCCACACCTTTTCCGGTGGGAAGGGGAGGGGGTTATAAAACTCGGAAGTGTGGGTGCGGCTCAGTATTTGCATGATGGAGGAGGGAGAGGTCACAACCCTGTCTGAGCTGTGAATAAACTGAACACACTGAATGTTTACTGAACTGTGTTTGGTGTTTTGTGTGGTTTTATGGTGGTTTCACCCCACATGAACTGGTATGAAACTGGATTTGAATGTGGTGGCCTTGCACCCTGCATAAAATGGTATGAAACTGCATTTGAATGTGGTGGTGTTGCACCCTGCATGAAATGGTATGAAGCTTCATTCGAAATTGGTGGCCTTACACCCTGCTTGAAGTGGTATGAAACTGCACTTGAATTATATGGCCTTGCACCCTGCTCGAAGTAGTAAGAAACTGCACTTGAATTTGGTGGCCTTGCACCCTGCTTGAAATGGTAGGAAAATGGATTTGAATTTGGTGGCTTTGCACCCTGCTTGAAATGGAATTTCAAGGAATAGCCATGAGTCGACTGCCAGCCCACCAGCCGTGAGTGAGCTGTCAGCACAGCAGGCTTGAGGGACTGAGCTGCCACCCCAAGAACCCATACCAGCGCTCCAGAAAGCCCCCTCACTGGCCACCAATATTGGAATTGGTGGAGAGGTTGAATATTGCGTGGGGGGACCAGTCCTCCCTTGTGAACACTTATAGTTAATTATATGGCTTCCCATCCTCTGCAAGAACAGACAATGGAGGAGACCACTGCCAGGTACACTACTCCACAGAACTGTGCCTCACTGAGTGTCCCCATAGTAAACCCATCTATTTTGGGGCACATTGGAGGGGGCGTCAGCGCCCAGGAGTTTAAATTACAGAAGGTACTCTGGCTACTCGCCTCGGGCATCACGGCCTTTGCAAGGTCAGTGGAGGGGGCGCCTCTCTCAGAGACTCAGGAGGACGCATTGGCATTAATGTGCAATGCACATTTTGAAATTAATTTTATCCGTAAAAATGCCATCCGTCCTACCATCAATCCTAAATTTGATGGACTTTGTAAATCGGGGACAATTCAACCCCCATATCTCCTATTTGGAGATAACCTGAGTAAACGGGTGAAAGTTTTGGACGAAGAGTCTAAGACTGTTGGGCTCATCAAGCTGCCTCCAAAGGTGTTGTCTTTTCGCAGACTGTATCCCTACCCTCAGGGGCCTGCAAAATGCTTCACTAGGTATGGTGAACGAAGTGTGGAGCAAACTACACAGAGGCCTTTTTTAGAGCAGGGCCTGAGCCGGGCCATGTTCAAGATGCGGCGCCCTCTAGCAGTCCTACCCCCCAGACCTTGGGGGCAGAAGCAGCGACGTTACCGCCAGTAAATCCTAAGGTAGGTGCGACTGCAATGGATACATTACAAGTTGGGGGGAGATTGCAATATTTCTTACATGAATGACAATGGATAACATCTAACCCGTTTATACTGCATAGTATTCAAGGTTTTCAAATTGAGTTCATTTCTGACTTGCCGCCACCTACTCAGCACACGCCTGGCCGTAAGATTGAGGATGTAGAATTATTTTAGATTTGACAAAGCTTAACACTTTTGTGCAGTATAAACATTTCAAAATGTAAACAATTGTTACAGTTAAACAACTTTCATCCAGGGGATGTTATATGGCAAGCATTGATCTCAAAGATGCTTACTATTCAGTGGCCATTCATCAGCAGCACAGAACTTTTTTGAAGTTTAACTGGATGGGTCAGTTCTGGCAATTTAAAGCTTTGCCTAGCAGATTAACTTCAGCTCCCAGACTATTCACAAAATTGCTCAAACCAGTCCAGGGGTTACTCGGAGCACAAAATCATATTGTCATGGCATATTTGGACGACATTTTAGACATTGGGAGGACTTTTGAATTAGCTGAATCATCTGTGGCAGCTACAAAACTCCTTTTAGAAAAGATTGGATTCATTATTTATCCAGTTAAGTCTAAGTTGGTGCCATCCAAGATAATTGATTATTTGGGGTTCACCATTAACTCAGTACACATGTTAGTGACTCTGCCTCAGGGCAAAGAACTAGACTTAATTGAAGCCTGCAGGGAACCCATTGTTGATTATCACCCGTCTATTTGACATGTGGCTCGGGTAATTGTTAAATTAGTGGCAGCATTCCCAGCTGCTCAATTCGGGCCTTTGCACTACCAAAATTTACAGTGCACTTAAACTTCAGAGAGGTCATTTCGATAGACCCATTCAGCTGATGCTCTAACTGAGTTACAATGGTGGATAGCCAATATTCAGTGCTGCTCTGGCACTATTATAGTCAATACACCATCAATTATCCTGCAGACTGATGCCAGTGCACTAGGTTGGGGTGCTACGGATACTGTCTCAAGCTGTGGCGGCAGATGGGACCTGCAGGAAGCATCCATGCTTCAATCACACGGCATTAACTATTTAGAGTTGTTTGGTGCACTCTATGGGTTAAAAGCTTTTTGTACAGACAGACATCATGTGCATGTCCAACTTCAAATTGACAATACTACTGCAGCAGCATACATTAATCACATGGGTGGCAGTAAGTCTGTATCCTGTGATAGGTTGTCTAATCTTCTCTGGCACTGATGTATTGCAAGAAACATCTGGGTTTCAGCTATCTATTTACCAGGAAGGTATAACACAGTGGCAGACACCAGGTCACGAGAGTTCAATGATAACAAAGAATGGGTGTTAAATCACAAAGTGTTCAATGATATTGTCCTTCGTTATGGTGTGCCGGATATTGATCTGTTTGCTTCGCGGCTTAATCATCAGTTGCCAATTTATTTGTCTTGGGAGCCAGATCCAGGGGCAGTAGCGGTGGATGCATTCTCGCTACATTTGGGTGGAAAATTTGTGTATGTATTTCCCCCATTCTGCCTCATTACCCGATGTGTGGCTAAGATCCAGCAAGATTCCGCCACTGGTATTCTGGTAGTGCCAGACTGGCCTACTCAGCATTGATTCCCTCTGGTGCTGGCTTTAATCACACAGCCCTTTATGGTAGTGCCCAAGAGCAGAAATCTGCTGGTACACCCAGTGACAGGGGATAGCCACCCTCTTCATGACCGTATAAATCTGTTGGTTTGCAGATTCTGAGGAGACCGTTCCTGGGGCTCGGGCTTTCAGAGCGTACCGTTGATGTCATCACTGCGGCCTGGAAGAAGAGCACTCAGAAATAATACATTTCTCACATTAAAAAATGGGAGATGTACTGTTCCCGCTTTCACATTTCATACCACACAGCTACAATTACTGATCTTGGAGTTTCTATCATCATTCTATCACGATAGTAAACTGTGTTATAGTGCCATTAACAGTGCCTGCAGTGCTCTGTCCAATTATTTACAGTTGGGGTCAGCACATCACATGGTAGGGTCCCACCCTCTAATAACTAAATTTAAGAAGGGCTTTTTTAATTCTACTCCACCTAGACCCAGGTACACTCATATTTGGAATGTCAGTGTGGTCCTCACGCTGCTCAGTCAGTGGGCTCCAGTTTCATCTGTGTCCCTACACCATCTGACATTAAAAGTAGTCGTGCTCATGGCTCTGGCCTCAGCACAACGGGTCCAAACACTACACAAACTTAGACTGGACAGTATGAGTTAGTCCGGCAATGTCACCTTTTTCATTAGGGACCTCATCAAACAGAGCAGGCCAGGGGTACTAGGGCTCAAGTTGAGTTTCATGGCTTATCCCTCAGATCCACGGGTGTGTGTCGTATCATCCAGAACCCATTACATTAAGGTCACCAGGAGCCTGAGAGGCTCGGAACTCTCCTGTTTGGTCAGTTACACTAAACCTCACAAACAGGTTACGGTGCAGACCATCTCTAGATGGATCAAACGGGTTCTGGCGTTTGCAGGTGTGGACACTGACATTTTTAAACCTCATTCCACCAGGGCTTCGTCGACGTGAGCAGCAAGGGACATGGACGTTCCTCTTGACCAAATTCTAGCGGCTGCGGGATGGTCGAATGAGAGGAATACTAGAGGTTTTATAATAAGCCTGTCGCCAGATCCGGTGGTTTTGCTGACTCTGTTTTAAGTTCTGTTTCACAGTTTCCCCATGGGTGAGAGGGGTCACTCTTTGTTTTTCTTTTCTGTTATTAAACTGTTACTATTGTTAAAACATGTCATGTTTGAATGTATTTTCTCACTCGTCAATTGATGCAGCTGCGACGTGTGGACTCGTTCATCGGCATGAAATCACAGACCTTCAAAGTCTTCACGTAGCCACGTGACTCAGAAGTAAAATAGTAAGATTAAACGAGGATTTACCAGTTCGAAGTTTAATCGTTATTTTATGAGGAGTTACGATGAGGGATTATGTGCCCTCCGCTCCCTACCCTCGTAATTTAACAGTCATCTGGTAGTTCTAGTCATCTATAATCTTACTATGTTAGTTCAACGGATTTCGCACCATTGCTTTTAAGATTGACGTGCATGCGTGAGGACAGCCTTCTTCACGTAATCCCTCCTAAGTAAATTCTCGTTTAATCTTACTATTATTATTGAACATAACAAAACACACATTCATAGCACGGAACCAATATGTTAAAAGAATAAGGCAAAAAAAATGCGTAGGAACTACAGATGCCTGTTTATCCGAAGATAGACTCAACAAATTGGATGAACTAAGCGGTCAGAAAGGATCTCTGGAGAAAGTCGGTTAGGGTGCTGGTGACAGCGGGAAGAGTGCGCTCAGCAACAGTGACTGTGCCACCACTTCACCTAACGCTCTATGGAGACAGTAATATAACAGGTCAAGGTCGCAGCTCTTTCTGCTGCCGGGTCGGTGGCTCTTAAAAGAGCCGTTCGTTAGCGGTGTTACAGAGGCCGGTTTCAGGCGCGCTCCCCACGGATGCGGCGGGCCAGATGGATGTCTTTGGGCATGATGGTGACTCGCTTGGCGTGGATGGCGCACAGGTTGGTGTCCTCAAAGAGCCCCACCAGGTAAGCCTCGCTGGCCTCCTGCAGGGCCATGATGGCCGAGCTCTGGAAGCGCAGGTCTGTCTTGAAGTCCTGAGCGATCTCCCGCACCAGGCGCTGGAAGGGCAGTTTGCGGATGAGCAGCTCGGTGGATTTCTGATAGCGCCGGATCTCTCTCAGAGCCACGGTGCCGGGCCGGTAGCGATGAGGCTTCTTCACTCCGCCCGTGGCTGGGGCGCTCTTCCTCGCTGCTTTGGTCGCCAGTTGTTTGCGAGGAGCTTTCCCTCCGGTCGATTTGCGCGCTGTCTGCTTGGTCCGGGCCATTATCCTTCAACAGCGAAATACAGGGACTGATGGACGGAGCCGGATCTGGGAGCGGCTTTTAAAGCTTTGGTGAAGGGCCGGCCCACAGCTTCTGATTGGCTGGGGTACAGGCGGTCAATCACAGTGTCCCAGCGCGGAGATTGGCTGCAGGTCTGTCAGCTCCAGCCGCCAGTTTCAGAAGGGCTGAGGCTGGCGTGGGGATGTTATCTGCGACCAAATACAGGGTTCAGTGACAGGCGGGGGGAACATAGTTTAGTTTAGTTTCATTTAGTTTAGTTTAGCTTAAGTTTTAGTTTTGCTTATTGTCACGTGTATCGAGGTATAGCGAAAAGCTTTTTTGTTACGTGTTAATCAGTAGAAAGACTGTACATGATTATTATTATTAAGCCACCCACAGTGTGCAGATACAGAATAACGATAATACAATTTTGCGTAATATCAAGTCCAGTAAAGTCCGATTAAAGATAGTCCAAGGGTCTCCAAAGATATAGATTGTAACCAAGACTGCTCTCTAGATGGTTCAGTTGTTGGCTCATGGTTGGGAAGAAACCGTCCCTGAACCTGGAGGTATAGGGTGTGGACCGAGGTGCTTTTTCGTTTAAGTTTGTGACCCAAATTACGTAACTACCTGAATTGTTAACATAATGTGTAAAATATGATATAAATCATACCTGAAACTCGTCAAGAACAAAACCTGCACATATTTTTGAAATATGAGGAAAAATCTCAAATTTTCTGAGCAGTAATTGACCAATCACGTACTTTGTTTCAGGCTAGCTAGGGAAGGAGCTGGCGGTGGAAACGCTCCTGCGCCTACGGATGATACGCCGTGGTGCGGTGCAGGCTAACCCCGAGAAGGCGGGTCATGGCTGACCAGAGTTCAGATGTGAACTGAGGCTCCCGGTCGGATGTAATGTCCAGTGGCACTCCGAATCGGTCACTCTGAATCGGGTAATCCGCCAAAGCATGGGCATATGTGGCCGCAGAGGTGTCTGCCAATGGAACTGCTTCCAGCCACCGTGTGAAATGGTCGACCACGGTCAGGAGGTGGGTATAGCTCCGAGAAGACGGCAGCGGCCCCACGATGTCCACGTGGATATGGTCAAACTGCTAGCGAAGGAGCAGTGCCCGCAAATGCCGCTGAACCTTGGCATTGGCCAGGGATGCAGGTACACGCCCAATGCCCAACCTGTTTGCGCAACCCATGCTACATAAAACGGGAAGCCACAAGAGCCGTACTCGCCTGAATGCGAGTGGAGCACCTCAAACACACTGCGCCGCCAGGCAACGGGGATGATGGGTCGCGGCTGACCAGTCGTGAACGTCCTCCAACCACAGGCCCAAAACTGTGGTACGATAGGCAGACATTTCATCATCTGTCAGCTGGGCAGCAGCCAGGGCTGAGTGGTCAATGCCATCGGACACCTGCAAAATGGCGTTGACCGCGGGACAAGACAAGGTGTTGACAAAGAAGGGCAACTGCCACGGTTGGTAAGCGGACCACGGGTCGGAAACCTTGGCGAATGCAAAGGTGAGGGGCTTGTGGTCTGTGTAAGTGGTAAATGTCCACCCCTCCAAAAAATAACAGAAGTGGCGCATGCTGAAGTAAAGGGCGAAGAGGTCCAATGTTACAGGGTGCACCAGACGCTGCTGCATGACATCCACAAGCAGGGATTGTGCGCGTAGAAAATCCGCGCCCAGCAACGCTGGGAAATGTCAGCTATGACGAATGGCCATGAACAGCGGCCATCCCCGAAGTTAAGGGAGAGCGTGCACACCCCATATGTGCGGATTGGGCTCCCATTTGCCGTGGTGAGGAGGGGGCCGCATTTACCAGTGTGGACGCTGCCATTAGAAGGGGGCAGCACACTTATTAGGTATGTTACAATACCTACCTTTAGCAGCGCTGCAGTTCTGCCGCTCCCCGTGTGCGCGACTTATGGCGCCTTTCAGAGGGGAGCGGGTTTAAAATGCCGATTTTTTTCTAGGCAGTCCAAATCAATCCATGTCGGGCGATTTCGTCGCTAAAGAGAAATCGCTCCGACATTTCATTCATAAAGGTATTTTTAAACTACGCTAGATTATTTATTAACTAGTGTAGCGGCACCATACGTGGCGAATAAAGAATAGACATCAGGTTGGTGCAAGTGGTTCTTTATTCTGTTGTCACACATATAGTGGGTGCGCTAACTATATGTAGGGTTGTTGTAGCTGAGCGAGGTTGTTCCCTCGGGCTCAGCTACCGGTAAACTCCTGGTGGGTCTCGTGGTGAGAGAGCTTATGTACCAGGACACTCCCTCTGCCCATGACGTCGTGTGCCCGCCCTCTCCTGACGAGGGTTCGAGCTTAAGTGGCTGACGCCACAGGACCCCCCCCAGAACAGGAGGAAGGAATAGCTTGGTCAAGGGAGGCTCCTGCATGTAGGTCTGGGACACCCCGGACGTGGGTCGGGACGGAGGGCTCCACGGGCGCAGTTGACGCTCTGCGTGGGCGATCCCGATGTACCGAGGGGTGCGAGGAGACCGATGCAGAAGCCGCCGGACAGAAGAGGTCTGGGACACCCCGGGCGTGGGTCGGGACGGAGGGCTCCACGGGCGCAGTTGACGCTCTGCGTGGGCGATCCCGATGTACCGAGGGGTGCGAGGAGACGGATGTAGAAGCCGCCGGACAGAAGAGGTCTGGGACACCCCGGGCGTGGGTCGGGACGGTGCTCTACACGGGCGCAGTTGACGCTCTGCGTGTGAGATCCCGATGTACCGAGGGGTGCGACGAGACTGAAGAGACACGGTTGCATCTCCTTGACCAGCTAAGGGAGAGTGTCCTGTGACACACGGCCCCCAAAAACGATGGGGGGTAAAGCAAATACAATATACAAACCAATTGCAGTGCACACAAACATGAACAGTGAAAAAAAACAATTAGTGTCCAGTGTCTAAATTTCAAATTGTCCATTGTTCATCGTGCAGCCACAACATCCAGCTGGAAGGTGGCGCTGTGGACAGTGGTGAGGCTGCAGTGACGGCATCCGGCCGGAAGGTGGTGCTGTGGATGACGATGAGGTTGCAGGGACAGCAGCCGAACTGACGGTGGCGCTGTTGCTGGCAGTGAAGCTGCAGGGACGGCATCCGGCCAGAAGGTGGCGCTGTAGACGGCGGCCAGGTAAGTTCATAGTGCACTTCCGGCCGGCGGCGGCCATGTTTGTAGTCGACAGCCGCCCGTTTCAAGATGGCGCGGCGGCCATTTTGCCGGCCGGGTGAAGAGGAATCACCTGGTGACTGGAGGACGGCGAGGAGCTGAAGGGCGGCTTCGGCGGCCGCCTCAGGTAAGCCCACTTTTACAGGTGCAGCGGTCGGCGGGGCCAGGCGTGGTGCAGGGCCTGGGGACGCGGTGAGGCCGGGAGCCGGGTCCGGTGCAGGGGCTGGAGACGCGGTGAGGCCTGGAGCGGTGCTGGGCCTGGAGACCCAGTGAGGCCTGGAGCGGTGCTGGGGCCTGGAGACCCAGTGAGGCCTGGAGCAGTGTCCCCGGTCAGTTGCATTCCGGTGCAAGGCCCGGAGCCGGGGTCCGTTGTCGGGAGCGGGAGAGTGGCAGGTACTCACTCTGCTCCCAGGGCCGTCGGGCGTGTGTCGGGGCTGCCGTGGGCAGGAGGCTGCAATGCTCGCAGCTCCTGCAGCAGCTGGTGGGTAGGCGGCGACATACCTCACTGCAGGGCCTGGTTGACGGCAGCGTAGTTCTGCAGGGCTGGGCAGCCGGCTGCAGACATCAGGTCTCCTGAGGCTGCTTCTTCAGGTGAGCCCAAATTTAAATTTGGACAGTCGGGGGTCACCAATGTAGCGGCACCATACGTGGCGAATAAAGAATAGACATCAGGTTGGTGCAAGTGGTTCTTTATTCTGTTGTCACACATATAGTGGGTGCGCTAACTATATGTAGGGTTGTTGTAGCTGAGCGAGGTTGTTCCCTCGGGCTCAGCTACCGGTAAACTCCTGGTGGGTCTCGTGGTGAGAGAGCTTATGTACCAGGACACTCCCTCTGCCCATGACGTCGTGTGCCCGCCCTCTCCTGACGAGGGTTCGAGCTTAAGTGGCTGACGCCACACTAGAGTAGTTTAAAAATCAACTTCTAAAGCTCTGAATGGTGACAGCGGAACGCACCTAAGGTAGGCGATAAAAGAAGACGGTTTATTTTTACATAAAAACTTGGTTTTTAGGGAGGCTTTAATCACATTTTCATGTTGCGAAAAGGGGACAAAACAAATGTACGAACCGGCTGCATTTTTCATACCGACTTAGCTGGAAACCGCAACGTTCTAATCCACCGTATTCCGCTAAAACCCACTCGCTAGTTGATTTAAATGACCATTAATTTACAGGCATTAAACACTAATTTCCTTCCATTTGGCCTATAAATTCATGAAAATGAGATTGAAAAATTATGTTATATTGCGGATTATTGTGTGAATGTTATTTGAACACTTAGGCAATTTAAAAAAAGTTTATCTTTTCTTAAGAAATGGATAGATGTTTAGATCTACTCATTGAATTTTGTAATTAGCTACAATTAGATAACTAACTAATTATATGCTTTAATTTCAGGTCATCCAAGTAAGATTGTTTCATATTTATTTCAGAATGCTTCAATCTATAATAACTGAAAATTTCAATGAGTTCTCTTAATTTTTAAGAAAGTTATGGGCTTTTAACTGTTCCAGATCACAGCTTTTGAGTTAAGTCAATTGAAAGGCAATGGGGAACAAGATGCTAATTTCCGAGTATGCAAATGGTCATAACTTTCTTAATACTGAAGATATGAAAGTGAATTAGGTGTCAAAGTAAACTTCTTTTTATGCTTTATCTGATGGGATAAATTTTAGACTTGAAATCTCAATTGTAGACTTTTTAAATCTCAACATTTTGTAACATTGCTACACTTATCTCTGCCCCGGTGTCGATGGGGAAATCGCCGCGGAGGGCGTTTAGGGGCTGCGGACACCCAGTCAATTGAAACACCGACCTACTGTGCGCCCCCCGGCGCCGTCGGAAGGATCTCCAGCGTATCCAGGGACTGCTGACGGGCCATCCAAAGTTGATCGGCGCGCTTGCCAACCAACTGCATGCCGGTGAATGGGTCGCTGGTAAGCTGCAGGCGGATGTCCGATGGGAGCTGCTGCAGGTAGGTATGTTTAAAAAGAAAACAAGGCTCATGGTTGCCCATAAAGGCCAGCATATTGCCCAGGGCCGGCGGTCAGCCAGGCCAGTCTTCCGCAAGATTTGGGTCGCTCGCTCGGACTCGCTGAGGCCAAACGTACGTACGAGTAGGGCCTTAAGGGCCTCGTGCTTATTAGCCACCGGGGGGGCACAGAGGCCTGGTCGAGGGCACTGATAATATAATAGTATTTAGTTGTATCTGCCATTACGTCCCGCAATGCAGAGGAGAGTATCTTGGGAAGGGTTGGATTGGGTCGGAAGGGATGAGCTAGCCAGGGAGTTCCAGAGGGAAAGTGGAAAGGTGCAGAGATGGGAAGATGTGCCTAGTGGTGGGATGCCATTGAAGGCAGTGAAAATGTCAGAGGATTGCGTGCTGTATGCAACGGCTGATGGGGTGAAATGTGATGACTAGGTGGACTCTGTCCCTGTTGCAACTGGGAAATGGGGAGCAAGATGGGAAATGGGTTCTCAGTCCTTACCTGGTCGGAGATGCGGCTTTTCTCCGGGCCGTATCTTCGCCCCTTCCTCGCGGCCTACCGGCAGTCTGGAGCGGCGTTTCCTGCCGGGACTGACCGGGACTTCAGCTTCGGCGGCGGCACACAGCGCTGGGGCGCCATCGCGGAGCGGGCGATACCGTGCCCGGGTCACCGTACGGTGGAGCTTCGGAGAGACTGGGACCGCTGACCGCAACATCGCGGAGCTGCGGTCTGTGGCGCTTCTAGCCGCAGGCTGGTGGTGCTGAGTTTTAAAAACCGCGGAGCCTGGGATCTCACGCCGAGATCGTCAGAGTCGGAGCTCCAACCGGCGCGGCCCATGGACTACGGGAGCTGCGAACTCCGAGGAGGAAGTGGCCGCTCCAGACACTCTGGGCCGCTGAGAGTGTTCACCCGTCGCCAGAACTCCATCATCCGGCGAGTGGGCCTGAAGCATCGGGCTGTCATAGCAGCAACTGCAGAGGCCTCAATAGGCCCGACTATGGGTGAACTGTAAATGGGACTGGACTTTGCTGCCTTCCCCCACAGTGGGAACCATTGTGGGGGGATGTTTTTATGTTTTTTGTTAAATACTCTAGTGTTGTGTATTATCTTTATTCATGTGCTGCATTGGCAAGTCAAATTTCACGACACCAACTGGTGTATGTGATAATAAATGTCCTTTGTCCTTTGTCCTTTGAATGGAGCTGTGGGATACGAAGGAGATCCATGTGTGGATTTCATCACTTCATCATAGATGAGGCCCTCACATGGTTTTCCTCGGAATCCTTCAGCTCTGCTTTTGCTCCCCCTCTGCCCAGGGGATTGTAGGATTGGGGGGCCTATCCTGCATGGCCGAACAGAGGACTCAATGGATTGAGGCCTGCGGGAGGAAGTCATTGAGGCGGCCCACTGTTTGTTGGACCCAGCAGACCGTAATCCTGGAAGGCGGAAAGCTGTTCTGCCGGCCCCTGCTCGTCTACAAGAGACCAGGAGGATGGAGCCAGTGATGTCCGGGGAAGGAGCAAGGCCTGGAGGAGAGGAGAAGGATCCGAGATCTGGCTTATTGTGGTCAGCTGCGGGAGGCACACCGGCAAACAAAGGACAGGCAAGGAGTCGAGGAGATTGCCGTGGCATCCAAGGAAGGAGACAGCTGGAGTCCAGCATCAGCCTGGGACTTGCCTAGTACAGGCAGCACTCATAAGAACTTGAGCATGGACGTTTGAACATGGTGCCTTCTGCGTGAGGCTCAGTAGAATAATGTTGATGTATAAAGACAATATATGATTACAATTATCCCATTCAGTTTATAGATACATGATAAGTGAATAACATTTAGTGCAAGGTAAAGCCAGCAAAGTCTGATGAAGATAGTTCGAGGGACCCCGATGAGGTAGATAATAGTTCAGGACTGCTCTTGGTTGTGTTAGTATGGTTCAGTTGGCTGATAACAGCTGTGAAGAAACTGACCCTGAATCTGAAGGTGTGCGCTTTCATACTTCTATGTTCTGCCTGATGGGAGAGGGGAGAAGAGGGTGTGGCCAGGGTGCGACTCGTCCTTGATTATGCTGCTGGCCTTGCCGAGGCATTCTGATGTATTAATGGAGTCAATGGAAGGGAATTTGGTCTGTGCGATGATCAGGGCTGCATCCACAATTCACTGCAATTTCTTGCGGTCTAGGATGAAGCGGTTCCTAAACTAAGCTGTGATGCACCCCGACAAAATCTCTGCTATGGCGCATCTGTATAAGTTGGTGAGGATTGTTGGGGATATGTCGAACTTAGTAGAGGCATGAGTGTGCTTTCTTGATCTTTGCTTCAATATGGGTGGTCCAGCAGAAGACCATGGTTATATTTACTCTTAGGAATTAGAAGTTTTCAACTATCTCTACTTTGACGCTGTCAATGCAAACTGGAACTATGTGTACCGTTACACATCCTGAAGTCGATCACTATCTTCTTTGTCTTGTTAACATTGAGACAAAGGTTATTGTGTTGACACCAGGATACGAGATTCACAATCTCCTTCCTTTACTCTGACTCATCATTATTTTATATCCGGCTCCCAATGGTGGTGGCATCTGCAAACTTGTAAATTGAATTCAGCAGGTACTTTTCCATCAGTTTTACCTATCCGGGGGACATCTTTGTTCCACTCAAAGTTCTTTATTTAATCTTTTGTTTCACCCTCCAAAAACGGAAATTAACTCGAATGCACCTTCACAGCTGCTTTTATATTTTCATCATAAACAGTAAATGGTGCTGTTTTTCATTGGTCAATTGATTCCCATTTAATTCTGATTGGCCTTCTTGACGGAGTGAAAGGGAAACATTCCAAAATCTCAGCCAATGGAACTAGGGATCCAACCCATCCTTAATTATCATATGGTATCAATCCGAGAAGTTAACTCTTTCCATTCCTTGGATACGGTCTGATCCGCTCAACAATTCTTACTGTGTCTGTTTTTATTTCAGGTTTCAGTTTGGATACCCCATTAAAGTTATTGACAATCAGGGAACTGCAAGTGCACAATTGATTTAGATATGTTTTATTGAGATTAGGCACAAAAGTAATGCATTGGGGCAGCAATGTCTATTCACCACTTTTGATTTGTAAAGTGTGAAGATAGGTAATGCACTGGGAATTTTTTTTTTTGCAGGCAGGATGGGATTGAGCGGTTGCAGTAAGACACTAATCTGTCAACCATATTCATATATACGTCGTGTTAAAGAAGGAACTGCAGATGCTGGAGAATCGAGGGTTACACAAAAAGCTGGAGAAACTCAGCGGGTGCAGCAGCATCTAAGGAGTGAATTGTCATCAGCAAACTTCCTAATCATGCCTTCTGTATTCTCATCCAAATCCTATGCATTATCGACAAACAGCAACGGGCCCAAAACATCCCTCTGGTTCCTTCCATGAACCTATTTTTCTATCCATTCGATTAGCTCCCTGGATCCCATGTGATCTAACTAATCAGTCCAGCTTACCATGGTTCAGTATAATGCTGTTCATGTCTTTGTGCATCTCACAAACATCTACCTGTATGATGACGCTGACCAACACCTTTTAATATTGTCCTGTTAGGACAAAAGGGGGGATTCTGGAAATAACGGAGCCATTCTTCCATTTTGTCATCAACATGGGCAGCACTTCACTCTGTGGGAATTGAATTTTACTCCGGTGATGAACAAAATCAGAGCAGGAGTAGACCACTCGGCCCCTCAAGCCTACCACACCATTCAATATTGTCATTGCTGATCTACCCTGGACTTCACTTCCTCTTCCACACCAGTTCTCCATAGCCATTAAATCCTTGATTAAGTTAAAAAACAATATACTTTAAATATTCTTTAAATATCACACCTGGACATCCTGCCAGGGGAGAAAGTTCTCTCTCCAAAAAGAAATGGCAACTGCCCATTCTCTCCACAGATGCTGCCTGACCCGCTGACGTATATATGAAGGGTTACACAAAAAGCTGGAGAAACTCAGCGGGTGCAGCAGGTGAGTTCACTCCTTAGATGCTGCTGCACCCGCTGAGTTTCTCCAGCTTTTTGTGTAACCCTTCATATATACGTCAGCGGGTCAGGCAGCATCTGTGGAGAGAATGGGCAGTTGACATTTCTTTTTGGAGAGAGAACTTTCTCCCCTGGCAGGATGTCCAGGTGTGATATTTAAAGAATATTTAAAGTATATTGTTTTTTAACTTAATCAAGGATTTAATGGCTATGGAGAACTGGTGTGGAAGAGGAAGTGAAGTCCAGGGTAGATCAGCAATGACAATATTGAATGGTGTGGTAGGCTTGAGGGGCCGAGTGGTCTACTCCTGCTCTGATTTTGTTCATCACCGGAGTAAAATTCAATTTCCACAGAGTGAAGTGCTGCCCATGTTGATGACAAAATGGAAGAATGGCTCCGTTATTTCCAGAATCCCCCCTTTTGTCCTAACAGGACAATATTAAAAGGTGTTGGTCAGCGTCATCATACAGGTAGATGTTTGTGAGATGCACAAAGACATGAACAGCATTATACTGAACCATGGTAAGCTGGACTGATTAGTTAGATCACATGGGATCCAGGGAGCTAATCGAATGGATAGAAAAATAGGTTCATGGAAGGAACCAGAGGGATGTTTTGGGCCCGTTGCTGTTTGTCGATAATGCATAGGATTTGGATGAGAATACAGAAGGCATGATTAGGAAGTTTGCTGATGACACAAAAGTGAGTGGTAGTGTACTTAAGGATCTTGGTCCGTTTGGCAAGTGGGCTGATAACTGGTAAACGGAGTTTAATGCGGAAAAATGTGAGGTGTTGCATTTTGGGAAGACGAACCAGCTCAGGATGTTCACAGTAAATGGCAGGGCCAACACAGTTGTACAGCAGAGGGATCTAGGGGTGCAGCTACATAGTTTCTTGAATTTGCCATCATGGGTAGATAGGGGGTCAAAAATGCTTTCAGTACATTGCCCTTGTACGGTATGGTATTGAGTACAAGGAGTGGGATGTTATGGTACAGTTGTACAGGATGTTGTTGAGGCTGCTTTTGGAGTCGTGTGTTCAGGTTTGGGCACCCTGCTACAGGAGGAAGGACTTTGTTAACTTGGAAGGACTGTAGAGAATATTCATGAGGATTTTGCCAATACGTGACGACCTGAGCTATAGAGAGTGGCTGAGTAGGCTTGGAATTTATTTCTTGGAATGCAGGAGCTGTCACTATAGAGGTGTGTAAGATTAAGAGATGAATAGATAGGACCAATACACAGTTTTTTGCCCAGAGTACCAAGGGAATCAAGAACCCGAGGACATAGGTTTAAGAAGAGAGGGAAAAGGTTTAATGGGAATCTGAAGGGCACTTGTTCACACAGAAGGTGATGCGAATACGGAACAAGCTGCTAAACGACACAGTTGATTTAAAAGGCATTTGGACAAGTACAGACATGGATAGGAAAGGTATAGAGGAATAAGGACCACATGCGGGCAGGTGAGACTAGTGTAGATGAGGTAACCAGATGAGCGCATCCAGGTTGGGCTGAAGGTTATTTTTCCATGCTGCATACCTCAATTACTTTGTATATATCAAGTAGTTGAGGCAAGGAGGCAGAAATTCAGATTTATGGACCGCAGGGATCTCTTGTGGGCAGAGGTGAATGGCTTGCATTTGAACTGGAGTGGGACCAATATCCTGTCCGGTAGATATGCAACTGCTGCTCGGCAGGGTTTAAGCTTAGTCAATGGCAAAGATACTGCTCCTCTAGTATATTTTATCAATGGGGGTGTGCAATCTTAAGCAGTAGTCATGCAGACAAGTTTGGAATTTGATGCAGAAGTTAGTGATAGTAAGTTGAGTCAACAAGACAGGCATGAACACAGCAGGGAAGGCATTTGAAATAAATTGCATTTATTTCAATTCAGAGGCCTGACAGGCAAGTTGGATGAACTCGGGTGTGGATAGGTTCATGGAAAAACTATTACAGAAACATGAATAAAGGGGTATCAGAACTGGCTGCTTGCTGTTCCAGGGTACAGGTGCTGCAAGCGTTGAATTTGGAGGCAATAGGGGAGGGGTAATTGCATTTTGATTAAGTTGAACATCACAGCAGTGGTGCAAGTTGAAATTACAGAGTCTTTATGGATGTGGCTGAGAAATAAGAAGGCATTAATCACCTTGTTGGGAATGAGAGGAACAAAGGTGCAGGGTGTTTGGAAAAGGATGCAGCACTATTAATCGGAGTATTATAAGGGATTTTAGCTTTCATAATTTAGGCTGGGACTGACATTATGTGAAGGACTTGAATAAAGTGGAATTTGTGAAGTATGTTCAGGCAAGTGTCCCGAGGCAATGTTTAGAGGGTCTTATCTGACAGAGGCCATATCTTGACCAATTAAAGTCAGTCATATAGTGTGGAAGCTGGTCTTTCGGACCAATTAATTCATGCCGATCAAGATGCCCAACTATACTAGTACAATTTGGCCATGTTTATCCCATATCCCTCCAAGGTTTTCCTGTGCTTATGAAATAGGGTAAGTGACACATGTTAATGGGGAGACACTTTGGGTCAAGTGATCATGTTCTTTGTGTTAAAATAGTTATAGAAATGTACAGAACTGCTCCAAGACCTGAAGTTACAAATTGCGGCAAAGCGACTTTTGATGGTATGAGACAGAAGGATAGAAATATTGGTTGGGGTATGTTGCAGGAAAATGGGCATCCGACTGGTGTGACAGTGATTGTTCAAGATCTGCATCTTTCTGTTGGAGCGGGGGACCCAGTGGTAGCAGGGAGGGTACAAGAGGAAGGGAACAGTACAGGCATCTGGGACCAAGCAAAACCCTGGTGGATTGTCGGTGATGTCGGAGTATACAAGGCAATCAGGAGATGTATGAAGGGGTATGAGATAGCTATGGCAGAGAAAGTTTAGACTAATCCAAGAGAGATTTCTAAACATATTTTAACTCGAGAGAGAATAGGTGCCTTCAAAGACCAAAGAGAACATCGATAAGAATCAAAGACGTTGGCGAGATCGGCACAAAATATTTTACCAATGTTTTTCCCAGAGAAGAAACGTGAAGATGAGGGCACGAAAATGTAATTGGGAGGGGAGGGGAGGGGGGTCTTGCAAATAGTCTGCATTACTGTAGTGGAGGTAGGGAGCATCGTAAAGTGTATAACAAACCAAAGAATTGCAGATGCTGGTTAACATACAAAAGGACACAAAGTGCTAGAGTAACACAGCAGGTCAGACAGCATCTCTGAAGAACATAGCTAGGTGACGCAAAATGATGGCGACCCTTTTTCGACCTGAAACATTACCCATTCCTTTTCTCCAGAGATGCTGGTTGTCCCGCTGAGTTGCTCCAGCATTTTGTGTCTACCTTCCATTTAAACCAGCATCTGCAGTTCTTTCCTACACATAGATAGACAACGTTTTGGTTTAAGATCCCGCTTCAGACAGAATGGTCTCAACCAGAAACATCACCCATCCATGTTCTCCACAAATACTGCCTGACCTGCTGACTTAATCAAGTAGGTTATGTCCTTAAAATGTGTAAAAATCTCAGCAGCCTCAGCAGCTACATCACTTTATGAAGCTAGAGAAGACATTGTGGGGTCCCTGGTTGAGAGCCGTGTATCATTGTAAGCCACCCGTGAGATGCCAGCAGATTAGGGATTGGCCGATGTTGTGCTTCTATTAAGAAGGCTTGCACAGGAAAACCTGGGAACGATCGACTAGTGAGTCACGTTACTGATGGGGATTTAACAGGGGTTGAACGGCTCCAATTCTCAGTCCGCAGTGTGAACCAAAGATTATAGAGGAGCTATAGAGGACTTCGAATTGGTGGAAGGAGGGAATGTGTTGCGTCCCCCTGAGATATCCAATCAGAATGTCTGAAAGGTGTAATCATTGATCTCAAATCGACCAATAGAATTTGTTCCTGCTCCATCCCTCATTAGCATAGGGCTACGGCGCTGTCTATTTAATCCGCGCACCGAATAACTGTTTCTGTCTTCGATTGAAATCCTCTGAGGAAATGCCTGAGCAGCCAAAAGCAGCTCCCAAGAAGGGCGCTAAGAAAACCTTGCCGAAGCCAGTGGGCAAAAAACGCAAGAAGTCGAGGAAACAGAGTTACTCCATCTACATCTACAAAGTGATGAAGCAGGTTCATCCTGACACCGGCATCTCTTCTAAGGCCATGGGCATTATGAGCTCGTTCGTCAATGATATTTTTGAGCGCATAGCGGGCGAGGCGTCCCGCCTGGCCCATTACAACAAGCGGTCGACCATCAGCTCTCGGGAGATCCAGACCGCTGTGCGCCTTCTGCTACCCGGGGAACTGGCCAAACACGCCGTGTCCGAAGGGACGAAGGCGGTTACCAAGTACACCAACTCCAAATAAATATCCACTGCGTACGAACAAAACAAATTGAAAACCCAACGGTTCTTTTCAGAACCACGTGCATTTTCGATAAAGAGTAAAATGTTGCCAAGTAATTCAAAAACGCCGCTCTTCGAAGTTAATAGCCCTGTTTCTTCCAGATTTAAGCACCCGCTGGCCGGGATACACCCCGCATAACTGCAGAATTGCTCTGTTGGAAAACCACGGAAAGTCTACAATTACTTTCTCCGTATGTGTGTCACTCAGAAATTAGAGCAAGATTTTATCATTATGCTATTCAAGAATCGAAACAAATGTAATTGTTTTTATATTGTAGTTGTTTTTAATTGTATATTATTTCAATAAATGCAAAAATCCGAACACAATAACGTGAGTTTAGTTTACTTCAGAGATACAGAGTGGAAACAGACCTTTCGCACAATCATCCCCGCACATTAACACTATCCTACACAAATGTACAATTTTTCCAAGCCAATTCGCCTACAAACCTGTACGTCTTTGGATTGTGAGAAGAAGCGGAGCACCTGGGGAAAGCCCACATAGGTCATGAGGAAGAATATGAGGAGAATATACAAACTCCTTTCAGACAACCCGGTTCACTGGGGCTGTAAGGCAGCTGGTCCACCGTGCTGCCCCAGGTCTCTCACTGGGGGGGCTATCGTTTGTGAAGGTCCTTTATAACTTCCAAAATGCAACACCTCAACTGGTCAGGTTAGAGACATAGATTAGGAAGGAACTGCAAATGCTAGTTTGAACCAAAGATCTTTGGTTTAAACCGAAGATGGACCCAAAAGAGGAGGCCCGTGACAGCGAGGGAATGGGAAGGAGAATTAAAGTGTTTGGCAACTGGGAGATCAGATAGGCCCAGTTAGACTGAACAGTGTTCAGCGAAACGATCACTCAGTCTATGTTTGTCCTTGCCTGTAAGAGTTCACACCTTGAATAACGGATACAGTAGATGAGGTAAGAGGAGGTGCAAGTGAACCTCTACCTAACCTGAAAGGACTGTCGAGGTCCCTGGACAAAGTCGAGGGAGGAGGTACAGGGAGAGGTATTGCATCTCCTTGCGTAGTGGGGAAAAGTACTTGGCAATCTTTGGTACTTGGGGAGTGGGTGGGAAGGGGATGAGTTAACCAGGGAGTTGTGGAGGGAACGGTCTCTGCTGAAGGCGGAAAAGGGTGAAGATGGGAGAGTTAGTGTCTGATACAAGTACTCATCAAGTTTTATTTCATGAGATCCTGAGCGCTTTCTGTTAACCACAAACAAAAGTGTTGGTCGTCCCTTCGCGTTCTTCTAAGTGGCTCTGAAAAGAGCCTTTGGATTGTGTTGTGGTGAAGCAAATCATTATTTGCAGCTGGCATGTTTGCTGACCGCGTTTGTTCCTTCAGAAATAACGTGCTTGGACAGTTTCCGGGCAGCAGGGAGGTCTGGATCTCCCGAGAAGAGATGGTCTGCCGTTTGCTCTACCGGATATGACGGGAAGTCTCGGAGGCGAGGTGCTCAAAGATGTAATCGACGAAAGAGTTAATGATACTCATGGCCGAAGAAGCGATGCACGTATCCGGGTGTACCTGTTCCAGCACTTTTGTAGATGTAAATACCAAAGATCATAGTGCGCGCTATTTAATACCTCTTTGTATGCAAAGGAGGAATCACAAAGTGAACGATTCCTATTGGTGTTTAAGAAGGAACTATAGATGCTGGAAAATCGAAGGTGGACTAAAATGCTGGAGAAACTAAGCGGGTGAGACAGCATCTATAGATCGAATGGAATAGGCAACGTTTCGGGTCGAGACCCTTCTTCAGACCGCATTCCTATGGCTCTGGTTTTGTCGTATCCAGTGCGAGCTGCGCAATAATTGGCGCCAGTTGGCCAATCAGTAACGTCCGCAGTGTTTCACGCAAATATCACGGCGACCACACGAGAGACATCGAATCCACGTGACCGCTATTCGGAGACACTTTCTTTCTACCGCATTCATGGCGCTCTTAATTGCTCCCGCCCCCATATTAAAAGTTATAATTGGAGTTGTATTCGCTGGGGAATTTATCAACCGTGCTGAAGAAAAGTGCTTTAAGGATAAGGGGGAAGTCTTTTAGGACCGAGATGAGAAGATCATTTTTCACTCAAAGAGTGGTGAGTCTGTGGAATTCTCTGCCACAGAAAGTATTTGAGGCCAGTTCATTGGCTATATTTAAGTGGCAGTTAGATGTGGCCCTTGTGGCTAAAGGGATCAGGGGGTATGGAGAGAAGGCAGGTACTGAGTTGAATGATCAGCCATGATCATATTGAATGGCCGAATGGCCTACTCCTGCACCTATTTTCTATGATTTTCTATGAAAATAAAACTAAAAAGGAGCTCCGATTGTAACAGGTGCTGGAAAGTGAAATAGCATATATATAACGAAAATTACTGGGATTTTTCTGCAAGTGAGGCTGCATCTGTGCAGAGAGAATCAAGCGAAATGTTTCAGGTCGAAGGGGTGACACGCTTAGTGCCGCCAGCATTTTCTGTTTCTAATTCCAAACGTAGGTAACCTGCCGCCCATCCCCCTGGTAATGGCAGGATTTGTAACCTGGACCGTTCGACGAAAGATGCCGGCAACCCCGCATTGCCTGTACATTATCAAAATCTCCCCATTCACTGCATTTGTACGTGCCTATCTAAAAGCCTTTTAAATGCCGATATCATAACAGCCTCCAGCTTTTCGAATTTTACTTTAATTAAATCCATGTTTTTATCATCAATCTACACACAATACCCCATAATAAAAAAGTGAAAACAGGTGTTTAGAAATTTTTGCAAAGTAATTAAAAATAAATAACTGAAATATCACATTTACATAAGTATTCAGACCATTTACTCAGTACTTTGTGGAGGCAGTGACTACAGTCTCAAGTCTTCTTGTGTATGACGCTACAAGCTTGGCACACCTGTATTTGGGTAATTTTTCACATTCTTCTCTGCAGATCCTCTCAAGCTCCGTCAGGTTGGATGGTGAGCGCGTTGCACAGCTATTTCCAGGTCACTCCAGAAATGTTTGATCGGGTTCAAGTCCGGGCTCTGGCTGGGCTACTCAAGGACATTCACAGACTTGTCACAAAGCCGCTCCTGCGTGGTCTTGGCTGTGTGATTAGGGTTGTTGCCTGTTAGAAGGTGAATCTCCGCCCCAGTCTGAGGTCCTGAATGCTCTGGAGCATGTTTTTATCAAGGATCTCTCTGTACTTTGCTCCGTTCACCTTTCCCTCAATCCTCACTAGTCTCCCAGTTCCTGCTACTGAAAAAACATCCCCACAGCATGATGCTGCCACCATCATGCTTCACCGTAGGTATGGTATTGGCCAGGTAATGAGCCTGGTTTCCTCCAGACGTGACACTTGGTATTCAGGCCAAAGAGTTCAATCTTGGTATCATCAGACCAGAGAATTGTGTTTCTCATGCCTTTTGACAAACTCCAAGCGGGCTGTCATGTGCCTTTGACTGAGGAGTGGCTTCTGCCTGGCCACTCGACCAGAAAGGCCTGATTGGTGGAGTGCTGCAGATATAGCTGTGCTTCTGGAAGGTTCTCCCATCTCCAAAGAGGAACTGAAGGGGCTGTCAGAGCAAGTCAAGTCAAGTCAGTTTTATTTGTCACGTGCACATAAAGTGCAGTGAAATGAATTTGCCAGCAGTGGTACAATAAAAAAAGAACACACAATACACAATAAAAAGTGAACACAAACATCCACCACAGCATTCATCACTGTGGTGGAAGGCACAAAGTTTGGTCAGTCCTCCTCCATTTTCCCCGTGGTTGGGACCACAATCCTCTGCAGTCTCCGCTGCAGGCGTCCAGATGTTCAGACAAGTCTAGGTAAGTCCTGAATCGGTGCCTCCCCACCGGAGACAAGAGTGTGTAGGCCGCAGGCCGGCGGTCGGTGCTCCGCTCCAGGGATCCACAGGGAGGGATCCTGCTCCGGACGGTAAGTCCCCGACGCGCGCGCAGTTAGAAGTAGGCTGCGGGCAGGCGATCGGTGCTCTTTTCCTCCGGAATCCCCAACAAGGGAACCCAGGCTCCGGACGCCACGCCAGATGGAAGCACCGCAATCCGCAGCTTCTGGATGATGGAGACCACAGGCCGGCGGTCGGAGCTCCTCTCCAGGGATCCTCGGTGAGGGACCCCGCTCTGGATGGTGTCCCCACCGCGTCTGCGATTAGAAGAAGAAAGTGGAAAAAACTAACACGCTGCAGGCAGGGCAGCCGGCTCGCTGTGCCCCCACTGACCAGAGTTCCTTCGAGTTCTTGGTCACCTCCCTGACCAAGGCCCTTCTCCCCTGATTGCTCAGTTTGGCCGGGCGGTCAGCTCTATCAAGATTCCTGATGGTTCCAAAGTTCTTCCATTTAAGAATGACAGAGGCCATTGTGCTCTCCTGCAATGCTGCAGAAATTGTTTTATACCCTTCCCTAGATCTCTGTCTCGACACAATCCTGTCTCGGATGTCTACGGACAATTCCTTTGTCTTCATGGCTTGGTTTTTGCTCTGACATGCACTGTCAACTCTAGGACCTTATATAGACCGGTGTGTGCCAAATCATGTCCAATCAATTTAATTTACTACTGGTGAACTCCAATCAAGGTGAGAAATCATCTTAAGGATAATCAATAGAAACAGGATGAACACTAATTTTGAGCGTTATAGCAAAAGGTCTGATAAAAAAAATGATTTTAATCAATTTTAATCACTTCCCTATGCAAGGCGACTCCAGATTGTCAAAGCTGCCACAGCCAGACATAAAAACAGTTTTTATCTACGAGTAGTTGCTGTACTCAGCAGCCAAAAATCTGTAGCCTCCATTTGATCTGGTATTTTGTTAATTCACATGCTTGATCAATGGTGCTTTATCATTAATTATTATTTTAATAATTATTATTATTATTAATGTTTTGTGTTTTCTGAGCTGTTCGTAACTGTCACTGTATGTCATGTTGTTACTTGTGGGTGGAGCACACAGGAAAATTCCTTGTATGTTAATACTTGGCCAATAAACTTACTTACTTACATAAAATAAGGCTGTAACGTAACAAAATGTGAAAAAAGTGAAGGGGTCTGAATACTTTCTGAATGCACTGTATATCAATAATTTGGATGAAAACGTATCTGGCAGGATTAGCATGTTTGCATATGATACAAAAGTAGGTGGTATTGCTCGGTGTTGTGTAATGAACCGGAATTGATAAAGAAACTTGAGATTAAGGAGCCATTAGGAGGTAGTGACCATAATATGGTCAGATTTAATCTACAATCGGAGAAGGAGAAGGGTAAATCGGAGGTGTCAGGATTACAGTTGAATAAAGGGGACTATGGAGCCATGAGGGAGGAAAGTTGACTGGAAAGATACCCTAGCAGGGATTGCAGTGGAACAAAAATGGCAGGTATTTCTGGGAATAATAGAGAAGGTGCAGGATCAGTTCATTCCAATGAGGAAGAAAGATTCCAAGGGGAGTAAGGGGCAACACTTGGTGCTCTAAAGCGGGCGTGGCGGGACTTAATGAATCTGACTATTGACTATTGTCTATTGACCGTGGCTGACAAGGGACGTCAGGGACCGTATAAAAATAAAAGAGAAGAAGTATATTGTAGCAAAGATAAGCGAGAAGCAATAGGATTGGGTAATGTTTAAAGAGCAGAAGATAACTAAAAAGGCAATACGGGAAGAAAGGATGAGGTACGAAGGTAAGCTAGCCAAGAATATAAAGGAGGATAGTAAAAGCTTCTTTAGGTATGTGAAGTGGAAAAAATTAGTTAAGGCCAAAGTTGGACCATTGAAGACTGAAAAAGGTGAATTTATTATGGGGAACAAGGAAATGGCAGATGAGTTGAACAGGTACTTTGGATCTGTCTTCACTAAGAAGGATACAAACAATCTTTCTGATATACTAGTGGCCAGAGAATCGAGGGTGACGGAGGAAATGAAGGAAACCCACATTAGGCAGGAAATGGTGTTGGGTAGACTGATGGGACTGAAGGCTGATAAATCCTCAGGGCCTGATGGTCTGCATCCCATGCTACTTAAGGAAGTGGCTCTAGAAATCGTGGATGCATTGATGATAATTTTCCAATGTTTTATAGATCAGTTCCTATGGATTGGAGGGTAGCTAATGTTATCCCACTTTTTAAGAAAGGCGGGAGAGAGAAAACAGGGACTTATAGGCAAGTTAGCCTTACATCAATGGTGAGGAAGATGCTGCAGTCAATTATAAAAGATGAAATAGTGGCACATTTGGATAGAAGTAACAGGATCGGTCTGAGTCAGCATGGATTTACGAAGGGGAAATCACGCTTGACTAATCTTCTGGAATTTTTGGAGGATGTAACTAGGAAAATGGACAAGGGAGAGCCAGTGGATGTAGTGTACCTGGACTTTCAGAAAGCATTTGATAAGGTTCCACATAGGAGATTAGTGTGCAAAATTAGGGCACATGGTATTGGTGGTAGAGTGCTGACATGGATAGAAAATTGGTTGGCAGACAGGAAACAAAGAGTAGGGATTAACAGGTCCCTTTCAGAATGGCAGGCAGTGACTAGTGGAGTGCAAGGCTCGGTGCTGGGACCGCAGCTATTTACAATAAACATCAATGATTTAGATGAAGGGATTCAAAGTAACATTAGCAAATTTGCAGATGGCACAAAGCTGGGTGGCAGTGTGAACTGTGAGGAGGATGCTATGAGAATGCAGCATGACTTGGACAGGTTGGGTGAGTGGGCAGATGCATGGAAAATGCAGTTTAATGTGGATCAATGTGAGGTTATCCACTGGTAGCAAAAAACAAGAAAGCAGATTATTATCTAAATGGTATCAAGTTGGGGGAAAAGGGAAGTACAATGGGATCTGGAGGTCGTGTTAATGAAGGAACTGCAGATGCTGGAAAATCGAGGGTACACAAAATACTGGAGAAACTCAGCGGGTGCAGCAACATCTATGGAGCGAAGGAGATAGGCAATGTTTCGGGCCGAAACCCTTGTTCAGACTGGTGGGGGGAGGCGGGGGGAAGAAAGGAAAAAGGAGGAGGAGGAGCCGAGGGCTGAGGGAGAGGTAAGAAGGGGAGGATACAGCAAGGGTTAACAGAATTGAGAGAATTCAATGTTCATGCCAAGAGGATGCAGACTCCCTAAGCGGCAAATTAGCTGCTGTTCCTCCAATTTGCGGTGTTGCTCACTCTGGCCGTGGAGGAGGTCGGGTTGGTTATTGCGGACCGAGCGATGGTGTTCGGCCAAACGATCGCCAAGACTCTGCTTGGTCTCACCGATATAGATCAGTAGACATCTAGAGCAGCGGATGCAATAAATCAGGTTGGAGGAGAAATCTATATCGGTAGGACCAAGCGGAGGCTTGGTAATCGTTTCGCCGAACACCTCCGCTTGGTCCGCAATAACCAACCCGACCTCCCGGTGGCTCAGCACTTCAACTCCCCCTCCCATTCCATATCCGACGTCTCTGTCCTGGGCCTCCTCCACGGCCAGAGTGAGCAACACCGCAAATTGGAGGAACAGCACCTCATATTCCGCTTGGAAATTCTGCATCCTCTTGGCATGAACATTGAATTCTCTCAATTCTGTTAATCCTTGCTGTCTCCTCCCCTCCCTCCTCCTTTTTCCTTTCTTCGCCCCACCAGTCTGAAGAAGTGTTTCGGCACGAATCGCCACTCTCTGTGTGAAAAATGTTTTTCTCATCTCGGTCCTAAAAGACTTCCCCCTTATCCTTAAACTGTGACCCCTTGTTCTGGAGTTCCCCAACATTGGGAACATTCTTCCTGCATTTAGCCTGTCCAACTCCTTAAGAATGATGTAAGTTTCTATAAGATCCCCCCTCAATCTCCTAAATTCTAGCGAGTACAAGCCGAGTCTATCCAGTCTTTCTTCATATGAAAGTCCTGCCATCCGAGGAAACATTCTGGTGAACCTTCTCTGTACTCCCTCTGTGGCAAGAATGCCTTTCCTCAGATTAGGAGACCAAAACTGTACACAATACTCCAGGTGTGGTCTCACCAAGGACTTGTACAACTACAGTAGAACCTCCCTGCTCCTATACTTAAATCCTTTTGCTATGAATGCTAACATACCATTCGCTTTCTTCACTACCTGCAGCATCCGGATGCCCGCTTTCAATGACTGGTGTACCATGACACCCAGGTCTTGTTGCATCTCCCCTTTTCCTAATCGGCCTCTATTCAGATAATAGTCTACTTTCCTGTTCTTGCCACCAAAGTGGATAACCTTACATTTATCCACATTATACTGCATCTTCCATGCATTTGCCCACTCACCCAACCTATACGTCACCTTGCAGCCTCCTAGCATCCTTCTCACAGCTAACACTGCCCCCCAGGTTCATGTCATCCGCAAACTTGGAGATGTTGCATTCAATTCCCTCGTATAAATCATTAATATATATTGTAAATAGCTGGGGTCCCAGCACTGAGCCTTGCGGCAATCCACTAGTCACTGCTGCCTTTCTGAAAATAACCCTACTACTACTCTTTGCTTCCTGTCTGCCAGACAGTTCTCTATCCACATCAATACCGAACCCCCAATGCCGTGTGCTTTAAGTTTGCATACTAATCTCTTGTGTGGGACCTTGTCGAAAGCCTTCTGAAAGTCCAGATATAACACATCCACTGGTTCTCCCTCATCCACTCTACCAGTTACATCCTCGAAAAATTCTATAAGATTCGTCAGACATGATTAAGTCAAAGGCCAGCTCACTGCCAAAAGGTTTCACATCAATAACGAGACAATACCAACTGTCCTGGAGAAGCCTGTCAAAAGCCTTGGGCGATGGTACACGGCATATCTCAAGGATGCAGAGCAGGTGGAACAACTCAGGCAGGATATAATCAGTGGCCTCAAGCAAATCAACAATACTGCTCTCCCAGGGAAGCTGAAGCTTTGGTGCCTGCAATTTGGTCTACTGCCCTGACTCATGTGGCCAATTACCATCTCCGAGGTCACTTTATCTCATGCCAACCAGCTGGAGAGACTGGTGAACTCACAAGTGAGAAAGTGGCTTGGGCTACCGAGATGCCTCAGCAGCATAGAGCTCTATGGGAATGGAGCCCTCTCACTGCCAGTCTCAAGCCTGGTGGAGGAGTACAGATGTGCCAATGTGAGGCTGGACATGACACTAACAGAATCCCGGGACCCAATAATAAGAGGTGCCGCTCCAACCCTAGCAACAGGGAGGAACTGGACGCAAAATCCGTCTCTCCAACACCGGGACATAGTGGGCCATGTCCAACAAGGCCGAGGGGGCTTTGGCCTGGGAGCAATGAAACCTACCTGGCATAAGGCTACTCCAGCTGAATGTCGGCACCTGGTGGAGGAGGTGCGCCACCAGGAAGAAGCAGCCAGGTGTGACAAAGCCATATCACAAGCCAAACAAGGCCGCTGGATGACGTGGGATGGCGTTGAGTGGAAGAAGATTACATGGAGAGAGCTGTGGACCATGGAGTCAAATAAGTTGAGCTTCATTATCAGAGCCACATATGACATCCTTCCCTCTCCCACAAACCTAAATATTTGGCTGGGAGAGGATCCAGCCTGCCCCGTGTGCAGTTCCAGCAAACCTCAAGCACATCCTGTTCTCAGTTGAAATCGCAGTTACCAACCTGCGACCAGACCTCGTTCTCTGGTCCAACTCCTGTCGGCGTGTTTTCATCCATGAGCTGACATTCCCATGGGAGGAGGCTGTGGACGAGGCTTATGAAAGGAAAAAGCTTCGATATTCAAACCTTGCAGCAGAGAAGAGAGGTTGGAGGGTAAGGTTGTGTCCAGTGGAGGTGGGGTGCAGGGGCTTTGTAGCCAGTTCCACCGCAAGGCTCCTGAGGGAAGTAGGAGTCAAAGAGCAGGCACAAAGGAGGGCAATAAAAGAACTTGCCAATGCCACCGAACGGAGCAATCACTGGCTGTGGCTGAAGAGGAAAGATGCTGTCTGAGCTGCCACGTGACCATGTGGAGGCTAGCAATAAGACACACACCTAGGTCTGATCAACCTGTGGTGGGCCTGCCTCGACTGAGGGTGTCTTGTGATAAAAGGCCGAAACACCCAAACACCCAGTGACGTTGAGGTACACAACTGAAGATGTGTCTGATTGTTAACAAATTCACCTGGTGGTCATACCCAAGAATGTTAATTGTAGTGAAATCTTAGGGATTGTAACACCCAGTCCATGTCCGTATGTGGTGCTGTGCAATACTGGAGATTTTAAAGTTAGTTAAAATATGTCACCTGCCCTGTTTCAGCTTTTTTTGACCAAGGTCAATATTAATAATATTCACGAGGCCGAAAGCTGCCGTAGCCAAGCGTTGTCCATTCCTTCTCTCCGGGGATGCTGCCTGTCCCGTTGAGTTACTCCAGCTTATTGTGTCTATCTGTAGCCTAGCGTTATTCGGCCGAGTGACCCTTGGACCCTTCCTTGTATGTTGTTTCCACGTTTATAATAAATGTTTTTGGTGAACATTACCTCCGCTGTTGGGCACCCTGCCTCAGACGTGGTGCGTTGTGTATTACTGGAACTGCTAGTTACTTCGTCAAACGGTCACTGGAATCTACGTTTAGAAATGCTCGCGAAAATAAGTGATATGTTACCTCCGCGTGTGCTGCCTTGCCCGCTGAGTTCCTCCAGCACTCTGTGTTTTTTGTTTGCCTCTGAAGTTAAAGGTGGACCTCCCTGTGTCTACCTTCAACTCCCTGTCTGTGGTGGCTCAGTGGGACGGGCAGGGGCTCTGGGGAGAGGGTTGCGTTTCTAGTCGAGACCCTTCTCCAGACAATCACAAGTACTCTCATCGAGAGTTCAGTTCAGTCTGAAGAAGGGTCTTCCCTCCAGAGTCACTGTGCTGCCTGTCCTGCTGATCTACTCCAGCTTTTCTCAATCTTCAATTTCAGAGTTAGATAACATTTCTCATGAGGGGCTGATAGTAACAATGTTACAACATTTTGAGATTTAAAAAATCAAGTCTGCAATTTATCCCACCAGATAAAGCATAAAAATAAGTTTAATTTGACACCTAATTCACTTTCATACCTTCAGTATTAAAAACGTTATGGCCATTTTCATACTCAGAAATTAGCATCTTGTTCCCTATTGCTTTTCCATTGAATTAACACAAAAGCTGTGATCGAGGACAGTCAAAAGCCCATAACTTTCTTAAAAATTAAGAGAACTGAATGAAATTTTCAATTATTATAGATTAAAGCATTCTGAAACAAATATGAAACAATCTTACTTGGATGACCTGAAATTAAAGCATATAATTAGTTAGTTACCTAATAGTAGCTAATTGCAAAATTCAATTACTAGATCTAAACATCTATCCATTTCTTAAGAAAAGGTTAACATTTTTAAAAAGCCTAAGTGTCCAAATAACATTCACACAAGAATTCACGATATAACATGATTTTTAAATCTCATTGTCATGAATTTATGGGCCAAATTGAAGGAATTTAGTGTTTAATTCAAGTAAATTAATGGCCATTTAAATCATCTTGCGAGTGGGTTTTTGTGGAATGCGATCGTTTGGAACGATGCGGTTGCGGTGAATTTAAACCCCTGTCGGAGGAAAAACAAGGTGCTTATTGGTTACAATCTGAGGAGTATGATGATGGTACTGATTATGATATGCCAATGTGCCAGCTAGCAACTGATCTTCTCCATAAAGATTTGGTCTATTGCTAGAAATTGTAATTTATTTACCGATCTGTTACGGACCTACAGCATATAATACAATAGCATTAAAGTTCTGATCTTCAGAATATCACATTTTTGAATTTTCGAGGCAGTCTGGGTGTTTATTACTATTTCCGTCACAACGGTCAATTTTGCAATTAACTACAAATGGGTAATTAACTAATTATATGCATTAATTTCAGGTCATCCAAGTAAGATGTTTTATATTTGTTTCAGAATGCTTCAATCTATAATAACTGAAAATTTCATTCAGTTCTCTTAATTTTTAACAAAGTTATGGGCTTTTGATTGTCCTCGATCACAGCTTTTGTGTTAAGAATAGAAAAGCAACAGGGAACAAGATGCTAATTTCCGAGTATGAAAATAGCCATAACTTTTTTAATACTGAAGATGTGAAAATGAATTAGGTGTCAAATTAAATGTTTTTTTATGCTTTATCTGATGGGGGGAAATACAGACTTGATTTCTAAAATCTCAAAATTTTGTAACATTGCTAGAAAATGTACCTGCAACTTGGAGGCTGAAGGTTAGGCTGTTAGCCAAGAAAGATAGACTTTGTTATTCCTCAGTATAGCAACATCAAAAACGATGTTGCTGTACTGTGGGATAGCCAAGTCTATCCCTTATTGCAAGTAGCTGATGGGAAGTGGCTGTAAAAGGACAATGCTGCTGGTGGGGGAGGGCGGGGGGGGGGGGGGGGGGGGGGGGGGAGGGGAGTTCCTTTCACAGTGTCTGGGTAGTCTGGCCAGGGGTAAAGTTGCGGGGAGGGCAGGAGCGTTGAGAAGGAGGGGGTCAGGGATCATGCCAGCATCCAGCTCAAGAGCTGCTCAGTGGCCGATGGATAACAGAACAGCTGGCGGTGGAGCTTACTCCATGTCAGGGCGAGTAAATTCAATTGTTCCCTTGTTCGCGCTGACAAAGGAGCGCCAGCTGGGGAAATTTATTTTTTATTTTTACAGAGAGGAGAACAATCTGCGCATGCACGGTTTAAGATGTTTTAAAAGCAAACTAACTGTCATATTACTCACGACACGTGCCTGAATATGACTAATTTATAATTATATATTTATATTTCTATGAAAATGGTTCCCAATTGGGACCTACGCCTCCTAAGGCCGGCCCTGGGGCTGAGGCCCGAGCGAGTCGGGCTGAGATCGGACTCTCGTGGTCGGGGCACGCCTCAATAAATAAAGCGGGGCCTGGCCTGGAGAACTGTGGGGTGTTGAAAGATTGGTGTCGATATTTTCTCCTCCTCAACATGACTGGGCAAAATACCACATTCTCACAGAGTACTAATTGTATCTCTTAATTTACATCAGCCTCTGATCTCTTGAAAACATTCAGTGAATTGGCCTCCACTGCCTTCTGTGGCAGCGGATTCCACAGATTCACAACTCTCTGCGTGAAGAAAGTTTGTCCTCATCTCAGTCCTAACTGGCCTACCCTTTATTCTTAAACTGTGACCCCTGGTTCTGAACTCCCCCAACATCGGGAACATTTTTCCTGCAGTTACAGTATGTGAAAATCTAGCAGGCAAGCAGGATGCTTTCTCCAACCACCCCCTTTGGAAGCCCACTATCTTCCACCGTTTCCACCCAGTGCTTGGTACTTACTTCCAGCAGCCACTGGTTGCCTCCAGGATGCACCGAGCCGCAGCCTGGTACATTCCGGTCACCTGGGCGAATTCGGCTCAGACACTCTCTGCGGCGCAACGCTTCCGACGCCTCCAACAGCCCAGGATTCTTGCACTGAGGCTGCTACATGACCGGAGCTGCAGCGAACGACTCGCCAGCCCGGCAAACACTCGCCAGCCCGGCAAACACTCGCCAGCCCGGCAAACACTCGCCAGCCCGGCAAACACTCGCCAGCCCGGCAAACACTCGCCAGCCCGGCAAACACTGGCCAAGCCCGGCAAACACTCGCCAGCCCTGGCTCCCTGTGCGCATCTGTCTCCGCTGCTGCTTGTGCTTCCACCCCTCCCTCAGCCCCGGCTCTCTAACTCCCGCGGCCCATGCAGTTAATATGAGTTTTAAACTTTTCGTTGATCACAGAATTTCTCACGACAGAGCGTGAGAAATTTGTGATCAGCGTGAGAGCGTGAGAATTTGTCGATATGCGTGATTCTCACGCTCAATGCGTGAGAGTTGGCAGCCCTGCATTAGGGTCTTTTTACCATTACAATTCCTTAGTTCTATCCATACTGACTCCACATCTCCTGTTTCAATGTCACCCCTTGCAAGGGGCTGCATTTAATTCCTCACCAACAGAGCTACCTCACCCCCTCTGCCCAGCTGTCTGTCTTTTCGATAGGAGATATACTGTGAGGGTTAATGCAGTAGCAGTCATTTTAATGTAAGGGTTAATGCAGTAGCAGCCATTTTATTTATAGCCGACATTTTAAGCTAAATGTGCTATTTTATTTCGGTGGTCACGTGAGTGACTACGTGAAGACCCCGCCAGCACGCATGCGCGACATATCGTCGTACGCATGCGGAAGCGACGGTCGGGAGGAGCGGGGCTCCTCCAGCGTAAGTTTAAATAACTTACGCCAGGTAAGTCTCACCGGAGAGTGAGCGTCGACGAGAAAATAGTATCATTATGGAATCACGGAAGTCCAAGAGAACAGCGGCGAGAGCAGCTGCTATGGAGAGCAGCCAGCGTACCGCCTCTCCAGAGCTACAGGTATTACCTGCAGCTCCTGACTTCTCGCCCATGAAGGCCGTTGGTACTCCACGGTCGGGCGGCAAACCAACCCGGAAGTCGGACGGGGCCGGCGACCCAGCTGGGTCCGGTCCCGAGGACACCCCGTTCGCAGATAGCGACAGAGGTCGTCTAACCCGCATGGAGTGGATGATGGAGCAATTGCTCCAACGTGGCCTGCTAATGCAGGGGCAGAGTCACAGTGGGCCTCCTCGCAAGCCCACGGCAGGTTCCTACCAAGGACTGCCAAATGTCTCACCCTCCTCGCAGGGGAGCATTGAGGGTCAGAACTGGGCTGACCCGGAAGAAGGGGAGCTGGCTGAACAACCATCTGTGTCAGGGGTGTGTGAAGAATATCTGGATATGGTAAATAAACATGCAATGCCGACACAGAAAGGCCTACCTATCCACCCTAAGCTGGCAGCCAGCATTAACTACATGGCGACCAACAAGTTACAGGAACAGGCCATAAATTCTACAGCTGATAAATATATGGCTCCTGAAAACTGCAACTCACTTAATGTCCCTGCGGTGAACAACCCTATTTGGGGGAATATGAGCCCCTCGAGCAGAGGGCAGGAAATCAAACTTCAAAGAATCCTAAAGCTCTTAACCGCCGGGATCACAGCAGTGGCCAGAACTGCAGTGGGGATAGAGTTGCCGGAAGAACTGCAAGATGCCCTGGCTCTACTGTGTAATACACAGTATGAGATAAACAATTTCAGAAAGAGCATCATAAAGCCGGCGCTTAACCCCAAGTTTGCGGGGTTGTGTAAGCCTGGGAAGACTCAGCCTCCAAGCTTGCTGTTCGGGGAAAACCTTCCCAAGCAAGTAAAAGATCTTGATGAGGAGGCCAAGGCCTTGGGCCTGATCAAGGTTCCCGGGCCTACCAAACCTCATTACCCACAAAGACAGCACCCCTACACACCCACCGGACAGAGATACCATCAGAGACCTGCCGGTGGTGAAAGCTCGAAGGCCGGCCAACCTGCACAGCGGTCTTTTTTAGGCCATGGCCCAGCCCGGCCTTCTTGGAAGATGCGCCACTCCTACAACACGATGAATCAACAAAGAAAACAAGGACAGAAACCGCAACACCGGCAATAACCATGGAGGTAGGTGGGTCTGGTTTCCCCAGAAACACATCTTGCCTAAATTCACTTTATGTAGGGGGCCGGTTGCACATGTTTTATGAAAATTGGCGCACTTTTACCTCTGATCCTTTCATACTCAGGAGTATTCAGGGCTACAAAATTGAATTTATTCACGAACTCCCTACCCCGGTCCAGCATTCACCTAGCCGAAAATTCATACTCTCTCAAAAAGAGAGGGTAGCAGGGCATGCTGAACTATACAGATTAATTGAAAAAGGGGTAATTGAGAAGGCCACCAAAGAACCACAGGAGTTCGTGTCTAATATATTCACCAGAAACAAAAAAGACGGCGGTTGCCGCATTATCATAGATTTGACCGAACTGAATACTTCTGTTCAGTATGTTCATTTTAAAATGGACACCTTTGACACTGCTATACAGTTAATAGATTATGGGTACTACATGGCATGCATTGACCTCAAAGATGCATACTATTCAGTACCAATACACAAGGATCATAGGAAATATTTAAAATTTATCTGGATGGGACAATTATGGCAATACAAAGCCTTGCCTAATGGGTTATCATCAGCACCCAGATTGTTTACCAAGATATTAAAACCAGCCTTGGCCTACTTAAGGAAACAGAACCATACTGTTATGGCCTATCTTGATGATATCCTCATTGTTGGGGAAAGTTTGGAAATGGCTACATTGGCAGTTACAGCCACGAAACATCTCTTTCAGAAGCTGGATTTCATTATACATCCAGATAAATCAATATTAAAACCCTCTACCACCATGAAATACTTGGGGTTCAATATCGACTCAGTGCAAATGTCTATCACGTTGCCACTAAGTAAGGTGGAGGACTTGATAGAGGCTTGCAGGAGCCTTATTGGCATCAAGGACCCATCCATTCGGCAGGTGGCCAGGGTGATTGGGAAGATAGTGGCTGCCTTTCCCGCAGCACAATATGGGCCTTTACATTATCAAAATTTACAAAGAGCCAAAATTATAGCTCTCAAAAGTCATGCAGGCCATTTCGATAGGCCTATGAAAATACCAGAAAAGGCAAAAGCCGAATTAAATTGGTGGATGGCTAATGCCCAATATTGTTCCAAACCCATCACTATCATCAATCCCTCGGTCACCTTACAAACGGATGCCAGTGCCAAAGGTTGGGGAGCTACTAATACTACCTCTAGTTGTGGAGGTAGATGGAGTGCACAAGAGTTAACCCTATTCAAAAAATTTGGGAATTAACTATTCAGAAATGCTGGCAGCATTTCACGGCCTCAGGGCATACTGCACAAACATGCACAAAGTTCATGTTAGGATACAAATTGACAACACCACGGTGGTGGCCTATATTAACCACATGGGCGGAATAAAGTCGATATCGTGTGATGAATTGGCCAACAATATCTGGCTCTGGTGTCTGCAAAGGGAAATTTGGATCTCAGCCACTTACTTCCCAGGCAAGCTAAACACAGTGGCAGACACCAGGTCACGCAAATTTAACGACAACATAGAATGGATGTTGGATCGAAAAGTGTTCACAGATATTGTAGAACGTTATGGGACACCAGATATCGACCTCTTCGCGTCCAGATTAAATCACCAACTACCAACATATGTTGCTTGGGAACCAGACCCTGGGGCAGTAGCGATGGACGCTTTCACGCTACATTGGGGGGATTTGTTCTGCTATGCATTCCCCCCTTTCTGCCTCATCAGTCGGGTCTTGCAGAAAATAAAACAAGATTCCGCATCGGGTATTTTGGTGGTGCCCGACTGGCCTAACAACCATGGTTCCCAGCGGTACAGAAGATGGCCACAGAACCTTGCATTCGGGTCAATAAACGACCTAGCCTGCTCATTCATCCTGTCACAGGAGAACATCACCCATGTTATGACCGCATGGACCTGTTAATTTGCAGATTTTAAAACGGCCTCTTTGCGGATTCGGACTCACCAGCAGAACGATAGACATCATCTCGGCGGCATGCAGGGAGTCCACCAGGAAGCAGTACCTCACCTACATCAAGAAATGGGAAGGATTCTGCGCTACTACCAACACTACATATGAATCCGCTACCATTACAGAAGTGCTGGAATTCTTGGCTACCCTACACTTTGATGAGGGACTGAGCTACAGTGCCATAAACAGTGCCAGGAGTGCACTATCATCCTACTTGGGCCAGGGGAGTGACCAATTGGGAATTGGATCACATCCATTAGTGTCCAAACTAATGAGAGGAATATTCAATTCCAATCCCCCTAGGCCCAGATATAACCGTACGTGGGATATCAGCACAGTCCTAACAATGCTGCGAGGATGGACACCTAACACGGGACTCACTTTGGCAAAGCTCACATACAAAATGGTAATGATTATGGCACTTATCACAGCACAACGGGTCCAGTCTCTGCACAAACTTAATCTGGATGCCATGACTATCACCAATGATAAAATCACTTTTCATGTGCAGGGACTGTTGAAACAAGATCGACCCGGAGCGTCTGGTCATACCTTGGAATTTCTGGCATATCCAGCTCGACTCTGCATCGTCACGTTAATTTCACAATATATCACAGTCACCAAAAATCTCAGGGGCACGGAGACAGCTTTGCTTATGAGCCACAAGAAGCCCCATCATAAAGTCACGGTGCAAACCATTTCTAGATGGTTAAGGGTGGTTTTGGATGCGGCGGGGGTGGACACTAATATATTCAAATCTCACTCCACCAGGGCGGCATCCACTTCGGCGGCTAGGAGGATAGAAATACCATTGGACCACATCCTGGCCACAGCGGGTTGGAGTAATGAAAGGACTTTTCACCGTTTCTACAACAATCCCGTGGCCTCCCCTGACACTTATGCAGGGAGGATTTTGAGTACTGTCAAATAATTTACCCCTATGGGATATTTATTTTGTTTTGGTATGAATAAATACCTATTTTTGTTTTTCAGCCAGTGTCATGTCTGAATTACGTTCATCCTCTCATCCCAGCATAGCGGTGTGTGAGCATGGAGCTTCCAGGGCATGAAATCACAGAGCTTTGAAATCTTCACGTAGTCACTCACGTGACTACCGAAATAAAATAGTAAGATTAAACGAGAACTTACCAGTTTGAAGTTTGATCTTTATTTTATGAGGAGTTACGATGAGGGATTACGTGCCCTCCGCTCCCAACCCTCTACTATAAAGATCACCTGGTATGAATGTTCTTTCTTATCTTACTATATTAGTCATTGTGACTGTCTGTGATTTCGCACCACTGCTTTGAAGAATGTCGCGCATGCGTGCTGGCGGGGTCTTCACGTAATCCCTCATCGTAACTCCTCATTAAATAAAGATCAAACTTCAAACTGGTAAGTTCTCGTTTAATCTTACTATTATATTACAAAACAGGCTTTCCAGAATTTACCTTCATGGCATTAGAGAAACACTGATAAGAATTGTTTCTCAGAGTTTAGATATTCCAATGTCGGAGCTAACATCCTGTAGTACCTCCTTATCACACAATGGTGCCTTCTTGTCATAGCAGCTGTCTAACTACCGAACAACTCCAGTTTAACTCCCTAACACAATTAAAGGAACCCTATTATGTAATTTTGCAGACTGCCTTCTTTTGTGTGTCTATGGAAAGTTACTACATGTACTTCGGGCTGTTTTATTCTGTATAAATATTGCTTTTACTTCCGTGTATTCCTTGAGAGGGTGACAGCAGGCGCTTGAGTGAACTTCGGTACACTCAAGTCTCTGTGAGCCTTCTCCCACCATAGTGTTTTAGGAAAGACTTTTGACTAAGACTTGTCTCTTTTGAATTAAGTCTTGCAGACTTTCACAGGGTATTCCAGACTTTCTGGAATACCCTTTATTCTTCAGTTTCCAGCCCTGGCCCTCTTGCAGCAATGTCTCTGTAATTCCCACAACATCATATTTGCCAATTTCTAACTGATCCTCAAGCTCGTCCACTTTATTTCATATACTTTCCGCATTCATATGTGACAAGTTTATCCAACACTGTCTCAGTGACAGGAAGTGGGGAGTATTGTTGACAAGAGCTTCACTACCTGATGGCTGCTTGCAGTGGGATTCCCTGGACCAGTGCCAGGCCCTTTGCTTTTGATGGGATGTGGCAACTGTTGACAATGTGAAGAAATATAGGTCATGCTGGAAAACTCAGCAGGTCAGGCAGCATCTGTGGAAAGAGAAATGGCTGACATTTCAGCTCTGGAATCCTTGATCAGAACTGAGAATGATAGAACTATGTCAGTCTCGGTAGCAGAGAGGGTTGGGGAGAAACAAAGTGAATTTCGCTGATAGGTGTTCCAAGGCTATGGAGAGTTTAATCGAGTGAGGCCGGGGGTTGGGACCCATTGCTACTCGCATCTGGCGGGGAGACTGACTCCTACAGGTCCAGTGGGATGAACAGAGACAGGAGGGGAAGCATGAGAGAGCCTGAGGTCTGGACTACAATTACTTGAATGGAAGAAGGCTCACAAGTAAGATGGGTGAGCTGAAAGTGTGGATCAGCACCTGGGAGAATGGTATTGTTACAATCACAAACATTGCTGAGGGAAAGGACAGGACTGGCAGCTCAATGTCCCGGGGTTGAGATGTTTTAGCGTGTCAGAGCCGGGTGCAAAAGATGAGGGAGTTTTACTCTGCTGATCAGGGAGAGCATTTCGGCAGCACCCAGAGATATCCTGGAGGGATCGGCTCATGGATCTGTATGAGTAATACCTGGGAATAAGGAATGGCAGTCACTATGATGGGGTGATAATGTTTCCCTCCCATTGGGAGAAGTGATGTGTCGGCAGAATGATGAAAGGCGTCAATACAATGAGGATGTTGTAGTGGGGAATTTTAGCTGTTGGGGAGAGGGTCGTAACTGCTTGGGAGAAAACAGCAGCAACAGCCAAGTTTGTGGCACCAGGCCTGGCTCTGAGGCACAGCAGGGAAGGCTGAAGTCAGTCTGGACAATAGTGATAGGAGACTCAATAGTTCTGGGGACAGACAGAAGATTCTGCAGCAACAAACAAGACGACAAGATGCTGTGTTGCCTCGCTCGTACCAAAGTCCAGGATGTCTCCATACAGCAGCACAACGTGGTCAAGGGAGACTGTGAGCAGCCAGATGTCGTTGTTCACATTGGCAGAAATTAGATGGGTAGGGAAGGGCTGAGGTGCTGCAGAGTGAAAATAGGGAAAGGGTTCGGAGACTTTTAAAAAGCAGGAGCTTGAGAGCAGTAATTTCTGGATTACTCTCATTGACACGTGCTAGTGAGGGTAAGATAGGATTGGACAGATGAATGTGTCCCATCACAAAAGGCAGTTGTTGGATTGGTTGAGTGATCAAAATTACCTAATTAAGCCGTTCATAAAACAAAGGAAAGGTGTAGCAGTGTGGCCTGTTGAGGCTGAGACACTGCTGAGCAGAGGGAACAGGAGATAAAGGTACAGCCTTGTGTTTGAAAGTTGTACTTTTGTGTTTCTCTTGGTTTTAGTGCAGCAGTGATGGCAGGTATAATGGTGCAATGTTCTTCCTGTTGGATGTGGGAAGTCAGGGAAACTACTGTATCCCAGATGACATGTGGAAATAGTGTTCAGATGCAGCTCCTTACAGATCGCATTACAGACCTGGAGATGCAGCTGGATGACCTCGGGATCATTAGGGATACTGGGAGCTTCATTGATAGGAGTTATAGTGAGGTGGCCATGACTAAGGTCTAGGAAGAGAGTAGATGGGTGACCCCAAAAGGAAGTAGGCAGAGAGTGCAGGTGACCCCTATGGGCATTCCACGTGAACAAGGATATCCTGTTGGATACATTTGGGGGGGGGGGGGGGGGGGGTGACTCATCCGGTGTGAATAGAAATTGCAGTAGCAGGCAGGTCTGTGACATTGATCCTGCCTCTAAGTCATAGCAGGAAAGCTCTTCAATAATTTTAAGACAACAAACCAAGAGTGGAGGGAATACTTTCAAGTCATGTGAATCCATTCAAGAAACAATACCCTGAAAGGTGTGAGGATATCCTTCCTTGAACAATCTGAAGAAGGTTCGCAGCCTGAAATCTCTCCTATCCATGTTCTCCAAAGATGCTGCCTGATCCGCTGTGCATGTGCAACACTGTGTCTTTATTTTCAGGGAAGGGTACCTCACACCGCATCTCATCTATCACAACAGCACTGTGGCCACAAGGTGCACCATTTACTGTAACTCGGCAAGATTTCTTCAGCAGCCCCTCCTGAAACTGAAGGACAACGGAAACAAGTACAATAGATATGGCAAAGACTGAATGAACAATTGTTTAAAGTGCAAATCCCCTGTTTTTTCCAGACAAATATTTTAAATAATTGATTCCCCAGAAGAGTTAGCAGCACTACCAGCTGTTTGTCAAAACAAACTATTTCCATCATAGAAACATAGAAACATAGAAAATAGGTGCAGGAGTAGGCCATTCGGCCCTTCGAGCCTGCACCGCCATTCAATGTGATCATGGCTGATCATCCAACTCAGTATCCCGTACCTGCCTTCTCTCCATACCCCCTGATCCCTTTAGCCACAAGTGCCACATCTAACGCCCTCTTAAATATAGCCAATGAACTGGCCTCAACTACCTTCTGTGGCAGAGAATTCCAGAGACTCACCACTCTCTGTGTAAAGAATGTTTTCCTCATTTCGGTCCTAAAGGAATTCCCCCTTATCCTTAGACTGTGACCCCTTGTTCTGGACTCCCCCAACATCGGGAACAATCTTCCAGCATCTAGCTTGTCCAACCCCTTAAGAATTTTGTAGGTTTCTATAAGATCCCCCCTCAATCTTCTAAATTCCATCGAGTACAAACCGAGTCTATCCAATCTTTCCTCATATGAAAGTCCTGACATCCCAGGAATCAGTCTGGTGAATCTTCTCTGTACCCCCTCTATGGCAAGGATGTCTTTCCATCGTCATTTGTCTGAGACATTGAATTCCTTGCATCCAGTTTCCCCAACCAATATGTATACAGTGTATTGACAATACACATGATTAAATCATGACATTAAGTTTACTTTAATTATGACTGAACCTCACACTGCTCTAATTGGATGGTGCCTTCCACAGGGATCAATGCTAGGAACACCGTCAATTCAGACACAAGTGAGCTGATATTTAAGGAGCAACAAAATAAAGATATAGAAACTGAAAAAAAGAACTGTAAAAAAAATCTAAGATGATCCTGAAACTGTGAAGTTACAACCATCAGGAAAAAACAAGCACTTTCAGCAAGGAGAGAAGGTAAAAGGAATTACGTTGATAATAACCTCTGAAATTATATAGTGGTTAGATTCATCATTTTAGTCCGTAGCATTGGCAAGAATGTGAAACGGTGCCATTACTGCAGTGAAAGAAAACAGTAATGAGATGAAGATGGTGACCAGACCCAGTCGAAGCGGAAACCGAAAATATGAGAATTTACGATTTAATGTCATACATTAGGGTAGATTGTTATCAAAGTATTTAGACCAAGTTGTCGGTCTTTAAGAATTATGTGGTGGTCCTGAAAAGGACCTTTGGTTTTCTCATCACTTTTCTTTTAGCCCCCGAAACCATACAAGGTGCGCCCCTGACGTTTCAGTGCATACACCACATCCATAGCTGTCACTGTCTTACGTTTCGCATGTTCCGTGTAGGTTACTGAATCCCGGATGACATTCTCAAGGAAAACCTTCAAAACTCCGCGCACTTCCTCGTAGATTAGACCAGAAATACGCTTGACGCCACCTCGTCGAGCCAAACGACGTATGGCAGGTTTGGTAATACCTTGAATGTTGTCCCGGAGGACTTTGCGGTGCCGTTTTGCACCACCCTTGCCCAACCCCTTCCCTCCTTTCCCTCTACCTGACATGATAGCAAATCGCCGGTTGACAAGTGTAAATGAATGGGTTCCTCGATTGGTTCTAATACCGACTGTGCGGACCTGGGTGAAGAAGAAGAAGGAAGCGGTAGCCAGTAAATATCACGTGATTCATCCTCCGGTGGATATACGTCACCGTCGACGTCAAGTGAAATTGAATAAACAATGTTCTTCCTCACCGGAACAAAAATGCATGTCTGCACACTTCCTTGCAATTTGTGAAATGATATGAATAATTTCAACAACAGTCGTTTGTTGTTGGTGGGAAATTAAAGTTTATTTTATAAACCTTGCCATTTTATGGGAGGGAAACTTTCTTTTGGGAAATGAAAGTTTATTTTATAAACCTTGCCATTTTATGGGAGGGAAACGCGTAATGCTTGGAAACCAGATACAGTTCTCTACTTTCATCCAAATTTTAACCTGCTAAATTACTTTCTCTGGGACAATGGTTGCTGCAAGGAACACATTTATTGACATAGACCATTGGAATTACACTCCAGACCCCACTCGAAACTGCTCTTTTAATCTCTCAAATGGAAAGATCGTGTTTGCTATCAAATTTCAATTTCTACCTTCAATGGATTTATTCCCAATCAAATTATTTTAATACATTATGATTCAAAGTGCTGGAGTAACTCAGCATGCCAGGCAGCATCTCTGAAGAACATGGAGGAGAGGTAACATTTTGGTAGAAACTTCTTCAGAGTCTGAAAAAGGGTCTCCACCGCCGGAGACATCACCTACCAGTATTCATGTTCCCCAGAGATGCTGCCTGACCCTCTGAATTCATAAAATCATGTTATAGGTGCAGAATTAGGCCATTTGGCCCATCGTGTCTATTCTGCCATTCAATCATGGCTGACCTATCTCTCCCTCCTAACCCCAAGGAGAGCCCTGAGTTCGAAATTCAGACAAGACTATCCCCTCCAACAGAATGAATCTGGCAATTCATTCATATGGGTAATATCTGTCCATGTTATGAATTTTATGATTGAGTTTAAGAAGTGATAAGTTGGAATAGTAAAACAAATGAGAAGTTATTAGAAGTCTGTAGCGGAGCCTGCTGGCTCACGCAGGTATCGAACTCGGTGTTCGGAAGCCGCGGTCATGTGACTCGGGAGGGTCTGCTGTTTTTCGCGCCGTTTCGCTTTCGCGCGGCAGTTGAGTGCTGACCACCATTGTGGCCAGACATGTTGTAAGATCAGGGGTTCTTAGAGCAGATGCCCGACGAAGTTCGACTGATGCTCGCCGGGGCTGATTTCAGCGATCCCCAGCACCTCGCTGAGAGAGCTGGCGAATTGTGGGCCCACAGACGGCGGGACGTTTGTGCCTTCACCCGCTTCCCTGTCACAGCACGGGTGCAACCGAGACGACATCGGGAGGAAGAGGAAGCCCAGCCCAGCGCCGAAGAAGCATCACCGTTTCCAGTGGTCTACAGCCGACGACGTTGGTGCCACTACCATCAGCGCTACTGCACCGAAGCCTGAAGATGTCGAAGCACCTGTTTGTTTCAGGGAAGTGCCTCGGCAGATCGTCCATAGAGGTGAACGGGATCGGCCCAAACGAACGCCTCTATGTCCGTGACAGCCACTCCGGCCATCATTTCCCGGTGGACTCCGGCGCCATATCTAGCATCCAGCCGCTGACCACCTGAGATACCCGCGTCGGTAAGGTAGGACCCGTCCTCTCGGCCGTCAACGGGAGCGACATTTGCACTTATGGTAGGTATGTTACAAAACTTACCTTGAGCAGCGCTGCAGTTCTGCTGCTCCCCGTGTGCGTGACTTTGGCGCCTTTCAGAGGGGGGCGGGCTTAAAGTGCCGTTTTTCTGCAGACTGGGAAAATCGATCCATGTCGGGCGATTTCGTTGCGGAAGAAAAATCGCTCCGACATTTCATTCATGAAGGTATTTTTTAAATTACGCTAGATTATTTATTAACTAGAGTAATTTAAAAATCACCTTCAAAAGCCGTGAGCCCCGACAACGGGAAGGATTTTGCGTAGGGGAGAAAAAAAGGTACACAGTTTATTTTTATATTAAAAGTTGGTTTTTATGGAGGCTTTAATCATATTTTCATGTTGCGAAATGGGGTCCAAAAAAAATGTATGAATCAACAGTATTTTTCCTCCTGACTTCACCGCAAACCGCAACGTTCCAATCCACCGCATTCCACTAAAACCCACTCGCTAGTTGATTTAAATGGCCATTAATTTACAGGCAGTAAACACTAAATTCCTTCCATTTGGCCCAGAAATTCATGAAAATGAGATTTAAAAATCATGTTATATTGTGGATTATTGTGTGAATGTTATTTGGACACTTAGGCAATTTAAAAAAAGTTTATCTTTTCTTAAGAAATGGATAGATGTTTAGATCTACTCATTGAATTTTGTAATTAGCTACAATTAGATAACTAACTAATTATATGCTTTAATTTCAGGTCATCCATGTAAGATTGTTTCATACTTGTTTCAGAATGCTTCAATCTATAATAACTGAAAATATCATTGAGTTCTCTTAATTTTTAAGAAAGTTATGGGCTTTTAACGGTTCTAGATCACAGCTTTTGAGTTAAGTCAATTGAAAGGCAATGGGGAACAAGATGCTAATTTCCGAGTATGAAAATGGTCATAACTTTCTTAATACTGAAGATATGAAAGTGAATTAGGTGTCAAATTAAACTTCTTTTTATGCTTTATCTGATGGGATAAATTGCAGACTTGATTTTTTAAATCTCAAAATTTTGTAACATTGCTACTTATGGTACGTGGACCCTGGACTTAACTTTTGACTCCCACCCATATAGGTGGAAGTTCACCTTTGCTGACATCGCCCAACCGATATTGGGGGCCGATTTCTTGCGCGCGTTCTCCCTGTTAGTCGATGTGCGAGGCGGGCGCATGGTTCCAGTGTAGGACCTGTGCCCTGACAAGCCGCGTAATCCGTCAACGTCAGCCTACTTTCGCAGCCCTTCACACCGAATTCCCAGGGTTGCTCATGCCCCGGTTCAATGGGCCGTGCCCCGTCATGGCGTGGTCTACCACATTCCCACCGAGGGCCCACCGGTTCATGCCCACGCGCACCGCCTCCCGCCTCCCGCCTGATAAACTGCACATCACACGAGACGAGTTCCAGCTTATGGAGGACATAGGGATTGGCGAGTGGTCGGATAGCCCTTGTGCTTCCCCACTGCACATGGTACCCAAAGCATCCGGGGGTTGGCGACCTTGCGGTGATCATAGGCGTCTTAACGCCGTAACCACGGCAGTTCGGTACCCAGTCCCGAACATCCAGGATTTCTCGGTTCATCTGGAGGGTGCAACTTTCTTCTGGAAGGTCGACCTCATTCACGGGTATAATCAAATTTCGGTCCATCCCAATGACGTCCCTAAGACGGCTACGATCACCCTTTTCGACCTTTTCGAATGGCTAAGAATGCCTTTTCGCCTGAAGAATGTCACTCAGGCGTTCCAACGGCTAATGGATCAGGTCGGTCGGGGTTTGCCGTTCATATTCATCTATCTTGATGATATTCTGGTGGCTAGCAGCTCACAGGCAGAGCACGTCAGGCACCTCCGCTTGCTCTTTGAACGGCTGCGCAAACATGGGTTGTTGATCAACCCTGCGAAGTGCCAGTTCGGATTGTGTTCCATTTCCTTTTTGGGTCACAACATTACCTGCCATGGCGCACAGCCGCTGCCCAAGAAGGTCGGCGCTACCCATCACTTCCTGAGGCCACTATCTGTCATGGGCCTGCAAGAATCTATCGTAATGGTTAATTTCTAGCATCGATTCGTCCCGTCAGCAGCCGCCATCATGTGGCCGTTGTTCCAGTGTCTGGCGGGTAAGCCTAAGGACCTGATCTGGTCCAAGGAGGCTGAGATGGCTTTCGAGGGGGCTAAGACAGTGTTGGCCAACGCCACTATGCTGGTACATCCTAGGACGTCGGCCCTAACGGCCGTCACCATGGACGCATCTGACGTCGCTGTAGGTGCTGTCCTTGAACAACGGGTAGGTAGCCGCTGGGTGCCACTGGCGTTTTTCAGCAGGCAGCTGTGGGCCCCCGAGATCAACTACAGGAGCTCCTCGCGCTTTACCTAGCGATCCACCATCTCCATTATTTGCTAGAGGGGCACGCGTTCACCACAGTCACGGACCAAGGTGACCAATCCCTGGTCCGCCAGGCAACAGAGACACCTCGCCTACATATCCGAATTCATATCTGATAGTCGGCATGTGGCGGGGAAGTTGAATGTTGTGGCTGACGTGCTGTCCCGTCCGGCAGCCCCAGAGGTTTCCGCTTTGAGCCTAGGGATGGATTACGCGGAGCTGGCCGCTGCCCAGCAAGCTGATGCCGGCACGGAGGATTACCGCAATGCTGAGTCGGGCCTTATACTGGCTAAGGTGCACTCCACTGCCCTCTGTGGCAGGGAATTCCAGAAATTCACAACTCTCTGGGTAAAAAAGTTTTTCTCAGCTCAGTCTTAAATGACCTCCCCTTTATTCAAAGACTGTGGCCCCTGGTTCTGGACTCACCCAACTTTGGGAACATTTTTCCTGCATCTAGCTTGTCCAGTTCTTTTATAATTTTATATGTTTCTATAGGATCTGCCCTCATCCTTCTAAACTCCAGTGAATACAAGCCTAGTCTTTTCAATCTTTCCTCAAATGACAGTCCCGCCATCCCAGGGATCAATCTCGTGAACGTACGCTGCACTGCCTCAATCACAAGGATGTCCTTCCTCAAATTAGGAGTCCAAAACTATACACAATACTCCAGATGTGGTCTCACCAGAGCCCTATATAACTGCAGAAAAACCTCTTTACTCTTGTACTGAAATCCTCTTGTTATGAAGGCCAACATTCCATTAGATTTCTTCACTGCCTGCTGTACCTGCATGCCACTTTCAGTGACTGGTGTACAAGGACACCGAGGTCTCGCTGTACCTCCCCCTTACCTAACCTAACCTCATTGAGATAATAATCTGCCCCCTTGTTTTTGCCGCCAAAGTGGATAAGGTCACATTTATCTATATGTAGCAGTGGCAAACCTGCCTGCCAGAATGCTGGTCCCCCACCTGTTAAGATGCAATCTGTTCCTTTTGTACAGTTCCCCCTTACTCCAAAACAGATCCCAGTGTTCTAAGATTTTACTTCGGAGTCACGTGAGTGACTACGTGAAGACCCCGCCAGCACGCATGCGCGACAAATCGTCGTTCGCATGCGGAAGCGACAGTCGGGAGGAGCGGGGCTCCTCCAGCGTAAGTTCTAAAACTTACGACAGGTAAGACTCAACGGAGTGGTGAGCGTGGCGAAAGAGCTGCTGCCATAGAGAGCAGCCAGCAGCGTGCCGCTTCTCCTGAGCTGCAGGTGCTACCTGCAGCTCCCGACTTCTCGCCCGTGAGGGCCGCTGGTTCGCCACGGACAGGCGGTAAATCCACCCGGAAGCCGGACGGGACTGCCAACTCAGCTGGGTCCAGTCCCGAGGACACCCCGTTCGCTGTTAGCGACGGAGGTCGTCTTGCCCGCATGGAGCGGATGGTGGAGCAATTGCTCCAGCGTGACCTGCTTTTGCAGGGGCAGGGTCACGGTGGGCCTCTTCGCAGGCCCACGGCAGGATCCTATTATGGACTGCCTAATGTCTCACTCTCTTCGCAGGGGAGCATTGGGGGTCAGAACTGGGCTGACCCTGAAGAGGGGGAGTTGGCTGAACAACCAACAGTGTCAGGGGTGCAAGAAGAGTTACTGGATATGGTAAGCAAACATGCAGTTCCTTCTCAAAAAGGTCTACCTATCCACCCTAAGCTGGCAGCTAGTATCAATTATATGACTACAAACCAGCTTCAGGAGCAAGCCATCAATGCTACAGCTGATAAGTATCTTGCTCCTGAAAATTGTAACTCGCTGATTGTTCCCGCGGTGAATAACCCTATTTGGGGGAACATGAGCCCTACGATTAGAGGGCAAGAAGTCAAACTTCAGAGGATCCTGAAGCTTTTGACCGCCGGAATTACGGCAGTGGCCAGAACTGCCGGGAATAGAGCTACCGGAAGAATTACAGGATGCTCTGGCCTTACTGTGTAACACACAGTTTGAGATAAATAACTACAGGAAGAGCATTATCAAACCAGCACTCAACCCCAAATTCGCAAGGTTATGCAAACCAGGTCACGCTCAACCACCAAATCTGCTGTTCGGAGATAACCTCCCCAAACAGGTGAAAGACCTGGACGAAAAGGCCAAGGCCATAGGCCTGATAAAGGTACCCAGTACCTCCAAACCGCACTACCAACAGCGACAGCACCCCTACACACCCACCGGACAGCGATATCACAACAGATCGTCCGGTGGTGAAAGCTCGAAGGCCGGCCCACCTGCACAACAGCCTTTTTAGGCCATGGCCCAGCCCGGCCTTCTTGGAAAATGCGCCACCCCTACAACGCAGCAAACTCAACAGAAGAAACAAGGGCAAAGACCGCAACACTGGCAATAACCTTGGAGGTAGGTGGGTCTGCCTCCCCCAGGAACATCGTTTGTCTAAATTCATCTTATGTGGGAGGCCGGTTGCACTTGTTTTATGAGTATGGCGCACTTTTACCTCTGATCCTTACATACTCGGAAGTATTCAGGGCTATAAAATTGAATTCATTTACGAACTCCCTACCCCGGTCCAGCATTCGCCTAGCCGAAAGTTTATACTTTCACAAAAGAAAGAACGGCGGGCCATGCTGAACTATTAAGACTAATTAGCAAAGGGGTAATTGAGAGAACCACCAGAGAATCACAGGAGTTCGTATCTAATATATTTACCAAAAATAAAAAGATGGCGGATGCTGCATAATCATAGACCTGACCGAACTGAATACTTCTGTTCAGTATGTTCATTTCAAAATGGACACTTTCGACACAGCCAGACAGCTAATAGCTAATGGGTACTACATGGCATGCATTGACCTCAAAGATGCATACTATTCAGTACCAATACACAAGGATCATAGGAAATACCTTAAATTTATCTGGATGGGACAATTATGGCAATATAAAGCCTTACCCAATGGGTTATCATCAGCACCCAGGCTGTTCACCAAATTATTGAAACCAGCTTTGGCCTATTTAAGGAAACAAAATCATACTGTTATGGCCTATCTTGATGATATCCTCATTGTCGGGGAGAATTTGGAAACGGCTACATTGGCAGTTCTAGCCACAAAACATCTCTTTCAAAAGCTGGGGTTCATCATACATCCAGATAAATCAAAGTTGGAACCCTCTACTACCATGGATTACTTGGGGTTCACCATTGACTCGGTGCAAATGTCTACCACCTTACCACCGAACAAGGTGGTGGACTTGATAGAAGCTTGCAGAAGCCTTACTGGCATCAGGGATCCATCCATACGGGAGGTGGCCATGGTAATTGGGAAGATAGTGGCTGCTTTTCCCGCAGCGCAATTCGGACCACTACATTATCAAAACCTACAAAGAGCTAAAATTATAGCTCTCAAAAGTCATGCCATTTCGACAGGCCTATGAAATTATCAGAAAAGGCAAGAGTTGAATTAAATTGGTGGATGGAAAATGCTCAATTCTGTTCCAAACCCATCACTATCATAAATCCCTCGGTTACATTACAGACTGATGCCAGTGTTAGAGGTGGGGAGCAGCTAATACCACCACTAGTTGTGGTGGCAGATGGAGTGCACAAGATTTAACCCTGTTGGGAGCACTAGGGATTAATTATCTAGGAATGCTGGGAGCATTTCATGGACTCCGGGCCTACTGCTTAGATATGCACCAGTTGCATGTACGGTTACAAATTATAATACCACAGTGGTGGCCTATATTAATCATATGTGTGGAATAAAATCGATATCATGTGATGAATTGCCTAATTACATCTGGCACTGGTGTCTGGATAGAGAGATTTGGATCTCAGCCACTTACCTTTCAGGTAAACTAAATACGGTGGCGAACACCAGGTCACGCAATTCAACGACAACATTGAATGGATGTTGGATCGGGACCCGGGGCCAGCTGCGATGGATGTTTCTCGCTGCATTGGGGGGATTGTTTGCTATGCATTTCCCCCCTTCTGCCTCATCAGTCGGGTCTTACAAAAATTAAATAGACTCCGTAACGGGTATTTCGGGTTTTCCGACTGGCCTACCCAACCATGGTCCCCAGCAGTACAAAGATGGCCGCAGGACACTGCTTTCGGATCCTCAAACGGCCGGGCCTGTTGGCACACCCTGTGACGGGTAAGTCATCCGTGCCATGATCGCATGAACCTATTGATGCTGATTCTGAACAGGCCATTTCTGGACTTCGGACTCCGACAGGACGATCAATGTCATCACATCGTCGTGCAGGGAGTCCACCAGGGACAGCACTGACATATGTCAGAAGATGGGAGTGTTTCTGCTTCAGAACAAACACTTAATATGACTCGGCCACCATCACTGGAGTGCTGGAGTTCTGGCCACCCTTCATTTCCATGAAGGTTTGAGCTACAGTGCCATTAAATTTGCAAGGAGTGCCCTACCTACTAACCTGGACAGAGGGAGTGATCACCTGCCTATAGGATCACACCCACTGGTATCAAACTGATGAGGGGTATTAATTCTATTCCCCCAGGGCCAGATACACCCATACATGGGACAGGCATAGAATTTACTATGCTTCGAGGATGGACACCAATATCGGGGCTCACTCTGGATAACTACATATAATATGGTTATGTTTATGGCACTTGTAACAGCACAACGGGTCCAGTCTTTATAAAGCTAAGTATGTATGCCATGTGTTTACCTATGGTAGATAACCTTCTGATACAGGGGTACTCAAACTATATCGACCCAGTTCCTCTGGCCTAAAATTATCATTCTGGCCTACCCTACAGATAGTCGTCCCTGCATTGTGACATATATTTTACGATATAGAAGGAACCAAGAATCTAGGGGCACGGAGAGGACTTTACCCATAAGCCACAAACGCCCTCGTCATAAGGTCACAGTGCAAGCCACTTCGAGTTGGTTAAGGGTGGTATTGGGTGCAGCGGAGATGGACACTGATGATTTAAATCTCACTCCACCAGGGCTGCATCCACGTCAGCGGCTAGGATGATGGGAGTTCCTATGGACCACATCCTTGCTACAGTGGGTTGGAGCAGTGAACGGACTTTTCAGCACTTCTATTATAAACCCGTGGCCGCTCCTGAGACGTTTGCAGGGGATAATGTTAAGTTTCTGTTACATGATTTACCCAATGTGGGGCATATCATTTTAGGTATGAATAAATACCTTCTTTGTTTTTCAGCACAGTATCATGTCTGAAATACGTTCATCCTCCATCACTACCATGGCAGTGTGTGAGCATGGACACGTTCCAGGGCATGAAATCACAGAGCTTTGAAATCTTCACGTAGTCACTCACGTGACTCCGAAGTAAAATAGTAAGATTAAATGAGAACGTACCAGTTTGAAGTTTGATCTTTATTTTATGAGGAGTTACGAAGAGGGATTACGTGCCCTCCGCTCCCAGAACCCTCTATTATAAAGTTCAACTGGTATGGAAGTTCTCTCTTATCTTACTATATTAGTCTACGTTGCTATCTGTGATTTCACACCACTGCTTTGAAGAATGTCGCGCATGCGTGCTGGCGGGGTCTTCACGTAATCCCTCATCGTAACTCCTCATAAAATAAAGATCAAACTTCAAACTGGTAAGTTCTCATTTAATCTTACTAATCTAAATCCCTGCCCCCTGCACCAGTTCCTCAGCCACACATTCAGGTTTCCGTATCTCCCTGTTCCTGCTCTCTCCAGCACGAGGAACTGGAAGCAAACCTGAGATAACAACCGTGGAGGTCCTGCTTTTCAGCATTTTTCCAAGCTCTCTAAAATCACGCTGCATAATATTCATCTCCTTCTTTCCGACATCGTTTATGCCGACATGCACCACCACTTCCGGCTGTTAACCTTTGCCCTTGAGGATTTTCTGCACTCTGTCCATGACATCCTGGATCCTGGCACCAGGAAGGCAGCACACCATCCGCGAATCTCGTCTGTTGCCGCAGAAACCCCTGTCCGTACCTCTCACAATGGAGTCTCCAACTACAATGGCGTTGCTTGATGTTGGCCTCTTTGGTTTTGGCTCAACAGCCCTTTTTGCTTTTCGCCTATTGTCCCGATTGCCTGGAGGTGTCGAATTTTCAACACCATCCACAGCCTAGCTCACCCGTCCATTCGAGCCACCTCTGCTCTGGTCGCTGCCAAGTTTGTCTGTCACAGGTTACGAAAGCAGGTCACAGCATGGGCCCGTTCCTGTATCCCCTGTCAGACTTCCAGGTGCAAAGGCATGTGTGCCCGCTCGTGCAGGATTTTGCTGTTCCGGACGGCAGGTTCCTGCACATCCATGTCGACCTGGTAGGTCACTTGTCGTGTTCGCGCGGGGCCACTCACTTGCTCACTATCGTGGACAGGTTCACCAGGTGGGCGGAGGCAATACCGTTAACTAATACCTCCGCAGAGGTTTGTGTGCGGGCCATTGTCTGCCATTGGATCGCTCGTTTTGGGGTCCCTTCAGACTTTACTACCGATCGTGGGGCCCAGTTCACGTCCTCCCTGTGGGGCGGTAAGGCGCAGCTGTACGGTGCGAAGCTGCACCAGACCACCGCACATCATCCGGAGTCAAAGGGTTTGGTTGAGCGTTTCTACAGACACCTCAAGTCGGCGTTGAAGGCCCGGCTCATCAGCCCTGATTGGGTTGACCAGTTGCCTTGGGTTCTCCTAGGCATCAGAACTGTCCCTAAGGAGGACCTCAAAGCCTCCTTGGCCGAGCTGGTTTATGGCACGGTTTGCGGATACCTGGGGATTTCCCTGTTAGAGGGGATGGAACATTTGACTGACCACGCCTGTACGAGGCAACAAGTGAGGTTAACTAACTATCGATGCCATAAAGGCATGAGTTATGTGTTCTATCAGACACCAAGCTAGTCTTCATTGCATCAAATCCCAGACCAGGTGGCTAAGGGCCATCCATCCAGAAAATAACTGTTTCTAGCCATCCTCCGAGCTGGAGTGGATAAGGAACAGATAGACGACATTCAATGGACAGTAGACAATAGGTGCAGAAGTAGGTCATTTGCCCCTTCGAGCCAGCACCGGCATTCAATGTGATCATGGCTGATCATCCACAATCAGTGCCCCATGTTCCTGCCTTCTCCCCATATCCCTTGACTCAGCTATCCTTAAGAGCTCTATCTAACTCTCTTGAAAGCCTCCAGAGAACAGGCCTCCACCGCCATCTGAGGCAGAGAATTCCACAGACTCACAACTGTGTGAAGAAGTATTTCCTCATCTCTGTTCTAAATAGCTTACCCCTTATTCTCAAACTGTGGCCCCTGGTTCTGGACTCCCCCAGTGTCGGGAACATGTTTCCTGCCTCTAGCGTGTCCAAACCCTTGATAATCTTATATGTTTCAATAAGATCCCGTGTCATCCTTCTAAATTCCAGAGTATACAAGCCCAACCACTCCATTCTATCAACATATGATATATATTTTCATTGACTGATGAACAAGGACCCCCCCCCCCCATCCCGTTGTACTTCTCCTTTTCCCAACTTGACCATTTAGATAATAATCAGCCTTCCTGTTTTTGCCACCAAAGTGGATAACATATTTATGCACATAAAACTGCATCTGCCATGCACCTGCTCACTCACCCAACCAGTCCAAGTCACCCTGCATCCTCAAAGCATCCTCCTCACAGTTCCCACTGCCACCCAGTTTTGTGTCATCTGCAAATTTGCTAATGCTACTTTTAACCCCTTCATCTAAATCATCTAAATATTGTAAATAGCTGCGATCCCAGCACCGAGCCTTGCGGTACCGCAGTAGTCACTACCTGCCATTCTGAAAGGGACCCGTTAATCGCTACTCTTTGTTTCCTGTCTGCCAACCAATTTTCTATCCATGTCAATACCCTACCCCCAATAAAATGTGCACTAATTTTGCCCACTAATCTCCTATGTGGGACCTGCTTTCTGAAAGTCCAGGTAAACTATATCCACCGGCTCTCCCTTGTCCATTTTCCTAGTTACATCCTCAAAAAATTCCAGATGATTAGTTAAGCATGATTTCCCCTTCGTAAATCCATGCTGACAAACCGATCCTGCTACTGCTATCCAAATGTGCCGCCATTTCATCTTTTATAATTGACTCCAGCATCTTCCCCACCACCGATGTTAGGCGAACTGGTCTATAATTCCCTGTTTCCTCTCTCCAGCCATTGTTAAAAAGTGACATAAGAATAGCTACCGTCCAATCCACAGGAACTGATCCTGAATCTATAGAACATTGGAAAATGATCACCAATGCGTCCTTTTAAGTCTTCAAGGGTCCAATTTTGGTCTTAGCTAAATCCACAGGTACCCTCTATGCCGTTTGAAAAATATATTGTGCGCAAAAAGGGGAATCATGGGCAGAATGAAGAATACCCGGCTTAAGATGAGAGCCCCCGGGGATGAATCGCGCTGGTTCCCCTGGATGAGGTGTGTCGCCAGTGTCCCGGCGCTTTTTCTTGGCACCCTTCACTCGACCGGGTGACCCTAGGCATGCCCCTGTTACCCTCCCTGTTACCCACCAGCAGACGTCCTTTGAGATTGCTAGGCAGGTGGTGGAAAAGTCACTCCCGCTTGCTTTATGGCGGGAGAATATCCCTTTTGAATTGCAGGTTTTGGCAACTGCTCACGAGGCGGAGTGAAGTCTGTGGCAAAAGCATGACAGACGTTGGGCACATCTCGGCTTCTGGACAAAGACATTGCCTGATCCCGCCACGAGATATTCGCCCTTTGAACGACAGTTATTTGCAAGTTACTTGGCCCAACTTGCAACTGAACACCTTATGGCAGGTGGGATAGTGGTTATGCACCCTCACATACCTACTATGACCTGGGTTAAGTCTGCCAACGTCTCCCATAAGAAAGGATGTGCACGGCACTCTGCTCGTCTAAAATGGAAATGATACATCACTGATAGGGCTGAGAGAGGCCCTGACGGCGTTAACCGTCTGCATGAGGAGGTCATGGCTTTCCCCTCGGGAGGTCACCCAGTACCCGAGCCCGACCCAACCCCTGCCTTCCCCATTGCTAGGGGGATCCCATATTTTGACCTCTGCCCTGAAGAACAACCACAGGCATGGTTTACCGAGGCTCTCGTCGTTGGGTTGCAGGTAAGGCCGTCTGGCAAGCAGCAGTCCTCCAACCTACCGTCCAACTGGCTTGTGGCAGCAACTCTTCCGACGACAATACTCCAGTCCGACTGTACACCGACTCCTGGGCAATTGCCAATGGTATGGCTGTATGGATGACACAGTAGATGTCCCAGAGGTTGGAGATACATGGTCGCCCGTTGTGGGGACAGTCACTGTGGATCAGGGTATGGGAAGAGGCCCATTGTAGCACCGTCATGGTTTACCACGTGAATGCGCACGCTGGTGGGGAGATGCTGAAGTCCTGTTTACTGCCGCAATTGACGAGATAGCGCGTATTTGAATAGTCACCTCCCCCGCATGTGGGCATTTGGCTGCCAGGGCACATGCCCAGAGTGGCCATCCGGGCATAGCGGGAACACGTAAGTGGGCCGTGGGACGGGGGGTGGCTCTTCCCAGGACGCGGTAGGAACATCAGTCCAGACATGTGCGGTATGTCAGGAAGTGATGGCCCGGAGCTGCCCTGGAGCGAAGGAAATAGGCAATGTTTCGGGCCGAAATCCTTCTTCAGACTGATGGGTTTCAGCCTGAAACATTGCCTATTTCCTTCACTCCATAGATACTGCTGCACCCGCTGAGTTTCTCCAGCACTTTTGTCTACCTTCGATTTTCCAGCATCTGCAGTTCCTTCTTGAACACAATATGTGAATGCTTCATTGAGCATAATTCCGACTGGTAACTACGCACTTCGTCCGAGCACATTATCGCACGCGTCATGCAAACTGTCTTAAATGACCACCTAAACTGTCATTTGGCAACCTAAAGAGCTGTCAAGGTTGCCCAGCTGGCAACAGGGAAAATAAGTTAAGCGAGAGCCCTGCTAGAGCCAATCAGTGTTTTCTCCTGCTTCTCTTTGTTGCTGTTGCTTCAAAATCCACGGGAGCTCTGAGTAAAGTCTGCCTGTGTTTTGCCTCTCCTTTTCAACTGGCTCCACCCTCTGACTCACTTCTAACTCTCCTCCCACTCAGGCTAGAGCCAATCAGTGTTTCCTCCTGCTTTTCTTTGTTGCTGTTGCTTCAAAATCCACGGGAGCTCTGTCTATGCGCTGACCCTGGTGGACACCTACTCTTGGGTCCTAATAGCTGTCCCAGCCAGTAAGGCAGATCAGGACCAGACGTTGCCTGGCCTGTAATAGCTGATGGCCGTATATGGCACCCCATGGGATATTCAGTCTGACAATGGGTTCCACTTTGTGGGTAACAAAGTGCAAAAGTGAGCAGCTGATAATGTGGTGCAGTGGACCCTCCACACCCCATATTACCCGCAATCAGCAGAGCTGGAGGAGCGGATGAATGGCCTACTATAGGGGCCTCCAAACTTTTCAGCATGAGCGCCACATTATATATTTGGCACATATTTGCAGGCCGTAGGAAAAAATAAAGAAATGTCACACACACACACACACACACACACACACACACACACACACACACACACACACACACACACACACACACACACACACACACACACATAGAAACGCACACGCGGACTCCCATACCAAAACACGCACAGACACATAGACCCGCACACCGACACACACACACAGACAGACACACAAACACAGACAGACACACACACAAACTGACACACACACACACAAGACACAAACACAGACACACAAAAAGGCTCTCTCACACTCTCTCTATCTCTATCTCCCTCTTACAGACACACTGTGATCACCCATCGGGCACTTACACAAACAGAGCCGGCTACCGATCCGCCGATCTCCACAGGGCTGGCGAAAGAGAGAGAGAGAGAGAAAGAGCGGGGGGGCGGATAGAGAGAGGGGGGGGGGGAGAGAGGGGAGAGAGAGCGAGAGGGGGGAGAGAGAGTGAAAGAGGAGAGAGAGGGAGGGAGAGAGAGAGAGAGAGAAAAGGGGAGGGAGACTGGAGGGAAGGGAAGGGGAAGATGCCACTGGCCGCGCCGGCAGAGACCCGGTCGAAGGGTTCCAGGTCAGTGTGGCGCACCGGAGCGGGAGCTGTTCATGGGTCATTCTCACGGTGGGAGACCACTACACACATACTCTGCCGCCACAGGAGCAGTGGCATGGTGGTGCAGCGGTAAAGTTCATCCTGACTACGGGTGCTGTCTGTACTGAGTTTGTACCTGCTTAGGTTTTCTCCGGGTGCTCTGGTTTCCTCCCACACTCCATGTTTGTAGGTGAATTGAATTTGTCCCGAGTGTTTGTCAGATAGTGCTAGTGCGTACGGGCATTGCTTCGAACGGCCGAAGGGCCTGTTACAACGCTGTATCTCTAAATCTCCGCTACCACAGAACCCGCTGAATAGCCCGCCGCACGGAACGTTTTAAGAGCTTGCTGCGGGCCAAATAAAATCTCGGGAAGGGCCGTATATGGCCCGCGGGCCATAATTTGGAGACGGCTGATTTACTAAAAGAGCAGATACGTACATTATCGCCCTCCCACACGCTCAATGGGTGGGCCACATCACAGCATGTCCCACATCACAGCAACAATAGGACCACTCTGAGGCTAGTAGAGGCAGAGCAGGATATCCAAGCCCCCAGTGCTGAAATGGTGGCAATACGAACGGTTGCCTTGCAGAAGCACATGGTCCTGGCCCTACTGGGCCCATCATAGGGAGATAATGCTGCACCTACATCCCAGTGAAAATATGACAAAGCTGGTGGCCCGTATGCGAGAACAGGTTGAGTCCTTGAATAAAGTTGATAAACAGTTGCACAATGAGGGCACGAAGAGCGCTTAGATGAATGGGTGTTTGGGGGGTTCGAAGTTTGGGGGCACATTACTGTGCAATGGCTGGTGATTGGGCTTGTTTTAGTAGTAGTTGGCATAATATTCTTCAATTGTGTGCTTCACCACTGTCGCGCGAGGAGAGCCAAGAGGGTGGAGGGGTGGTATTGAGCCCGAGAGGCAAGTGTGATGGGATTTGGGGAGTATGAGGTTAATGCGAGGTGAAATAATGTTGAAAACACCACTTAGCATGCTTGGGCTTTGCTTTCACAGAGACATCCAAGACTAGCTCGGTGTCTGATAGAACATATAACTCATGCCATTATGACATGGATAATTAGTTTGACACATAATCACCTCACATTCAAAGAGATAGAAGTATTATACTGACCTTTTGATCATTATTGTTTGATGGGCGTTAATGTAGGCTGATGACTCCAAGGATTGGAGTGCAGTGGAAGGGTTAAACAGGCAATTTCAGCTAAAATGTGAAATGGAGTTATCAGCAAAATTAGCAGCCATACATTCCATAGCCCATTGAAAGCAAGATTTAAACGCGTTGTCTCTTAGAATTGACCTTGCAGCTGCGCACATGGCTTGGGAACATAAGCCTTTCTAAGGCCACTCTATGGGAAAGGGTAGCGTTGGTGAACAGCAATAATTCATCCATGCCCCCTGCCACTATTAGTGCAGAAACGTTACAGACAAGGGGGACATGATAAAAAATGCCTTAAAGGATGGTGTTGGGCACTCTTTTGGAGAGAGAGTTCCAGCCTTGGACCGGGTCGCGAATGGTGCCAGGTGATAGAGAACAGAAACATCCTGCGGCGTGCTCTGCTGTGTACTCAGGGTTTGCGAGTGCGTACCGGAATATTCAAGGATACATAGAAACATAGAAACATAGAAAATAGGTGCAGGAGTAGGCCATTCGGCCCTTCGAGCCTGCACCGCCATTCAATGTGATCATGGCTGATCATCCAACTCAGTATCCCGTACCTGCCTTCTCTCCATACCCCCTGATCCCTTTAGCCACAAGTGCCACATCTAACGCCCTCTTAAATATAGCCAATGAACTGGCCTCAACTACCTTCTGTGGCAGAGAATTCCAGAGACTCACCACTCTCTGTGTAAAGAATGTTTTCCTCATTTCGGTCCTAAAGGAATTCCCCCTTATCCTTAGACTGTGACCCCTTGTTCTGGACTCCCCCAACATCGGGAACAATCTTCCAGCATCTAGCTTGTCCAACCCCTTAAGAATTTTGTAGGTTTCTATAAGATCCCCCCTCAATCTTCTAAATTCCATCGAGTACAAACCGAGTCTATCCAATCTTTCCTCATATGAAAGTCCTGACATCCCAGGAATCAGTCTGGATACGTGAGTGTTTGTGCCATATTTAGTAGTGTAAAAAATTACTGAGTGAATCAAACTGTGCTGTCTGAATCTGGTGATTTATCGAACACAACAGGCCTCACTCTGACAATACAGGAGGCCCAGGACAGAAGGGGTAACACACATTGTATGTGGCAAACGTACCCGGGCGAAAATCCTTGAACAGATGCCTAATGACATTCACCTGCTCCTCGTGGACGAAGATTTCACCGACCCCATTGGGTAGCTGCCCATGCGGACGTGCTGTAGCAGGCCAAACAACAAGATGGCACCACCATCAGCCAAGTGGTGACGGTGCCTCTGCTGGTCAAGTGGCCGGTCCCAGAATCCATCCAAGGCCTGTGGGCATCTCCGCTTCACATGGTTCCTAAAGCATCTGGGGACTGGAGACTCTGTGGGGACTACCACCGTCTCAATGACGTCACAACAGCTGACCGGTACCCTGTCCCTCACATCCAGGGACTTCACGGCCCATCTGAATGGTGCCAAAAATTTTTCCAAAATCGACCTGGTACGTGGCCACCATCAAATGCCAGTCCACCCAGTCATCACCCCCTTCGGGCGCTTCCAGTTCCTGCAGATGCCTTTCGGCTCAAAAATGCCACTCAGGCTTTCCTACGGTGCATGGACATGGTGGATTTCCCGTTAATTTACCTTGACAAAATCCTTATTATCAGCCACTCCCACCAGGAGCACCGTGCACCTCTGGCTGCTCTGCCAGCGGCTCAATGTGCATGGCCTGGCCAACAACCTTGCTAAGTGTCAGTTTGGCCTCCCTTCCATCAGTTTTCTTGGCCACCACATCGATCAGCATGGTGCAGTCCCGCTCCCGTCCAAGGCCATTCACCAGTTTCCAAAAACCTCTACGGTGAAAGGACTCCAAGAGTTTGTCGGCATGGTAAATTTTTATCACCTTTTTGTGCCAGCAGCCGCCAGGATCATACAACCGCTGTTTAAGGCTATGGCCAGCAAACAGAGAGAGCTTGTTTGGGAGGACGCAGCCACGATTGCTTTCAACAACGCCAAAGAGGCGCTGGCAAAGGCGACTATGCTGGTCCATCCACGGGCCAAGCACAGACCATGTTCACGGTGGACGCATCTGGTACAGCCGTGGGTGGAGTGCTTGATTGATGGAAGCTGAAAGCCCCTCGTCCATTTAAATCATCACCTGAGACCCCGTGAGCAGAAGTACATCGCTTTCGACCGAGAGCAGCTCGTGCTCTTCCTGGCCATCCGGCATATCTGCTACTTCCTCGAGGGCAGGTGTTTCACAACTATCACCATCACATGCCACTTGCGTTTGCCTTTGCAAGTCTGATCCCTGGTCACCCCGGCAGCAGCGTCACTTGGCCTACATCTCTGAGTACACGACTTTCGTTCAGCACATCGCAGGCAAGAGCAACTTAGTCGCGGATGGGTTAGCCCACACCGCCATCAATTCCATCCACGTTTTGGCCCCGTGTGTTGACTACACGGTCCTAGCAGCCGCAGAGTGTGAGGATGAGGAGATGCTCGTGATTCGGGCTCGCTGACACCGTGCTTCTTTGCGACATGTCTACCGGACAACCGAGGCCCCATCATCCTCACAGCTTGGCACCGCTGGATATTCAACATGGTCGATGGTTTGGCTCACCCTTCCATTCGGGCAACAACGGCTCTGGTGGCAGCCAAGATCATGTGGCACGGGTTGCGCAAGTTGGTCAGCAACTGGGCCAGGCATGCATCCCCTGTCAAACTTCAAAAGTTCAGCATCACATCAAGGCGCCCTTGCAGAATTTCGCCCTGCCACACCGGCATTTCAACCATATCCATGTCAACATCGTGAGACCGCTGCCTCTGTCCAGAGGTGTCACACACCTTCTCAACATCATGGACCGATTCACAAAATGGCCGGAAGCTCTCAGATACCGCTGCTGCGATGTGTACACGTGCCCTCACTGCCCACTGGATCGTCCATTTTGGTGTGCCGGTGGAGATCTCCTCCGACAGAGATGCGCAGTTCACCTCCGGGTTGTGGTCAGCAATGGCCCGGCTGCTTAGCGCTCAGCTGCACCACACTACGGCCTATCACCCGCAACCCAATGGCTTAGTGGAGCATTTTCACCATCACCTGAAAGCATCCTTATAGGCATGGACCAGGACTGGATGGATGAGTTGCCGTGGGTCCTGCTAGGCCTAGGCACTGCCCCGAAGGAGGACCTAGCAATTTCCTCGGCAGAGCTGGTGTATGGCGCCTCGCTGACGGCCCCAGGGGATTTCATCCCGGCGGTGCGTGGAAATCAGGAACCGCCCAGGACCATGCTGACGCACCTCCGGGAGAAGGTGGGCATTTTCTCTCTCATTCTGATGTCCCACCACCGACTCAAAGACTGCCAGTATGTTTTCCTTTGCCACGATTCTCACCGTACACCACTGCAAAGGCCTTACCAAGGACGTTTCCAGGTGCTACTTGGACGGTAGGCACGAGACCATTTCCGTGGACCGTCTTAAGCTGGCACAATTGGACATTGATCAGCCAGTGTAGGTGGCACAGCCCCGCCGTAGGGGGCGTCCACCGTTACAACCGCACCCACCCTCAACTCTGCCGGTTGTGACCCTGAGCACAGGAGACATGTACATCAGATCAGGCCGCCTCACTCGCAAACCTACTCCCGTCCATTACTCCAGTTCTTGGGGGAGAGGTCATGTGGCGCCATTTTGTGGTCAAGCCATTGGTCACTCAAACCTTCAATCATTGGGCTCGAACTCTCACGTGGACAGGGTGTAATTTGGGCCGATCAATCACGTGGTCAGGGGGGTGGGCCGTTAGGCAGTTGGAGTTGGAGTGGAATTGAGGTGTGCTCACGAGCGACGGCACAGTGGTAGTAGTAAAATATTAACTTGACGGGGCTGTATTGGTTAACAAGCGAGTTTGGTATTCCGAAAATCGCAAGGAATTATGGGATTTGTCACAAGCAATAAAAACTCTCGCCAGCCATGCCGTGGCATGGACACAGACCTGCGCCTCATCTGCAGCCAGGACCGAACCCGGGTCTCCAGTGCCGCAATCGCTGCTGAACCGCTATTGGACCATCCCAGTCCCCTCGCGAGTGCCTGTCCAGGGGCGGCCAGAGACGTCGGGAGTCAGACGGGAGCGGCGCCCCCAGGCCCACTGCCAGTGTGGAGAAGCATAGCTAATTCCAGTTCAACTCTGCCTGTCTCGCCGGGTTAACCTACTAGCCCTGCCTGGACTGACAGGACACCAGCCCGGAGTGGTGGAGTTAGCGCTGCTTCATGCTGGCTGTAAGCCTGGGCTGTCATTCCCGTAAGTCCAGGCAGGGCTGTAGGTTAACCTGGCGAGAGGGGGGGGGGCACACGGGAGGGGACGGATGGGGATGGTCCAGTGTTGGTTCGGCAGCGATTACGGTGCCAGAGACCTGGGATCGATCCTGGCTGCGGATGAGGCGCAGATATGTGTGCATGCCACGGCACGGCTGCCGAGAGTGTTTTTCACTTGTGACCTATGGCCTGGGCATGCGCAGTCAGAATACCGAACATGCTTATTATTAAACAGACTATTTACACTACGCGTGGTCCTGTACAACTGTAACAATTTCAGGTACAGGCAGTTGGCGGAGGGGGAGGAGGTGGTCGGGGGGTGGAAGGGAGAAAGAGGTCGCGATGTCGGTGCAGCGCGGTCAGTGACTCTGGGTGGGCCGAGGGAGCAGACCGTCCCCAGCTCTGGTGCAGCTGACATTTCCCAGAGCCACGGCCCCACCTCACCTGGCCCCACTCCACCCGGCTCCGGCCCCGCTCCACCCAGTCCCGCTTCATCCGGTCCTGCTCCATCCTGCCCGGCTCCCCCCAGCCCCGGCCCCACTTCACCCGGCCCCGTGTGTGGGCGCTGCCAACACACAGCCCGTGACAGTGCGGCCCACAGAGGGAAACGGGGCAGAGGGCGGCCATGGCCGGACAGCGCTGACCCTGGGAGGAGAGTGGAGGCTGTCCCAAGGGATGCAGTCCTTCGGCCACTTACACCTTGGTGCTTGGGCTCAGAGCAAAGATAGTGATACCTTCCCGCTTTCAATGACAGTACTCACAAATATTTATAGCGCAAAAATGACAATTTAGGCAGTTTTTAGCAGGTAAGAAAGTACGTGTTCCGTGTGTTAACAGTGTGTGCCAGGGCAGCCATGTCCTCCACATGGATTGAGCTGCTCCATGCGTCACGTCCTTTGACCCGATGACCTTACGTCCAACCCCCGAATATTTTGCCTACTTTTGGCCCATATTCTTCCAAATCTACTTTGTATATTTAGCTGTCTCGAAGTCTTGTTATAACTGTTCCTGCCGCTAGCGCTAACTCAAGAAGATCATTCTATAGACCTATCATCTTCTGTCCCTTCAAAATCTTCCCCCTTTCACCTTGAACCTACCCTGGTGAAAAGGCTGTGGCAATTCAACTTATCTATGCCCCTCATGATTTATGAATCTGTAAGGTGTAATGTGTGTGATGTACGTTATTGGCTGCACAATGTTTGCTGTATTTATTTGTCCAAAGAATGTGAAAGATTAGCCATGTTTGAATATTGCTGAAAAAGGAAAATGGAGCATGTGACTGAAGATTGCAACCTGGCCATAACTTGATCCAATATAACAGACTTCAAGTTAGTCTTTACATAAGCACATTGCTCGACTTCATTCATCTTTCCACTGTAAATGGAGGTGGAAATTAGTAAATGAGTCTTCCACAGGTTAAATGGTTGAACTTCCATTATTGAAGGTTCAACATTTGTTCGGCGTGGGCTAATTGGGCCGTAGGGCCTGTTTCCATGCTGTGTGACTCTTTGACCTTAGGAGTCGCCATGGACCCAAAATGTATCCGGGACACGGGAGGGTATTACGTTGATGCCTAAAATGGAAATCTTCATATTGGGCACGGAAGCAGTAGAGATTGAGACTTGAGACCGTCTTTGCAAGAGGAAGTTCCACATGTCCCCAACAACTCTCACCAATGTCTACAGATGTGTTCTTGAAAGCATTTTATCAGGAGAAATGTGTGAGATGTCTTGACAAAGCGAAGGTTCGATGTTCATAGTTTTTGGTTCAATTCATTGTTTTTATTTACAATGGTCAACAATACATGCAAGTAAAGAAATACAACGAGAAGTCAGAAGAGTAGCGATGGTGCATAGTTTCTTTCAAAAGAAAGGTACACCAATTTAAATCTTGTTGAAGTATGAAACAGTGTGCATTGAAACCAGAGAGGAAATGGAGTGGGTGGTCAGGGACGCGGCTTAGTGTCGTTAGGAGCAGCGGATTGGCCAGCTCCACTAGGGTTATGGGCGTGGCCAACGGGTTGTCTCTCCCCTGTCCGCCTTTCGCTTTTATAAACCGTGATCCTGCACAGAGCTGACACTTCCGTAGCGGTGTCCATCAGATAGAGGTGGAAATGGCGGAGATCGCACCCATCAAGGCGGATATTGCCGCCGCTATCCCTCCTGATCTCACCAGCGGTCCTGTTTCCTCGGCCCCTCCGGTCGCACTCGCTGCCACGAAGAAGAAGGCGGTTTATCGCCCGCAGAAGGGCGCAGCGGCCGCCGTGGCCGAGCAGATCCTGGAGGCTGTGGCCGCCACCAAGGAGCGTCAGGTTGCCAAGCTGAGCGCCGTAAAGAAAACCGTATCGGCTGCCGGCTACAGGACCGACAAGGGCGGCGCCTGGCCAAACCAGTCGGGCAGCGCATTGGCTAATAAGAGCGCTCCATCTGAGGACGGCACTGACGCTTCCGCGGCCACTCTCCCGGAGCGGGTTCAGGAGCCGAGAGGGGCAGAGGGCGAGCAGGGAGAAGGCAAAGATCGGAACAAAAGGAACACCAAGAAAAAAGCGCCTTCGAAGAAAACGGGCCCGAGGACTGCCGCCCAGAGAAGGGCTAAGAAACCGGCAGCCAAGAGTCCCCGCAAGCGCACGGCGGCCAAGAAAGTGCCCAAGAGACCTGCCTCCAGCGCTGCGGGGCAGCAACGACGGGCAGTCAGAAAGCGGTAGACAAAACCCGAACAGCCAAACACAAAGGCTCTTTTCAGAGCCACCCATACATATTTATTAGGAGTTACTGACAATAGGGTCATTTCTCCCTGATAAATCTTAAGTCATAGAAACATCGAGCTGTCACGCCCTCCTATTTTTCAGCTTTCTCCCATCCTCCATTGCGTTCAGTCTGAAGAAGGGCCGACCTGAAACATCGTCTGTCCTTTTCCTCAACAGATGTTGCCTGACTCACTGAATTCCTCCGGTACTTTGAGTTTTGCACAGAAAGTTCAAGTTTATTCGTCACATACACATACAAGATGTGCAGTGAAATAAAAAGTGGCAATGCTCGCGGACTACAAACAGAATGGAACAGAATCACATATTATTTTACATATTGCATATTGTGGGAGGAAGGAAAAAAACAGAAATTTTGAAAAAATAGAATGGTACTGTAAAGTTAGTCCCTGGTGAGGTAGGAGTTTACAGTCCTAATGGGCTCTGGGACGAACCTCCTTCTCAACCTCTCCGTTCTCACAGCATGTCAACTGGGGCGTTTGCCTGACCATAGCAGCTGGAACAGTCCCCAAACCAAATTGAAATTTCCGGACAAGATGCTTTCCACAGCTGCTGAGTAGAAGACACTCTGAATTTCCTCAATTGCCTGAGGTGGTAAAGGCGCTGTCTTGCCTTACTCACGAGTGCTGCAGCGTGTGATGTCCATGTCATATCCTCACAGATGTGGACTCCCAGGTATTTAAAACAGCTCACCCTATCCACAGTATCCCCATTTATCCTCAATGGTGTGTACGTCCTTGGATGATGTCCACGATCAGCTCCTTAGATTTTTTGATGTTCAAGAGGAGGCTGTTCTCCTGACACCAGAGTGCCAGATCAGCCACCTCCTCCCGGTAGGCCTTCTCATCGTTGTCTGAGATCAGGCCCACCACTACAGTGCCATCAGCAAACTTGATTATCGAGTTGGAGCTGAACCTAGCCACACAGTCATGTGTGTACAGGGAATACAGTAGGGGGCTGAGGATGCAACCCTGGGGGATCCTGTGCTCAGGGTGAGGGACTTCGATGTATTTCCCCCCATCTTGACTACCTGGGGCCTGGTGGAGAGAAAGTCCAGGACCCAGGCACACAAGGGGGTGTTGGGTCCCAATTCCAGTAGCTTCTCGGCCAGTCTTGTGGGGACTATCGTGTTGAAGGCTGAACTGCAGTATATGAACAGCATCCTCACATGGCCCCCCTTCTGGCTGTCAAGATGAGAGAGAGCGGTGTGCAGAACCTGGGAGACCGCATTGACCGTGGATCTGTTTGGATGGTAGCGAATTGTAACGGGTCCATGTTGCGAGGGAGGAAGGCGCAGATGTGTTTCTTCACCAGCCTCTCAAAGCATTTCATGACTACCGAGGTGAGGGCCATCGGACGGTAGTCATTCAGACAGGCTGGGAAGTATTAATAGGGTACGGTACAATGATGGATCTTTTGAAGCAGGCAGGGACCACGGACCTGTCCAGGGAGAGGTTGAATATTGTCGTGAGCACCAGAGCTAGCTGCGTAGCACAGGACTTAAGTACTCGCCCCGAGATGCCATCAGGGCCTACAGCTTTCCTCGTGTTCACCTGTGTCAGAACCCTTCTCACGTCGTGCTCGGACAACGAGAATGTGTGCACATTCCTCCATTCAGCTTCGATAGCCAGTCTGCTGACGGTATTGTCGTTAGTCGGCAGACCTGGGGTGATGTTGTCCATCTCGAAACGAGCGTAAAAGGAGTTCAGGTCATCAGCTATGGAGGTGCCGGCACTTGCGGATGGGGGGGGGGGGGGGTGCTCCAGTAGTTGGTTACAGCCCGTAGCCCCTGCCACAGGCATCTGGTGTCCTGCTGCTCCATCTGTGACTCCATCTTGTCCCTGTCCCTGTACCTCCCTTTTGCGTCCTTCACCGCCCTTCGCAGTCGGTAGGACTCTACCTTGTAGATGTCCATGTTTCCTGATGCCAGGCCCGAGTTGCAGGCAGCGGTGCTAGCATTCAAGGCAACACGAACGGACCTGTCCACCCAGGGTTTTTGATTCGGAAAGGTGCTTACCCTCACCGTGGGGACGATGTTGTCGATTATTGTTGCGATGAAGTTCGTGACTGCTTCCGCGAACTCACTGACGTCACTGGAACTTGCTTGGAACATATTCCAGTCGGCATCGCTCAGTGCATCTTGCAGCATGGCCTCGGACTGGTCGGACCACCGCTTTACGTCCCTCATCACTGCCGCTTCCCGAACTATCCCGAGAGAAGGCAGGTACGGGATACTGAGTTGGATGATCAGCCATGATCACATTGAATGGCGGTGCAGGCTCGAAGGGCCGAATGGCCTACTCCTGCACCTATTTTCTATGTTTCTATCCTCTGTTTGCACTCCGGCAGCAGCAAAATGGCAGCGTGGTCAGATTTTCTTAAGGGAGGGAGTGAAACGGCCTTGTAGCCATTCCGGAATGGCGTATAGCAGTGGTCCAATGTTCTTTCCCCCCTGGTGGCACACCTGATGTGTTGGTAGAAGTTCGGCATGACCTTCTTGAGATTTGCTTTATTAAAATCTCCAGCCACCACCATAGCCACATCCGCGTTCTTGTTTTGATGTCGACATAGCACATCGTGTAGGGCCGATAGTGCCACGTCGGTGTCCGCCTGCGGTGGAATGTAGACGGTAGTGACAATCACTGAGCCGAACTCCCGGGGAAGGTAGAATGGGCAGCATGAGATCGTCAGGTGCTCCAGGTCCGGCGAGCAGGAACGAGAAAGCATCTTGTTATTTCCAGGGTTGCACCAGTTGTTATTGGTCATGAAACAGACTCCTCCACCCTTGCATTTCCTAGATACTTCTGTTCTGTCAGCATGGTGGACAGTGAAGGACTCGGTTGGGCAAAAACAGGCCCTTCATGATATATCATCCATGCCAACCACATTGCCCAACCGAGCTAGTCCCATTTATAGCCTGGTCTAAAACTCCATACATTTCCAACTCCCGTGCCTGTCCAAATATCTTCATTTAAATTCCGTAAGTTGTTGACAAAATAGAGGTAATACATCTTTTTCATGTTTTCACGTAATTTATTCAACTTCAAATGAAATAGTAAGATTTTTTCTCATCTTATAATTTAGATGTAATCATCTAAAATGATTTAGATGTAATCATCTAAAATGGACTATGTTTGTCACCATTATCAATTCATCTTTGTAGGAAGTTGATATCTGAGCTCACAGAATCTGAAATGCTAGACACTTATTCATGCAAACACCCGTGTTCCCAATCGTAATATAATTCTGCGAACAATTATTGACTAAAAATTAGGATAAGATTTGTAAAGTACATATAGCATGTCTAGGGAACTCTAACCTCAGCCCTTCATCATCAGCTACTAATGTGCAATTGTAAAAAAACTCATCCAGATCAATCCATCCATTCCCTGCGAAAATTATTGTATTAAGTTTGTAATATTGTTCTTATAGAAACATATACAATTCTTAAAGGATTGGATAAGCTACATGCATGCGCTGGCTCGAAAGGCCGAATGGCCTACTCCTGCACCTATTTTTCTATGTTTCTAATATCAGCCATCAGCGGGCAAGTGGGACTAGTGGATATGGAGCATCTTGGATGGCATGAGCAAGTTGGGCCAAAGGGCCTGTTTCCAAGTTGTATAACTCTCTGAATCTATAACATGTTGAAGAAGTATAGAAGGACATAACGAAATCGGAGCAGGAATAGACCACTCTGCCCCTCAAGCCTGCTGCACCATTCACTAATGTCATGGCTGATCTACCATGGAATCATCTACGGATCCGGATCTGGCGGCGCTGCGGCTCACCTGCAGTCCGTCTGTCTTTTATTTTATTTTTGTCTTCGTGCCTGTTTTTAGCGATTATTTTTGGTTTGTTAGGTTGTGTGTGTGTGTGTGTGTGTGTGTGTGTGTGTGTGTGTGTGTGTGTGTGTGTGTGTGTGTGTGTGTGTGTGTGTGTGTGTGTGTGTGTGTGTGTGTGTGTGGGGGGGGGGGGGGGGAGAAACGGGGTTTTAGTCTCTCCCTTCGGGGGGGGATGCGACTTTTCTTGTCATGTCCCCCGACACCGTCTCCGCCTGTGCTGAGGCCCTAATGGCGGAGCTGGCGGCCTCCAGCTTCCAGCGGCGGCAGCACGGCTTTCGGAGCTTCAGTGGCATTCTGGCTTCGGGGATGCGGTGCTCCAGTGGCGTTCCGGCGGCGGCCTGGTTTTCGGGGCTGCGGTGCTCCAGCGGCGGCCTGGCTTTCGGGAGCTGCGGTGCTCCAGCGGTGACCTGGCTTCCGGAGATGCGGTGCTCCAGCGGTGACCTGGCTTTCGGGAGCTGCGGTGCTCCAGCGGCGGCCTGGCTTTCGGGAGCTGCGGTGCTCCAGCGGTGACCTGGCTTCCGGGGATGCGGTGCTCCAGCGGCGACCTGGCTTCGGGGCTGCGGTGCTCTAGCGACGTTCCGGCGGCGGGCCCTGTGGCGGCATTCCGGCGACAGCGGCCTGGTTTCGGAGGCTCGGCCGCGGGCCTGGTGGACGGCAGCATCGGAGGCCTGGATCTCCTCAGCGCAGAGGGAGAGTAAGGAGGGAAGAAGACAGAGACTCTAAGACTTTTGCCTTCCACCACAGTGAGGAGGTGTTTGGTGAACTCACTGTGGTGGATGTTAAATTTTTGTGTTTATTGTGTGGTTTTGTTATTTTTAATATATGTATGACTGCAGGCACGAAATTCCGTTCAGACCGAAAGGTCTGAATGACAATAAAGGCTATTCATTCATTCTACTCTTCTACATCAGTTCCCCATAGCTGTTCATTTCTTGCTTTACCTCATTAAGTTTAAGACAAATCGACTACTTTAAATACCTCGCCTGCACATCCTGCGAAGGAAGAAAGTTCCAGAGATTCACGACTTGCTGCAAGAAGAAATGTTGTCTGGCCATTCTCTCCACAGTTGCTGCCTGCCCCTTTGAGTTCTTTCAACACTAACGGAAACAAGGGATATGTGGAAAAAATAAGAACCGGGTACTGAATTTGGATGATCAACCATGATCATATTGAATGGCGGTGCTGGCTCGAATGGCCTACTCCTGCACCAATTTTCTATGTTTCTGATAGGTATACAGACAGAAGACTAGGCCAGATCAGTGAAAGTATAGGTCCCCTCAGAAATAGAGGTGGTCATCGACGCGTGGTGACCGAGGAGATGCGCAACGTCCTCAATGAGTATTTCTGCCCAGTGTTTTTTTTACCATGGAGAAAAACACGATGGTTAAGGAGATGGAATGGAGATGTCTTGTGGTTGAGGTGGTTTTAACACATAAGAGCATATACATGATTTATGCACCCCACTGCACTTGAAATTGAAATTGCAAATGCATTCTTCCAATTTGAAAATTTAGAAAACAGTTCTGGAGTGTAAATCCGATGGTCAATGCGAAGAGATAGTTTCCTTGTAGCAACCATGGTTCCATAGTAACTCAAGTAATTTTAGGGTTAAAATTAGACACCTTTATCACGTTCCAAGGTACTACAATCGTTTCCCTAACATTACTCGTTTCCCTGGCATCGCTTTAAAAAAATCTTTCATTTTCCATAAAAACGAAACTGTTGTCGCAATTATTCATATAATGTCACAAATTGCAAGATAATCGACAAATATACGCAAAATGTCCCGTTGAGCAAGTGCGTTGTTTATTTAATTTCACTTGATGTCGGCAGTGACAGGTCTGCGCCAAAGGACGAGACACGTGATATTTACTGCCTCGAGTTTCTTGTTGTTCTTCACCCAGGTCCGCGCAGCCGGTATAAGAACAAGTGAGGCACCCATTTATTTTTCACTTGTGAACCGGAGATTTGTCGTTATGACAGGTAGAGGAAAAGGTGGCAAGGGGTTGGGCAAGGGTGGTGCAAAGCGGCACCGTAAGGTTCTTCGTGACAACATCCAAGGCATCACCAAACCTGCTATACGTCGTTTGGCTCGCCGAGGTGGCGTCAAGCGTATTTCCGGCCTCATCTACGAGGAAGTGCGCGGCGTTTTGAAGGTTTTTCTTGAGAATGTCATCCGGGATTCAGTAACCTACACGGAACATGCGAAACGCAAGACAGTGACAGCAATGGACGTGGTGTATGCACTGAAACGCCAGGGGCGCACCTTGTATGGTTTCGGGGGCTAAAAAATAAATGAGAAGTAATTAGAAAATCAAAGGTTCTTTTCAGAACCACCATATCATTCTAAAAGACATAACTTATTACAACTGCTTCGAACAGGAAACTATAACATACATGGCAAATCCATAACATTAAAATAAGAAACACTGCCCCTCGACTCTGGTCACCATCTCCATCTAATTTATTTTCTTTATATACAGTAATGGTAACATCACATTCTTCCCAATTCTACGGACTAAAATGACGTCTAACAAACGACTTTCTAATTTCAGAGATTATTATCAACGTAATTAATTTTGCCTTCTCTCCTTACTTACAGTGTGCTAGATTTCCACGATGATTGTAACCACAGTTCCGGTATTATCTGATTAGATTGATTAGTCTTTGCCACATCTATTGCACTTGCTGCCTTTTGTGCTTCCATTTAGGAAGGTGCTGCTGAAGAAATCTTGGGGAGTTGCTCCAGATGGTGCAGTGTGGCTACAGTGATATTATGGCGGGCAATGTGCCAATCAATGGTATCCTCTGAAAAAAAGGCACAAAGGGTTGCAGATACCCAGCGGGTCAAGCAGCATCTCCGGAGAAAATGGATAGGCGAGAGTTCCGGTCGGGAACCTTCTTCGAAGGTCCAGAACGGCCTGGGACATCGGGCCGCCGTAGCGGCGACTGCGGAGGCCGAAATAGGCCCGACTATGGGTGGACATGGGGATGGGGACTGGACTTTGTGCCTTCTCTCACAGTGGAAACCATTGTGGGGGGATGTTTTTATGTTTATTGGTAAATTCTTTAGTGTTGTGTCTTATCTTTATCGGTGTGCTGCATGGCAAGTCAAATTTCACGACACCAATTGGTGTATGTGACAATAAATATCCTTTGTCCTTCAGACCAAAGATTAGACCGTTCAAGGAAGGCTACCCTCAAACCATATAGGGCATCTTTCCCTGAATGGATTCACACTTCTTGAATATTACAGCTGCAGTTACTGAGTGGAGAGTATTTCCTGCACTCTTGATTTATGGTTTAGAATTAACCTTTTTTTTGCAAATTGCCCCTCACATCTCCCTTTTGTAACCCGGGCGTAGGGGTGAGATGCCTCCCTGAACTGTTGCAGTAATTGAACTTGAGCAGAGCCCACAATATCTGTGTCTAACGAATGCCAAGATAAACTCAGTTCATTTGCCTGCACATGATCCATATCGAACATAGAAACATAGAAACATAGAAAATAGGTGCAGGAGTAGGCCATTCGGCCCTTCGAGCCTGCACCGCCATTCAATGTGATCATAGCTGATCATCCAACTCAGTATCCCGTACCTGCCTTCTCTCCATACCCCCTGATCCCTTTAGCCACAAGTGCCACATCTAACGCCCTCTTAAATATAGCCAATGAACTGGCCTCAACTACCTTCTGTGGCAGAGAATTCCAGAGACTCACCACTCTGGATATCGAGTATCCAGTGTAAATGTTACTCTCATTTATCAGGTTGTGCCGGATTGTAGTCCTATTTGTCTGCAGTCATTCTATGAGGTTGCAAATTATCGCACTGTGAAGTAGCAGTTACTGAGATAAATTCGCAGCTCCAAAGACACAGCATGCGGGCAGAGACGTGCAAGCAGGCCCGACTCGCCGGACACACGACGAAGGAGGACACACCACAGGGCGCCGCGGACTACAGATCCGGCGCTAAGTACCGCCGTCGAAGCGTCGAGGTCATGGCGAGTCAAGTCGGAACATCAAATTCGAAGGAGTCGGGCCAAGGACTGAACCTCGAGGTCGGGGCGCGTCTCAATGAATAAAGCGGGACCTGGTCTGGAGCGCCGCCGAAAACTGTGGGGTGTTTAAAGATTGGTGCCGACATATTCTCCCTATCATGACTGGGCAAAATACTACATTATCACAGGATACTAATTGGATCTCTTCATTTACACCAGCCCCTGATCTCTGGGGAAATGCAATTGCAACCTTTGCTTGCTGGTTTTCAAAAATATTCATTGGTCGAAATGTAAACAATTAATTGGTTGCCGATTAATTCATGAGGTGACATTTAATGCAAAATTAGCAATGTTACAAAATGTTGAGATTTTAAAAATCGTCTGCAATTTATCCCATCAGATAAAGCATAAAAAGAAGTTTAATTTGACACCTAACTCACTTTCATATCTTCAGTATTAAAAAGGTTATGGCCATTTTCATACTCTTAAATTAGCATCTTGTTCCCTATTGCTTTGTCATTGACTTAACTCTAAAGTTGTGATCGAGGACAGCCAAAAGCCCATAACTTTCTTAAAAATTAAGAGAACTGAATGAAATTTTCAGTTATTATAGATTGAAGCATTCTGAAACAAATATGAAACAACTTTACTTGGAAGACCTGAAATTAAAGCATATAATTAGTTAGTTACCTAATTGTAGCTAAATACAAAATTCAATTACTAGATCTTAACATCTATCCATTTCATAAGAAAAGGTTAACATTTTTAAACAGCCTAAGTGTCCAAATAACATTCACACAAGAATTCACAATATAACATGATTTTTAAATCTCATTGTCATGAATTTATAGGCCAAATGAAAGGAATTTAGTGTTTAATTCCCGTAAATTAATGGCCATTTAAATCATAACCATATAACAATTACAGCACGGAAACAGGCCTTCTCGGCCCTCCCAGTCCGTGCCGACCATTTATTTTCCCCTAGTCCCATCTACCTGCACTCAGACCATACCCCTCCATTCCCTTCCTGTCCATACACCTATCCACTTTACTTTTAATCATCTTGCGAGTTATTTATTTCCAAATGTCGTGCAACACTGTATTTAAATATAGCGGGGTTTAAACCACCAGAGCTCCAGTGCCATCAAAATAAACCACATGCTTCCAGACAAAAGCATTTATCATCAAAAAAGCCATACAGGGAAAACCCGGTGCTGGGAACTATTGCTTGGAAAATATTTGGGCAGATAGAGGATTATAAATGATAGATTATGAGTAGATAAAAATGATGGTAAACTCAGCGGGTGAGGCAGCATCTATGGAGCGAAGGAAATACGCAAAGTTTTGGGCCGAAACCCTTCTTCAAACTATGATAGATTATAGAAACATAGAAACATAGAAATTAGGTGCAGCAGTAGGCCATTCGGCCCTTCGAGCCTGCACCGCCATTCAATATGATCATGGCTGATCATCCAACTCAGTATCCCGTACCTGCCTTCTCTCCATACCCTCTGATCCCCTTAGCCACAAGGGCCACATCTAACTCCCTCTTAAATATAGCCAATGAACTGGCCTCAACTACCCTCTGTGGCAGAGAGTTCCAGAGACCCACCACTCTCTGTGTGAAAAAATTCCTTCTCATCTCGGTCCTAAAGGATTTCCCCCTTATCCTTAAGCTGTGACCCCTTGTCCTGGACCTCCCCAACATCGGGAACAATCCTCCTGCATCTAGCCTGTCCAACCCCTTAAGAATCTTGTAAGTTTCCATAAGATCCCCTCTCAATCTCCTAAATTCTAGAGAGTATAAACCGAGTCTATGCAGTCTTTGTTCATAAGACAGTCCTGACATCCCAGGAATCAGTCTGGTGAACCTTCGCTGCACTCCCTCTATGGCAATAATGTCCTTCCTCAGATGTGGAGACCAGAACTGTACGCAATACTCCAGGTGTGCCCTCACCAAGACCCTATACAACTGAAGTAGAACCTCCCTGCTCCTATACTCAAATCCTTTTGCTATGAAAGCTAACATACCATTGGCTTTCTTCACTGCCTGCTGCACCTGCATGCCTACTTTCAATGACTGGTGTACCATGACACCCAGGTCGCGCTGCATCTCCCCTTTTCCTAATCGGCCACCATTTAGATAGTAGTCGGTTTTCCTATTTTTGCCACCAAAGTGGATAACCTCACATTTATCCACATTATACTGCATCTGCCAAACATTTGCCCACTCACCCAGCCTATCCAAGTCACCTTGCATTCTCCTAGCATCCTCCTCACAGCTAACACTGCCCCCCAGCTTAGTGTCATCCGCAAACTTGGAGATATTGCCTTCAATTCCCTCATCCAGATCATTTATGTATATTGTAAATAGCTGGGGTCCCAGCACTGAGCCTTGCGGTACCCCACTAGTCACTGCCTGCCATTGTGAAAACGACCCGTTTACTCCTACTCTTTGCTTCCTGTTTGCCAGCCAGTTCTCTATCCACATCAATACTGAACCCCCAATGCCATATGCTTTAAGTTTATATACTAATCGCTTATGTGGGACCTTGTCGAAAGCCTTCTGGAAGTCCAGATACACCACATCCACTGGTTCTCCCCACTCTACTCTATTATGAGTAGTGTTTCAATAAAGATGGAGCAAATAACATTTTAGAAATTGATTACTTTGACGATGAACCCGTGTTGCCAACCGGTGGTTAGGCCACCTAAGCCCCTGTCCCACTTGAACGACCTATGCCGACCTTTTTTTACTCGTGGACATTTTCTATCAGGTTGGAAAAACACCGCAACCTACTTGAGGCCATGAGTACGCGGAGACCACTCACGAGCATGAGGAAGAGTTACGAAGACCTGCCACGACCTCCTATGACCTCGTGGTGACCATGTTGCGAGTATGAGTCGAGGGCAAACTTGGCAAACGATGAGGAAACACTTTTTCACACCGAGGGTGGTGAGTCTGTGGAATTTTCTGCCTCAGAGGGCGGTGGAGGCAGGTTCACTGGATGCTTTCAAGAGAGCTAGATAGGGCTCTTAAAAATAGCGGAGTCAGGGGATATGGGGAGAAGGCAGGAACGGGGTGCTGATTGGGGATGATCAGCCATGATCACATTGAATGGCGGTGCTGGCACTAAGGGCCGAATGGCCTACTCCTGCACCTATTGTCTATTGTCGTACCAGTGGGACATCACTATACGAACCCTCGGCAGTCAGAGGTAGGGTCACGTGACTGGGTAATGGCGGGAAGGAATTGCACGATGTATAGAGGTGTGCCCTAGTATATATAATAAACCCTGGGTCAACTTCCCCATTCGCGTGGGTGTTGTTCTCTTTGCTTTGACAATAAAAGTATCTTTGATTCACCACGCATGGCTTGCTATTCGCCCGCCATATTGGTGACCCCGACGATATATAACCGTCATTTTGGTTTTAAACTATGCACGGAGCCAACAGCCCGAGGTCGCTGTCAATCCAGCCAAGCAGAATGCTGTCTCCCTGAAGCTGCTCGTGTTCTGGACATTGCAGCCCCAAGTGTGGTTCCAGCAAGCTGAGGCCCAGTTTCACGTCTGACGCATTATGGCTGATGACGCCCAGTACTACTATGTGGTCGGCACGTTGGATCAGGAGATGGCTGGTCACCTGGTCCCTTACCTACGCTCGCCACCTTTGGACTCAGCCACCAGGACCACGCAGCACGACTCATGTACATGGGCGGCCTCGGTGATCGCAAGCCAACGGTGCTCATAAGAGAGATGCTCACCCTCATGGACGGTCATCAGCCCTGCCTGCTCTTCGACACGCCTTCTTGGAGCAGAAGCCAGACGACATCCGCCTGCTTCTTGCTGATGAGAATTTTGCAGACCCCATGCCGCTAGCGGAGCGTGCGGATGAGCTGTGGCAGGCCAAGCAGCAGGGTGGTGGCTCGATCGATCAGGTGTCGGCGGTGCTTTGGAAGGCCTAGAAAGCAGGCCCTGCGTCCACTGGGAATTCGGCTGTGCCGCATGTCCCAAACGACCCCGGTAAGGGGAAGTGGTGTTACTACCACCAGTCCCGTCAGTGCGGCCCACCTTGCTCGTATCAAGGAAATCAAGGCCTGCAATAGTTGCTGCGGCAGTCAGCCTGAAATGCCTCGTTCATGCTGCAACCTTGGAGCCGATTTCCTTGCACCCCATTGCAGAAAATCTTCAAGGGTGAAGGTGATCAGCCGGAAGTTGTAGTGCATGTTGGCATAAACTATGTCGGAAAGAAGGGGATGAATATTCTGAAGCGCGACTTTAGAGAGCGAATTTAGGAAAAATGCTGAAGAGCAGGACCTCCAGGGTGGTTATCTCCGGTTTGCTTCCAGTTCCTCATGCTGGCGAGAGCAGGAACAGGGAGATACAGGACCTGAGTATGTGGCTGGGGGACTGGTGCAGGGGGCAGGGATTTAGATTCTTAGACCACTGGGAAAAAGGAGGAGGGGGAGCCCGAGGGCTGAGGGAGAGGTATTAAGGGGAGGAGACAGCAAGGGTCAACAGAATTGTGAGAAATCAATGTTCATGCCACCAGGATGCAGGATCCCCAAGCGGAATATGAGGTGCTGTTCCTCCAATTTCCAGTGTTGCTCACTCTGGCCGTGGAGGAGGCCCAGGACAGAGAGGTCGGATACGGAATGGGAGGGGGAGTTGAAGTGCTGAGCCACCGGGAGGTCAGGTTGGTTAATGCGGAGGGAGTGGAGGTGTTCGGCTCACCGATATAGATCAGCTGACATCTAGAGCAGCGGATGTAATAGATGAGGTTGGAGAAGGTGCAGGTGAACCTCTATCGCACCTGGAACGACTGCTTGGGTCCTTGAATGGAGTCGAGGGGGAAGGTAAAGCGGCAAGTGTAGCATCTCTTGCGGTTGCTCGGGGAAGGGGTGGAGCAGGAGGGAAGGGAAGAATTGACAAGGGAGTTATGGAGGGAGCGGTCTTTGCGGAAGGCAGACGGGGGGGGGGGGGGAGGAGATGGGAAGATGTGGTGAGTGGTGGGGTCACGTTGGAGGTGGCGAAACTGACGGAGGACTATGTGTTGTATGTGCCGGCTAGTGGGATGAAAGGCGAGGACCAGGGGGACTCTGCCCTTGTTGCGAGTGGGGGGATGGGGAGAGAGAGCAGTGTTACGGGGTATGGAGGAGACCCTGGTGCGAGCCTCATCTGTAGTAGGGAGGAACCCCCGTTCCCTGAAAAATGAGGACATTTACGATGCCCTGGTGTGGAACACCTCATCCTGGGACCAGATGCGGCAAAGACGGAGGAATTGGGAATAGGGGATGGAGTCCTTACAGGAAGCAGGGTGGGAAGAAGAGTCGTCAAGATAGCCGTGGGAGTCAGTGGGTTTATATATAGGGGAGTATGGCCAAGTGTAGTAGGGATCGATGTGAATGGTGAGATGTGTAAGGAATTAAAAGTACTGTATTTGAATGCTCAAAGTGTAAGAAGTAAAGGAGATGAGCTTGAAGCTCAGATAGAGGTTGGTAGATATGACATTGTGGGGATTACCGAGACGTGGCTGCAGGAGGATCGGGTCTGGGAACTTAATATTCAGGGCTATACATCCTCTTGAAAGGACAGGCAGGTGGGCAGAGGAGAGGGAATAGCTCTTCTGGTGAGAAATGGACTTCAGTCCCTTGCGAGGGAAGCCATAGAGACTGATGAGGTAAAGACACTCTGGATTGAGTTGAGGAACAGCAAAGGCAAGAAGACACTAATTGGTGTTATTTACAGACCCCCAAATAGCAGCCCGGATGTAGGGTGTAAGTTGCAGCAGGAGTTAAAACTGGCATGTAACAAATGTAATGCTACTGTGATGGGAGATTTCAATATGCAGGTAGACTGGGAAAATCAGGTTGGTTCAGGACCCCAAGAAAGAGAGTTTGTAGAATGCCTCCAAGATGGATTCTTAGAGCAGCTTGTAATGGAGCCGACCAGAGAAAAGACAATTCTGGATTTAGTGTTGTCCAACAAACCAAATTTGATAAGATAACTCGAGGTAAAGGAACCGCTTGGCGGTAGTGATCATAATATGATTAGTTTAATCTATTATTTGAGAAGGAGAAGGTTAAATCAGAAGTGGCAGTGATGCAGCTGAACAAAGAAGATTATGAAGGCATGAGGTGGGAGCTGACCAAGGTAGACTGCAAAGGCATACTAGCAGGAATGACGGTGGAACAGCAATGGCAGGAATTTCTAGGCATAAACCGGAAGGCACAGGATCATTTAATTCCAAAAAGGAAGAAAGATTCTAAGGGAAGTAGGAGGCAACTGTGGCTGACAAGAGAAGTTAGGGATAGAATAAAACTAAAAGAAAATATGTATAACACAGCCAAGAGTAGCCGGAAGCTAGAGGATTGGGAAACTTTCACAGGACAACAGAAGGAAACAAAACGGGCAAAACGGGCTGAAGAGATGAAGTACGAAGGGAAGCTGGCCAGGAATATAAAGAAGGACAGTAAAAGCTTCTTTAGATACATTAAGGGTAAAAGAATAGCAAAGTCAAATGTGGGTCCCTTGAAGGCAGTCACGGGTGAAATTATTATGGGGAACAAGGAAATGGTAGAAGAGTTGAACAGGTTCTTCGGATCTGTCTTCACGCAGGAAGACACAAACAATCTCCCAGATGTACTGGAGGACAGAGGATCTAAGGGGGTTGAGGAATTGAAATAAATTTTCATTAGGCGAGAAATAGTTTGGGTAGGCTAATGGGACTGAAGGATGATAAATCTCCGGGGCCTGATGGACTGCATCCCAGGGTCCTCGGGGAGGTGGCTCTAGAAATAGTGGACGCATTGGTGATCATTTTCTAATGTTCAATAGATTCAGGATCAGTTCCTGTGGATTGGAGGATAGCTAATATTATCCCACTTTTCAAGAAAGCAGCGAGAGAGAAAATGAACAATTACAGACCAGTTAGTCTGACTTTGGTGGTGGGAAAGTTGCTGGAGTCAATTATTAAAGAGGTAATAATGGGGCATTTGGATAGCAGTAAAAGGATTAGTTCAAGTCAGCATGAATTTATGATAAGGAAATCGTGCTTGACTAATCTTCTAGAATTTTTTGAGGATGTGACAAGTAAAATGGATGAAGGAGAGCCAGTGGATGTAGCGTATCTAGACTTTCAGAAAGCCTTTGATAAGTTCCCGCACGGGAGACTGGTGACTAAAATTAGAGCAAATGGTATTGGGGGTAGGGTGGTGACGTGGATAGAAAATTGGCAGACAGGAAGCAAAGAGTAGGGGTGAATGGGTCCTTTTCAGAATGGCAAGCAGTGGCGAGTGGAGTGCCGCAAGGCTCGGTGTTGGGGCCGCGATTGTTTACCGTATATATTAACGATTTGGAAGAGGGAATTAGGAGCAACACTAGCAAGTTTGCAGATGACACAAAGTGGGGTGGCAGTGTGAACTGTGAAAAAGATGTTCGTAGGTAGCGGGTGACCTGGACAGGTTGAGTGAGTGGGAAGATGCGTGGCAGATGCAGTATAATATAGATAAATGTGAGGTTATCCACTTTGGTGGCAAAAACAAGGGGGCAAATTACTATCGCAATGGGGTTACATAAGGTAAGCGAGAACTAGGCGTCCTTGTACTGATCCTTACGCTCTGTTACCCTACCCGATGGGATCGATGTGTCCCACTACATCAATTACATTTTAATGTAGGGCACTGGTGAAGAGGTTGTGGCAGAGGCCCTGACTCCCTCCTTCTGCACCTTAAATCCAATGGGTGGGCAGTTAATCCGCTAAGGTCCAGGGCCCAATGCAAAGTGTTATCTTTTTGGGTATTCAGTGGCACGTCAGCCACAGTGACATCCCAGAAAAGGCTCAAAACAAGATTCTCACCGCTGAGGTTCCCCAGACAAAACAGGAGGCCCAGCGGGTCATTGGCCTTTTAGGCCATTGGCGAAAGCACATCCCCCACCTTACCATGCTGCTTCACCTACTCTACCACGTGACCCTGAAAAAGGCCGCCTTTGAATGGGGTGCTGACCAGCAGGCATCCTTTGAGATAGCAAAGAGGGTGGTGGAACAGACACTCTCGCTTACGTTATTGTGGGAAAATATCCCTTTTGAAATGCAGGTTTCGGCGACCGCTCGTGAAGCGGAGTGGAGTCTGTGGGAAAAGCATGACGGATGGCGGGCGCCTCTCGGATTCTGAACAAAGACATTGCCTGATCCTACCGTATGATATTTGCCCTTTGAACAACAGTTTGCATATTACATAGCCTTCCTTGCTACTAAACAGCTGACGGTGAGTGGGATAGTGGTTATGCGCCCTCACCTACCTATTATGACATGGGCTAAGTCTGCCGACCTCTCCCATAAGGAGGGACGTGCACAGTGCTCCTCTATTGTAAAATGGAAATAGTACATCTCTGACACCTCTTCAGTTTGCTTCAGTCACTATTGATAAACATTGATGCTGAGTGTTCTGTAAACATAAGATAAGAAACCAAAACAAACTGAACTTTCAGTAAACATCCAAATATTTTTGAAGTATAGAAGTGACTTCAGCTCAGAAAGAATGTCTTATCTCAACTTCAAAACAAACCAAGGCCAGACCTGAATCTTCAGTCACCCTTGGCTGCCTTCCAACACTTAGCAGAACCTGTTTCTAATACTTTTTCCAGACTCTTTTATCAGAACCTGTAATTTAAAAAAACAGGACATTCGTCAAAATTTCACAGTGTCTTATTAAGAAGCTGTTCTAAATGAAAGCGTTCTAGCTTTCAAATTCACAGCATAATACAATAGCTGTTTTACTCACGATTTCGTGGTGACGTTTTCAATATTCAGAGAAGTCACGTGCCTGTCCATTAACCTACCGGTTAGGTAGATTCTAAAACTATAAGCCAATCTCTGGCTGAGATTTATTTTATTCAGCTCTTCTGGAAAGGATCCAGTCTTCAATTCCTCTTCTGGAACTAATTCATCTGGCAGTAATCTCTCTCCAGAGATCCAGCCCAATCTTCTGTCCCTAGATGTAGTGGCAGATTATTATATTGTTCAAGGAACTTTTTCCTCTAACCACTATGATTAAAGACAAGGGTAAGGAGATAGTTTCTTTACGCATCCACGAGACATTCAATGCCGTCAAAAGATAAGTCTTCCAAACAGTCTCTTGATTAATAGTTTCTTTATTGTCATAGTAAAAACAGTGAGATATTCAACCAAACTTCTTCTTGTTTAAGCACATTTTGATCTTACTCATAGTCAAACTCGTGCATGGTCGAAAGCTGTTCCTTCCCCATGCCTCCTCCAAACTAAACTAACAACTCGCGCGTCTGCGTGAAAATCCCAGCCACCAACACGCCTCCAGCTATGTAATAAATCCCACCCACATAATTACAGGCAGATAAAATTTAAAGGTAACTGGTTATTGGCGGTGCTGCTTGGCAGCTGCGGCTCACCTGCAGTCAGTCTGTCTTTTATTTTATTTTGGTCTTCGTCCCTGTTTTTGGCGTTTATTTTTGGTTTGTTGGGTTGTGTATGTGTGTGGGGGGGGGGGGGGGGGGGGGGGGGGGGGGGGGGGGGGGGGGGGGGGGGGGTGGGAGAAACGGGGTTTTAGTCTCTCCCTTCGGGGGGATGCGACTTTTCCTGTCATGTCCCCCGTCACCGTCTGTCCTGAGGCCCTGATGACGACCTTCCAGCGGCGGCGGCACGGCTTTCGGAGCTTCAGCGGCAACCTGGCTTCCGGCGGCGACCTGGTTTTCGGGAGCTGCGGTGCTCCAGCGGCGGCCTGGCTTTCGGGAGCTGCGGTGCTCCAGCGGCGGCCTGGGTTTCGGGAGCTGCGGCCTGGGTTTCGGGGCTGCGGTGCTCCAGCGGCGGCCTGGGTTTCGGGAGCTGCGGCCTGGCTTTCGGGAGCTGCGGTGCTCCAGCGGCAGCCTGGCTTTCGGGAGCTGCGGTGCTCCAGCGACGTTCCGGCAGCGGGCCCTGTGGCGGTGTTCCGGCGTTCCGGCGACAGCAGTGGCGGTGGCCCGGTTTTGGAGGCTCGGCCGCGGGCCTGGTGGACGGCAGCATCAGAGGCCTGGATCTCCTCAGCGCAGAGGGAGAATAAGGAGGGAAGAAGACAGAGACTCTAAGACCTTTGCCTTCCACCACAGTGAGGAGGTGTTTGGTGAACTCACTGTGGTGGATGTTAATTTTGTGTTTATTGTGTGGTATTGTTAGTTTTATATATGTATGACTGCAGGCACGAAATCTCGTTCAGACCGAAAGGTCTGAATGACAATAAAGGCTATTCATTCATTCATTATAATTATAACCTACTGAGTTAAGATAAATGGCTACTACAGAACTGTCCTTCAAAGTGACGTATGAGGCACTCCATGAGTCACTCCAGCTTTTTGTGTCTATCTTCGGTTTAAACCAGCATCTGCAGTTCCTTCCTACATAACTGTAACTTAAACCCATTTACTCTTCAAACATTGCATGTCCTAGATATTTTAAGCATTGTTTTAATTCCAGATATCCAGTCGTTGCCATTGTTTACTGTGTCGAGAATAATAACACTTGCCAGGTTAGCCAGGCACATCACAGAGCAGGCATTTCTTCATCCAATCAGAAATCTTCTTTATTATAGATTCCTAATCAGTGAATATATTCAAGAACAAGGTTAGATTGATATAATTTAGTTTGGAACTGAAGGGGATTTCAAATCCAGCACGAGCCACGGAGCCACTGCTATGGCAGAGCAGGCGGAAAGAACTATATAAACGACATTTCATCTTATTTGTGACAGTATCCATTTTCACCGCCCTTCTTCACACTCCACCTCCTGCCCACCAAAAAACAGTTGGATCTTCTGATGTCCGAAGCCAATTATTTTCGGAGTTTTAAATATTTTAAGCATCTCTGCAGTTGGTAATCAAATCTTGTACCTTGTTCATTATTATTCAACTATCATGGGGCGGCTGCTCAAGTTCGATCCTGACATCGGCTGTTCTGTATGCACGTCATTACCTCTACTGCATGCGCCACGACTGGCTGACAGACGCGTCGCTCTTGCGAGCGGTAAGTTAAAAGACCCGCAGGTAAGTTCTAGAGCTTATTCTGAGGTTGTGCATTCGTTCAAGCTTGTTTGCAGGGTTGCTACGTTGAACGAAAAATATGGACAAAATGAAGACAAGACGGCCCACATGCAGACCTGCTACAGAAGACCGCGGGTAGCGGCGAGCCGGCATCTTCACCACCCCAGTCGCTGATGACAATTCCAGCGACTGCAGACTAGGTGTCTCTGCAGAGCACTGTGGCTACCCCGAGGGTGGGGAAAGCCAAGCAGAAGTCTGCAAGGCCTATAGGCTCAGGTGAGTGAGGCCAGGAGGGTGCATCTCCCACAATGGACAGCGTTGGAGGACGCCTGTCCCGAATGGAGTACCTCATCGAGAGGATGCTCCAACGTGATATAACTCCGATCTAAGGAGTGTATCAGTGCGGGTGACCGAGAGAGCCCGCGGCAGCGCCTAATACAGGGCTGCTAGATGTCTCCCTCTCTGAGGAGGGGAGCATCCATAGTCAGTTGTGGGCAGACTCAGAGTTTGGAAATATGTTCAGTGGGCATACTAAGATGCACAGGCAGCGAGGAACAGATATTCTAGCCATAGCATCGAAGTTTACGATGCCATCGCAAACTGGAGAGCAGCTCGACGAACAACTGGCGGCAAACATCAACTATCTGACCTCACACCAGCTTCAAGAGGAAGTAAGGTGGACACGGCCATGAGGCATCACACACCCATCAACTGTGCATCTTTACGCATGCCGGCTGTCAACAGCTCTTTATGGAATCATCTGGGTGAAGGCGTAAGGAACCAGGAGGTGAAATTCTGGGCCTGCTGGCTTCAGGCATCACGGCCTTTGCCACATCAGTGAATGGACTTCCTTTGTCGGATGACCAACAAGATGCGCTGGCTCTACTATGCAACGCGTACTTCGAGATCAACTGCTACCGAAAAAATGCCATTCGTCCCACCCTCATTCCTAAATTTGCAGCATTATGTAAACCCAGTAACATACTACATATTTGGTGAAACCCTACCCAAACTGGTCAAAGACCTGGATAACGAGGCAAAAGCCTTGGGGCTAATCCAGGCTTCATTGGCCAACAGATCTTCGGCTTACCAGCGGCAACATCCCTATGCTTCTACTAGCAGCAATCGTTTCCCTGAAGCTGGTAGCAGCATGAAGGACAATTACGAACCAAAGTATTTTTGAGGGCATGGCCAAGGCCGGCAAAAAGACTTTGGAATACACCTGGAATACTCCAGCAGCTCTACCCCCCGGAGCTCGGGGACGGAAATTCATTCCACAAAGTCACCAACAACCATGAAGGTAGGTGGATATGGTTTCTTTAGAGCATAAGGTTATGCACCATTCACAGGTTGGGGAATTAGTTATTTTTAAGCCTTTGCAATATATTAACAATTTGGCATTACAGAAGACGCACGAGTTACTAGTTCCTTTATGGTACAAGTACTAACCACCTAGAGTTAATGGGTGCACACTATGGGTCAAAGACTAATTGCGTGAATATGCATCACCTGCATGTTCAACTTTAATTAACAACATCACAGCAGTAGCTTAATTTAATTACAAGGGTGAATCAAGGCCATAGCCTATGTCAATAGGCAACCTCATTTACACTGATGAATTGCAAGGAATACGACCGGTATGGACAAAGGATATCGTATTGTCTGCGTGCAGACCTAATCACCAGTTACAAAGCATGTTGCACGCTTGCACAGCCCATAGGCAGAGGCGGTGGAGGTACTGCCGCAACTCTGGGGAAGGATGTGCTTTATGCATTTCCCCCGTTCTGCCTTCATCAGTCAATGCTTGCTCATAGTCAAGCAAGACCCTGCTTCAGGCCTCCTGGTAAACCCAGGCTGGCCGACATAGCCATGATTCTCTATTTTGGGGTATGATCAGCCTTTTTATGGCCGTCCCCAAGGCAGCATCTACAACTCATCCTCTCCATGACCAAAATAAAATGATTAGTTCACAGAGTCTGAGAAGACCTTTCCTGGGGCTCGGATTGACTGAACGCACGGTGGATGTACTGGCTGCAGCCTGGAGAGACAGTACGAAGAAACGATAAGTTTCCCATATTAGGAAATGGGAAGAGTACTGTACATGAGCCCATATATCATATGACTTAGCACACATAACCGATGTGTTAGAGTTTCTCTCCAAACTTTTCTTTGAAGAGAAGTTGTGTTATAGTGCTAATAACTGTGCCAGAAGTGCACGATCGGCGTATCTGGGGCCAAGATCGGGACAACAACCTGTTGGGTCACACCCTCTTGAAGGGCATATTCAACATGAAACCTCCCAGGCCCAGATATACTGAAATATGGGATGTAGGCACAGTATTAACTCTGCTCCGCCAGTGGACGCCGACAACATCCGTCCCTGCTTACATAAAAAGTAGTGATGCTCATGGCGCTGGTGTCAGCACAACGGGCCCAGCCTTTACACAAGCTCCAACTGGACAGAATTATCATATCTGCTGGTAGCAGCACGTTCTACATGTATGACCTAGTCAAGCAAAGCAGGCAAGGTACATCCGGACTCAAGCTGTTTTTTGCGGCCTACCCCTTGGACATCCGGCTATGTGTGGTAACACACCTGCAACTTTAAATAAAGGTCACTAAAAGCCTCAGGGGCTTGGAACTAGCATTATTTGTTAGTTTTAAGAAACCGCACAATAAGGTTTCAGTTCAGACCATTTACAGATGGCTGAAACAGGTCCTGATATATGCAGGTGTTGATACCGATTACTTTAAATCTCACTCCACCAGGGCAGCATAAACGTCAGCAGCGAGGACAATGGACGTCCCGCTAGGCCAAATACTAGCAGCCGCAGGATGGTCAGGAGCAAAGATTATAGGGGAGCAAGATAGGCCACTCCTCGGAAATCCAATGGACTGGTGTGTAGTACGTAACGGAACGTCACGGCCGCCATTTTGGTGGACTGCCTCCCTCTGTGTAATCCGCTCCAAAGCTACATTGCAGTTGCAAGCAAAGATTATAGAGGAGCAAGATGCATTAGAAAGTTATTAGATTTATTTGTAATAGATCTTTACTTTCCTCTTGATCTCTCTCTCCCCCTCTTCTCGCTATCTCTCTTTATCCCCTCTCTTCTCTCTCCCTCTCGATTTCTCTTCTCTCGATCCCTCTCTTCTCTCGATCTCTCTCTCTCTCCCTCTTCTCTTGATCCCTCTCTCCCCTCTCTTTGCTTGATCCCTCTCTCTTCTCTCGATCCCTCTCTCTTCTCTCGATCCCTCTCTCTCCCCTCTCGATCTCCCACTCTTCCCTCGATCCCTCTCTCCCCTCTCTTCTCTCGCTCTCTCGATCCCTCTCTTCTCTCGATCTCTCTCCCCTCTCGATCTCCCTCCCTCCCTCCTTACCTCTCTCTCTCCCTCCCCTCTCTCTCGCCCTCCCTTTTCCCCCTGTCCCCCCATGTCCCTCGCATCTTTCCTCCCCAGCCCCCACCTTTGCGTAGTTTCCCTTGCATTGCATTGTGCAGCTTCCTTTGTATTGCTTTAACACACACTGTTCACAAAATTACAGGCACACACAAACACACATTCATATAAATATATGGTGGGACAGATAGAAGAGCTTATTAAAATCTTCTTACATAGACCATTATGTAATTCATTTCTATCCTCTTTTGGGCCTAAGGCATAGCAATGCTGCCAACTCTCACACAGAGGGAAGGGAGGGAGAGAGGGAAATCGAGAAGAGAGGGGAGAGAGATAGAGCGATCGAGAGGGGAGAGAGAGCGATCGAGAGGGGAGAGAGAGCGATCGAGAGGGGAGAGAGAGCGATCGAGAGGGGAGAGAGAGCGATCGAGAGGGGAGAGAGAGCGATCGAGAGGGGAGAGAGAGCGATCGAGAGGGGAGAGAGAGCGATCGAGAGGGGAGAGAGATCGAGAGAACAGAGGGAGATAGCGAGTAGAGAGGGATCGAGAGGTAAGTAAAGATCTATTACAAATAAATCTAATAACTTTCTAATGCATCTTGCTCCTCTATAATCTTTGCTTGCAACTGCTCTGTAGCTTTAGAGCGGATTACACAGCGGGAGATCGAGAGACAAAGATTATAGAGAAGCCTAGTTTCCCAATGATGTAGACGCCGTAGTCGACGCCATCTCTGGTCCGCTAATATGTCGACAATCACGCATGTGATACTACGCCTTTTCCACTGAGTGGCGTATCTTGCTCCTCTATAATCTTTGGTCAGGAGAACGTACTTTTCAAAGGTTTTATAATAAACCTGTCGCCAGACCAAGTGCCTTTGCCGACACCATTTTAAGTTCTGTTATGTAGTTTCCCTGGATGAGAGAATCCACTATTATTATGATTTGTCCATTAAAGCATCAGCATGTTTTCAAAAATTGTCATGCCTGAATGCTCTCTCTCATTCCTGGTCAACATATACAGTGCATGGCTTGGACTTGTGTCCACGGCATGAAATCAGAGCTACGAAGTCTTCACGGAATCACGTGACTCCGAAGTGAAATAGTAAGATTAAATGTGAATTTACCAGTTTGAAGTTTGATCTCTATTTTATGAGGAATTACGATGAGCGATTACGTGCCCACCGCTCCCAACCCTCATAAAAAAAATCAGCTGGTATTACAAATCTCTCCTATCTTACTATATTCAGTTCAACAACTGTTATTCTGTGCTTTCACACCGCTGCTTTGAAGGTTGACGCACATGTGGGCTGACGGCCTTCAAGTAATAGCTCATCGTAACGCTTTATAAAACAAAGATCAAACTTCAAACTGGTAGGTTCTCGTTTAATCTTACTATTCTCCGCTTTTTCCCAAATGTCAAAGACGACCTTTTTCATGTAGGATCTCTAAAGTAAACTTAATTAGAAACGTAAACGTAATAAAACATTATAACAGCACCTATAATATATTCGGTGGTTCTTAAAAGAACCGTTTAGGTCAAGCAAGGGTTGTTCCTATTATTACATGTACACTTTGCTGTGGTGGCTGGTTTTCTTGGGCGGCAGCAAAGCCTGGATGTTGGGTAAAACTCCACCCTGGGGGATGGCGAACTCAGCAGCTTGTTGAGCTCCTCGTCGTTGCGGATGGCGAGCGGCAGAGAGCGGGGGATGATCCCGGTCTTTTTTTCGCGGGCCGCGTTGCCCGACAATTTCAAGATCACAGCTGCCAGGTACTTGAGCACTGCCGCAAAATAAATCGGAGCGCCAGCGCCAATCGCTTAGCATTGTGACACTTCCGTAAGAGTTGATGTATTCGACCAACCGGCGGGAGGAACGGGTGTTAGCGCTGGCTGCCAGTTTTACCACATCCAGACATCTTCATTGCACTCCTCAGAAACATTATTGAATTTGAAACCACTGTCGCAGCTCATTTTATACCTTCCCAGTAGGTAGAAAAAAGAGCCGTTTTCATTGGTCAATTAAGTGTCCTTTTTGTTTCCCATTGGCTTTTCATTGCAATGTAAAACGAAACCAAGTGTCAGCCAATGGAAATAGAGATCTTACCCATTCCTAATTAGCATAAGGTATCATCTTCAGAAGTGGTAAAAATATTTTCTGATAAAATCCCTTTTGTGTTTGATTGGATGCGCGTGTTATAGCCCGGCAGTTGCACTAACAAATATTTAATCTATAGACTCATTGAATTTATTATTCAAAAATTGAATTATCTTTTTTCTTTGCTGTGTGCTTTAATCTCTCCAATTATTGGTTTGATCGATTCTCCGTCCGGCGAGTAAAAAAAAATAAAATTCCATTACTGAGGTAAAACTTCATCAGAAATCCTATTATGCATAGAATAATCTGACATGTTGTGAAAGACGCGTTACGTAATGGATGTATTCAGATTCTGAAATAATAGATATACGCTTTTTCAGCAAAACGAAGTTTTGTTAATCTCCAACATTTGTTATTTGTAAAAGTATGTGTTTTACTCCAACGTGACGCGAGAGTTGGGAACAGACTATATCACACGTTGTTTATATTTATATATTTAATGAGAGGAACTCCTGAGACCGAGATCGTTGAGCTGCCTTGACTCTGCAGCGTCCGGCAAACCCAGTTAAGTGGCGGCAGCGGCTGGAAACATTTCACTCCCGCGAAGCGAGTCAGACGCGCTGAGATCAAAGGGGGAAAAGGTTTTAAATACAACCATGACTGACATTGTACGCGCCAAACGTATCCAGGGGAAAAACAACCCCCCGAAGATGCCTAAAAAAGCCACCGTGTCCAAGTTAATCTTACAGGCGGTGGCGGCAACGAAGGAGCGTCGCGGGCTCTCGCTGGTCAGTGTCAAGAAGATGCTGTCGGGCAACGGCTACGATGTGGCGAAGAACAACTCTCGGATCAACCAGGCGGTCAGGACCCTGGTGAACAATGGCTCGTTAGTGAACGTATCGGGCACGGGCGCCTCCGGCTCCTTCAAAGTTAACAAGGAGCAGAAGGACGAGGTGCAACAGGTGGCGAGAAAAGAGCTTGTATCTGGCGCCGCGGTCAGCAAACAACCGAGGGGCAAACGTGCGACCAAGAGACCCGCCCCCGCCAAGAAACCCAAAAAGAAATGGACGTACCGGCGGACGACGAAGGACGGCGCGCGCGGGAAAATGGCGAAAAACGGCAGAAAGCTGAACAATGCCCCGAGAAGAAAAACAGCCAGGAAAGGCGCCAAGGGAAAGCGCCAACGGGCAAAGCCAAAGAGACCAACCAGACCGCCGAAAGCGAGAAAACCTTTGACCGAGACATCGGACTCCGTGAAAGAAAACCAAGCTGGTTCGGAGCAGCAAGAGAGCACCTGAGTGAAGGTAGACAATTTGTTACAGATGACTCTTTTCAGACACAACAACAATTTAATCAAAAGGCCAACACGATTGTATGACGTTTCATTTGGGATACTGCATAGAGGGGGGATTAGAAATTAAATAATTAATAATTAAATAAAAAGTAATTGTGGAACAATAGACAATAGGTGCAGGAGTAGGCCCTTCGAGCCTGCACCGCCATTCACTGTGATTATGGCTGATCAGCCACAATCAGTACCTCGTTCACGCCTTCTCCCCCATATCCCTTGACTCGGCTATCTTTTAAAAGCTCTAACTTTTGAAGTCATCCAGATAATCGGCCTTCACTGCCCCACGAGGCAGATAATTGCACAGATTCACAACTTTGGGTGAGAAACTCAACTTTCCACTGTTTCTGTGGAAACAGTCATTTAAAATGTTGATAAGCAATATATTTGAAGTTTAACCCATTCATAACAATTGTTCATTCAGTCTTTGCCACATTTATTGTACTTGCTGCCTTTGCGCTTCCTTTTAGGGAGGTGCTGCTGAAGACATCTTGAGGAGTTGCTGTAAGTGGAGCAGTGTGGCTACAGTGCTGTTTTGTGGTGGACAAGGTGCCAATCAATAGTATCCTCTGAAAAAAACATAAAAAGTGTTGCTGACACTCTGGAGGTCTTGCAGCCTCTGGAGAACATGGATGTGAGAGTTCTGGTTGGGAACCTTCAGACCATTCAAGGAAGGATACCCTCAAACCATTCAGAGCCATTCAACCAATCTCCCTGAATAGTTTCAGATGAGTGAAAAAGTATTCCAGCACTCTTGATTTGTGGTCCTGCAAATTGTTGAAGAGCATTAGAATCAACCTGTTTAGAAACATGGGTGCAGGAGTAGACCATTGGGACCTTTGAGCCAGCACTACTATTCAATATGACCAACATCAGTACCCCGTTCCTGCTTTCCCCCCCATATCCCTTGATTCTGTTTGCCCTAAGAGTTATATCTAACTCTTGAAAACATCAAGTCAATGGGCCCCCACTCCCCTCTGTGGCAGAATATCTAAATAATCTTATATGTTTCAGGAAGAAACCCTCTCATCCTTCTAAATTCCAGTGTATACAAACCCAGTCGCTCCATTCTTTCAACATATGACAGTCCCGCCATCCCGGGAATTAACCTAGTGAACTTGTGCTGCACTCCCTCAATAGCAAGAATTTCCTTCCTCAAATATGGAGATCAAAACTGCACACAATACTCCAGGAGTGGTCTCACCAGGACCCTGTACAACTGCAGAAGGGCCTCTTTGCTCTTATACTCAATCCCTCTTGTTATTAAGGCCAACATGCCATTAGCTTTCTTCACTGCATGCTTACTTTCAGTGACTGATGTACAAGGACACCCAGATCTCGTACTTCCCCATTTCCTAACTTGACACCATTCAGATAATAATCTGCCTTCCTGATCTTGCCACCAAAATGGATAATCTCACATTTATCCACATTAAACTGCATCTGCCCACTCACCCAACCTGCCCAAGTCACCCTGCATCATAATAGCATCCTCCTCACAGTGCACATTGCCACCCAGCTTTATGTCATCTGAAAATTTGCCAATGTTACTTTTAATCGCTTCATCTAAATCAATGTATATTGTAAGTAGCTGCAGACCCAGCACTGAGCCTTGTGGTAGCCCAATAGTCACTGCCTGCCATTCTGAAAGGGACCCGTTAATCTCTACACTTTCCTGTCTGCCAACTAATTTTCTATCCATGTTAGTACCCTACCCCCAATACCATGTGCTCTAATTTTGCCCGCTAATCTCCCATGTGTGACCTTCTGAAAGTCCAGATAGACTACATCCACTGGTTCTCCCTTGTCCATTTTACTAGTTACATCCTCCAAAGCTACCAGAAGATTAATCAAGCATGATTTTCCCTTCGTAAATCCATGCTTTTTCGGACTGGTTTATACTCCAGTCCCTCCTCAAAACTGATTTTCTACTCTCAAATGGAAAGAACATGTTTGCAATCACATTTCAATTTCAACCTTCATTGGATCTATTGGCAATCAACTAACTTTAAAATGTTTTGGTACAAATGCTGGAGTAACGTAGTATTTCAGGCAGCATCTCTGGAGAATATGCATAGGTAATGTTTTGGGTCGGAACCTTCTTCAGAGTCTGAAGAATGGTTTCCACCTGAAACATCACCTATTCATGTTCTCCAGAGATGCTGTCTGATCTCCTCAGTTACTCCAGCACAATGCGTTATTTTGTGTATTAAACAGCATCTACAGTTCCTTGTTTCTATCTTTAAAATGTTCTCATGCAAACAAATGCAACAGCTGGTATCTTCAGCAATTTACAAAATAAAATCAGTTGAATAAATTTACAACAATGTCTTTTGTATTGTTGGTGACTGCGCTTTTGACTGAGAACTCTCCTGTTTAAATGATTCAATACCCAGATGTTCAAAATGGTTATCAGCACCTTATATGATTCCAGAGGAAGGAGACTCACATCAGACATTGACTTCAGTTGCTTTTATTTCATGTTGTATAAATGTCTTAAGGCTGGAGTGTAATAAATCATGTTCTGTTGGATGTCATAGATACTTTTAAATACATTGTCACAAGCCTCTAGACTGAAAAGCAATCTTCTACTACCACCCTCTGCTTCTTTCCGTGGTCAATTTTATATTTAAGACTTACTTATGATTTTGCAATTGCTTGCTTTTATTTTACAGATATTTTTATTGTTACTGTCTTGCTTATTTTTCATGTGCACTTTATGTATTGTATGTGTTGATATTTGTGTATGTTTATCTTGTTCTATGTGCCTACCATCCTGCTGCAAACAAGATTTTACTTGGACATGTACCTTGACAATAAATTCATTTGACGCAACTTAAATAACATTATCATCACATGGATTTCCAATGTTCACAGAGAAGGTTCTACATCATTTGTGACTTTATAGTGCAGAGACAGCTAATCAACAGTTGAAGAGAAGGTGATGGCAAATAAATAATTTTCGGCAACCAATTTAACCTTGCCAACTAAGCCATATGTTTGAATGAAATTATTCAAATGAGAAATCACTAAACAATCGAACCATGGTGTTACACTTTGTGACAAGATTTTGTGACAGAAAGAAATGCAGAAATAAATGAAGAAGATTCTGTAGTGTGCAACATATTCAGAGTAGGAGCCATTAAGCTTAAGTCAGTATATTATAGCCATGTCTAATTTCTATCTGCCTGTACTTTTGTAGGTGGGATTTGATACATAGAGGGTCGTGTCTACTTTGGAGGAGACGAGCGCAGACTCATAGATTTGAGTTTTAGCTTGTCTCGAAGGATGTGAAGACTACAGTTTTTACCACGATCACACGAGACACGGGACGCCACACTCTTATAAGAAGACACTCTTATATGATTTATATGCCATGAATGGAACAGCTATTGAGAATAGAAAGTTATGAGATATTTCTTTGTTATGTATTACTTTAGTAAAGACCAATAAATCAAGAAACAACGTGTGGAGAATTTGTTTTTGCTATCACAAGGGTTTGGTGAGTGCATAAACTAGAGCTCAATCACATTCTCGAGAAGTAATAGCTTTCGAAGATGTACTTTGAGAAGGTATAGAAACTGCCATTACATTCAGAATCCTACAACGCTGCAGAATCCTGAACGCTGCAGAGTAACAGCCAATCAGAAAGCTGTATCCTTGCCACAATTCAACCAGTGAGATTAAAGAATACTGATGACAACTTTGTAGATGCTCCAATAGCACAACTTCCCACAAATGGTCAGAGAGACATTTGGATTGTGCATGCTAAAACGTCATGGGAAGATAGTCTGAGTTTAAAATGCAAAAATAACGGAGCCAAGTGTTAATTAGTGTCATATTTCAGTTTATTACTGGACGCCGTAATTATGCCATAATCGTTTAAGTTGTGGCGCTACTAATTAATTGCCAAGGCTTCATTCCACGTTTCGGATACTTATGATTCCTCCTAAATCATTCCCCTCTGACCTTAAACCAATGCCCTTTCATTTGATTTCCTGACATTCACTTCTGTTGTGTCCAATAAATCACTAGATTCAGATCAGAGTTTGATTCACTCAGTAATTTATTGCACTACTAAATATAATACACACAGACTTGCGTATACTCAAATATCCCCGAACGTACTCGCAAACCCCGAGTACACAGCAGAACACGCGCAGGATGTCTCTACATACACTCATGTAAACTCGTAAGTACTCGCAAACTCATCAGAGCACGCCACAGGATGTTTCTGTTAAAGGTCACCTGGCACCGTTCGGGACACATTGCAAGGCTGTGGTTCTCTCACTGAAGGGGTGCCCATCACCATTCTTTAATGCATTTCGTATCTGGACAGACTGCACCACTGACCACTCCCCAAGCCAATCATAAATCCCACTTGTCTGCAATGTTTCTGCGCTACTAACAGCAGGGGCCTGTTAGTAGCGCAGTTGGGAAATGAGACTGGTCAGGTGGTGGGGGTATGTGTTGGGGAGCACTTTGGGTCCAATGATCACAATACCATTAGTTTCAATATAATTATGGAGAAGGTCAGAACTGGACCAAGAGTTGAGATTTTTTATTGGAGAAAGGTTAACTTTGAGGTTATGCGAAAGGAGAGAATTGGGACATTTTGTTTTATGGGAAGGATGTAGTTGAGCAATGGAGGACATTTAAAGGTGACATTTTAAGAGTACAGAATCTTTATGTCCCTGTTCAGTTGAAAGGAAAGAGTAATAATTGGAAAGAGCCATGGTTTTCAAGGGAAATTGGACACTTGGTTCAGAAAAAGAGAGTTCTACTATAATTATAGGTAGCATGGAGTAAATGAGGTGCTTGAGGAGTATAAAGAATGTAAAAAGAATCTTAAGAAAGAAATTAGAAAAGCTAAAAGAAGATATGAGGTTATGTTGGCAAGTAAGGTGAAAGTAAATCCAAAGGGTTTCTACAGCTATACTAATAGCAAAAGGATAATGAGGGATAAAATTGGTCCATTAAAGAGTCGGAGTGGACAGCTATCTGCAGAGCCAAAAGAGATGGGGGAGACATTGAACAATTTATTTTCTTTGGTATTCACCAAGGAGAAGGATATTGAATTATGTGAGGTAAGGGAAACGAGTAGAGTAGCTATGGAAACTATGAGGATCAAAGAAGAGGAAGTATTGACACTTTTGAAAAATATAAAAGTGGATAAGTCTCCAGGTCTTGACATGATATTCCCTGGGACATTGAGGGAAGTTAGTGTAGAAATAGCAGGGGCTATGACAAATATTTAAAATGTCATTAGAAATGGGAATGGTGCCGGAGGATTGGCGTACTGTGCATGTTGTTCCATTGTTTAAAAAGGGTTCTAAGAGTAAACTTAGCAATTATAGACCTGTTAGTTTGACGTCAGTGGTGGGCAAATGAATGGAAAGGATACTTAGAGATAATATATATAATCATCTGGATAAACAGGGTCTGATTAGGAACAGTCAACATGGATTTGTGCCTGGAAGGACATGTTTGACTAATCTTGAATTTTTTGAAGAGGTTACTAGGGAAATTGATGAGGGTAAAGCGGTGGATGTTTTCTATATGGACCTCAGTAAGGCCTTTGACAAGGTTCCACATGGAAGGTTGGTTAAGAAGGTTCAATTGTTGGGTATTAAGTGGAGTAGCAAGGTGGATTCAACAGTGGCTGAATGGGAGATGCCAGAGAGTAATGCTGGATAACTGTTTGTCAGGTTGGAGGCTGGTGACTAGTGGGGTGCCTCAGGGATCTGTGTTAGGTCCACTGTTGTTTGTCATATACATCAATGATCTGGATGATGGTGTGGTAAATTGGATCAGTAAGTATGCAGATGATACTAAGATAGGTGGTGTTGTGGATAATGAAGTAGATTTTCAGTCTACAGAGAGATTTACGCCATTTGGAAGAGTGGGCTGAAAGATGACAGATGGAGTTTAATGCTGCTAAGTGTGAGGAGCTACATCTTAGCAGGACAAATAAAAATACGACGTACATGGTAAATGGTAACAAATTGAGGAATGCAGTTGAACAGAGGGATCTAGGAATAACTGCATAGTTCCCTGAAGGTGGAATGTCATGTAGATAGGGTGATAAAGAAAGCTTTTTGTGAGTTGGCCTTTATAAATCAGAGCATTGAGTAGAGAAGTTGGGATGTAATGTTAAAATTGTACAAGGCATTGGTGAGGCCAATGCTGGAGTATGGTGTACAATTTTGGTCGCCAAATTATAGGAAAGACTAAACTAAGTGGGACCCGTTGGGTCCCATGTTCACATGGGAGGGCTGGTCCCCAGACACAATATTCCACCTCCACCAATTCCAATATTGGTGGCCGGGGGGGGGGGGGGGGGGGGGGCTTTCTGGAGCGCTGGTATGGGTTCTTGAAGTGGCAGCTCAGTCCCTCAAGCCTGATGTGCTGGCAGCTCACTCACGGCTGGTGGGCTGGCAGTTGACTCATGGCTATTCCTTGAAATTCCATTTCAAGCAGAGTGCAAGGCCACCAAATTCAAATCCAGTTTCCTACCACTTCAAGCAGGGTGCAAGGCCACCAAATTCAAGTGCAGTTTCATAACACTTCAAGCTGGATCCAAGGCCACCAAATTCAAGTGCAGTTTCATACCACTTCAAGCAGGGTGCAAGGCTACCAAATTCAAATGCAGTTTCATACCATTTCTGAAGGGTGCAAGGCCACCACATTCAAATGCAGCTTCATACCATTTCAAGCAGGGTGAAACCTCCATAAAACCACACAAAACACCAAACTCACAGTTCAGTAGACATTCAGTGTGTTAAGTTTATTCCCAGCTCAGACAGAGTTGTGACCTATCCCTCCCCCCTCCACACTTCTGGGTTTAATAACCCCTCCCCCTGGAAAAGGTGTGTCCTTCATGACAAGAGAGAGATTCCCAACATTTTTTAAACACTAATTACACTTTCATTGATGTGAAGAATACTCTGCACCTGCTGAGGGGAGGGTGACTGAGTAAGATGGCCAAAAATCACAGCCGTAAGTGTTAGCATTTTATCTAAAATCAATATGCAGTGCAAACAGGAAGTTAGCCAAAGCACCAAAGCCATCATTAGCAGTAGTGCCTTTTCACTTCAAGCCAAAGCACCCAAGCAACCATTTGCAGTAGTGCCTTTTCACTTCAAGCCAAAGCACCCAGGCCACCATTTGCAGTAGTGCCTTTTCACTTCAAGCCAAAGCACCCATGCCACCATTTGCAGTAGTGCCTTTTCACTTCAAGCCAAAGCACCCAAGCCACCATTTGCAGTAGTGCCTTTTCACTTCAAGCCAAAGCACCCAAGCCACCATTTGCAGTAGTGCATTTTAACTTCAACCCAAACCCCACAAACAAACATTTGCAGGCAGTGCCTTTTTACTTCAAACCAACCATATTTTCATTTTCAAACCACATTAAGGGCACTCACAGTTGAGTAGACATGTATTCAGTGCTATTCAGAGCTCAGAGAGACCAGACCCTCTGGTTCCTCCATCTTGCAGAGACTGAGTGAGGCACACCACTTCCTGGTTTTATAGTCCCTCTCCCTCCCTCCAGCAGGGGCAGCAGAGAGAATGGGGAATTTTTTAAAAACATTAATATATCTCTGATTTTTCATCAATGGGAAAATTCCTCTGGTCCAGGAAGGCGGAGAGGGGCTCTGTGCGAGCTGGCCAAAAATTATGGCTGTAGGTGGCGGCGTTCTCTCGGAAATCACAGCACAGTGAGCCAAAAGCGGTCAAGATCAGACTTTTCATAATATAGATGTCAACAAAATAGAGAGAACACAGAGGAGATTTACTAGAATGTTGCCTGGGTTTCAACACCTAAGTTACAGAGAAAGGTTGAACAAGATAGGTCTTTATTCTTTGGAGCGCAGAAGGTTAAGGGGGGACTTGATAGAAATCTTTAATATGAGAGGGATAGACAGTTGACATGGATAAGCTTTTTCCATTGAGAGCAGGGAAGATTCAAACAAGAGGACATGATTTGAGAATTAAGGGACAAAGGTTTAGGGGTAACATGAGGGGGAACTTCTTTACTCAGAGAGTGTTAGCAGTGTGGAATGAGCTTCCAGTGGAAGTGGTTGAGGCAGGTTCGATTCTATCATTTAAAAATAAATAGGATAGGTTTATGGATGGGAAACGAATGGAGGGTTATGTCTGAGTGCAGGTAGATGGGACTAGGTGAGAGTAAGTGTTCGGCACGGACTAGAAGGGCCGAGATGGCCTGTTTCCGTGCTGTAATTGTAATTGTTATAATCAGGCACGTGCCATGAGTAATTACTCAGGGTAGGCACTCAGTCCACTTTAAAAAAAAATTAAACCGCGCATGCGCAGATTGCTCTCTTCGTTAAATAAATGAATAAATAAAAACAGTGACATTTCAATTTGCCCTTCCTAGGCTTCCTAGTCCTAGATTGGGGGATCAGTTCCTTTCACAGCGTGTGGAGAGTCTGTGCCAGGGGTAAAGTTGTGGGGAGGGCACGAGTGTTGAGATGGAGGGTGTCGGGGATAATGCCAGTAACTCACTCACTCACCGCTGCCGCAGCACTCCGGGCGCGAAGCCACACACTATCGCTGGGGATAGAAGCAGCTCGGGGAGCTACGAGCGGCCACCGGGGCCCGACAGCAGAACTGGCCGCCACTTCAGCGCCTTCTGCCGGCCCGCTCACCTTTGGCAGTGCTCTCCGTCGGAACATCTGTCACCTACCGTTGGCCGACTTCGCTCATGTCAGCGGCTTCCTGCAAATCCTTATATTCCCACAGCCGAGTAACCTCAATCGGATCGCGCATCGGAATTTAAGGACATGAGTGAGGCCAGCGAGCGGCAGGAGAGAGGTTTTTAGATGGAGCGCTGACAGAGGTCAGCGGGGACCGGCAGAAGGAATAACGTGGCGGCTGGTTCCGCTGTCCGGCCCGGAAGCCGCTTAGCCACCCGATCTACTTCTCCCCCCCCCCCCCCCCCCCCCCCCTCCTCAATGCGGTGGCATTCCACGCCTCCGTGCAAGGAGCATGGCAAGTGGCATTATCCCAATCCCCTCCTTCATAACATTCATGCCCTCCCCGCAATTTTACCCCGGGCCAGACTCCCCAACAGCTGTGAAAGGAGCTCTCCCCTCACCACCACTCCCCGGGAAAAACAGTATTTAAAAACATAAACACAAAATTTACTTACCACATCATAGGTACACAAACTCCATTCTTATCTCCCTGTTACCTAACATACACTTAAAATATTGACAAACCATATTTGAAAACCCCGCCAAGAAATATGCGCTGTGCATGTGCAGTAGACTGATGCGCATGCGCAGTGCAGCAGAGGCAGAATTTCTGCTGCCTTCAGCCCCGCTTGAAAGTGACGGCTTCAGGCAGCGCTGACGACACATGGGCTGCACAGAGCTTCCCGTGTTACAAGCGCTGCGGATGAAAGGCACGGAGAATTATGCCTACCTAAGAGATCGATCTCTTACATAGGCATAATCCTCCCATGCCTTTATTATTTATATTTAGTTATTACTATGTTATCATTTTAGTCAGGGTAGGCAGTGCCTACCTTGCCTACCCTGACGGCACGTGCCTGGTTATAATGTTATATGGGGCGCAGGTGGTCCACTCAACTATTGCTGTTGTGTTGTGTTTGCCAATGTTACGCTTTCCCATAGAATGGCCTTGAAGACCGCGTTCCCAGGCAATGATCATCTGGAAACTTGTGTTCGTAGACCGTGGAATGTATAGCTGCTAATTTAGCTGATAACTTCATTTCACATTTTAACTGAAATTATCAGTTGAACCCTTACACTACACTCCACACCTTGGACTCGTCAGTCTACATTAGCGCCCATTTAACTGCGTTACTGAGTGTGCAAACAATAATAATCAAAAGTTCAGTATAATAATTCTATCTCTATGAATGTGAGGTGATTAATGTGTCAAACTAACTATCCATGCCATAATGGCATAAGAATTATATGTTCTATCAGACACTGAGCTAGTCTTCGATGTCTCTGTGAAAGCAAAGCTTATCCCAATGGCCTTGCAACCATCCCCACAATTTACTGGCCGCTTTTAATCAGCCCAAGCATGCAAAGTTGTGTTTTGAATTCAATTTCACCTCACATTAACCCCATACACCCTAAATCCCATTACATTTGGCTCACAGCGTCAATACCAGCCTTCCATCCTCTTGGCACTCCTCACGCGGCATTCGGACCTGCAGACGGCTGATGTCATTGTGGCCTCTCTCAGCCCGATCAGAGATGTACCATTTCCATTTTATAATAGCGGAGTGCTGTACATGTTCCTTCTTTTGAGAGACGTTGGTGGACTTAACCCAGGTCATAATAGGTAAGTGAGGGTGCATGACCACTATCCCACCCGCCATAAGGTGTTCGGTAGCAAGGGGGGCCAAGTAACATGTAAATAACTCACTCAAAGGGCAAATATCACGCAGTGGAATCAGGTAATATCTTTATCCAGAAGCCGAGATGCACCAGCCCTCCGTCATGCTGTTGCCACAAACTGAACTCCTCCTCACGAGTAGTTCAGGCACCTGTATTTCAAAAGAGACATTCTCCCACCGTAAAGTAAGCAGCAGCGCACTGTTCCACGACCCTCTCAGCCATGTAGTGGGACACAGCGACCCCATCGGGGTGGGTAAGAGGGGCATAAGGGCTAGGGTCGCCCGGGTTGAGCGAGGGTCGCCAAGAAAATCCGCCAAGGACCCTGACCACACCCCTAGTCGAGGGGAACCGGCACAGTCCATCCCCAGGGGCTCTCGTCTTGCGCTGTTTTTTTGTCATTCTGCCCATGATTTCCCTTTTTCTCCCACCAATTCCAAAGGGCATAGAGGGTGCTAGTAGGAATGCTGTCTATCTGTTCCTTATCCACTCCATCTCGGAGGAGGGCCAGAAACCGTTCCTTTCTGGATAGATGCCTCTTAGCCCTACCCTTGGGGTGGGATTGGATGCATCAATTCTCCTCACTTGTCGCCTCGAACAGGCGTGGTCAGACAAATGGTCCTCTCGAGTGCATTGAGTGCTGTTCCTATAGATTCCTTAACCGCCGGTCCCAGGAGTGGGAGTACCACCCCCCTGATGCCAGGTGTCACAGTCTTAACCAAATAAGAAAGGAGGGAGGCAGTATGGTCACTCAATGTAGTCTTCAATGTAGTGGCCATTTGGCTTAACACAATATATTATAAATTATGGCCATTTGCTTTGAAATTTTGTCTGCCTGTAATTATGTGGGTGGGATTTATTACTTAGTCAGTTTGCTGCTGGGATTCTTGGCCAGAAGCTAGTTAGTTGTTAGTTGAGTTCGGAAGAAGCATGGGGGGATGGCATAGCTTTCGACCATTTCTGAGCTTTCTACCATGACGGAGCTTTGGGCCAAGCTGGAGTTTAACCATGCACGAGTTTGACTACAAGAAAGATTAAAATGTACTTAACCAAGCTCATCCAATAGCATGTTATTACTTATCTCTAGAGCGTCAACTATTTTTTAAAATCTTGGCTTCTTTATGGCCTTGAAAAGAAGCACATGTTATTACGCAGGCTGCCATCTTAATGTCTTTATTGAAAAGACAACCTGTCCTCCATATTGTGTTCCATATAATTTACAAAGTCATTCAGACTTGGCACCAAGCCATTGTTTTGTTCTACTAGTTCATGCTTTTGTAGAAGAACGACTCAATTTTAGATTTAACTATTAGCTTTCATTCGCTCCTTATTATCAAATATAACATTCACAGTCCTCAGTAGGTACACACAAGGGTCACAAGTATTAGAGCAATGATTAGCAGAATGATAGAGCCATAATGTATCACAGTACCCCAAAGTCCACCAAACCAAAGGTATGGCTACCAGTTCAATAGTACCCCAAAGTCCATCAAACCAATGGAATAGCAATCAGTTCTCACTCTCTTCATTGACATCCATCCTGATGAAGCCTGCTTAGGGTCGATGAATCACATACCACCTGCAAGCGATGTAATCCCTTCAGCCGATATTGGAGTTGTGCCACAAAGTTCGCACCTGTCCGAGGGTGTTCAAGTCAAGTCAAGTTTATTCGTCACATACGCATACAAGATGTGTAGTGAAATGAAAAGTGGCAATGCTTGCAGATTGTGCAAAAAAACTACAAAACAGAGTGGAACAGAATCAGTAATTGCATATTTGTTGAAAAAAAGAAAAAACAGCAATTTAAAAAAAACACCACACAACAGTAAATTGGTACAGTAAGTTAGTCCCTGGTGAAATAGGAGTTTGCAGTCCTAATGGCCTCTGGGAAGAAACTCCTCATCCGCTCTGTTTTTACAGCATGGCAACAGAGGAGTTTGCCTGACCGTAGCAGCTGGAACAGTCTGTTCCTGGGGTGGAAGGGGTCCCCCATAATGTTGCTGGCTCTGGATCTGCACCTTCTAATGTATAGTTCCTGCAGGGGAGCAAGTGTAGTTCCCATAGTGCGTTCGGCCGAATGCACTACCCTCTGCTGAGCCTTCTTGTCCAGGGCAGAGCAGTTCCCAAACCAGATTGTGATGTTTCCGGCCAAGATGCTTTCCACAGCCGCTGAGTAGAAGCACTGGAGGATCCTCAGAGACACTCTGAATTTCCTCAATTGCCTGAGGTGGTATAGGCACTGCCTTGCCTTAATCACTGTTGCAGCAGCGTGTGATGTCCATGTCAGATCCTCTGAGATGTGGACTCCAAGGTATTTAAAGCAGCTCACCCTATCCACAGAAGCCCCATTAATCTTCAGTGGTGTGTACGTCCTCGGCTGTTGTGCCCTCCTAAAGTCCACGATCAGCTCCTTCGGTTTTTTTTGACATTGAAGAGGAGGCTGTTGTCCTGACACCAGAGTGCCAGATCAGCCACCTCTTCCCGCTAGGCCTTCTCATTATTTTCAGTGATCAGGCCCGCCACCACAGTGTCAACAGCAAACCTGATTATAGAGTTGGAGCTGAACCTAGCCGCTCAGTCATGTGTGTACAGGGAGTACAGTAGGGGGATGAGGATGCAACCCTGGGGGGATCCTGTGCTCAGGGTGAGGGTCTTCAATGTATTTCCTCCCATCTTGACTAACTGGGGCCTGGAGGTGAGAAAGTCCACGACCCAGGCTCACAGGGGGGTGTTGAGCCCCAATTCCAGCAGCTTCTCAGCAAGTCCGGTGGGGACTATCGTGTTGAAGGCTGAACTGAAATCTATGAACAGCATCCACACATTGCCCCCCTTCTGGCTGTCAAGGCGAGAGAGAGCGGTGTGCAGAACCTTGGAGACCGCATCATCTGTGTATCTGTATGCGTATTGTAGCGGGTCCATGTTGCGAGGGTGGAAGGTGCAGATGTGTTTCTTGACCAGCCTCTCAAAGGATTTCATGACTACCGAGGTGAGGGCCACCAGACGGTAGTCATTCAGACAAGCTGGAAAGGCATTCTTTGGTACAGGTATAATTATGGAACTTTTGAAGCAGGCAGGGACCACGGACTTGACCAGGGAGAGGTTGAATATTGTAGTGAGCACCGGAGCTAGCTGCGTAGCACAGGACTTAAGTACTCGCCCCGAGATGCCATCAGGGCCTACAGCTTTCCTCGTGTTCACACGTGTCAGAACCCTCCTCACGTCATGCTCGGACAAGGAGAGTGTGTACCCATCCCCAGTGGAGAACCTCCCTCCAGCCTCGCTAGCCAGCGCGCTGGCGGTGATGTCGTTAGCAGGCAAGCCTGGGGTGATGTTGCCCATCTTGAAAAGGGCATAGAAAGAGTTCAGGTCATCAGCTAGGGAGGTGCCGGAACTTCTGGTTGAGGGGGTGGCTGCTCCGGTAGTCGGTTACAGTCCGTAGCCCCTGCCAAAGGCGTCTGGTGTCCTGCTGCTCCATCTGTGACTCCATCTTGTCCCTGTACCTCCTCTTTGTGTCCTTTACCGCCCTTCGTAGTCAGTAGGACGCTACCTTGTAGACGTCCATATTTCCGGATGCCAGGCCAGAGTTGTAGGCAGGGATGCGAGCATTCAAGGCAACATGAACGGACCTGTCCACCCAGGGTATTTGATTTGGAAAGGTGCTAACCGTTATCGTGGGGACGATGTTGTAGGTTATTGTTGCGATGAAGTCCGTGACTGCTTCCGCGAACTCACTGACGTCACTGGAACTTGCTTGGAACATATTCCAGTCGACATTTGTCAGTGCATCTGGTGATCTCTGCTGGCCACGCTGGATCGATGAGTACATTGTTTAAAAATACTCTGTTTACGATAAAGTTTAGTTTTAAGAGAGTTTCCCTGTCAAACTTTGTTAGTGCTAGGGAGTTGGTACATAAATAAATTTTAAAAGAACATGCAAGATACAAAATACGCACAGTTTCCGCAGAGCTGCCACAACGGCGACTGGACAACGCTGCGCCATCTTGCACAGTTCCAGTCCCTTCATAGATTGTTGCACAGGTGAGGTGCTCTCCCCTGTCTTCCTGTGGTGAGATTCTAGACGCTAGCGTATCCGTGCATTTGGACAGCTTCTCCTCCCAGTAGGTTTGGGTGGCATGCTTCCACATCCACATAGAAGCGGTTGTTGGCCTGGAAGCCAAAGACAAAGCCAGTGTAGATTGCAGTCTGTGTTGATGTAGAAGGTGCCACTGAAGTTGATGTCATTGAACTCCTCAAATCCGTCAGCAAGCAAGTTGGTGCTCTGCAGTAACTTCCTGCCCTTGTTGCACACTACCCAGTTAGGAACGATCTGCATTGTCCCCTTTGGAACTTACCCAGGTCAGTCTCACTGATGGCACTGTTCTCGGGGCACACGTCATATATATCTGCGATGTTGTTGTCAAAGTCCTTGCAGGTGTCTCCTCTGATGTCACCATCACATTGATCTGATCAGGGGTGGCAACAAAATGGCAATTGTCCTTCCCATCATAAACGCCATCATTGCCATCCTCATCAATGTCCTGATTGTCATCACACTGATTACCCACCAGGTCTCAGTCATTGTCTTCCTGGATAGGGTTATTCATAAACTCTTTTACGAGGTCTGTGTGTTTCAAAATGTTCAGCTTCTCTCTTTCTAGACCCTTGGTCATACGATAGAGCTCAAAATGATTCAAGATTGTTGATCAACTGTGGTTTGTCTTTTTGAAGTTGTGACCAAAGGCTTTGCACTTCCTCCTGATCTGTAAAGATGTTCTTTCTTCTGTATGGATCAGCTTTACATTTACAGACAATCGTATCAGATATCACCAACAGGGGTAATCTTCAATCTTCATGGCGGATGGTGTCATTGTTGCACCTGGTCCAGTCTCCTCCAACATAGTCCCAATATTGTCCAATCCCAGTAGTATGGACTGTCTGTGTTCAACTGGCAGTGGGTTCTGCGTTTTCAACCCCTGTGAATGCAAGACTGATAAGGTTGTGCTTAATTGTTATGCATATGTAATTTATTCATTGCTGTGGGCCTGTAGGTCATAACTAACTTCCAAACTCTTGATTGTCCTATTCATTCCCTCCACTAATCCAGAATTCTATGGGTGGGTGGGTGAGGGATCTGAGGTCACTCTTTAACTACATATAAGGCAGACCCTTTCAAAATAGATCATTATTTTAAAAAAACAATTGAAAAATATTCTCAATTTTCCAATCTATCTCCCCAAATTTAGGATTTCAAATTAACAGATTTTGTTCTGAGATAAAGGCATCTCCAATCTCATCTAACACATCTATCTGAATGCCACGTGGAATTCAGGTCTATTTGAACTCAATTAAAAAGGTAAGAAATAGGAAAATTAAACTTAAAGTTACGAGAAAATAAAGAATTTAAGACATTGGAAGACATTGGAAGAATTGGAAGACATTGGAAGAATTGGAAGACATTTAAAGACTGCATGGATGAACTACAAAAATTGTTCATCCCAATTTGGCAAAAGAATAGATCAGGGAAGGTAGTGAATCCGTGGATAACAAGGGAAATCAGGGATAGTATCAAAGCAAAGGATGATGCGTACAAAGTAGCCAGAAAAAGCAGCATACCAGAGGACTGGGAAAAATTCAGAGACCAGCAGAGAAGGACAAAGGGCTTGATTAGGAAAGGAAAAATAGATTATGAAAGAAAACTGGCAGGGAACATAAAAACTGACTGCAAAAGTTTTTATAGATATGTGAAGAGAAAGAGATTAGTTAAAACAAATGTAGGTCCCTTGCAGTCAGAAACAGGTGAGTTGATCATGGGGAACAAGGATATGGCGGACCAATTGAATAACTACTTTGGTTCCGTCTTCACTAAGGAAGACATAAATAATCTGCCGGAAATAGCAGGGGACCGCAGGTCAAAGGAGTACTTGAGTGAAATCCAGGTTAGTCGGGAAGTGGTGTTGGGTAAATTGAATGGATTAAAGGCCGATAAATCCCCAGGGCCAGATAGGCTGCATCCCAGAGTACTTAAGGAAGTAGCTCCGGAAATAGTGGATGCATTAGTGATAATCTTTCAAAACTCTTTAGATTCTGGAGTAGTTCCTGAGGATTGGCGGGTAGCAAACGTAACCCCTCTTTTTAAGAAGGGGGGGAGAGAGAAAACGGGGAATTACAGACCAGTTAGTCTAACATCGGTAGTGGGGAAACTGCTAGAGTCAGTTATTAAAGATGGGATAGCAGCACATTTGGAAAGTGGTGAAATCATTGGACAAAGCCAGCATGGATTTACGAAAGGTAAATCATGTCTGACGAATCTTGTGGAATTTTTCGAGGATGTAACTAGTAGCGTGGATGGGGGAGAACCAGTGGATGTGGTGTATCTGGACTTCCAGAAGGCTTTCGACAAGGTCCCACATAAGCGATTAGTATATAAACTTAAAGCATATGGCATTGGGGGTTCAGTATTGATGTGGATAGAGAACTGGCTGGCAAACAGGAAGCAAAGAGTAGAAGTTAACGGGTCGTTTTCACAATGGCAGGCAGTGACTAGTGGGGTACTGCAAGGCTCAGTGCTGGGACCCCAGCTATTTACAATATACATAAATGATCTGGATGAGGGAATTGAAGGCAATATCTCCAAGTTTGCGGATGACACTAAGCTGGGGGGCAGTGTTGGCTGTGAGGAGGATGCTAGGAGAATGCAAGGTGACTTGGATAGGCTGGGTGAGTGGGCAAATGTTTGGCAGATGCAGTATAATGTGGATAAATGTGAGGTTATCCACTTTGGTGGCAAAAATAGGAAAACCGACTACTATCTAAATGGTGGCCGATTAGGAAAAGGGGAGATGCAGCGCGACCTGGGTGTCATGGTACACCAGTCATTGAAAGTAGGCATGCAGGTACAACAGGCAGTGAAGAAAGCCAATGGTATGTTAGCTTTCATAGCAAAAGGATTTGAGTATAGGAGCAGGGAGGTTCTACTTCAGTTGTATAGGGTCTTGGTGAGGCCACACCTGGAGTATTGCGTACAGTTCTGGTCTCCAAATCTGAGGAAGGACATTATTGCCATAGAGGGAGTGCAGCGAAGGTTCACCAGACTGATTCCTGGGATGTCAGGACTGTCTTATGAACAAAGACTGCATAGACTCGGTTTATACTCTCTAGAATTTAGGAGATTGAGAGGGGATCTTATAGAAACTTACAAGATTCTTAACGGGTTGGACAGGCTAGATGCAGGAAGATTGTTCCCGATGTTGGGGACGTCCAGGACAAGGGGTCACAGCTTAAGGATAAGGGGGAAATCCTTTAGGACCGAGATGAGAAGGAATTTTTTCACACAGAGAGTGGTGGGTCTCTGGAATTCTCTGCCACAGAGGGTAGTTGAGGCCAGTTCATTGGATATATTTAAGAGGGAGTTAGATGTGGCCCTTGTGGCTAAGGGGATCAGAGGGTATAGAGAGAAGGCAGGTACGGGATACTGAGTTGGATGATCAGCCATGATCATATTGAATGGCGGTGCAGGCTCGAAGGGCCGAATGGCCTATTCCTGCACCTAATTTCTATGTTTCTATGTTTCTAAAATAAAGAATAAACAATTAATTCCCATGGATTGCAAGCTCATTCAATGACATCACATTTCATCTGACATGGACCATTTCATCAAAGGGGGCATATATATGACTATATAAATATAGCCTGGGACTGGATGTTAAGTATCCCGATTGGCTTTGGGAGAAATGAAACAGACATACCAAAATCCTAAAGACAGTAGCAGCTGGCAGTTTCTTGGCAGCATAGCCTTGAAAAGAACACTGAGCTCTCTAGTCAAATAAGGAACATAATTTGGATGAGTGACAATTCGAAAGAACATGGAGATTTGTCAAATCAGATAATAGCCAAAACTTGGATGAGTGACAACTTGAGATAACTACCTAGAATATTTTTGAAGCTTTGGGATTGGAACAAATACCTCCCTTCTAACATTAAATAAAACCAGTACAAAAACAGGCAAAATAGTACAAAAAAACAAGCAAAATATACATCAGTTACACATTTATCTGAGAGTAGTTAGCCAAAGTGGCGCAGTCCCCTCATTTCCAAAAAATCATGCAATACATTGCATCTCTCTGTATTAATTTTACATTCACCTCCCTTGTCTGACAAAAGCCGTCCTGTTTAAAATATTATTTGTTTCTCTACGGACCAATTTGCAGAATTGATGCAGAATTAGCAAGCTAGGAAATTCCCCCGGCAGATTTTGTGAACTGAGACTGGAAGGTTTGCAAAAGTTGTCTTCAGTTGGAGTGAGAATTTAAAATTAACAAAGGGGGTAGTTTAATGTAATGGTGGGCGGGCTAATGATCAAAATAGGAGTGGTCTGAGCTGTGGTCTGGTCTGGTCTGCCATCAATAGTCTCCACATTCCATTTGCCTCTTACAGGTCAAGACACTTTACTCAAACATTTGGTCAATTTATAATTCAATATTCTATAATCCTTGTTGTTCTTATGAAACAAATAACACATGTGTTGAACAGCCGTCTTTCCGTCCCTCTTATCCAAATTATTTCCATGTCTATCAAATCTCCAAATCACTTCTGAGTATACAAATTGAAACAAACTTTTTCAGCTTGTTAAACCCAATCCTTTATTTTTAACAAACCTTTGCAGTCTGTGAAGCCCAATCTGGCTATTCTCTCTGGTAGCAAATTCACAAGTCTTTTCAAAGCACTGTCTCTTCAAGACACATTGTCTTTTCAATACACTTCTTTTCAAGACACCTTGTCTTTCCAATACACATTAGTGATAAAAACTTTGTAGTCTGCCATGTCCAACCCTTTAATTGTGACAAATCCTCTTTAGTCTGCTGTGGCCAATCCTGTACACATTTCCAATATACAAGCCAATACTTTATACAAGTGGTCTTACTTTCGCTGTCTGCTTCTAGATCTGCTTCTGGAACCAGGCCAACCTCAGACTGAGGGACCTTAGTTTTTTACCAGGAGCTTCTTCGGGAGGTTGGACTCAAAGGGACCGAATAGACCTCAGTTTTATCCCCTTCAGATCCCGGTCAACTGCACCCTCTTACTCAGTCATCTGTTGCTGGTCCCAGTGAGATCCCTGCCAACTACTGCCAAATGTCAAAGTTTGTTTCTTAAAAAGCAGATAGCAACAAAAACTGTTCAAGGTAAACCATGGCAATCTTTAAGTGATTCGTCAGACGGGAGTGGCAAAGATTTACAATGAGCACAAAAGTTGGTCAGTACTTCTCGGGCTCCAGTCACAGAACAAAGGAGAGTTAGCACAATTATACATTTCATTTCGGAGTCACGTGAGTGACTTCGTGAAGAACCCGCCAGCACGCATGCGCGACATATCGTTGCAGTCGCAGTGCAGTCGACGGCTGGAGAGGAGCGCGGCTCGTCACCAGCCCTTCATAAGGGCCACTCAGGTAAGTACTAACAACCTTGAGTTGGTTGTTCTGTGTAAGTAATTGTGTTTTCTTCCACAGAGACATGGACAGCAGGAAAAATAAAGGCCGTAAAACTTCTACAAGAAGTTGTCGGCAACCCAACCCGGAGCCCCCCTCCACGGCAGGAGGACGGGCCGGGAAAAAGGCGCGCAAGCCGGGGAGCCCTGTATTCACAGGATCCGGTTTACCGACGCAGCTATGCCCTAGCGGGGTACCTGCAGAACAATCAGTCGGTACAGCGCCGGAGCAGGTGCATCCTGACTCCATCTCGCTCTCACCCACTGGGTCGTTTGCAGAGACGAGCAAGAGGGATTCGCGTGCTGATGCACGGCCCTTCTCCCTGAGCCCTCTTGAAGGAGGCAGGGATGCAATTCCACTACCTAGCCCTTCGCGGGTTGAGGTCTCACCAGGAGCCACTAGGAAGTGGTCTGGTGAATCAGGCAGGCCCGAGTCCACTGGCAGACCAAGGAGGGCCAGTGTCGACTCACCACCCAGGGGGACCAGGAGGAGTCACAAGGGTGGAGCCTCGCCTAGGTCACCGCTTCCCCCGCTGGGGGCAGGTCGGGACCGTACGCCGTCTGGGTCCAGATCAAGGACAGTCGGCAAGCCCGCGCGGACGTCGGGTCACCACGCTGCGGCGTCAGGTGCCGACCTTTCCCCACCCATGCCCTTCGAGGCAGCCGGGTCCAGCTCAGCGAAAAGGAGACGCTTGAGCAGGTCCGCGCGGGAATCGCTCAGCTTCGCCGAGGCGGCTGGAAGCGATACATCATCATCACAGTACCGATATTACCTCGACGAGGTACGGACTGCTGATCGGAGCCTCCGGAGTTCCTTCGGGCGCGAGGCCTCCTACCTCCCACACCCGCCCGATGAAGGGCGCTTGGATCGTATGGAGAGGATATTGGAGCAAGTTCTTCTCAAACAGAAACAGGACACACACAGCTCCAGGGGACTCATGGATATATCCCCGTCCCCATCTATGGACAGCATAAGACCAGATGAGGAGGACATCCTGGTACATGCCCCAGCAGCACCTGAGGTCCCTCAGGAAGATCTGCTGGATGTGGCAGCCAAATTTGGGTTACCCGTATCATCAGGACAACCCCTCAACATCAAACTGGCCGCAACCATAGATTACCTTACCAACCATCAATTGCAGGAGGAGGTCCTTGCGAAGGCCATGGAGAGACACAAGGCTCCAGGGAACTGCAATTCACTCCACGTGCCGATTGTGAACATGCCAATCTGGAGTAATATCAGCCCGGGCATCAGAGCGCAGGAAGTGAAACTGCAGAGGATTTTAAAACTACTTACGTCTGGGATCACCGCTTTTGCAAAGTCGGTAGATGGGGTTGATCTAAGCACCGACCAGGAGGATGCTCTAGCTCTGCTCTGCAATACGCAGTACGAGATCAACGCTTTCCGGAAGAGCATTATCAAACCTTCCTTGAATCCCAAATTTGCGGGACTATGCAGAGCACCTCCTACCCCCCCACCTAGACAGCTGTTCGGGGAAGACCTCCCAAAGCAGGTCAAAGAGCTGGATGACCATGCGAAAACCATAGGTCTGATGAGACCACATTTTGTGGCCAGACCTTCGGCCAAGAAGACACCTTACTTCAGGCCACGAGGTCAGACCGACAGGCCAACAAGGACCTACGTTCCGGCACCTCCTCAATATCAACAGCCTCCTCAGCCCAGGCCTTTTTTAGGACTAGGCCCTCAGCGGCCAGCATGGAAGATGCGGATTCCGCACCAACCACGAAACCCAGCACCTCCACGTCCCACCAAAAATCCCAGGGACCGCCGATAACCATGAAGGTAAGGGGGTCTGGGTTCCATGCACTTGCATGTCTAACCTCACGAGTTGGGGGCAGATTACGGGGATTTAAGGAGGCTTGGGAAACCATCACTTCAGATGAGTTTATCTTGCAAAGTATTCAGGGTTATGAAATTGAGTTTATTCATGGCCAATTGCCTCCACCCCAGCATATGCCGAATCGCAAATTTGCACTTTCCAAAAAAGAATTGGCAGAATGCTATGCTGAAATCTTGAGTTTACAAGACAAAGGTGTGATAGAACGAACCACACATGAACCAATTGAATTTGTGTCTAATATATTTACTAAGACTAAAAAAGACGGTGGATGCCGGGTCATTATAGATTTAACTCACTTGAATACCTTTGTAAAATACACCCATTTCAAAATGGACACATTTGAAACAGCCAAATCTTTGATTTCGGAGGGCTGCTTCATGGCATGCATTGATTTAAAAGATGCATACTATGCAGTATCCATTCGGAAACATCATAGGAAGTTCTTGAAGTTTACCTGGATGGATCAGCTTTGGCAATACAAAGCATTGCCCAATGGGCTTACTACAGCCCCCAGACTGTTCACCAAACTACTCAAGCCAGTGTTATCTACACTGCGGAGACAAAATCATACGGTCATGGCCTATTTGGATGACATTCTGATAATTTGGCACACTCTGGAATCAGCAGAGTTGGCGGTTTCAGCCACAGTGGAAAATTTTCAACAAATGGGGTTTATAATCCATCCAGACAAATCAAAGTTCCTCCCCGCACAGATCATGGACTACTTGGGGTTCACGATAGACTCCAATCGCATGATCACCACCATCCCAACTAACAAAGTTGGTGATGTGTTTCAAGCATGCAAGAACCTGGTCTGCGCCAGTATACCGTCTATCAGATTAACTGCCAGGGTAATTGGCAAAATTGTAGCAGTATTTCCAGCTGCTCAATATGGACCGTTACACTATCAGAATTTACAAAGGTCAAAAATAACAGCATTAAAACTAAATGCTGGACATTATGATAGACCTATGCAGTTGCCGGTTAAGGCAAAACTTGAGTTACTATGGTGGATTGGCAATATCCATAACTCATTTAAACCCATCATTGTGCCTCGTCCAATGGTATACTTGCAAACAGATGCAAGCTCCCATGGCTGGGGAGCTACGGACAACAATAACAGTTGTGGAGGTAGATGGGATTCACTTGAAGCTACTTTGTTGTCAGCACAAGGGATAAACTATTTGGAGATGCTAGGAGCATTCCACGGACTAAGAGCCTATTGTTCAACCATGACTAACACTCATGTCCGTCTCCAAATAGACAATACCACTGCGGTGGCTTATCTGAATCATATGGGCGGTACCAGGTCAATTTCATGCAATGAATTGGCAAACACAATTTGGCTCTGGTGTATTCAACGGAATATTTGGATCTCAGCTACCTACTTGCCAGGTGAGCTTAATACAGTGGCGGACACCAGGTCACGGAAGTTCAATGACAACATCGAGTGGATGTTGAACCCCCAAATATTCACCAAAATTACAGCCAAATTTGGTAAACCGGATATTGACCTTTTTGCGTCACGGTTGAACCATCAGGTACCAACATACGTATCATGGGAGCCAGATCCTGGGGCAATGGCGATGGACGCATTCTCGCTAGACTGGGGGAAATGGTTCTTCTATGCCTTTCCTCCATTCTGCCTCATCAGTCGGGTATTGCGGAAAATCCAGCTCGATGCTGCCAAGGGCATCCTCATTATACCCGACTGGCCTACGCAATCATGGTATCCGGTGGTCCTTGGAATGATAAGTCAACCATGGGTCCTCTTAGAGGGTTGCCCACAATTGGTGACGAACCCTGCCACAGGGGAACCACACCCCTGCCATAGTCATTTGAATCTATTGGCTTGCAGGATCTGAACAGGCCACTACTTCAGTATGGTCTATCTTCAAGGACAATGGATACCATGGGAGCATCATGCAGGGAGTCCTCAAGACGGCAGTACTTATCGTACATCAGGAAATGGGAATCCTATTGTGGCCGCATGGACGTTGCATATGACTCCGTCTCCATCACAGATGTGCTGGAATTTCTTGCGGGACTACATCATGATCAACATCTCAGCTATAGTGCCATCAATAGCGCCAGGAGTGCGCTCTCGTCCTACCTCAATATTGAGGTAGGATCCAATAAATTGGTCTCCAAACTTATGCGGGGGATATTTAATTCCAACCCGCCGAGGCCCCGTTACAACGTCACATGGGATATTGGCAAAGTGCTGACCCTGCTGAGAACATGGTCACCCATGACGGGGCTCGAATTGGACAAACTCACCCTGAAGGTGGTGATGTTGATGGCACTTACTTCAGCACAAAGGGTGCAAACGCTTCACAAGGCCAAGATCGACAGAATGATCTCCACCCCTGAACGGGTCACTTTCTTCATTGATGAATTGCTCAAGCAGCATAGACCTGGATTTACAGGGCTGCAGCTGGAGTTTCCAGCATACCCCGCTGATGCTAGGCTATGCATAGCCACCCATATCCGCCACTATATCAAAGTGACGAGGAAAATAAGGGGAATGGAGCAATACCTGTTCATCAGTCACAAAAAACCTCACCATAGAGTGACGGTGCAGACGATATCCCGATGGCTCAGGATCGTCTTAAACAAGGCAGGTATTGACACTAATGTTTTTAAATCCCATTCCACCAGGGCAGCATCAACATCGGCGGCAAAGGCCATGGAGGTGCCCATGGACCAGATACTTGCCACAGCGGGATGGGCCAGTGAAGCCACTTTTCAACGGTTTTACAATAAACCCGTCACCGTACCTGGAATGTTCGCAGGAGCCGTGCTGGATGCAGGCCGAGAACATACAGTTCCCCCTCAGTGAGGGGTCCTTTCTTGTTGTTATTAATAAATATTATTATTTTTTCAGAGAAACAGTGACGGAAATTGATTACTGCTGTCCACCTTTTCAGTAGCGTGTGTGATAGCATGGACGTTGTCCAGGGCGTGAAATCACAGAAGCTTTGAAGTCTTCACGAAGTCACTCACGTGACTCCGAAATGAAATAGTAAGATTAAACGAGAACTTACCAGTTTGAAGTTTGATCTTTATTTTATGAGGAGTTGCGATGAGGGATTTCGTGCCCTCCGCTCCCAACCCTCGATCATAAAGTCAACTGGTAACTAGAGTCTCTTTAATTTTTCTATAACAAGTCATTTCTTGGCTTGGTTTTTTCTGTGATTCCACACCGCGGCTTTGAAGTATGTCGCGCATGCGTGCTGGCGGGTTCTTCACGAAATCCCTCATCGCAACTCCTCATAAAATAAAGATCAAACTTCAAACTGGTAAGTTCTCGTTTAATCTTACTATTTTTCTTGTCAGAAAAACACTCCTACCAAGTCTGAATATGGCATGACTGAAAGATTCAGAATATAAGAAAAACTGGGTCCAAATCAAGTTAATCTAATAACAAGTTATTACTTTTCTCTGGAGCGTCAGCTATTTTTTTCAAACTTGGCTTCTTAATGGCCTTGAAAAGAAACATATGTTATTATGCAGGCTGCCATCTTAATGTCTTTATTGAATAGAAAACCTATCCTCCATTTTGTGTTCCATATAATTTACAAAGTAATTCAGACTTGGCACCGAGCCATTATTTTATTCTACTAGATCATGCTTTTGTAGAAGAATGACTGCATTTTAGATTTGACTATTAAATTTGACTATTAGCTCTTTCAGATGGCTTTGAATGTCTCGTGCAGAGCTCCTATGCATAATCGAGGCTATCTCCTCACCCCCTTTGTCTTCAACATAGTGGCTAGAGGAAGAAATTCATTTAACGATCTAATAATCTGCCGCTGTACTCATGACACTCATAATTCCAGTTGTCATCATACAAGGACATAATCAGGGCCCATTGTCTTAGTGCCACTGCCCCCTCCCCGACTGTGGACCATGGGGTGGGTCATGTCTCTCGGTGGAGGAAGGTAGGCACCCTGATCCACTGCCTGTTTCCCAATCTTGTTATCATATCAGGTATCCGCATCCCAGGTCTTAACATCCTACCTATTATTAGTGAATGGAATTTAATCGGGTCAACTTGCCAGACCAAACACTTCAGCTTGCTGGATTCTTGCCAACTCACAATCAGTGTCCACCGCCTGATTTTCCATCCATACTGCTTCTTATAGAGTCAGTGGGTGCTCCTTTAATTTATCAATTTTGTCTTTAAGGTTTTTTACTTCTTTTTGTTTACGATTCTCATGTTGAGATTTAACTATTAATAGTAACGGCCAGAATGCTCCTTTGTGGCTCCCTTTTTCCTCGGGGAACCCACTCTGTTTTAACTGTGTCAATATATTATGACCGATTGCAACATTCAAATTGCTGTTTAGTTCATCGGACCAATCGAAACCCATCTGTCACCCACCCTGAGATCCGATAAGTTTTAGGCTCCACTGCTTTCTTTGACTTGCACATTATTTATTACTAAGTGTCTGTTATCTAAATCCTGCCGACTACGCCAAATGTTGTTTTCGATAGATCACTGGATTCACTCAGTAATTTATTACACTACTAAATAAGACACATACACTCACATATTCTCGGATATAACCGAACGCACTCGCAACCCTCGAGTACACAGCAGAGCACGCCGCAGGATGTTTCTACACATAAACCCATATGCACTCGCAAAATTATCAGAGCACACCACAGGACGTTTCGTTCTTGACCACCTAGCACCGTTTGTGACACGGACCAAGGCTGAGGTTCTCTCACAGAAAGGGCGCCCAACATCAATCTTTATTGCATTTCTTATCAGAGCAGACCATGCCACAGCCCCCTTCCCGAGCCAATCATAAGCCCACCCCCTCCCCACCTGTCTGGAATGTTTCTGCTCTATGAATAGCAGGGGGCGTGGGTGCTGTTGTTTTGTGTTTGCCAATATTATGTTTTCCCATAGAATGGCCTCGAAGACTGCTTTCCCAGGCAATGATCACAGGGAATTCGTCTAGAAACCTTGATTTCATAGACCGTGGAATGTATGGCTGCTAATTTAGCTGATAACTCCATTACACATTTTAACTGAAATTGTCAGTTAAAACCCGTCACACTACAGCTTCCATCTATTAATATATACGCCTCTGTAAGATCACCTTTCCGCCTTCTGCACTCCAAGAAGCAAAGTCTTAGCCTATCCATTTTCTGGCACTCAAAACCTGGTAATGTCTGATCAAGATTCTTTGCACTCTTCCAGCTTTATGGCATAATTCCTGCAATAGAGTGACCAAAACTGAAAACACTCTTGGGAGGGGACAGGGACAGTGAGATCACCCGTTCGCACTTGTTCTACATTATCTAACTCCAGTAGCAATTCAACAGTGCTTGCAGCGCCGGAGACCCGGGTTCGATTCGGACGACGGATGAAACACAGGTCTGTATACATGCAGCAGCTCAGCTGTTTATCGTGAATGACCTGGGCATGCGCAGATGGATTATCTAACTCACTTATTAAACCAGTATGTTGTAGCAGGTTCTGAAAATTCTAAGAATGATGTATAGTTTGAAAAGTACGGGAGAGTTCATACTGAGCTGTTTGAGGAGACAGTAGAAGGCAGAGACAGTGAGAAGAGGCAGTTAAACAGCAGCACTTAAAAGGTCTAAGAAAGAACTGCAGAGGCTGGTAAAATAGAAAGTAGACAATTTTTGCCTCTTTCTTTCTTCTTCCAGACCCCTTCCCACCCCAGCATCAGTCTGAAGCAGGGTCTCGACCCAAAACGTCACCTATTCCTTTGTCGGAGGTTGTTCTGCATGTTGCACAAATGATACAGGTAGGAAGAGGATGGAGGTTCTGCAATAAAGGCCATTTTAAAGGTAACCATTGGACTGGTTACAACATAAAACTGGTAGCGAGGGTAAAGGAAGAGCAAAGGTGGGTGACGACGAGAAAATGAATTAAACGTGGAGTGCAGGAGACCCCACTATACTCTTGAAAAGAGATACGTCCTCTTGGGAGTTGTCGAAATGGACAAAAGTTCAAAATTTGTGTAACAGACAGGTCTGTGACACCAACCCTAGCGCTGAGGTTCAATAGGGAAGAGCGACGTCAGGCAGAGCCATTGTGGTGGGTGACTCGATAGTTAGAGGTGTGAACAGAAGTCTCTACTGCAGCAGTAGAGACACCGGGATGGCGTCCTGCCTCCCTGGTTCCAGGATCCTGGTTCTCGGAGCGGCTGCATGACATCCTCAAGAGGGAGTGGGGCAGCAATTGGACGTTGTTGTGCATGTTGGCAAAAACGATACAGGTAGGAAGAGGAAGGAGGCTCTGCAACATACGTTTAGGGAATATTTGGGTAAATGACTGAAAGACAAGTTCTCCAGGATACTTATCTCTCATTTGCTTCCAGTTTCTCATGCTAGTGAGTGTAAGAACAGAAACATAGGGGTGATAAATGTATGGCTGAGGAATTGGTGCAGGGGGCAGGGATTTATATTTCCATACCATTGGTATCTTTTCTGGGGCAGGCATGACCTGTACAAAAGGCACAGGTTGTACCTTAACTGGAGGGGTACCAACATCCTGGCAGGCCGGTTTGCTAGTGCTACACAAGTTAGATTGGCAAGGGGTGGTATCTCATTTGGGACAGACAGGTGAGAGGTTAAAAGTTGGAATGGAGGGTGGTGAGAGAAAGGTTGGTGGACAGAATAGGCAGGAGAAGGGCAGAGAGCAAGGAAGGAAGGTTGGTTTAAACAGCATGCATTTTAATGACAGGCGCCTGACCTGTAAGGCAGATGAGCTTCAGGCATGGATAGGTACGTGTGACTTGGATGTAGTAGCCATTACAGAAAATTGGTTAAGAGAGCAGTAGGACTGGCTGCTCAATGTTCCGGCATATAGGTGCTTCAGGAGAGACAAGGGTGAGGGTAAAAGAGGGAGGTTGGGGGGGTGGGGTGCATTATTGGTTAAGGAGGATGTCACAGCAGTGGTCTGAAGTAACATTGCGGACTACTACAGACTCCAAATAGACTGTGATAGTTAGAAGAACAAATATGCCAGGAGATTGCAGACAGTTGCAAGTCAAATAATGTTGTTATAGTAGGGGATTTTAAACTTTCCCAATATTGGCTGGAAAAATCATAGTGTCAAATGTTTAGATGGAGTGCAAATTCTCAAGAGGGACCCCACATGTGAGAGAGCAGCACTTGGCCTAGTCTTGGGAAATTGGGAAGGGCAAGCAAATGAAGTGTTCATGGTGGAGCCTTTTCGGACCAGTGACAACTGTACGATTTGATTTAAGATAGTTGGCCCACGTGTTAAAGTGCTTAATTGGGGTAAGGCTAACTTTTAAGGGTATGAGAGAAAGTTTTGCTCAATTTGATTGGAGCAGGTTGATGGTTAGGAAAGGAACTTCAGCCAAGTGGGTTGTTTTTAAAAGTGTGCTGACAAAAGCTCAGGATATGCATGTCCATGTTAGAGTGAAGGACAAGGCAGGCGCTCCAGCGGCGTTCCAGCAGTGGCGTTCCAGCGGCGACCCGGCTTCAGAGCTGTGGTGCTCCAGCGTTCCAGCGGCGGACCCTGCTTTAGAGCTGTGGCAGTGTTCCAACATTCCGACGACGGCGGTGGCGGCAGCTCAGCTTCGGAGGCTCGGCCGCGGGGCTAGTGAACGACAACATCGGAGGCCTGGATCGCCTCAGTGCAGAGGGAGAACAAGGAGGTGTGAGGGACAGGATGATTAAACCACCACTGTCCTTGAGAAAGCACTGATAATGCAGTACAAAAAGACAGGAGGAGATTGCACAGGCAGCTGTAACCTTAAGAAACTGGCTACTAGGCTAAGGGGGAATAATGAATCATGTGGATAAATACTGCGCTTGCTTAATGAGGAAAATGAATATTACATATAAGCCCCTGATCGGGAAACTGCTAATTACCATGAACTTGCAATGTATGATCTGGGAGGCACCCTGGGCGTTACAGGAAGATTGTGCGCTTCAGCGCTCTGGTTGGAAGGAGCCAGAAGGGGAGGATGATTCAGCGAAAATGGGTTACATAAGGGGAGGGTATTTCTTGGGCTTGGTGTGTCTCGGTTTGGAGAGGCACCCGGCTCTGCAGACTCATAAATAAACACATTTCTTTATTCCACGACTTTGTCTCTGGCATCGTGATTGTGAGCACCGAAATACATCTCACAAGCTTGGGGGCTCGTCCGGGATCACCACTTCAGCCGCTCGGCGGAGGCGCGGAAGGAAGGGATGGTGCACCCTGCTGATTTCAGCCGTCTCTGATCTCCTTGCTGGCCGTCAGCGGTTTGTGCAAGTGATATCCGGACAAGAGACTCGGGAAACAAGAGGGAATCCGGAGTAAGGAAGGGATCAATCGAGCAATTCCTGTGCACAGGACCCGGGTAAGAAAACTGACTATTAAGTATTACTCGGGCGATTGGGTTCTGTCGGACGGGGAAGGTCAGACAGGGAGGACAGGTAATCAATGTGTTAAGAATAATGAATCTGGAGATAAACAAGATGCTAAGAGAAAGGGACCAAGGGAAGAGGGTCCTCACATTCCGCCCGATAGTCCATTGGGGTCAATGTCGCAATATAACCATATAACCATATAACAATTACAGCACGGAAACAGGCCTTCTCGGCCCTTCCAGTCCGTGCCAACCATTTATTTTCCCCTAGTCCCATCTACCTGCACTCAGACCATACCCCTCCATTCCCTTCCCGTCCATATACCTATCCACTTTACTTTTAAATGTTAAAATTGATCCTGCCTCCACCACTTCTGCAGGAAGATCATTCCACACAGCCACCACTCTCTGAGTAAAGAAGTTCCCCCTCATGTTACCCCTAAACTTCTGTCCCTTAATTCTCATGTCATGCCCTCTTGTTCGAATCTTTCCTACCCTCAATGGGAAAAGCTTATCCACGTCAACTCTGTCTATCCCTTTCATCATTTTAAAGACCTCAATCAAGTCCCCCCTTAACCTTCTGCGCTCCAAAGAATAAAGACCTAACTTGTTCAACCTTTCTCTGTAACTTAGTTGCTGGAACCCAGGCAATCTTGGGGAGAAGGAAGCACCGGGGGTAAAGATAAGGAGACTATGATTAAGTTCTGTTATTTTGATTGACCAAAGGAACCAATAAAGGGGAGTTCAGTCTGGTGGCCACGACTGGGCTCCGATGAGGATTGGGCACTTTGGATGCTGTACAGAATATTCAGAGTATCACTCAAGCATTGCAAAAATCTAAGGGAAATTACAGTGCCAAATGTTTTGAGTACGAAAAGTTAAAAAAGGAAGGACATCAACAAAGGATTTGGCAGACTTCATACAAGAGAGTGTCACAATAGAAGATACTTATTCAAGGTTCATGACCAAATTACCCAAAACAACAAGCAATAACAGTCAGTTGGGAACATTTGCACCAGTATGGGATGTTTTAAAATTGTCAATGGAAAAACTAGCACAAACCAGACCAAGGCACATAAAAAGACAAAGGAAGAGGTGCACAACTCCCCCCTCTCTCTGTAAACAGGGTTGCCATGCCAGACAAGGGGTCCCCAAAGATATTTGCTTAGGTTTCCATTTTTGCATACCAATTGTTTAATATTATGTTGGCCAATGATATTTTCTTTTTAAAACCTATTCATTATGTAATCTTTACAGTTTTCTGTATACAAATAACACATATGCAGTACCGAAGGTCCCACATCACTCTAATCCAGAGCCTGGCCTTCGACACTATAAACAATGATTATCTCACCCTATCATTCGACACTATGAATGATGATTATCTCACCCATTAATTTGAACGGACCACATGTAGGCTAACTGATCAATTGAAAATATGGGTCCCGAGCCCTCTAATATCTTATCTGTAATCTCGACCCACATGGTACTCCCGGAGTTCCCAAGGCTGAGCTGTTCAATTAACAAAAGTTTCTTACCGCATGTTATTTGCCAAGGATCTTGGCAGGGAACCAGATCAACTTCGGACGAAGGACCTCAGTGTTCCCAGGCACTCTCAGCAGTTCAGACTCAAGGGGTGCAATAGCACACTTTCCACTCCCTTCAAGATCCCTGCCAAACTGTAGCCTCTTACTCAGTCTTCAGATTGTGTCCTGCGATCCTGCCGACTACGCCAATGTTAAGGTTCTTCTGATAGAGGCAAGGTTAGCCCATGTGTGGTTATGCTGAAGGAGCTATTTTTGCAGATTCAAGCACTCTTGATCTTGTTGATCTATTTTATTTACATTACAATATGTAGAGTAAAGGGTAGGAATGAATTGTCTGAACATTTTTCTGATGTTTTCTGATGTTTATATCATAGAGAAAAACATTTATGTTATTGTGCTGTAATCTCGCTAGTGTTGTAGAAGAAAGGCGAAAACATTCATGCCATTGTGTAGAACTCTCACAAGTGTAGTAGGAGAAACAATAGGCATTCATTTTATATTGCTTCTAAATCTACAGCAGAATCCATGTTGTAACTTCTAAATATTAAAATCTTTCATCTTGCTCTTTGACTTGGACTGTGACCTGCTTTTATTTCAAACTTTTTTTCTCTCTCTTTCCTTTGACCGAGCATTTGGACTGGTTGATTGTTCTCAGCTCCAAGCTTTCTTCTTCTTTATTGGCCCGCAGTCACTCATTCTTCTTCCATGAAGAGTAGTCCCGGTGGCTTGAGTCCCTCCATCTTCACTTCTGACACCATATAATGTCTTCTGTATGATCCTGTTGCGACTAGCACAATGAATACACATCCAACATCTTGTAAGAAGAGTTTATTTCCAACCACTAACAGAAACTTCTAGAAAGTCACTTGAACTCAGTCAAGAGGCACACACATCATCTTCTACTCCTGGCCTCAAGAGGCGCTGGCATTTACATCACAGGGGGTATCACGGGGGAGGGGGGGAGGGGGGCAGGAGCCAGCAAGGAGCTGACCGTTCGATGGGGACTCACAGTGGGCGTTCTCCACCGGGATCAGATACTCTGCTTTCCATTTGGTGACATCCCCTGCGCCATTGTGGGGGGGAGGGGTGTGTGGGTGGAGGGAGGAGAGAGCTCGGTGAAAAGATGGGGGTATTGGGGGGGAAGGGGGTGTCATGGGGGAGGGGGCAGGAGCCAGCGAGGAGCTGACGGTGCGAGGGGGACTCAAAGCGGGTGCTGGTCACAGGACATTCTCTGCCGCTGGGTTCAGATTCTCTGCTTTCCGTTTGGCGACATCACTCGCCTCGGGCCTATCCCGGTCCCTCCGAAAATTGTGTCTGGTTGGAAACATCCGGCATCCATCTTCAGCTCCAGTAAAGACGCAATGGTGCAGGAAGGGGCAGACCGTCCCGCAAAGTGACAGGAGAAAAGACCAATCCTCGCGACGCTGACTGGCAGGAGAGATCGATCTGCACACATGCAGTTTTTAAACCTAGCTAACTTTTACATTAGACCACCGATCAGAATGAAACCTGGTGCAACCGCAGCACAGGAAAACAACAAATTAGATGGTGAATAATCATAGTGCTACCACGTACCATTTTTGCACAAATAGAAAGACCGCACAAACTGGAAGATAACGAGATCAGAGATTTTGTGCATAGGCCATGCATACCCGGGCCATAGATAGATGTATAGATAGATAGATTGTACAATTCTGAATACAATACACACTCCAGAAAGTTCTCATTTCATTTTTGTCAAAGTGGGATGCAGGGGATTTGTTGCTACACCTATGACCAGGCTATTAAAGAAAATGGGGGTGAGGGGTCGTTGCCTCCAACAAGCAATCAAATCATTATCAAATTCTGCATAAAAAAGCAGCAATTGGATTTGGATCAAAAGGAGAGACAACAATTGGGCTGCAAGATGAATACAGGAGGGTATGGAATTGAGGGGGGGGTGTAACTGGGACGCCAGGTATCACCGTTGAGCCCTCTGGAGATGTTGTGGGCTTATCAATGAAACGTCAAAGAAGGAGGGTGCCCACCTGATGTCCCCGATGACATATCTACCCTACATTTCACCATTCCAATCCCACTGCAGATAACAAGAGTGCCGACTTATTACAGGGATTGAAACATCAAGTCCTATTAGCTCTACTAATTGCATTTCTTTCTGTCACAAAATCTTGAAGAGTAACACAGTTCAATTTTTGCTTGTTCTTATTTAAATAATTTAATTCAAAATTATTTGCATTTAACTTCTTCACTTCAACTGTTGATTAGCTGCATCCATACAAAAGGGCACAAATATTGTAGAACCTTTTCCATATACACTGGAAGTCCATATGATAATAATGTTATTTAAGTCAAATCAAGTTTATTGATGGCATGCAGGTACAAATGAAATCTTGTTTGCAGCTGGATGATAGGCACATAGACCAAGATAAGCACACACAAACGTAAATACTTCATAAATAGCACATAAAAAGTTTGTAAGACAGTAACAAGAAAAATGTTTTTTAAAAAAAGCGAGGAATTGCCGGGTGAGGGAGGAGAGGGCCCTTCCGCCCGGTAAGTACCCACTAACCAGCACCTCTACCGGTTGTGCCTATGCTCGGGCTGTGCCAAAGGATACCGTGGCTGGACTTTGTGACACCGGTCCCGGTGGCCGCTTGCAACCACCTGAGCTACAGCAGTGAGTAAGTTGCTAGCATGATCCCTGACCCCCCTCCTTCTCAACTCCTGCCCTCCCTGCAACTTTACCCCTGGTGGCCCAACCAAGTTTGTTAATTTGTGCAGCCCAGGCCGTGCATACCCGGGCCAGACTCCCCACACGTTGTGGAAAGGAACTTTCCACCAACTCGTTGGAACGTTTCTTCTGCATGTGGTTGAAGTAAGACCAAAATGTGTTTTGTTCTTTGATGTGGGATTCGCACGTTTCGTGATTGTCATAAACCAGAAATGCACAGCAGATGGTTAAGAATTGAGTTGATAAAAAACAGAATTTTACATCTTGTTCCAGACTCAACAAGTAATGGCAGTTTATAAATGTGGTAACACTTAATTCAACACAATAAACAGCAAAAATAGACTGTATATAATAATTTGTTTTTCCAATCTTTTGGTTTAGATTTCATAGGTGGGTATGTCATGAATGGCCAGTTTATAAACAGAAACATTGCATTTTTATTTGTTTATATCAGTACACGCGATGTACAAAAGAAAACATTAATCTCACAATAATAATTATGTCATGGACCGATCTCCTTTATGGAGAACATTGTGTAGCGACAGATTTTTATATCGTTCAAGAGATTACTCCCTCCAGCCGCTACGTGGACTGCATGATTAAGGACAATGTCATTATATGCATGCGAGCTCTCCGTCAGAGACCTTCAGAGCGTCTTCACAGATCAATCTTCATAACACAGTCGTTTGATTAATAGATTCTCTATTGTTGATGTAAAACTATAAGATATACATCCAAACTTCTTCCGACTCGTACACTATAATCTTCACCGAACTCCAGCATCGCTGTAAAGGTTAGAAAACTCCTCGTGTCCCCATTATGCTTCAGATGGTCGAAGGGTATGCCTTCCCCATGCTGGTCCAAAACTAAAAACTAAGCTTCTGCACAAGAAACGTAGCTCCAAACACGCCCTAAAATATGTCATAAATCCCACCCACAATGTAACAAAAGGTGTCATAAATCCCACCCACAATATGAATGTGCAGATAGTTATTAGTTATTAATGAATATGATATAGTTGGGATCACGGAGACATGGCTCCAGGGTGACCAAGGCTGGGAGCTGAGCATCCAGGGATATTCAATATTCAGGAGGGATAGACAGAAAAGAAAGGGAGGTGGGGTAGCGTTGCTGGTTAGAGAGGAGATTAACGCAATAGAAAGGAAGGACATTAGCTTGGAGGATGTTGAATCGATATGGGTAGAGCTTCGAAACACTAAGGGGCAGAAAACGCTAGTGGGAGTTGTGTACAGGCCACCTAACAGTAGTAGTGGAGTTGGGGATGGCAGCAAACAGGAAATTAGAAATGCGTGCAACAAAGGTAAAACAGTTATAATGGGTGACTTAAATCTACATATAGATTGGGTGAATCAAATTGGCAGGCGTTCTGAGGAAGAGGATTTCTTGGAATGTATGCGGGATAGTTTTCTAAACCAACATGTAGAGGAACCAACGAGAGAACAGGCTATTTTAGACTGTGTATTGAGCAATCAGGAAGGGTTAGTTAGCAGTCTTGTTGTGCGTGGCCCCTTTGTTTGGTTCTGTCTTCACTAAGGAAGACATACATAATCTGCCGGAAATAACAGGGGACCGGGGGTCAAATGAGATGGAGGAACTGCGTGAAATCCAGGTTATCCGGGAAGTGGTGTTGGGTAAATTGAATGGATTAAAGGCCGATAAATCCCCTGGGCCAGATAGCCTGCATCCCAGAGTACTTAAGGAAGTAGCCCCAGAAATAGTGGATGCATTAGTATTAATTTTTCAAAACTCTTCAGATTCTGGAGTAGTTCCTGAGGATTGGAGGATAGCTAATGTAACCCCACATTTTAAAAAGGGAGGGAGAGAGAAAACAGTGAATTACAGACCAGTTAGTCTAACATCGGTAGTGGGGAAAATACTAGTCAGTTATTAAAGATGGGATCGCAGCACATTTGGAAAGTGGTGAAATCATTGGACAAAGTCAGCATGGATTTATGAAATCTGACGAAGGTTATAGAATTTTTCGAGGATGTAACTAGTAGAGTGGATAAGGGAGAACCAGTGGATGTGTTATATCTGGACTTTCAGAAGGCTTTTGACAATGTCCCAGATAAGAGATTAGTATGCAAACTTAAAGCACATGGTATTGGGAGTTCAGTATTGATGTGGATAGCGAACTGGCTGGCTGACAGGCAGGAAGCAAAGAGTAGGAGTAAACGGGTCCTTTTCAGAATGGCAGGCAGTGACTAGTGGGGTACCGCAAGGCTCAGCGCTGGCATCCCAGCTATTTATAATATATATTAATGATTTTGAGGAGGGAATTGAATGCAACATCTCCAGGTTTGCGGATGACACGAAGCTGGGGGGCAGTGTTAGCTGTGAGGAGGAAGCTAGGAGGATGCAAGGTGACTTGGATAGGTTGGGTGAGTGGTAAAATGCATGGCAGATGTAGTATAATGTGGATAAATGTGAGGTTATCCACTTTGGTGGCAAAAACAGGAAAGTAGACTATTATCTGAATGGTGGCCGATTAGGAAAAGGGAAGATGCAATGAGACCAGGGTGTCATGATACACCAGTCATTGAAAGTAGGCATGCAGGTGCAGCAGGCAGTGAAGAAAGCGAATGGTATGTTAGCATTCATAGCAAAAGGATTTGAGTATAGGAGCAGGGAGGTTCTACTGCAGTTGTACAGGGTCTTGGTGAGATCACACCTGGAGTATTGCGTACAGTTTTGATCTCCTAATCTGAGGAAAGACATTCTTGCCATGGAGGGAGTACAGAGAAAGTTCACCAGACTGATTCCTGGGATGTCTGGACTTACATATGAAGAAAGACTGGATAGAATCGGCTTGTACTCGCTAAAAATTTAGAAGATTGAGGGGGGATCTTATAGAAACGTACAAAATTCTTAAGGTGTTGGACAGGCTAGATGCAGGAAGATTGTTCCCAATGTTGGGGAAGTCCAGAACAAGGGGTCACAGTTTAAGGATAAAGGGGAAGCCTTTCAGGACCGAGAAGAGAAAAACATTTTTCACAGAGAGAGTGGTGAATCTGTGGAATTCTCTGCCTCAGAAGGTAGTTGAGGCCAGTTCATTGGCTATATTTAAGAGGGAGTTAGATGTGGCACTTGTGGCTAAAGGGATCAGGGGTATGGAGAGAAGTCAGGTACGGGATACTGAGTTAGATGATCAGCCATGATCATATTGAATGGCGGTGCAGGCTCGAAGGGCCGAATGGCCTACTCCTGCACCTATTTTCTATGTTTCTATGTTTCTATAATGGGCTTTCTAAAATTTGAAGACACAGACCTTCATTAATGACACACAAGACAAGCCAAATGGCCACTACATACCGGCCCCTAATTGTTCTGGGTATATAACGAGGCAATTATTAATAAGCATCAAAAAAGTACCCATGAAGGTAAAAGCAAAAAAAATCAGGGAATTGAACCCCGTGGCTCCTCGTAGAGGATTTGAACCCATCTCCCGCATGACAGGCGGGGATACTAATCAGTATACTAATGAGGAGAAAAAATAGCATGCACTATATCCGCAATCAGAATTCTTCATCGGCTTTGCCATCTTCGCTTTCACTTTCTAGAAGGATTACTTGATTATTAATCTTATTAAAACACTGGTTTTAGTTTAAAGTTGTACCGTGCGCACCAAACCCGTAAAATATGGCATGATACCCAGTATATAGTCCAAAACATAACATCCAAAGCTTTGATAGCATGAAACGTCTTCCTCCATGTCCGATCAACTCATGGGTGTGTTGGAACAACAATGTTGAAGTGTGAAAAATTTTCACAAGAATAACAGGATTTTTATAATAAAGTTCACCGTTAGGTTTGATTTAACTTCCAGATCATTAGCAGAGATATCAAATAACAGCTCAAACTTTGGCCATTCACTGTTACAGAGAGATTTTAGTTCATTGATCCATCTCTTCTCACTTAAGAAGCAGTTCGCTGTCAGTTCTCTGGAAACTTTTTCCGCAGGATTTTCTTCTGTGTTAACATATTTCAATTGTGCAACATTAGTAACTCCCAATGCTCTTTCCTTTTTTTTCACTTTAGTCTTTATTGGTTTTATATATACACAAATAAAACACAAATATAACAACGAAACATACACCAATGTACAATAGTGTAGCGGGGGGTTCAGTTTACAATTAATGATGCAGTATACAGAAATATTTTCTTATTAAAACATTTTCCAATAACTTACATTATTGTCAATAAAATTATATAGTGTTGATGTCTTTATTTCTATACCTAATCCATTTTCCCATTATCTTTCACCCTTAGAGAATATGTAATTTTCTCCATGACAAATATTTCCTGTACTATGTCTAACCATTGTCTAAGTCTGGGTGTGTTCGCTCCAAGCCAGTTTCTTGTAATGGCCTTTCTGCCAGCTGTGAGTAGGATTTTAACCAAGCAATGATCTTCCTTCAGCACCACTGTAGTTATATTACCTAGGTATAAAATGGAACACTTCTTGCAGACTATATTTCCTAATACCTCCTTTAATTCTGAATTCACTCTGTCCCAAAATGGTTCTATTTTTGGGCAACTCCAGAAGATATGTGCATGATTTGCGTCTGTTTGGCCACATTGCCTCCAGCATGTTTGCTGCCTTAGAATTTGCTTGCTTTCTATGTTAGGCGTAATAAAGAAACGAATGAAATGTTTCCAATTAAATCCTCTCCATTTTGTGAATTAGTGGATGTCTGTAGTGTTACACACATATGATGCCATTCTTCTTCTGAGATTGTGATGTTCAATTCCTTTTCCCACTTCAATTTTACATGAAATGTAGTTTTAGCTTGGGATTCCATTAAACTATAATAAAGTTTAGAAATAATCCTTAATGTTTTTTGATGATACGCATCAACTATCACTTCTATCACTGGATTCTTTTCGTCTAGTGCCTCCCTTTTTACTTTTTTAATGTAGTAATCTCTCAGTTGATAATATCCAAAGAGGTCTTTGTTCTGAAGTGCAAATCTATCCTTCAAATCTTGAAAACTTCTTTTGTCTCCATTTTCAATAACAGTACAAAATGCAGTCATTCCTTTCTTCATCCACTCTTTAAATGTTGAGTCATACATCCTTGGATTAAATTCATTGTCCAATGCTATCCATCTTAAAACTTTTTGTTGTTTATTCAGTTTAAGTTGTCTGGTAAGAGTGAACCAGGTTTCTAAAGTAAATATTGTTATTGGATCGATTATACTCCTGATATGTCCAGGAAGCGCTTTTTCTCCCAAGAGTGTTTGGATGTGGAAGTCAGGTATATATCTCTCTATCTCTTTCCACCTAGCTATATAACTGTCCTCACACCAATTAGTTAGTGGTCGAAGTTGGGCTGCATAGAAATATATCCTAAATTTGGAAGTGCCATTCCACCTTTGTCCTTTGGCAACTGGAGTGTAGTGTATCGAATTCTGGCCTTCTTTCCTCCCCAAATAAATCTAGATATTAATTTATCCCATTCCGTGAATTGTTTTAATGGTACCTCTATTGGCAGAGATTGAAACCAGTACAATAGCCTTCGCAAAAATATCATTTTCACCACATTTATCTTACTAATAAAATCCATTGGGTAGGTGAACCATCTTTCTACATCCTTTCTTATGTTTTGGTTGATGTGATTATAATTGGCCCCATAGGACATTGATATATTGTTATAGGATTTGTTATATGTATCCCAAAGTATTTGATTGATTTTGAATCCCATTTAATATTATACTTTTGTTTGATTTCTTCTGGTGGAGGACAATTAAATAGGAGAATTTAAGTTTTTTGAAATATTCGCTTTATATCTATATTACTAAAAGTCTGATCTTGACCTCTTTTGGCTCGCTGTGCTGTGATTTCCGAGAGAACGCCGGCACCTACGGCAGTCATTTTTGGCCGGCTCGCACAGAGCCCCCCACTGCCTTCCTGGACCCATCGATAAAAAATCAGAGAGATATTAATGTTTTTACAAATTCCCCATTCTCTCTGCTGCCGCTGCTGGAGGGAGGGGGAGGGAGAGGGACTATAAAAGTGGTGTGCCTCACGAAGTCTCTAAAACATGGAGGAACCAGAGGGTCAAGTCTCTCTGAGCTCTGAATAGCATTGAACACATGTCTACCCAACTGTGAGTGCCCTTAATGTGGTTTGAAAATGAAAATATGGTTGGTTTGAAGCAAAAAGGCACTGCCTGCCAATGTTTGTTTGGGGGCTTTGGGTTGAAGTTAAAAGCCACTACTGCAAATGGTGGCTTGGGTGCTTTGGCTTGAAGTGAAAAGGCACTACTGCAAATGGTGGCTCGGATGCTTCGGCTTGAAGTGAAAAGGCACTACTGCAAATGGTGGTTCGGGTGCTTTAGCTTGAAGTGAAAAGGCACGACTAAAAATGGTGGCCTGGGTGCTTTGGCTTGAGTGAAAAGGCACTACTGCAAATGGTGGCTCGGGTGCTTTGGCTTGAAGTGAAAAGGCACTATTGCAAATGGTGGCTTGGGTGCTTTGGCCTTAAGTGAAAAGGCACTACTGCAAATGGTGGCTTTGCTTGATGTGAAAAGGCACTACTGCAAATTGTGGCTTGGCTTGAAGTGAAAAGGCACTACTGCAAATGGTGACCTGGCTTGAAGTGAAAATGCACTACTGCAAATGGTGGCCTGGCTTGAAGTGAAAAGGCACTACGGTGAATGGTGGCCTGGGTGCTTTGGGTTGAAGTGAAAAGGCACTACTGCAAATGGTGGCTTGGGTGCTTTGGCTTGAAGTGAAAAGGCACTACTTCAAATGCTGGCCCGGGTGCTTTGGCTTGAAGTGAAAAGGCACTACTGCAAATGGTGGCTTGGATGCTTTGGTTTGAAGTCAAAAGGCACTACTGCAAATGGTGGCTTGGGTGCTTTGCCAAGACCCGACAGCGGTACGTTTTTGTTGAAGGTTTAAACAAAGTGTTTTTACCGATAAGAGATATTTCTTAATTTTAAATTGTGCTTTGTTTCCAAATTCTAATTGTACTATGTATAATTGGATTTTTGTTGTAATTTGTATTATTCATCGTCATTGGTGAAAGAAGGATTGCTCCAATATTGTAAGGAGAGCAGTCCTCTTTCTCCATAATAGTCCAATCCGGTTGCTGGGGAGAGTTATCCAGCAATTGGATCATGTTTCTAATATTTACAGACCAATAGTAATATATAAAGTTGGGGAGTGCTAATCCCCCTACTACTTTGGGTTTATTTAGATGATCTCTTTGTATTTTGTGGGATTTATAATCCCAAATAAAATTTGTGATATCTAAGTCCAGTTTAAAAAAAAACTTTTTGGGTAAATATATTGGAATAGATTGAAACAGGTAAAAGATTTGTGTTAGAAAAATCATTTGTATGGCATTTATTCGGCCTATTAAGGACATCGGAAGCATTTTCCAAAATTTAATCAAGTTATATAGTTACTTAAGTAGAGGGTTATAATTTGCGTCAAACATGTCCTGATATCTTCTAGTAATTTCGATACCCAAGTATTTAAATTTTTCAATAGCTATTTTGAAAGGAAACTAAAAGATGTGTAGTCTTTCGGTTTTATTGACATGATTTCACTTTTATTCCAATTTATTCTTTATCCTGAAAATCCTAAATGAACTTATGAGATATGAGATATGATTTCTATAATATTTTTACACAGTATGTTATAAATATAGGTAGATACGGGATGTGGGTCACGAAATGAAATATAAAAGCACCTCGGCCGATCGTCTAAACATTCTCATCGGTGCTTACTGCATCGCCACCTTTCCTGCTGTGGAATCCACCTTTCCTTCTAATCTGTGTAGAAATTCAAACTTTGCCTGGTGGTTTTCTGAATTAGCTCATTCGTCAAAATGTAAATCTTTTATTGGTTATCTTCGAATCCGTGAAAGAATTTAATGAAAATTACAACAAAATTACAAAAAACACAATCGCCAACTGTTACCAATGTAATATTTGTATTTTCAAAGATCCTGCAAAATGTGTATTTAAATGTAGCTTTTTTTTATCCGTTACTGCCCCAGTGCCATCAAACCAAATCACATGCTTTCAAATAGTACCATTTGCTATAAATAGACCCTCATATTTAATGTCACAGCTGGCATCCTGGTGCCGTAGCAACAACCTAGAGCTCAATGTGCTTAAGATGGTGGAATTGATTGTAGACTTTAGGAGAACTCCCCCTCCCCTCACCATCAACAACACCCCAGTCACATCTGTGGAGTCTTTTAGGTTCCTGGGAACCATCATCTCCAAGCACCTTAAGTGGGGGGCTACCATCGACTCCACAGTCAAAAAGGCACAACAGAGGATGTACTTCCTGCGGCAGCTGAGGAAGCACAATCTGCCACAGGCAATGATGGTCCAATTCTACACGGCCATCATAGAGTTTGTTCTCACCTTCTCCATCATGGTCTGGTTTGTCTCAGTCACCAAGCACGACACCTGGAGGCTGCACCGAATCGTCCGATCAGCAGAGAAGGTTATTGGCTGCAACCTTCCCTCCATTAATGAACTGTACACTGCAAGGGCCAGGAAGCGAGCGGGCAAGATCATCTCTGACCCTCTCACCCTGGCCACAAACTCTTTGAATCACGTCCCTCTGGAAGGCGACTCCGGACTGTCAAAGCTGCCATAGCCAGACATAAAAACAGTTTTTATCCACGAGCAGTTGCTCTACTCAACAGCCAAAAATCTGTAGCCTCCCTTTGATCTGGTATTTTGTTGGTTCACATGCTTGATCAATGGCGTTTTATCATTAATGTTTTATTATTATTGATGTTTAGTGTTTTCTGAGTCATTCGTAACTGTCACTGTATGTCATGTTGTTACTTGTGGGGAGAGCACCAAGGCAAATTCCTTGTATGTGAATACTTGGACAATAAACTTACTTACTTAATTTAAGTCAAGTCAAGTGGCCATCAAGTGGCCATCAAGTGGACTGTCACATTGTCGTGGTGGAGAAGCTTGTGTGGTACTGAGAGCCTGAGAGCGATGCCTCCTGGAGCTATGCTCCTGGTAGGGCCACCCATGGCGGTAAGGTCAAGGGGGAGGGCTCTGACAAAGAACAATCCAACCAAGACCTCAACAGTGGACAAGCGGAGGATGATGGCTGACCTTAGTGGAGCATCACTATGGCTGGGAAGGCAGATGAATGCTGCAGCAGAAAAGGTTCTCTGGTCATCTTGGACTCCATGCCACTGGATCCTGACCCAGATCTGTCAAGTACTGTATGGTGGCTGTCTGTGCACCAGTCTCCCCACGTTAAACAAAGTCATGCACAGGCGTCCTCCAGCCCTGGCAACACCCATCGTTAGCCATGACCGAGGGGGGGGGGGGGGGGGGGGGTGGAGGGGGGCTCTAAGATGGGGACAAATGAAATCTTGTTTTCAACAGGATGTCAGGCACATAGACCAAGATACACACACACAAATGTAAATCATACATAAATAGCACATGAAAAGTCTATAGGACAGTAACAAAAAAGTGTAAAGAAAAAGCAAGGAATTGCAATATCATAAATGAGTTTTAATGAATATCTATGGTCAAAGTCTGGTTAGGTCATTGGTATGGAAAGTGATTTTGAAGTAAAATTGGCAAGTAGATAATTTGCTGTATGTAGCACACTACTTAGGTATGTTACAAAACTGACCTTGAGCAGCGCTGCAGTTCTGCCGCTCCCCGTGTGCGTGACTTTGGCGCCTTTCAGAGGGGGGCGGGCTTAAAGTGCCGTTTTTCTACAGACTGGGCAAATCGATCCATGTTGGGCGATTTCGTTGCGGAAGAAAAATCGCTCCGACATTTCATTAATGAAGGTATTTTTAAATTACGCTAGATTATTTATTATCTAGAGTAATTTAAAAATCACCTTCAAAAGCCGTGAGCGCCGACAACGGGAAGGATTTTGCGTAGGGGAGAAAAACGGTACACAGTTTATTTTTATATTAAAAGTTGGTTTTTATGGAGGCTTTAATAATATTTTCATGTTGCGAAATGGGGTCCAAAAAAATGTATGTACCAACAGTATTTTTCCTCCCGACTTCACCGCAAACCGCAACGTTCCAATCCACCGCTTGAGCGTGCGCAGTTTTCTTTGGGTCTGGCGATTTGTCTGAAAATAATCCAAAGTCTATTTTAACAGCTGCAAAATGCATGGGGCAATACTGCAAGGCAGTGAAACCTGAACTGCATTATCCCAAGTTTAGTACCACAAAATATGCTAGAAATACAAGTCATTTACCCAACATGCACAATTGTTCTGCAAAACCCATTCGATTCTACACAGACACTTCCATCTGCTACCACTATCATCTAATATCCATTGAAGTACTGTATGTAAATACCTTAGTCTCACACAGGTTAAAGCACAAGCATCTTTATTGTCTAGTTCATCATCACATTTGCAGTACATCACACCTTCAGTCTACTGCAAGACAGTAGGCGAGTTCTTACACTATAAATCATATCATTAGGAGGAGTTATAATTACTAAGCATTATGATTGGCTAACATGCAATAGCCAATCTACATCTCTTCCTGTAGAAACGAAAAAGCAACTAAGGCATTTTAAACGATAAGCCGAGTGAATAATAGGGTTAAACAAAATCGCCATATCTAATAGGTGGCCTCCTAACCCTCCCGGTCCTTGTACAGTATGGGGCTACCTCATCAACCTTTTCATCTGAAAAGATGAGGGCTGGGGTAGGTAGAACCACAGGGGACCCAATGGGTCTGTGGGGGGAGGCCGCCGCGGGGGAGCCTGGGGTGGACAGACACAGGTGCCTGTTACTTCTGTGGGTGCAGGGACAGACCGATGCCAGAGTGAGCGGCCCCAGTAGCGGCAGGTGCTGGAACGGCTGCAACAGGCGTCGGTTTAAACTGGAACGGTGGGGCATCAGGACACTGGGATGCCGGGCGACGTTCCTTCACAGGAAGGAGATGTTGTTGGTTGCATCTGTAGATAACATCATTGACTTCGACCAGGTAGGAGCGAGGATCCTTAGAGAGGCCATGAATGTGTCCCAGTTTAGTATGTCCTTTATCTGTTTGCAGTCGTATGACTTGTCCTTGTATAAGTGGTTTAAGTGGTTTGCTGGTCTTAGAAACATGGAAAATAGGTGCAGGAGTAGACCATTCAGCCCTTCGAGCCTGCACCGCCATTCAATATGATCATGGCTGATCATCCAACTCAGTATCCCATACCCGCCTTCTCTCCATACCTCCTGATCCCCTTAGCCACAAGGGCCACATCTAACTCCCTCATAAATTTAGGAAATGAACTGGCCTCAACTATCTTCTTTAACAAACTCCTTAAACTTTTGGCTAGTGAATTGAGTTCCATTGTCAGTCTGAAGACGAACGGGTACACCATGCACGGAAAGGTGTATTTTCAGCTTTTGGATCACTGTTTCAGAAGTGATTGTTGGCAGAAAGTCGGGTTCGAACCAGTTAGTCCACTAAAACAAGGTAGTGCTTCCCGTGCCATTCAAATAAGTGGGCAGCCAGTGATGACCATGGTAAAGAGGGAGCTGGCTGGGGTAAGAGGGGCTGCTTCTGCTGATGTGGTGACTGACTGTTGCAGATCGCTCACGATTCTGTTTTTTCACGTATGTACTTGGTCATCCCGGGCCAGTAGATTATATCCTTGGCTCGTTTTAGAGTGGCCTCCGTGCCAGGGTGGCCTCTGTAAATTTCCTCAAAGTACTCGTTCCGCAGAGTTGGGGGGGGGGGGGGGGGGGATGACTGCTTTGCGACCCGTGATTATTATTCCGTCCTGTAGCACCAGTTCGTCGCAGACCAGGAAGTAGGGTCGTTTTTCCAACGGGGTGCTTGACTGCTTCTTTAGCCACCCGCCTCTTATGACGGAGGTCAGCAGCTGTGAGGTTTTGTCGGCAAGGCGGCGCAGGCGATCGGCACAAATGAGACATTTTCAGGACCGAGAATTCGTCCTGTTCAAAGGGGTGGCGTTCGCTGGTAGTATGCGGGGCTTTGGAGAGCGTATCTGCGATGTGCATGTCTTTACCTTTCGTGTAGACAATGCGGAAGTCAAACAGTTGCAGCTGCATCATCATTTGCTGTAGTCGAGCAGGGGCAGCATGGATAGGCTTACTCCAATTGGAGGGGTGGGTTCGAATCCCACTTCTGACACCATGTTAATACCTCAGTCTCACACAGGTTAAAGCACAAGCATGTTTATTGTCTAGTTCATCATCACATGTTCAGTACATCACACATTCAGTCTACTGCAGCTACTGCCAGACAGTAGGCGAGTTCTTACACTATAAATCATATAATTAGGAGTTATAATTACTAAGCATTATGATTGGATAACATGCAATAGCCAATCTACACTGTATACTCATAAAATGCACTGAATAATGACTTTGGCGAGTCCAGGTTGGCTCCTATCCCATAAGTGATTCAGATCCTTGCCTCCACAAATATCCGTTCTTCCACAGTGCACTTTCATAACGTTGTCAGGATTAAAGAAGGTTCCAGGGCCATCAGTTGCCGGAAAATCAGCAGTGGATCTGTATGGAGGCTGAGATGATTCACAATCTCCTCATATTATACTCTCCCCATCCCAGGAAACACTCTTGTGAATCTTTGTTGCACTCCCTTTACATCATCACTTTTTAGAAAAGTAGTCCAGCTTTACATATAATAAACAGATATGGTCTCACTAATGTCCTATGTCACTGCAGAAAGACATCTTTATGTCTGCACTCAAAACGGCTTACAATACTATTGACCATCTGAACTGTGTGCTACATCTTCTTTGTTTGATTTCCAGATCCATTTGAGCATCAACATTTCTTGGTCGTTATTGAAAAATACTTGGTATTATGATTTCCCCTCATTTCTCCATGTTGTACTCCACCTGCTATCTTGTTCACCTTGTCCACTTGAAGCCTGTTTTGATATCCTCCTTGTTAGTCATTTAAAAAAAAAATTAAAACAATCTTATCAATATAAAAAATGGTCTCTGCAACTACTTCTACAGATAGATTGAAAAGGTTCAGGAGAACCAAGGATCTGTGTAAACAACAAAATAATGGAAATTAGTAATAGAAAAGAAAGAGGCTGATTTGTCAAAATGTTGGTCCATCAAACACTGATGATCTGATACGCCAATTGTTTGGTGATCGTGACCGTCCAACATCTGTCTCAGTCATTATGTGAGCCGGGTGGTCCAGAATGCAAGCATGGTGTGTGACCATAGTCAGGATTGGGGTCCAGAACACTAGGGGGTCAGGAATGTGGGTGGATTTGCAGGTGGAGCCGGGGTCCAAAGAGTTTGTCTATTTTCTGCTCCCATGATTCTCATCGGGTTTACTAGAACATTTATTATACTGCTGATAACATTTTAACAAATGAACTAGAAGTATATTTGGTTATCAATAGGAGTAATGTCCATTTGTCCCAAATATCTACTTGTCAAGCACCACTAAAAACTCAAAGCTCAAGAACATTAAATTCCACAGTTTGGAAACAGGTGGCTCTGGCGACAGTGGTTGTCATTTTCCAAAATTTGCTAAGATTCTGAAATCACACCCCCATATAGTGAACTACATTTATGAGCATTTAGTCTATATCCATCTCTTCCATCGTGATTTAACAGCTTGCCGAGATAACTAAACATGTGAGTCTCTGCTTCCATCATGACTCCATATTGCAATCATGTTATTCGAGTATATCTTTCAACTTCCTCCTCTGGCAGCTTGTTCCATATACCCACTATGGTCAACAAGTTGCCCCTCAGGTACAGATTGAGTGTATCCCCTCTCACCTTGTAGATTGGCTATGGCATGTTAGCCAATCATAGTGTTTGTTAGTAGTAGCCCCGCCTCATATGTGTTTTATAATAGTAAGAACCTGCCTACGTCAGGCAGTAGATGTAGCAGCTCTATGAGTGCTTTAATAAAAATGTGTTGTACCTTAACGTGTGGTTGAGTCACTTAGCTACACACCTTATAGAAACATCGAAACTAGGTGCAGGTGTAGGCCATTTGGCATTTTGGGCCAGCACTGCCATTCAATACGATCATGGCTTAACATCCAAAATCAATACCCTGTTCCAGCTTTTTCCCCTTATCCCTTGATTCCCATAGCCCAATGAGCTAACTCTCTCTTGAGAATATCCAGTGAATTGGCCTCCACTGCCTTCTGTGGCAGAGAATTCCACAGATTTACAACTCTCTGGGTGAAAAAGTTTGCCCTCATCTCAGTCATAAACGGCCTAGCCCATATTCTGAAACTGTAGCCCCTGGTTCTGGACTCTCCCAACATCAGGAACATTTTCCCTGCATCAACCCTATCCAATCCTCTAAGAATGTTATATGTTTCTATCAGATCCCCTCTCATCCTTCTAAATTCCAGAAAATACGAGCCCAGTTGATCCATTCTTTCATCATATGTCAGTCCCGCCATCCCGGGAATTAACCTGGTGACCCTACGCTGCACTCCCTAAATAGCAATAATGTCCTTCCTCAAATTAGGAGACCAAAATTGCACACAATACTCCAGGTGCAGTCTCACCAGGTGCCTGTACATCTGCAGTAGGACTTCCTTGCTGCTAAACTCAAATCCTCTCGCAATGAAGGCCAACATACCATTGGCTTTCTTCACTGCCTGCTGTACCTGCATGCTTACTTTCAGACTGATGTACAAACAAGCACACCTATATCTCGTTGCACCTCCCCTTCTTCTTATGTCATATGTCAGACCTCGTTCACCATTTGGTGGCCGGTGTTTGGGGCAACTGGTGTCCATGTGGTCATCGATGTAATGGTGTAGCCTAGATGGTTCGGCTGACTTCCACTAGTCTCTCCATCTGACACAATTCAGATAATAATCTGCCTTCCTGTTCTTGCCACCAAAGTGGATAGCCTCACATTTATCCACATTATACTGCATCTGCCATGCTTCTGCCCACTCACCTAACCTATCCAAGTCACCGTGCACCCTCATAGCATCCTCCTCGCAGCTCACACTGCCACCCAGCTTTGTGTCATCCACAAATTTGGACCACTAAAAAACAATGTGGTTTACATAAAGAAATGGGAGATGTTCTGTGTACAATCAAATATATCTTATCATACTGCAAGCATATGTGATGTGTTGGAGTTCCTTGCTAAGTTGTATTTTGAAGAGCACTTGAGTTATAGTCCCATTAACAGTGCTCGGAGTGCTTTGTCCTCCTATTTAGGGCAGTCTTCAGAACAACAGCCTATCAGGTCTCATCCGCTAGTATCCCGATTTATGAGAGGAATTTTTAAGGAAAACCCTCCTAAACCTAGATATACAGAAATCTGGGATATCAGTATAGTTCTTACACTGCTTCGGCAAGGGGCTCCAATTACATAATTATGTATGCCGAGATTAACTCTGAAAGTGGTTATGCTAATGGCGCTGGTTTCAGCACAATGTGTACAAACATTACAATTGTTACAAATAGATTGTATGCATTTGTCTGTAGATGACATTACATTTTATGTCTATGATTTAATCAAACAAAGCAGGCTAGGTATGGCAGGAACCAAGGTGACGTTTATAGCATATCCTGTTGACCAAATGTTATGTGTAGTTAAACACTTAAGCCAATATCTTGAGTTAACAAGGAGTCTCCGAGGTTCTGAGACAGGACTGCTCATTAGTCACCAAAAACCATATAAAAGAGTGTCAGTACAAACTATTTCTAGATGGTTGAAACAGGTTCTCAATTATGCTGGAGTCGACACTCATGTATTTAAGTCTCACTCCACCAGGGCGGCATCAACATCCGCGGCGAAGGCTCAGGACATACCGCTGGACCAAATCCTCGCGGCCGCAGGATGGTCTAGAGAATCAACATTTCTCAATTCTATGACAAACCTGTACAGACAGTGCCACGGTTTGGGCATGCTGTTTTGGGTTCCATTTAATTCATTTGCTTTGTTTTTATATCATTGTTTGTAATTTCCCCCTGGGACAGAGGGGTTATTACTGTTTTTGTTATTATTATTTTAAATAGTTATTGAATACTTTGAAGCAATGTCCAATATATTATTTATTCACTACTGTGTCAACCGAAGCAGTTTGTCGTATGGAGTACATCTACGGCATGAAAGCACAGAGCTTTAAAATCTTCACGTAGTCACTCACGTGACTCCGAAGTAAAATAGTAAGTTTAAACGAGAACTTACCAGTTTGAAGTTTGATCCTTATTTTATGAGGATTTGACGGATTACATGCCCTCCGCTCCCACCCTCATAACCTAAGAGATCATCTGGTAGTTCTAGTCTTTTTAAAGCTTTACTATGTTACTTCGGCTATTTGTTTTCTGTGTTTTCACGCCGCTGCTTTGAAGTATGACCCGCATGCACCTGGCGGGCTTCTTCACGTAATCCCTCAACGTAACTCCTCATAAAATAAGGATCAAACTTCAAACTGGTAAGTTCTCGTTTAATCTTACTATTTCATGGAACACTATGGTGAACAGCTGACTGATGGTCTGCGTGGACAAGGTGAGCCGTAGATCTATTACAATACATTACACCAAGATAAAACTCTTTGGGGATAGGTTTAGTGGCTCTTGAAAGAGCCTTTTAGACAATAGGTGCAGGAGTAGGCCATTCGACCCTTCGAGCCAGCACCGCCATTTAACGTGATCATAGCTGATCATCCTCAATCAGTACCCCATTCCTGCCTTCTCCCCATATGCCCCAACTCCGCTATTTTTAAGAGCCCTATCTAGCTCTCTTGAAAGCACCCAGAGAACCTGCTTCCACCCGAGGCAGAGAATTACAGACTTTTGTATCCAGTTGAATTATGTTGATGTAAACTTTGCTCTGGTGGCCGGATTTCTTGGGCAGCAGTACAGCCTGGATGTTGGGCAAAACCCCACCCTGGGCGATGGTGACCCCACCCAACAGCTTGTTGAGCTCCTCATCGTTGCGGATGGCGAGCTGTAGGTGGTGGGGGGTGATCCTGGTCTTCTTGTTATCACGGGCCGCGTTTCTCGCTAGTTCCAAAATCTCCGCTGTCAGGTACTCGTGCACCGCCGTTAAATAAACCGGAGCGCCAGTACCAATGCGCTCAGCATAGTGACCTTTCCGTAACAGTCAATAGATTCGACCAAGAGGGAATTTCAAACTAGCTCAGGAGGAACGGCTCTTAGATTTGACGCGAACTTTCCCGCCAGTTTTCAATCTTCTTCTTGATATTTTCGCTCTCCGCAGAAATGGAATGAACGCAAATCTGCGGTTACAGCTCCTTTTTATCTTAAGTAAACAAAAACCCTGGAGAAGCTCAGCGGGTGAGGCAGCATCAAAGATAATATCCTTGGGCAGCATCTATGGAGCGAAGGAAACAGACAACCCTTCGAATCAAGACCCTTTTTATATCTGCGTCATAGATAGAAGTTGGAGCCGTTTTTAATTGGTCAATCGTTTCCTTGTTGTTTCTGATTGGCCTTTCAAAGCAGAATAAAGAGAAACGACTTCTAAATTTCAACCAATGGTAATCGTGATCTCATCTATCTCTAATTAGCATATGGTATCAATCCGAGAAGTTGACACTTTCTCTTTATTCGACGTCATCTGTCCCGCTGAGTATTTCCAGCGGTATCTGATTTTACTTCAGATTTCATTTTGCACATCCAATTAAATTACGTTGTTTAATGGACCATCAAGGGACTGTAACTGCATAATTGATTTAAATATGTTTTCTCTGGATTAGGTACAATGATGGGTACACAAAGCTGGAGAAACTCAGCGGGTGCACCAGCATCTAAGGAGTGAAGGAGATAGGCAACGTTTCGGGCCGAGACCCTTCTTCAGGCCTGCGGTCGCAGTACCTTCTTCGGTACAATGATAATGCATTGTAGTAGCATGTCAAACTACGTCTGTGTGGAGAACGGCAATTTTCTCATGCAGTGTTGAATCTCTGGAACTTTCTCCCCCTAGCGGGTTGTGGAAGAGAGGGTATTTGAAGAAGCGGGAGATTTGTGTTCCAAATTAAAGAAGTAAATCAAGGAATAAATAGCAATGGAGTACTGGCGTAGAAGAGGCGATGAGTGCATCGGTGCAGGGTAGATCATCCATGACAATATTAAATGGTGTGGTAGACTTGAGGGATCGAGTGGTGGGAAAATTTGGGTCCTATATCTGAGGAAGGATGTGCTGGCTCTGGAGAGGGTCCAGAGCAAAGATTATAGATTCTACTTCTAAAGATTCTAGTATCTTTGGTCCAGAGGAGGTTTACAAGAATGATTTCAGGAATGAGTGGGTTAACATAGGATGAGCGTTTGACAGCACTGGGTCTGTACTTGCTGGAGTTTCGAAGGTTGAGGGGGAACCTCGTTGAATAATAACCTTACAGAATAATGAAAGGCATTGAGCGGATGTGGAAAGGATGTTTCCACTGGTAGGACAGTCCAGGACCAGAGGTCACAGCCTCAGAATTACAGGGCAATCTTTTAGAAAGATGGTGAGGAGGAACTTCTTTAGTCAGAAGGTAGTTAACCTGTGTAACTCATTGCCACTGAGAGTGGTCAAGTCAGTGGATCAAAGCAGAGATCGACAAATTCTTGATTAGAATAGGTGTCAACGGTTACGGGGAGAAGGCAAGAAAATAGGATTCAGAGGCAGAGGTCAGCCATGATTGAATGGCGAGTAGACTTAATGGGCCGAATAGCCTAATTCTACTCGATTTTGTTCTGTCCTCTCATACATTTTCAGCAGGTCATAGAATCACAGCGTTCAACAGCATGGAAACCAGTCCTTCAGCTCAGCTTGCTTATGCCGTGCAAGAGGCCCCATCTACACTCATCCCATCTACCTGCTTTGGCCGATATGCCATTAAAACATTCCTCTCCATGTACCTGTCCAAATGTCTTTAAAATGCTGTTATAGTCACAACCACAACTACCTGCCTGGCAGCAATGGAAGGCTGTGTAGTTCAGAACTCCTCCAATTATGAAAGTCCCATTTGGCCATGTTTGGCCTATATCCATCTAAAGTGTACCTATACATGCGAAATTGGACAAGTGACAGGTGTCAGTAGGTAGACACTTTGGGTCCAGTGACCATAGTTTTTTTTGTGTTAAAATAGTTATGGAAAAGGGCAGGACTGCTCCATGAGCTGAAGTTACAAAGTGCGGCAAAGTGACTGTTGATGGTATTAAACAGAAGCGTGGAAATATTGGTTGGAGTTTGTTCTTTGAGGGAAAAGTGACGTCTGGTTGGTGAGACAGTGATCGTTCAAGATATGCATCTTTCTGTTGGAGTATGAGGCAAGGCCAGTAGGAGGATGCAATCCTGGGGACCAAAACTATGGAGTCTCTGGTCAGAAAAGAAGGAAGGAGGAATGGTCAGGTACCGGCAGCTGGGACCAAATCAGCCCCCGGAGGACTGTAGGTGACGTACAGGAGGGCTTAATAGGGGTGTGAGATATCTTTGGCAGAGAAGATTAAGAAGAATACAAAATAAATCTTCAAAATCTTAACAAAAAAAAAGACTAACTAGGGAGAATAGTATAAGGGGAACATCTACTAGTGGAGCCACAATTTTTATCAGGGAGGAAATGTGAAGATGACGGAACAGGGAAAAATAATGAGGAATCTTACAGATAGTCTGCATTACTGCATTGGATCTAATGGACCTCTTTAAAAAGTATGACAAAACAAAGAATTGGGTTGGGAACGGGGGAATTGGGAACAGAGGATAGACCTCATCGTACCCAGTTGCCAAACATTTTGCCTCCACTTCCCATTCTCATACTGACCTTTCTGTATTGGGCCTCCTCCACAGTCAGAGTGTGGCCAGATGCAAATTGGATGCACAGCACCTCATATTTCGCTGGGGCGGCTTACAACCCAGCGGTAGGAATATTGATTTCTCTAATTTTAAATAACCCTTGCATTCCCTCTCTCTCCATCCCTCCTCCGCCCCAGTTATCCGACTAGTTTCATTGTCGTCCTGATTATTTTCATTGTTTGTATCCCCTCGTTATCGCCTTTTCTACATTGTGGGCTCCACTTTTCCGTGATTGCCTTGTCGGAAGGAACAAAGGTGGTGAACCAACTCCATGTAAAGATCCTGAGAGTGCGGACAAAAGAAACGGAAAATCCCACCCACATTTTCATCAAATAATCTTACTAATATTTCGACAAATAATTTAAACACAGATGTTGTTCTCAAGATTTCTGCTTCAGATTTCATAACCTTTTTTTTCACATTTAAGCATCCGCTGTCCGGGATACCACCGGTGTAGCTGTAGAATTCCTGACCCTGGAACACCACGGAAAGTACTCAAATTCTTTCTCTGTATGCGTGTCTTTGTCATCACATTTAATGACAATTTCAAGCCGATAATTGGGGGAGAAACATTTCCGTGCTTGCTGCTCTGGCCGTTTAATTTCTGTGTTAAAAGTTGCATCCCCCTCCTCTCCACCCATTTTGTAACTGCCCTGATTCCCACTACAATTCGAGATGGAAATGAATTCACAGTCCTTTTACAAAACAACTATGCAGTAAAAACAAGGAACTCCACTCATTGGGTCAGGCAGCATCTCAGGAGAAGATGGACAGGTGACGTTTCGGCTCGGTAACATTCTGCAAACGACACAGTATCTCCCCCACTGCAGCTTATGAAGAGCAGCCTGTCCATAATCCGCAGCCGTTTACATGTTGACACTTTACATGTTGACATGCAAAAATGTGCAGCTTCATAAGTATATCTACCTCAGAACTTTGTAAAATTGTGGCTCTGAGCAAATCCACTACCTGTCATTTCGACACGGTTCTTACAAAGTTTTTAAAGAATGTTTTTAACAGTTTATCCACTTTTGTTCTTACAAATGTAAACATCTCCCTTGAGACTGGAATTTTCCCAGATACTTGTAAAACTGCTGCCGTAAAGCCTCTGTTAAATAAACCAAATTTAGATAGTGGGCTACTGAGTAATTACAGACCCATTTCAAATCTACCCTTTTATCAGCAAGGTACTGAGAAAATGGTATTAATAATAATAATATATTTTATTGTTATTACACATAAGTGCAACGAGATTTGGTTGCACTTATTTCCGAGTAACATCTCTCGGAATTTGTATTAAACCAAATACAACACTTTCTGAATCAAAATTACATATTAGAGTAATTTCAATCAGGTTTCAGAGCAAATCACAGCACTGAGACTGCCCTGATAAAAATAGTCAGTGGCACTGACGAGGACAAAGTCTCAGTGCTGATCCTCTTAGACCTCACAGTAGCTTTTGACACCAGAGATCACAGTGTTCTTATAGATCGCCTAGAAAACTGGGTAGGCCTGGCAGATCAGGTACAAAGTTGGTTCCAATCATATATAAGTGGAAGGAAGTACTTTGTTAGCCTTGGGGACTATGTGTCACAGCTGCATGATATATTCTTTGGTGCAGCACAAGGTAACTGACTTGGCCCATTACTCTTTGCCTTTTATATGCTGCCGCTAGGAGGAGTTATCAGACAGGTTTTAAGTTATGCCGATGGCTCTCAGTAACACCTTTCTGTCGAACCCATTGATGCAAATGCCTTAAGTTCTTTGACCTCCTGCCTATAAAAAATGGGTGAATGCGAACTTACTTAAACTCAATGATGACAAGACAGAAATTTTATTACTTGGATCAAAACCCAAGAGAGAGATGTTACTCGGTAAACTGGGGAATTTGACTGCCTATGTCAAACAAGAAGTCACAAGCTTGGGGGTAAAAATTAACAATTATCTTAATTTTAAATCTCACATAATAACGTAACAAAGTGTGCTTTCTATCACTTCAGAAATACAATACAATACAATACAATTTATTTGTTGTCATTTGCACCTCATTGAAGTTCGAACAAAATTTGATTTCTGCAGTCATAGAACAAGAAAAGAACCAAGATACAACACAATTTACACAAACATCCATCACAGTGAATCTCCTCCTCACTGTGATGGAAGGCAAAGTCTTATCTCTCCCCTGCACTCCCCATTCTCCTCCCGATGTCAATGTCAAAGCCCCCGGCGGGCGATGGTAAATACTTTGGGTTGCATTTAATTACAGTGGCTTACAAAAGTATTCATACCCTTTGAACTTTTCCACATTTTGTCACGTTACAACCACAAACGTAAATGTATTTTATTGGGATTTTATGTGATAGACCAACACAAAATGGCGCATAATTGTGAAGTGGAAGGAAAATGATACATGGTTTCCAAATTTTATTACAAACAAAAAACTGAAAAGTGTGGTTTGCAAAAGTATTCAGCCCCTCTGAGTCAATACTTTGTAGAACGACCTTTCGTTGCAATTACAGCTGCAAGTCTTTTGGGGTATGTCTCTACCAGCTTTGCACATCTAGAGACTGAAATTTTTGTCCATTCTTCTTTGCAAAATAGCTCAAGCTCAGTCAGATTGGATGGAGAGCGTATGTGAACAACAATTTTCAAGTCTTGCCACAGATTCTCAATTGGATTTAGGTCTGGACGTTGACTGGGCCATTCTAACACATGAATATGCTTTGCTCTAAACCATTCCATTGTAGCTCTGGCTGTATGTTTAGGGTCGTTTTCCTGCTGGAAGGTGAACCTCCGCCCCAGTCTCAAGTCCTTTGCAGACTCTAACAGGTTTTCTTCCAAGATTGCCCTGTATTTGGCTCCATCCATCTTCCCATCAACTCTGACCAGCTTCCCTGTCCCTGCTGAAGAAGAGCATCCCCACACCATGATGCTGCCACCACCATGTTTCGCAGTGGGGATGGTGTGTTCAGGGTGATGTGCAGTGTTAGTTTTCCGCCACACATAGCGTTTTGCATTTAGGCCAAAAACCTCAATTTTGGTCTCATCTGCCTTGAGCACCTTCCTCCACATGTTTGCTGTGTCCCCCACATGGCTTGTGGCAAACTGCAAATGGGACATCTTATGGCTTTATTTCAACAATGGTTTTCTTCTTGCCACTCTTCCATGAAGGCCCGATTTGTGGAGTGCACGACTAATAGTTGTCCTGTGGACAGATTCTCCCACCTGAGCTGTGGATCTCTGCAGCTCCTCCAGAGTAGCATGGGTATCTTGGCCGCTTTTCTGATAAATGCTCTCCACAGCTGTATTTATACTGAGATTAGATTACACACAAGTGGACTCTATTTACTAATCAGGTGACTTCTGAAGGCAATTGGTTGCACTGGATTTTATTTAGGGGTATCAGAGTAAAGGGGGCTGAATACTTTTGAACGCCACACTTTTCAGTTTTTTATTTGTAAAGAAATTTGAAAACCATGTATCATTTTCCTTCCACTTCGCAATTATGCCCCACTTTGTGTTGGTCTATCACATAAAATCCCAATAAAATACATTTATGTTCGTGGTTGTAACGTGACAAAATGTGGAAAGGTTCAAGGGGTATGAAAACTTTTGTAAGTCACTGTATATGAAAAGTGCCATACAAATAAAGTTATTATTATCATTATCCATCGCTACTAATGGATGCCCAGAAACTGTTTATTGTTTCATTCTGTTCCTCTTCCATGAATGACATTCCCATAAACTGTCGGTATGTTAACTTGTATGAAAATATATATCTATATATTAACTGCTTTGGCATTTTATTTTAATATTTAGTTTAATTTAGAAATACAGTGTGGAAATAGGCCCGTTGAGCTGCATTGACCAGCAACCCATGTACTCTAGCACTATCCCACACACGAGGGACAATTTTCAATTCATAGAAGCTAATTAACTTACAAACGTGGAGTGTTGGAGGAAACCGGAGTACCCGGAGAAAATCCACGTGGTCACAGCTGAGAAGGTATAAACTCAATACAGACAGTATCTGTAATCAGGGTCTCTGGTGCTGTGTGCAACAACTCTACTGCTGTGCCACTGTGCCGCCTGGCAAAATGTGTGACATGTGTAGGCGCGTTAAAGAGGGTGCAGAGCAATCAGTATAGTTTGTGCTGAGCAAGAGGCATAGATCACAGCAGAAGAAAGCTGCGAATTATACCAAGACTAAGGAGGGACTTAAATCAAAGCTGCGGAGGGGGCAGTATGTCGGCAGAGAAGAAAACAAAAAACAAAGTGATTGTAGAATAAAAATACAGTACAATACCATTGTGGAAAATTAATGCATGCGGGAACTGGAACAGCAGCTGGTTGGCCTCAGGCCCACCTGGGCAAACGGGAGCTTCCAGCACCTACAGTGAGGTAGTTACACTGAGATTATAGGAAGAAAGAAGGTGGGTGACGATGAGGAAGGAATTTAATGTGGAGTGCAGGAGACCCCAGTGGAACACCAGGATAGTTATCTCTGGTTTCCTTCCAGTACCTCGTGCTAGTGAGGGTAAGAATAGAAAGATATGGGAGATTAATGTGTGGCAGAGGAGTTGGTGCAGGGGGTCGGGATTTAGGTTTCTGGATCACTGATCCCTTCTGGAGCAGGGGTGACCTTTACAAAATGGACGGGTTGCACCTTAACTGGAGGGGTACCAACATCCTGGCAGACAGGTTTGCTAATGCTACATGAGTGGGTTTAAACTAGATTGGGAGGGGGAGTGGGATCACATACAGGACAGAGGTAGGTGAGAGGTTAGAAGTTGGTATGGAGGGTGGTGAGAGAAACGGAGGACAGAATATGCACGAGAAAGGCGGAGAGTGTGGAAGGATGGTTTAAACTACGTATTTTAATTCAAGGGGGCGTGAAGGCTAAGGCAGATGAGTTTAGGGCATAGACAGGTACGTGAGATTGGGACATTGTAGCCATTACTAAAACCTGGTTAAGAGAGGGGAAGGATTGGCAGCTCAATGTTCTGGGATACAGGTGCTTGAATTGAATTTATGTCCATAGTCATAACAATAAAAAGCGAACAAAACATAAAATTACATAAATTTAACATAAACATCCATCACAGTGACTCTCCTCCAGGCACCACCTCACTGTGATGGAAGGTAAAAAAAGTCTTACAGTACTTCTTCCTTGCTTCTTCTCCTGCGGTCACGCAGTCAAACTGCTGCATCGAGGCGATTGAGGCTGCCGGTATTGAAGCCCCGCTGCCGGGCGATGGAAGGTCCTGCGAACGGGCCGATTCAAGCCTTGCCATTCGGGGCGGACGAAGCTGCTGTGGCTGGAGTATAGAATAGAATAGAATGCTATTTATTGTCATTCAAAAAAGTTTGAACGGAATTGCATTTTCTACAGTTTTTGATTTACATTACAAAAAAACCTAAGACCCACACTTAACACAGTTTACACAAACATCCATCACAGTGAGTCTCCAACACCTCACTGTGATGGAAGACAAAGTCTTATCTCTTCCCCCTGTTCTTCACCCGCGATCCAGCAGTCCAACTGCAGCATCTAGGCGAACTGGGGCTCCGATGTTAAAGCCCCCGGTGGACGATGGTAAGTTCCGTGGCCATTAAGCCACACCGGGCGATGTTTGGCCCCCGGCTCCGTGTCCTGTAAACCCCGTGATTCCAGCGAGAGGAGTTGCCGTTGCGGGAGCTCTGAAAAGCCGTCTCCCACCAGGAACCTGGAGCTCCCAATGTTCCTGTCCACCGGGCCTGCAGCCGGAGCTTCCGAAGCTCCAAAGTCGGGTCACAGCCGAGCGCCACCACAGCTCTCCCCGCTCCAAAGATGGCCAGCTCCACGATGTCAGGTCCGCAGGCTCCACGACTGGAGCCCTCAGGTTGGTCCCGGTCGGAGGCCGCCGCCGGCTCCACGATGTTAGGCCCAACGACACCGGAGACCCGACAGGGAAAAAGTAGGGTCCCCGTACAGGGAAGAGACTAACGGTTTCCCCCTACATCTCCCCTCCACCCCCCACATATACACAGCTAAAAAATATAAAGAACTAAGCTCAAGACCTACATTTAACAAGACAAAACATTTTTTTAAAGACGGATGACTGTAGACGAGCCGCTGCCGTTAGGCGCCGCCACATCCACCGGGAGCTCCTGAAACCGGGAAAAGTCGATCGCCAACCGGGAACCTGTGAGCACCCGATGTTACAGACCACAGGGCCTGCGTCCGAAGACTCCGAAAGTCTGCAGCTCTGCATGTCCACAGGCTCTGAGACCGGAACCCTCAAGATCGATCGCAGCTGAAGGCCGCCCAGCTCCACATTCTCAGGCTGCAGCGCGAACTGAGATACGACACGTAAAAAAGTCGCATCTCCGTTGAAGAAAGATTTTAAAACGTTTCCAACGCTTCCCACATAATACACAACTAAAAGTAGACCATCACATATAGCTAACATTAACGATAAGACAAAGAGAGAAACGAGACAGACAGACTGCAGGCGAGTCACAGATGTAGCGCCACCACTGGAGAGAGGGGTGGGGGTTGCATTATTGGTGAAGGAGAATGTCATGGCAGTGCTCAGAGATGACATTGCAGACGGTTCATCTAGTTAGCCTATGTGTGTGGAGCTGAGAAACTTGAGAGTGATAATCACCTTATTGGTTTTCACACCCAGAAATAGGCAACGGAAATTAGAAGAACAAATAAGCCAGGAGATTGCAGACAGCTGCAGGTAAAATACAGTTGTAGTCAGGGATTTTAGCTTTCCCAATATTTACTCGGAAAATCATAGCATGAAATGTTGAGAAGGGTTGCAGTTTCTCAAGAGGGCAACACATCAGCGGGCAACAGTTGATCTAGTCTTGGGAAATTGGGACAGGCAAGTGAATGAAGTGTTTGTGGAGGAGCCTTTTGGGACTAGTTACCACTGTTCTATTAGCTTTAAGATAGAGGGACAGAGAGGGCCCATGTGCTAAAATTCTAAGTGTAGGAAGGAACAGAAAATGCTAGTTTAATCCACAGATAGACCAAAAACGCTGGAGTAATTCCCCGGGACAGGCAAAATCTCTGGAGAGATGAAGGGGTGAGATTTTGGGGTAAGGCTAACTTCGAGGATATGAGAGAAAGTCTTGCTCAAGTTGATAGGATCAGGTTATTTGAGGGGAGAGAAACATCAGCTAAGTGGGATATTTTAAAAAGTGTGCTGACATAAGCTCACGTTGTGCACGTCCCTGTTAGAGTGAAGAACAAGGCAGGCAAACGTAAGGAAGTTTGGATGGAGAGGGAAATTGAGGCATTGGTCAAGAATAAGAAAAACACATGGGACAGGTATAGGCAGCTGGGATCGAGTGTTTCCCTGGAGGAATAAAGAACCAAAGTAAAAAGGGGAATCAGAAGGGAAAAAAAAAGCCACTTCTGGCAGATAGCATTATGGGCAATCCCATGAGATTTTAGGGGGAAAAGGATAACTAGGGAGAGAGTAGGACCCTTCGGGAATCAAAGCGGTCAACTCAGCGTGGAGCCACAAGGGTGGGCATTGTCCTCAATGAGTATTTATCTGTATTTACCGAGTAAAAAGAAAGGAGGACGGCAGTCAATAGAAGTATCTTGAGAGCAGTCAGTCTTATGACCGAAGAGGTGTTGAAGGTATTATAATCTGTGAAAGTCGACAGATCTCCAGGGCCTGATCAGATATATCCTAGAAAATTGTGGGAAACCAGAGAGGAAATAGCGGGAGCCGTACTTGAAATTTATGAGTCGTCTTGTGGGCAGATGCAATATAGATAAATGTGAGGTTATCCACTTTGGCGGCAAAAACAAGGGGGCAGATTATTATCTCAATGGGGTTAGGTTAGGTAAGGGAGAGGTGCAGCGAGACCTGGATGTCCTTGTACACCAGTCACTGAAAGTTGGTGTGTAGGTACAGCAGGCAGTGAAGAAAGCTAATGGAATGTTGGCCTTCATAACAAGAGGATTTCAGTATAGGAGTAGAGATTTTCTTCTGCAGTTGTATAGGGCTCTGGTAAGACCACATCTAGAGTATTGTGCACAGTTTTGGTCTCCTAATTTGAGGAAGGACATCCTTGTGATTGAGGCAGTGCAGCGTAGGTTCACAAGATTGATCCCTGGGATGGCAGGACTGTCATATGAGGAAAGATTGAAAAGACTAGGCTTGTAATCACGAGTTTAGAAGGAATAGGGGGAATTCTTATAGAAACATATACCATTATATAGGGACTGGACAACCTATATGCAGGAAAAATGTTCCCAATGTTGCCCGAGTCCGGAACCAGGGGCCACAGTCTTAGAATAAAAGATTTACGACTGAGGTGACAAAAAACATTTTCACCCAGAGAGTTGTGAATTTGTGGAATTCCCTGCCACAGAGGGCAGTGGAGGCCAAATCACTGGATGGATTTAAGAGAGAGTTAGATAGAGCTCCAGGGACTAGTGGAATCAAGGGATATGGGCAGAAGGCAGGCACGGGTTATTGATTGGGCACGATCAGCCATGATCACAATGAATGGTGGTGGTGGCTCGACGGGCCGAATGGCCTTCTCCTGCGCCTATTTTCTACGTCTATGTCTTTGTCTATGTCTTTAAATACAAGAGACGTGCCGGAAGAATGGAGGCTGACAAAAGTTGTGCCTCTATTCAAGAAGCACTGCAAGGAAAATGCTGGGAACGAGAGGCCAGTGAGTTTAACATCTGTTGTTGCAAAGTTACTACAGAGTATTCTGAGGGATAGGATACACAAGCATTAAGACCAACAAGTGATATTTATGGAGAGTTGGCATGGTTTTGTACGTGAGAGGTTGTGTCTCACAAATCTGATTGATTTTTTTGTAGATTTGACCAAAAAGGTCGATGAAGGCAGAGATATAGATGTTGTATATATGGACTTCAGCAAAGTATTCAACATTCAATGGTAGGCTGATCTGGACGGTTAGATGACTTGGGATCCAAGGAGAGATAGCTGAATGGATAGAAAAGTGGCTTCATGGGGGGAAGCAGAGGGTGATGGTGGAAGGTTGCTTCTTGTACGGAGCCCTGTGATTAGTAGTGTGTATAGTGGTCACTGTTTGTCATCTATGTCAATCATTTGGATGAGAACATACATGGCAACATTGGCAAGTTTGCGAATGATACAAAAGCGGGTAGTTTTGCAGATAGTTTCAAATGTTTCAAATGTCTTTTATTGTCACGTGTACCAATTAAGGTACAGTGCTATTCGTACCACATTACAGCTATACTAAAAAAAAGGAACAAGAGACATACAAGTGAACATAAACATCCACCACAGCAGATTCCCTACATTCCTCACTGAGATGGAAGGCAATAAAATCTAATCTTCCCTCATTTTTCTCCCACATTCGGGGAAGACAAACCATCTGCAATCAAACCTCCCACAGCCGTCAGCCGAAGCCATCGCGTCGAGCACTGTTAATATTGGCCAAATTAGAGGTATTATAAAATGGAGGATCTTTGCATTTGCAAGGACTGCTTGGCCTCTGTCTGTGAAAAGTTGCAAACTGTGAGCTGGTGCCAGATAGTCTGAACCCTAGATTGATATGCAGGATAAGGTAAGATCCAGATGTCCTTTCGTTTGTTAAAATTCATGTGGCTGAAGTGTGAAGCCTTGTTTAAATTGTTTATACAACAAGGGAAATTTTGCATTAAATAGTTAACTGACTCCAGAAACTTCTGTAGAAACGTTTTAATGAGGTACTTTGTAACTGGGTTAGGGGACTGTTAATAACTCTGTAATGTAATTGATATCTGTGATTGATTTGAAGGGGCTGCCACCCCCATCTAGTTTCGCTCCACAGGGTTCGATGACCTATAAAAAGTGATCCCCACGAGGATCGGGGTTGACCTTCTGGAGGGGCGTTTTGGGCTGCGTAACCTTTTCCAGGTGTCTGCTTGCACGAGGCTGAAGGGCTTGAATGAGCAGAGGTAAGGATCGGACCCGCAGTGGTTTGGTATTGTACAGGGAGTTCGTTATTGTTTGAAAGAATAAAGTTTAGTGATCCAGTGCTTGACTCAGTATTTTACTGAAGTAGACTAAGGGGGGTAAGCTCTAGCAGTATAATTACATTGGGGGCTCGTCTGGGAACTCAACGGACCCCCAGACATAAGTTTGCGATCGGGGTGTTGAGCCGTTCCAGTTTGTGAGGGGAGAAATCGGCGTCAGGGTGCGGTTTTTGCATCGTTTTTCCCACTTCGCTGGTCCAAGCGGATCGATCGTTTGCGCGCTTGTGTTGGAATTCCCAAACAGTAGTCTCACAAGCACTGAGGGCGTCCTTGCCTTTGGGGCAAAAGGCCCTTCATAGTTAGTCAATAGCTGTTGCAATATCCAAAAGTCAGGTACCATTGAGTTGGCCTGACACCAAAAGAGTAGCTGAGAAGTTTGGGGTCCTGTCCGGACTGGGATATCTGATTGACTGGGGTATCTGAATATACAGGAGTGGGTCAGTTTCAGTACTAAGAGGTGAAGTACTGCGTCATTGCTGAGGGTGCAAATTATAAAGGCACTTTAAAAATCGGCATTGAATTCCAGCATGAAGCGGACATGTGCTCACACCCGGTACCGAGCAGGTAGAAAGGAAGAAGTCCGTGGCTGAGCCTATGAGGGTTTGAGTCTTCGCCTGAGTGAGTAGTATCTGGAACTCTGAAAGAGGGACTGGTCTTGTAAAGATACCGGGAACTGAGTGGTTAAAGTGTAATTGGCAGAAAATACTTTTAACCAATCCTGAGAATTTAATAATAACGTCTGTTTTTAAAATTTAAATTTGAATTTTTATACTAAAAAGCTGATTGCATACGAGAATAACGAGCTTTTTCGATCCACATTTCCCAAATTCAGGACTTCATAATGAAGTGCTGGCTAGTTCTTATTCCAGGTGTTGTAAAGTGTATATATTTTTTCCAGGTTAACCTGTGTATAAAAACATTTTTGAAGCTGTAATTTAAAGTGTATTTAAGATTTGCCGTTGTCTCATTGTATTTACTGTGTATTGCCTTTGATTTAAGTTTTGAGTTTTAGATACACTGTTGTAATAGTGGTTCGAATCGACTGTATAGGAACATAGTTTGATTAAGACTGTTATTATAATTGGAGTCTGACTTGTGGCTGTTCAGCCAGAGGTTCCGTTGGTTGAAAACAACACGATGAGGGATTAAAATATACCGTGATTTGTTTTTGTAACCGTACAGTTAATTATGCGTTATTTGACAAATGTATTTTATATGGGAGTGTGGTTTTGCATAATAGCAATAAGTGGTATAATTTCTTGTCTATGTACGATTTTGCTCGTATTTTTGGAGTTAATTTGCATGTGTTTAGATTAAGTTTGCTTTGGGTGAAGGAAACTGGCTGCGGAAGCATGTTTGATTGTTCACTGGAGCATCTTAACTTTTTGTTGACTGAGGATTGTTAAAATTGTTTGATGTTGAAATTGTGTGGATTTGTGAGAGACTGTAGAGGAAGCAGGTACCCGATTGAAAGGATCGATTGTGCGATTGTGCTGTGAGAAATGCGAGACTGTTGACACGCTACGGAGCTTTTTGGCCATTGGTCAGGAGCGAGTTTCATAAGTTTAGAGATTGCAAGAAAAATGTGAATTGTCGAGGAGGTGTGAGTTGCTGAGAGTTTGCTTCCATTGTCTGCAAATAGGGGAAATCAAGTTGAGCGGGATATGACTGAAGATTCCGAAAGTCGACTGCAATTAACATGCAGTGAATTTCCACAAAGAGCTGAAAGATTGAGAAACTTTTCAGGGGCATTGAATAAGGAATTAGGCGACGAATTATAGCCCGAGAGGGGCATTGGAACATTGAAGGGAGTGAAGTATATTGACAAATTATTTGGCAATGCAGTGACTGTGAGGAAGCGAAGGTGTTAATAGGATTGTGGAGAAAATATTGTAAGGAATGGAAGGCGAGTAAAGAGGCTGTGAGAATGGCAAGTTGGAAGGAAGCAACTTTAAAGCGTGGAATAAAGCTAAAGGATACTGAGGTATACCGACCTCCAGGCACCTCGAGAGAGGGGTATGGATGTATTAGGGAGAAGGAAATCTTCCAAAGGGAAACGGGCACCAGTAGGTCTCAAATTTGAGGACCCGGTGGTTGGGGTTAGATCTGAGGGGGTCGCAGTCGAGATTTCGAGGATTGGGAAAGAGTTAAATTAGAAATTTATGGCCTTCATCTTATTCCTCTTGCATTCCCTGCATTTCAGACACACATTGTGAGCTTGAAACGCAATAGACAATCAGATTCTGCAGCACAGGTTTCTTTAAATCAAGCCAAGAGCCAAGAGAGTTTATTGTCATGTGTCCCAGATAGCACATGCAATTCTTGCTTGCTGCAGCACAGCGGAATATTGTAGGCATAAATACAGAACAGATCAGTGTGTCCATATACCATAGAATATATATATGTACACATAAATAAACAGATAAATTGCAATAGGCTGTTATAGTCCAGAGTTTCTTTGAAGTTGTGTTTAATAGTCTGATGGCTGTGGGGAAGTAGCTGTTCCTGAACCTGGATGTTGCATATTTCAGGCTCCTGTACCTTCTACCTGTTGGCAGCGGAGAGATGAGTGTGTGGCCAGGATGGTGTGGGTCCTTGATGATGTTGCCGGCCTTTTTGAGGCAGCGACTGCAGCAGATCCCCTCGATGGTAGGGAGGACAGAGCTGGTGATGGCCTGGGCAACGTTTACAACTTCCTGCAGCCTTTTCCGCTCCTGGACGCTCAAGTTGCCGAACCAAGCCATGATGCAACCGGTCAGCGTGCTCTCTATTGTGCTTCTGTAAAAGTTCGAAATAGTCCTCCTTGGCATACCGACTCTCCGTAATCTTCTCAGGAAATAGAGGCGCTGATGTGCTTTCTTTATAATTGCATCAGTGTTCTGGGACCAGGATAGATCTTCGGAAATATGCACTCCCAGGAATTTGAAGTTCTTGACCCTTTCCACCATCGACATCGTGATATAAACGGGACTGTGGGTCCCCATCCTACCCCTTCCAAAGTCCACAATAGGTTCCTTGGTTAGGATGACACATATCCACCAATACGGACAGACTGTGGTCTATGAATGAGGAAGTCGAGGATCCAATTGCAGAGGGATGCGCAGAGACCCAGATCTGAGAGCTTGGTAACCAGCTTGGAGGGATGATTGTATTAAATGCCGAGCTGTAGTCAATGAATAACAGCCTGTCATATGACAATATAGATAACAGCCCATAGACGATAGGTGCAGGAGTAGGCCATTCAGCCCTTCGAGCTAGCACCGCCATTCAATGTGATCATGGCTGTTCATCCCCAATCAGTACTCTATTCCTGCCTTCTCCCCATATCCCCTGCCTCCACAATTTTCAAGAGCCCTATCTAGCTCTCTCTTGAAAGCATCCAGAGAACCTGCCTCCATCGCCCTCTGAGGCACAGAATTCCACGCTCACCACTCTCTTGGAGAAAAAGTGTTTCCTCGTCTCCGTTCTGAATGGCTTATTCCTTATTCTTATACTGTGGCCCCTAGTTCTGGACTCCCCCAATGTCAGGAACATGTTTCCTGCCTTTAGAGTGTCCAAACCCTTAACAACCTTATATGTTTCAATGAGATGCCCACTCATCCTTCTAAACTCCAGAGTGTACAAACCCAGCTGCTCCATTCTCTCAGCATATGAGAGTCGTGCCATCCCGAGAATGAACCTTGTAAACCTACGCTGCACTCCCTCAATAGTAAGAATGTCCTTCCTCTAATTAGGGGACCAAAACTGCACACAATACTCCAGGTGTGGCCTCACTGGTGCTCTGTACAACTGCAGAAGGACCTCTTTGCTCCTATATTCAATTCCTCTTGTTTTAAAGGCCAACATGCCATTCGCTTTCTTCACTGCCTGCTGTACCTGCATGATTACTTTCATAGAATGATGAACAAGGACCCCCAGATCATGTTGTACTTCCCCTTTCCCCAACTTGATGCCATTTAGATAGTAATCTGCCTTCCTGTTTTTGCTACCAAAGTGGATAACCTCACATTCATCTGCCATGCGTCTGCCCACTCCCCCAACCTGTCCAAGTCACCCTGCATTCTCATAGCATCCTCCTCACAGTTCATGCTACCACCCAGCTATATATCATCTGCAATTTTCCTAATGTTACTTTGAATCCCTTCATCCAAATCATTGATGTATATTGTAAATAGCTGCGGTCCCAGCACCGAGCGTTGAGGTACCCCACTAGTCACTGCCTGCCATTCTGAAAGGGACCCGTTAATCCCTACTCTTTGTTTCGTGTCTGCCAATAACTTCTCTATCCATGTCAGCACTCTACCACCAATACCATGTGCCCTAATTTTGCCCACTAATCTCCTATGTGGGACCTTATCAAATGCTTTCTGAAAGTCCAGGTACACTACATCCACTGGCTCTCCCTTGTCCATTTTCCTAGTTACATCTTCAAAAAATTCCAGAAGATTAGTCAAGCACGATTTCCCCTTCGTAAATCCATGCTGACTCGGACCGATCCTGTTACTGCTTTCCAAATGTTTGGCTATCTCATCTTTTATAATTGACTCCAGCATCTTCTCCACCACTGATTTCAGGCTAACTGGTCTATAATTACCTGTTTTCTCTCTCCCGCCTTTCTTAAAAAGTGGGATAACATTAGCTACCCTCCAATCCACAGGAACTGATCCTGAGTCTATGGAACATTGGAAAATTACCACCAATGCATCCACGATTTCTAGAGCCACTTCCTTAAGTACCCTGGGATGCAGACCATCTGCCCTTGGGGATTTATCAGCCTTCAGTCCCATCAGTCTACCCAACACCATTTCCTGCCTAATGTGGATTTCCTTCATTTCCTCCATTTCCTCCGTCACCCCAGATCCTCTGGCCACTACTATATCAGGAAGATTGTTTGTGTCCTCAGTGAAGACGGATCCAAAGTACCTGTTCAACCCATCTGCCATTTCCTTATTCCCCATAATAAATTCACCTTTTTCGGTCTTCAAGGGTCCAACTTTGGTCTTAACTAATTTTTTCCTCTTGTCACACCTAAAGAAGCTTTTACTATCCTGCTTTATATTCTTGGTACCTCATCTTTTCTTCCCATATTGTCTTTTTGGTTATCTTCTGTTGTTTTTTAAACATTACCCAATCCTCTTGCTTCCCGCTCATCTTTGCTACATTGTACTTCATCGCTTTAATTTTTATACTGTCCCTGACATCCCTTGTCAGCCACGGCCGCCCTTTACTCCCCTTGGAATCTTTCTTCTTCTTTGGAATGAGCTGATCCTGCACCTTCTGTATTATGCCCAGAAATAACTGCCATTGTTGTTCCACTGTCATCCCTGCTAGGGCATCTTTCCAGTCAACTTTGACCAGCTCCTCCCTCATGGCCCCATGGTCCCCTTTATTCAACTGCAATACTGACACCTCCTATCTTCCCTTCTCCCTCTCCAATTGTAGATTAATCCTGACCATGTTATGGTCACTGCCTCCTAATGGCTCATTAGCCTCGACGTCCTTTAACAAATCCGGTTCATTACATAACACTAAATCCAGAATTGCCTTCTCCCTGGTAGGCTCCAATACAAGCTGTTCTAAGAATCCATCATGAAGGCACTCTACAAAGTCACTTTCTTGGGGTCCAGTACCAACCTGATTTTCCCAGTCTACCTGCATGTTGAAATCTCCCATAACAAACACAGCATTACTTTTGCTACATTCCAATTTAAATCCTGATTCAACGTGCGCCCTATGTCCAGGCTACTGTTTGGGGGTCGGTAGATTAGTCCTATTAAGGTCTTTTTACCCTTACAATTCCTTAGTTCTATCCATACTGACTCCACATGTTTCAATGTCACCCCTTGCAAGGGACTGAATTTCATTCCTCACCAACAGGGCAACACCTCCCCCTTTGCCCACCTGTCTGTCTTTTCGATAGGAGGTATACCCTTGAATATTCTGTTCCCAGCACTGGCCCTGTTGCAGCCATGTCTCATTAATTCCCACATATTTGCCAGTTTCTAACTGAGCTTCAAGCTCGTCCACTTTATTCCTTATACTTTGCGCATTCATATAGAGGTTGAAAATGTCCTTAGAAGCTCCAGCCAGTTGGTCCGCACAGGTTTTTAAAACACAACCGGGTATAAGATCAGGTCCAGACACTTTCCGAGAGTACACCCCTCTGAAGGATCTTCTGACGTCGGCCTCTGTGACTGTGACCAAAATACCATCACAGCAAATGGGGGCTTGGGAAGGCACATCAGTGTTCTCTCTATCAAAGCGTACATAAATAGCATTGAGCACGTCAGGGAGTGATGCTTCGCTGACATTTGAGCTGCTGATTGCATTCAAGCCCCGCCACAGATGCCAAACATCCGTCTCATCCTCCAGCTTGGAGCTGAAGTCCCTTTTGGTCATTTTAATGGCCTTACCAAGGTCATATCTGGACTTCTTGTAGACCTCTGTATCTCCAGAACTGAGTACCCGGGATCTGGTCATCAGAAGAATGCAGATCTCATGGTTCATCCAAGGCTTCTGGCTAGGAAACACGCGGAAGACCCCGACCGCTCCATTAACGACAGATGGTCCGGTAGCTCACGGTACCAGAAGTAAAACAAAAAAGATAAATCCAGTAGTTAAGGACAAAGAAGATAGAGGAATAGTACAGCAACCAGAGTATTCTTGCGAGCCTAAGCCTAGCCAAATTAGATGAGTAGCGAGAGAAGAAAATGAGTCATTTAGAAGGTACCGTGAACACCCTAGTGAAGAGGAAGCTATATCTGAGAGTGAGACAATAATTGAAGATTCCGAGATAGATCCCGAGATGGCAGGAAGCACAAAAGCAAAACAAGTAACTCGTAGGCAGTTCTCCGTCAGGGAAATGCCTAATCTTTCCTTTGATCCAGCCAGTGCAGTGGGTGCAAATAATCCCTATACCATAAAGGTCTATACCCCATGGAAGCCCAATGAGATGGTGGCAATTCTGAGCCAGACACCCGATCATACAAAATCACCTGCTTCCTTAGTGGATCACTTAAGAACCACAATGCATGTATATCACGCAGACACCCGTGATTTATGGGCAGTGATCCAGCAGATAATGACTCCAACTGAACATACTAGATTCCTAACAACCCTAAGACACCCAACACATGAAGCACTGGGAAATGTAATAGCAGACAGTGCAAGGGAAGAGGCAGTTCCAACTGCCCTAGCGAATAATCTTCAGAAACCAATTGACCTAGCTAGAATCTTGGATGTAAGACCGAAAAAGGGAGAGGGAGCAGATAAATTCTTGGAACGATTTGCAGAATTGTACGTGGACCAATCGGGTGACCTAAATTATCGAAATGGAGTAAATTCTCCACAATACTGTAGCAATGTTACAAAATTTTGAAATTAAAAAAATGAAGTCTGCAATTTATCCCATCAGGTGAAGCATAAAAATAAGTTTAATTTGCCACCTAATTCACTTTCATATCTTCAGTATTCAAAAAGTTATGGCCATTCTCATACTCGGAAATTAGCATCTTGTTCCCTATTGCTTTTCCATTGACTTAACTCACAAGCTGTGATTGAGGACAATCAAAAGCCCATAACTTTCTTAAACATTAAGAGAACCGAATGAAATTTTCAATTATTATAGATTAAAGCATTCTGTAACAAATATGCGACAATCTTACTGACCAGTGGGGTGCCTCAGGGATCTGTGTTGGGTCCACTGTTGTTTGTCATGTACATCAATGATCTGGATGATGGGGTGGAAAATTGGATAAGTAAGTATGCAGATGATACTAAGATAGGTGGTGTTGTGGATAATGAAGTAGATTTTCAAAGTCTACAGAGAGATTTGGGCCATTTGGAAGAGTGGGCTGAAAGATGGCAGATGGAGTTTAATGCTGATAAGTATGAGGTGCTACATCTTGGCAGGACAAATCAAAATAGGACGAACATGGTAAATGGTAGGGAATTGAGGAATGCTGTGGAACAGAGGGATCTAGGAATAACTGTGCATAGTTCCCTGAAGGTGGAATCGCATGTAGATAGGGTGGTAAAGAAAGCTTTTGGTGTGCTGGCCTTTATAAATCAGAGCATTGAATATAGGAGTAGGGAAGTAATGTTAAAATTGTACAAGGCATTGGTGAGACCAATTCTGGAGTATGGTGTACAATTTTGGTCGCCTAATTATAGGAAGGATGTCAACAAAATAGAGAGAGTACAGAGGAGATTTACTAGAATGTTGCCTGGGTTCCAGCAACTTAGTTACAGAGAAAGGTTGAACAAGTTAGGCCTTTATTCTTTGGAGCGCAGAAGGTTTAGAGGGGACTTGATTGAGGTCTTTAAAATGATGAAAGGGATAGACAGAGTTGACGTGGATAAGCTTTTCCCATTGAGGGTAGGGAAGATTCAAACAAGAGGGCATGACATGAGAATTAAGGGTCAGAAGTTTAGGGGTAACATGAGGGGGAACTTCTTTACTCAGAGAGTGGTGGCTGTGTGGAATGAGCTTCCAGCAGAAGTGGTGGAGGCAGGATCGATTTTAACATTTAAAAGTAAAGTGGATAGGTATATGGATGGGAAGGGAATGGAGGGGTATGGTCTGAGTGCAGGTAGATGGAACTAGGGGAAAATAAATGGTCGGCACGGAGTGGAAGGGACGAGAGGGCCTGTTTCTGTGCTGTAATTGTTATATGGTTATATGGTTATATGCTCCTATATTTGATTCCTCTTGTTATAAAGGCCAACGTGCCATTTGCTTTCTTCACTGGCTGCTGTACTTGCATGCTTACTTTCATAGACTGATGAACAAGGACCCCCAGATCCCGTTTTACTTCCCCTTTTCGCAACTTTACGCCATTTTGATAGTAATCTAATTTTAGATAGCCTTCCTGTTTTTGCTACCAAAGTGGATAACCTCACATTTATCCGCATTAAACTTAATCTGCCATGCCCACTCCCCCAACCTGTCCAAGTCAACCTGCATTCTCATAGCATCTTCCTCACAGTTTACACTGCCACCCAGCTTTGTGTCATCTGCAAATTTCCTAATGTTACTTTGAATCCCTTCATCCAAATCATTGATGTATATTGTAAATAGCTGCGGTCCCAGCACCGAGCCTTGCGGTACCACACTAGTCACTGCCTGCCATTCTGAAAGGGACCCGTTAATCCCTACTCTCTGTTTCCTATCTGCCAACCACTTCTCTATCCATGTCAGCACTCTACCCCTAATACCATGTTCCTTAACTTTGCCCAATAATCTCCTATGTGGGACCTTATCAAATAACCATATAACCATATAACAATTACAGCACGGAAACAGGCCATCTCTGCCCTTCTAGTCCGTGCCAAACACTTACTCGTACCTAGTCCCATCTACCTGCACTCAGACCATAACCCTCCATTCCTTTCCCATCCATATACCTATCCTATTTATTTTTAAATGATAAAATCGAATCTGCCTCCACCACTTCCACTGGAAGCTCATTCCACACTGCTACCACTCTCTGAGTAAAGAAGTTCCCTCTCATGTTACCCCTAAACTTTAGTCCCATAATTCTCAAATCATGTCCTCTTGTTTGAATCTTCCCTAGTCTCAATGGAAAAAGCTTATCCACGTCTACTCTGTCTACCCCTCTCATATTTTTAAAGACCTCTATCAAGTCCCCCCTTAACCTTCTGCGCTCCAAAGAATAAAGACCTATCTTGTTCAACCTTTCTCTGTAACTTAGGTGCTTAAACTCAGGCAAATGCTTTCTGAAAGTCCAGGTACACTAAACCCACTGGCTCTCCCTTGTCCATTTTCCTAGTTACATCTTCAAAAGATTCCAGAAGATTAGTCAAGCATGATTTCCCCTTCGTAAATCCATGCTGTTACTGCTATCCAAATGTTCAGCTATCTCATCTTTTATAATTGACTCCACCATCTTCCCCACCATGCTAGCTGGTCTATAATTCCCTGTTTTACTTCGGAGTCACGTGAGTGACTACGTGAAGAAGCCCCGCCTGGCGCTTGATCGGCATTACGTGGACGCTGTCGGTAGGGAAAGAGCTGCAGAGCACAGCTCCACCAGCGGTAAGGAACGGGCCCGCAGGTAAGTAAATTATTTTTACTTCCAGGGCATTTCAAACTCCGTGAGGCTGGTGGATAAAGACCAGGAGGAGTTTAAAAATTAAAATGGAGAAAGCTCCTAAAAAGTCGCAGGTAAAACGTGCGTCCCGGGGAGGAGAAGAAAAACAGGCGGGACAGCAGATTATTACAGAGCTGGTTCCGATACCGGTGGCCATTGAAATACCCGTTAGTGAGCCTTTGGTTGCTCCACAAGCAGAAGTCACGGAGGAAAATCCGGTGCCTAAAAAATGTAAAAGGAAATCTGAAGGGCCCGTGGTTTCTGATGAATCTGATTCTGGAAGTCCTCCAGATAGAAAAGCCTTATGGCTCAGAATGGATCAAATGGAGAAAATGATCCAGACAAGTATCAACCAAGGGTCTAAAAACCCAGTATATTCCCAGGCAGCCCCTGAGGGGGTTCCATATCATGAATATGGTGCCAGTTTGAATTGGGAATTTGAAACTCCAGAGCCCGGGATTGGGCTGGAGGAAGTCTCCTTTAACAAGTCTCAGGAGTACCAGGGCTGCATGAGACTGATCCTGAAGGTGGTGATTTCGGTCATGATTACCCACCACAATACAAAAATATTGCTCCAGGTGTGCCTGATGTGGCACAAAGTTTTGCTATACCTGGAGGAGGCGGTGAGGCCATGGAAGAAAACCTGGCGGCCAACATTAATTATTTGGTCTCTCACCAGTTTCAAGAAGCTGTTATGGTTGAAACTGCAGATTTATATAAAACACCTGTTAATTGTACCTCACTGAAGGTACCTACGGTGAATCCGGCTATTTTGGGCGCCAATGTCATCAATGATGCGGGCGCAGGAAATACAATTTCAAAGAGTCCTCAAACTGATTTTGGCTGGGATCACTGCTTTTGGAAGGCAAGTGGAAGGTTGTGGAATGACCAAAGTTCAGAAGGATATGTTGGCATTGTTCTGCAACTCATTTTTTTTAGATTAATTGTATGAGGAAGATTGCCATTTGGCCCATTTTACATCCAAGATTTGCAGGTTTGTGCAGATCAAGCAATGTTTAAGCTCCTGATTATTTGTTTGGAGAAAATCTGTCTAAACAAATTAAAGAGATTGATGAAGAGGCAAAGACTATTGGCCTCATGAAACCCTTCGTTTTTGGCCAAAGAAGGGCCGAGGCAGGAGTATGGTAAGGAAGTATTACCAACCAGCACAGACGAATGATCACCCATATGTTGGGATAAGGAGACCACCATGTTGGAGAGGTACAAAAACTTTATCCTATTACAGAAGAATCTGTGGATGAACCTCAGATTGGTGGTAGACTACAAGTGTTTTATGATGAATGGGACTGACCGTGTTATATTAGATACTGTTTTAGGATCTACCATTGATTTCGTAGAAGGTATTGATCCACCGGGACAGAATAAGCCTAATCGTATTTTGGTATTTTTTGTATTTGAAAAAATTCAAATTGATAAAGAAGTTAAGAATTTGTGTAAAAAAGGAGTTATCGAGAAATCAGGTGAGGATCTACAACAATTTGTATCAAATATTTTCCCCAGACCAAAGAAAGATGGGGGTTGCAGAATCATTTTAGACCTCACACAATTGAATACATTTGTCCAGTATAAACATTTTAAAATGGATACCTTCAACACTGCAATGCAGCTGGTATCAACAGATTGTTACATGGCTACAATAGATTTGAAGGATGCATATTATTCAGTACCAATTCATCGTCACTTTCGCAGGTATCTGAAATTTAATTGGATGGGACAGCTGTGACAATACAAAGCATTACCTAATGGATTAAGCTCAGCTCCTAGGCTGTCCACTAAATTGTTGAAACCAGCACTTGCACTGCTAAGGGCACAAAAACACATTGTTATGGCTTATCTAGATGACATTTTAATTGTCAATACTAATCAGGAGTCAGCTGAAAAATCAGTCTCAACAACTACAAGCCTGTTTGAAAGGCTAGGGTTCCTGATTCATCCAACAAAATCTAAGTTACAGCCATCCCAAACTATTGAATATTTGGGGTTTGTGATTAATTCAGTTCCATGTTGATAACTTTACCAATAGAAAAGATTGTTGATATTACAAATGTATGTCGGTGCCTTATTGACAAACCTTATCCCACCATCCGAGAAGTTGCTATGGTTATTGGTAAGTTAGTAGCAGCTTTCCCTGCAGTAGAATTTGGTCCACTGCATTACCAAAATCTCCAAAGGGCAAAAACACAAGCGCTTATACAGCGAGCAGGCCATTTTGATAGGCCCATGCAATTGCCAAAGGAAGCTTTATCAGAATTGCATTGGTGGATTGAGAATGTTCTACAAGCTGTTAAAAACATATTAGTTCAGCAATCAGCAGTGATTTTGCAAACTGATGCAAATTCTCTCGGATGGGGTGCTACGGATAATGATACCAGCTGTGGGGGCAGATGGACTGTCCAGGAGGATTTATTTCTCCAAACATATGGTGTAAATTATTTGGAGTTACTGGGAGCATTTTATGGATTAAAAGCTTATTGTTCTACTAAGAAGGATTTGCATGTCCAATTACAAGTAGACAATCCCACAGCTGTGGCATATATCAATCACATGGGTGGAGTAAGATCATTATCATGTGATCATCTGGTTAACCAGATATGGCATTGATGTATTGGTAAGAATATTTGGCTTTCAGCTATTTATCTCCCAGGGAGAGACAATATTGTGGCAAATAAAAGATAAAGAAAATTTAAAGACAGTACAGAATGGATGTTAAATCCACAAATTTTCAAAAATATTGTCAGTCGGTATGGAGTACTGGACATTGATCTGTTTGCATCTAGATTAAATCACCAATTGCCCAAATACGTGTCTTGGGAACAAGATCCAGGAGCAGTAGCGGTGGATGCTTTCTCGCTACACTGGGGGAATACGTTCTTTTATGCCTTTCCCCCATTCTGTCTGATTGGGCAATGTCTCAAGAAAATAGCGCAAGACGCTGCCAAGGGCATTTTGGTGGTGCCAAATTGCCCTACACAGTCATGGTTCCCATTGATGCTTAAAATAATTATTGAACCATTAATTCCTAGTTGCACCGATTTGTTGATACAACCAGTAACAAAAGAAATTCATCCATTGCATGATCATTTGAATGTGTTAATCTGCAGGTTCTGACCAGACCATTGCAAGAGCTTGGACTGTCGGACAGGCCCATGGATGTTATAGCTGCAGCTTGGAGAAATAGCACCTAAAATCAATATATGTCGCATATAAAGAAATGGGAAGTCTTCTGTAGACAGTCAAAGATAACTTATCATACTGCGAACATATCAAATGTATTGGAGTTCCTTGCTGGGTTGCATTTTGATGAGCATTTAAGTTATAGTGCCACTAATAGTGCTCGTAGTGCTTTGTCGTCCTATTTAGGACAAATTTCTGATCATGACTCAATTGGGTCTCACCCATTAGTATCCCGGTTCATGAAAGGAATTTTTAATAAAAATCCTCCCAAGCCCAGATATACAGAAATTTGGGATGTTAGCATTGTTCTCACTTTGCTCAGGCAATGAACTCCAATTACTTCAATGTCTTTGCAGAGATTAACATTCAAGGTAGTAATGTTAATGGCATTAGTGTCAGCTCAAATAGTACAAACTTTGCAACTGTTACGGTTAGATTGCATGCATGTGGCTTCAGATAACATTGTGTTTTATGTTTATGATTTGATCAAACAAAGCAGACCAGGAAAAAGTGGAACCAAGGTAATGTTTAAAGCATCCCCTGTCGATGAAACATTGTGGGTAGTTAAGCATTTAATTCAATACATTGAAGTAACCAAAAATCTCCAATGTGCTGAGACAGCGTTACTGATAACGCACAAAAAACAACATACGAAAGTTTCAGTTCAAACCATTTCTAGACGGTTAAAACAGGTTTTGGATTTAGCAGGAATAGACACTGATGTGTTTAAATCTCACTCCACTAGGGCTTCAGCTACGTCCGCGGCGAAGGTACGAGACGTACCACTCAATCAAATTTTAGAGGCCGCAGGGTGGTGTAGAGAAGAAACTTTTCCAAAGTTCTACGATAAACCTGTTGTCACGGTGCCAGGATTTGGACACGCAGTGTTGGGTTCTCTTTAAATGATTGCTTTGTTTTATATTATCGATTTATATTATCGATTTATGTTATCATTTGATATCATTATCATTTTTCTTTTGTAAAATTTTCCCCTGGGATAGAGGGGTTATTGAAAATTGTTCTTTTTATGATTAAAAGACATTACATAAATTGAAACAATGTTTTAAAAATATTATTTACTCACTACTGTATTGACTAAACAGAGTGTCGTATGGAATGAATCTACGACATAAAAAACACAGAGCTTTAAAATCTTCACGTAGTCACTCACGTGACTCCGAAGTAAAATAATAAGATTAAACAAGAACTTACCTGTTCGAAGTTTGATCTTTATTTTATGAGGAGTTACGATGAGGGATTACGTGCCCTCCGCTCCCAACCCTCATAATATAAATGATCATCTGGTAGTTCTAGTCTATGTTGGGCCTTACTATCTTACTCCGGCTATTGGTTCTGTGTTTTTCATGCCATGGCTTTGAAGTATGCCGATCAAGCGCCAGGCGGGGCTTCTTCACGTAATCCCTCATCTTAACTCCTCATAAAATAAAGATCAAACATCGAACAGGTAAGTTCTCATTTAACCTTACTATTTTCTCTCTCCTGCCTGTCTTAAAAAGTGGGATAACATTAGCTACCCTCCAGTCCACAGCAACTGATCCTGAGTCTATAGAACATTGGAAAATTAGTCAAAGTCAAGTCAAGTCAAAAGAGTTTATTGTCGTGTGTCCTTAACAGGACAATTAAATTCTTTCTTTGCACAGAACAACAGAACATAGTAGGCATTGACTACAATTATATACGTAAATAAATACACACATGAATGAATAAATTGATAAAATGCAAATAACAGATGGAGGGGTATTAATGTTCAGAGTTTTGTCCGAGCCAAGTTTAATAGCCTGATGGCTGTGGGGAAGTAGCTATTCCTGAAATTGGTCGTTGCAGTCCTCAGGCTCCTGCACCTTCTACCCGAAGGTAGCAGGGAGATGAGTGTGTGGCCAGGGTGCTGTGGGTCCTTGATGATGCTGCCAGCCTTTTTGTGGCAGCGACTGTGATAGATCCCCTCGAAGGAAGGAAGGTCAAAGCCGATGATGGACTGGGCAGTGTTTACTACTTTTTGTAGTCTTTTCCTCTCCAGGGCGCTCAAGTTGCCGAACCAAGCCACGATGCAACCGGTCAGCAAGCTCTCTACTGTGCACCTGGAGAAGTTAGAGAGAGTCCTCCTTGACAGACCGACTCTCCATAATCTTCTCAGGAAGTAGAGGAGCTGATGAGCTTTCTTAATAATTGCATCTGTGTTCTCGGACCAGGAAAGATCTTCACAGATGTGCACGCCCAGGAATTTGAAGCTCTTGACCCTTTCAACCATCGACCCGTTGATATAAACGGGACTGTGAGTCCCCATCCTACTCCTTCCAAAGTCCACAATCAGTTCCTTGGTTTTGCTGGTGTTGAGGGCCAGGTTATTGTGCTGGCACCATATGGACAGTTGCTTGATCTCTCTTCTATACTCTGACTCATCTCCATCAGTGATACATCCCACAACAGTGGTGTCGTCAGCGAACTTAATGATGGAGTTCGCACTATGACCGGCTACGCAGTCATGAGTAAAGAGTGAGTACAACAGGGGGCTGAGCACGCAGCCTTGAGGTGCTCCCATGCTGATTGTTATCGAGTCTGACACATTGTGAATGAGGAAGTCAAGGATCCAATTGCAGAGGGATGCACAGAGACCCTGTTCTGCGGGTTTGATAACCAGCTTGGAGGGGATGATTGTGTTAAATGCCGAGCTGTAATCGATGAATAACAGCCTGACATATGAGTTTTTGTTGTCTAAGTGGTCCAGAGCCTAGTGGAGGGCCAGCAAGATCGCATCCACCGTTGATCTGTTGTGGCGGTAAGCGAACTGCAGTCCACCACAATTATTACCAATGCATCCACGATTTTTAGAGTCACTTCCATAAGTACCCTGGGATGCAGATTATCAGGCCCTGGGGAATTATCAGCCTTCAGTTCCATCAGTCTATCCAACACCATTTCCTGCCTATTGTGGATTTCCTTCAGTTCCTCCGTCACCCCAGATCCTCTGGCCACTACTATATCAGGTAGATTGTCTGTGTCCTCCTTAGTGAAGACAGATCCAAAGTATCTGTTCAACACATCTGCCATTTCCTTGTTCCCCATAATAAATTCACCTTTTTCGGTCTTCAAGGGTCCAACTTTGCACTTAACTATTTTTTTCCTCTTCACATACCTATATAAGCTTTTACTATCCTGCTTTATATACTTGGCTAGCTTACCTTCGTACCTCATCTTTACACATGGATCTGCAGACAGGAGCACGAATCCGATGTCTTTGGTGCTACAATTCATTTCTCCTCCGCATACCGAACGGGGAAATCGGTCTCATTTTGTAGAATGTCTGCATTGAACCCACAGATTCTCAATAGGGGGGTTGAACGTAAGCTCACCGGGTCATAGGGCTTGAAGCACGGACCCGCTCAATCCATCTGGAGGTAATTGCAGCTTCCGGTATATGTTGTTAAGACATGAAACACGTATTTTCTTACCTGTTAAAAACCGCCAAACTGGTGAATATTTGCGCTGTAAAAAATTGTGGAAGTTGGGGTAAGCGTGAGAGACATGTACCAACTACAGAATTCCAAAAGTGAAGCAAAATGAAGGTAAACTCTTCTGAAGCTAAATTAACCGTTAAAAAAATCTCCAGATTTACAAGTGGTGTGTGGAAAAGTAAGTCTTCTATCTTTATGCTATTGAGATGTATATTTTGGCAAATAATAAAATGTTCTGACAGCTTAAACACCCACTCCCTTTCAATAGGATATTGTCAATTTGCTGAGGTTGATTTTGTCCAATTAACAGCTAACAATGATGCCATTCCTTGGCTTGCATCTGAGTAAAATGTAATTCAAACCCACCTATGGTTTGCGATTTTTTTTTTAATGATAAATTTTGCTTCAGAGGCGTTTTCTTTTTGTATGTTAAAAACCCAGTTGAGAACCATGGACGATTTTAAGATTTTAAAATTTTACAGCCAGATTTATCACTTCTGAAACTTTTTAGATGCAAAAGGAATCAGGAAAAAACACAAATAATGCCTTAGTTGATGATATGCAGTGAGCAAACGGCCAATGTTCGCCAAGCACTCAGGCTTCAGCTCTCGCTTCTATCTACCGTAATTTCTCCTCACTTTTGGAATTCTGAAGGAGGATAAATGTCACTCACGCTTATCCCGATTTCCATAATTATTTACAGTGCAAAAATTGACCATTTCGGTGGGTTTTAACGAGCCCGCTCCGCTGGAAACAATGGTCAGTGCTTACCTGCAGTTCATCGCATGTACTCCAGTTGGCATAGCGTAGCCACAGTATAGGTCATGTGTCGTGACCCGACCACCGTGCAACCTCCCTATAAGGGGAAAGGGAGTGGGGAGATGGTGATCAGGGACGTGGCTGTGTGGCGTTAGGAGTAACGGATTGGCCAGCTCCACTGGAGTTGGGGGTGTAGTCCAGCGGATTGTCTCTCCCCTGTCCACCTTTCACTTATATTAACTGCGGTCCTGCTCAGAGCCAAAGATAATCTTTGCTCAGAGTTGCCACCAAAGAGCTCCTCTAGTATCTTTGGTTGCCACTTCTGTGTTGGTGTCCGTCACCTGGAAGTGAAGATGGCCGAGACCATTGCCATCAAGATGGATGTCCCCATCCCTGTTACCAGTGGCCCTGTTCCTTTTGCCCATCCCACTGTCACCAAGATGAAGGCAGGCTATCAGACGCAGAAGTGCCGCCGCGGCTGCCGTGACCGAGCAGACACTGGAAGCCAGGATCTTTGCTGGAAGCGGACTGCGGTGATTCAGGCTCCAAAGCTGGGTGATGTAAAGAAAACCCTCTCTGCGACCAGACCGAACCAATCGGGCAACACGATGTCTAACAGAGCTCCAGCAGACGATGGCACCGGTACTTCCTCGGCCACTATCCTCCCGAAGCTTGATCCGGAGCCGTGAGAGGGTGAGCAGTGATAAGCCAAAGATCGGAGGAAAAAGGGCAGGAAGAAAAAAGCGCCTGCGAAGAAAGTGAACCCATAGGAGAGCGGCGGCTGCAAAACCTGCCGCCCAAGAAAGATGCTAAGAAGCCGGTGGACAAGAGCCATCGCAAGCGCACCGCGGCCAAGAAACTGTTCAAGTGACCACCTGTCTCCAGAGCTGGGGGGCGGCAATGACTGGTGGCCAGAATGAGATAAACGGAACCCAACATAAACGGCTCTTTTCGGAGGCATCCATACATCTTCATCAGACGTTACTGACAATCGGGTCATTTCTCTCAGAAAAATCTAGTCACGCCCCACTTCATTTTCATTTTTCTCCCACCCACTGGTTGCAATCAGTCTGTAGAAGAGGGCCAACCTGAAACGTTTTAGCGGATGCAGAAACTAAGTTTTCTGAACAATCTTTATTATCCACTCGCTCCTTAGTCAACAGGTCTGTGCATACACGTCTGATCACCATGGTGGTCGGCAAAACAACAGTGGCGTGAAAGCGAAACTGCACGAAAACAGCAGCCCCTTCCGAGTCACATGACCACTGCTTCCGAACGCCGGATTCGATATCTGCGTGCACTAGCAGGCGCCGCTACATGGCACCCCCCCGGAATCCGCGGTACGGAAACGCACGGGTAACCAGATGGTACAACCGGAACTCGTGGTCCGAGGTCGCGGGTTGAGCGTAACATTTGGGGCTGGCAAAACAACCGGAGGGGCGCGATAAACACGAATGAGGGACGGGCGTAACAGGGGAGACCGGTGAAACATAACCGGGGGCAACAGGTGCAGAGGGCGGAAAAACGGCCGGTGGACGCCCTCTACGCCGCAGAGTGGCCACAACCACCGGGCTAGCCTCGTCGACGTAGGCTTACTAAAGGCAGCTAACGGAGACAAACTCCCTGCCACCCATGTCCAACATGAACGTCGAGGTACCAGACGCTAACACCCTGTACAGACCCTTGTACATCCGCTGGTAGTGATATCGGAAGGGACCCCGAAACAAGCGATCCAATTGAAGACAATAGCGCGGGCACAAGCCTCAGCGGAGGTATCGGTTAACGTTATTGCCTCCGCACACCTGGTGAACCTGTCCACGATAGTGAGTACGTGCGTGGCCCTGCGCAAACACAGAAAGGGATCCACCAGGTGAACATGGATGTGCGCATGCCTCTGCACCTTGGAACTCTGACAGGGGAGACAAGTGCGGGCCCATGCTGCGACCTGCTTTCGTAACCAGTGCCAGACGAACTTGGAAGCAACCAGGGCAGAGGTGGCGTGGATGGACGGGTGAGCTAGGCTGTGGATGGTGATCCAGGCAATCGGGACGATTGGGCGGGCTTTACCCATTGAGACATCGCAAATGACTCGCACGCCTGCAGCGCCGCAAGGCAATTCAGTCAGCTTGAGTCCTGATTCAGCATTGCGGTAATCCTCCATGCCAGCATTGGCCCTTTGAGCCGCTGCCAGCTCCACATAATCCACACGTAGGTTTAAAACGGAAACCTCAGGGACTGCCGGATGGGAGAGCGCGTCGGCCACAATGTTCAGCTTCCCCACCACATGCCAAATGTCAGACGTGAATTTGGATATGTAGGCGAGGTGCCGCTGTTGCCTGGCAGACCAGGGGTCCGATACCTTATTCAAAGCGAACGTGAGCGACTTGTGGTCCGTGAATGCGGTAAACGCGCAGCCCTCTAGGAAATAATAGAAATGTTGGATTGCTAGGTAAAGCATGAGCAAGCTGTACTTGAGCTCCAGGGCCCGCAGCTGCCTGCTAAAAAATGCCAGCGGCTGCCAGCAGTTACCTACCCGCTGTTCGAGGACAGCATCACCACGATGTCCGACACGCCACGTGAGAGCTGTGAGGGCTGATGCCCTCGGGTGTACCAGCATGGTGGCATTGGCCAGCGTGGTCTTAGCCACCTCAGAAGCTATACCAGCCTCCCTGGACCAAACCAGGTCCTTGGGCTTGACCGCCAGACATTGGAACATCGGCCGCCTGATGGCAGCTGCTGACACGACGAATCAGTGGTGGAAATTGACCATTCTGATGAATTCCTGCAGGCCCTTGATGGATAGTGGCCTCGGGAAACGATGGATTGCGTCGATCTTCTCAGGCATGGTTGCGCGCCATGGCAGGGTATGCTGTGATCTAACAAGGAGATGAAGCGCAATCCGTACAGGCACTTCGGGGGATTGATCACCAATCCGTGCTTACTCAGCCGTTGGAAGAGCAGGTGGAGGTGCCTAACATGTTCAGCCTACGAGCTGCTGACCAGAATATCATCGAGATTGATGAATATGAATGACAAACCCCACACGACCTGATCCATTAACCTTTGGAACGCTTGAGCGGCGTTCTTCAGGCCAAAAGGCATTCTTAGCCATTTGAAAAGGCCGAAAGGAGTGATGGTGGCCGATTTAGGGACTCCGTAAGGATGGACCGGGATCTGATTATACCCTGGGACCAGGTCGACCTTTGAAAAAAATGTAGCGCCCTCCAAATCAGCCAAGAAATCTTGGATGTTCGGGACTGGCTATCGATCTGCTGTGGTTACCGCATTTAAATGCCTGTAATCACCGCACGGTCTCCATCCCCCGGGCACCATTTGCAGAGGGGAAGCCCAAGGGCTGGAACGCTGGACAATCCCCATTTCTTCCATAAGCTTGAACTCATCTCGTGCGATGCGCAGTTTATCGGGCGGGAGGCGGCACGAGCGGCGTGAACCGGTGGGCTCTCGGTGGGAATGTGGTGGACCACACCATGACGAGGGGCAGCCCCGTCGAACCGAGGCATGGGCAACCCTGGGAAGCCAAAAACTATGGCGCAAAAAAGCAAAACCGCGCGAATTCAGCAGCCCCTACCGAATCACGTGACCGCAGCTTCCGAATGCCAGGTTCGATATCTGCGTGCACCAGCAGGCGCCGCTACAAGGTCTCATTTCCCACCACATGATATCTACACCGCTGAGGTCCTCAATCACTTTAAGGGCTGTCCTACAAGCATGCAACTCTATGCGATGAACGCGATCAAACTAGAAGCGGGGGCCGCACGGAGGTCGGGTGATCCCCTGTACAGGGCCGTTCCCACCAGCATGCGCCTGCATGCGGCAAGTGCGACCAAACCCGCAGCAGGGGCTGCGCGAAGGTCGGGTGAGTGGCGCAACGTGGCGCAAAGTGAGGCGAACTTGGAACGAAGTCTAAGGTAAGTTCGCAGGACAGAGAGGGGCACACAGAGAGGGGCACAGAGGCACACACACACACACAGAGGGCCATGGAGCCACACACATAGAGGGTCACGGAGGCACCTACAGATAGGTTCACGGAGGCACGATGTCGGGGCGGTGTGTAATGGGTCGAGGCGACTGCGAGCCGACAAGCAGTTGCTGCGCAGAATTTTTGAACATTGTCAGTTTTTCGGAGCCCCACGCGATATCGGGACGAACTCCGCACAATTCCGCACGGCTCCGGCGATCAAAGTGGGACCGGCCCCGCGATGCCGGACAGCTCAAGCGATCACGTTAGGTTGCGCTAATCGCATAGAGTTGCATGCTGGTAGGACAGGCCCTTTAGATTTCGCACAGAAACAGGCCCTTCATGCCTGTACTAAGCCATTTAACTTAACTCAGTATGTTATAACTATAACCAGTTACCTTCAAATTTTATCTGCCTGTATTTATGTGGGTGGGATTTAATACGTAGTTGGAGGCACGGATGTGGCATGTAATCACAGAGCTTTGAAATCTTCACAAAGTAAATCACGTGACTCCGAAATGAAATAGTAAGATTAAACAAGAACTTACCAGTTTGAAGTTTGATCTTTATTTTATGAGGCGTTGCGATGAGGGATTTCGTGAAGACCCCGTCAGGCACGCATGCGCGACATTCTTCAAAGCAGCGGTGTGCAATCACTGAACCAACAACAGAAATGACTTGTTATAGTAAAATTGAAGAGACTCTATATACCAGTTGACCTTATGGTAGAGGGTTGGGAGCGGAGGGCACGAAATCCCTCATCGCAACTCCTCATAAAATAAAGATCAAACTTCAAACTGGTAAGTTCTCGTTTAATCTTACTATTTCATTTCGGAGTCACGTGAGTGACTTCGTGAAGATTTCAAAGCTCTGTGATTACATGCCCTGGATCACATCCATGCTCACACACTGCCGTAATACTAATGGAGGAAGTATGTTAACGTATTTCAGACTTGAACAAGCTGAAAAATAATAACATTATTGTCAATACAACAATAAACCCTTGAACTCGGGGAAAAACGTTTAGGGACAGCACTTAAAAATGACTCTGCAACGTTGCGGGAACGGCCACAGGTTAGTTATGAAACCGCTGAAATGTAGTTTCACTGGCCCAGCCCGCTATCGCGAGGACATGCTCCATGAAAACCTCCATGGACCTCGTCGCTGATGTGGATGCAGCCTTGGTAGAATGACATTTTAAAATGTTTAGTGTCTTACCTGCTGCACCGAATACCACCTTGAGCCATCTGGAGATAGTCTGCACCATCACCCTGTGACGTGCGTTTCCATGGCTGACAACAGATCCGCCTCCATATTCCTGATGACCATTTCCAGACCTGTAGTTGCAGGTCTGTATAGTTTAAGTAACTCTTTCATAAAGAAGTCACTTTATTGTGGGTCGATCATTCTATCCAGGTTTAATTCCTGTAGAGTCTGGACCCGTTGTGTTGTATTCAGTGCTATTGCCATCACCACTTTAAAGGTGAGTAAGTCCAGTGGTAAATCCGTCATAGGCGACCAGCTCCTGAGTAGGGTCAACACCACCCTTATCTCTCAGGTATTATAATATCGTGGTCGGGGAGGGATGGATAGAACATATCCCTCATAGTTTGGATACCAGCTGGTGAGATCCCACTCCAATGTTGAGATAGGATGACAGTGCACTCCTGGCACTGTATACAGCACTGTAATTGAAGGACTCATCATAATGAAGGCCCATGAGGATGCCAGCACATTGGAGATCGTAGCAGATATGTAGGTGGTCTTGGTCCGACTACAGAAAACCTCCCATATCCTATGTAGGTGAGGTACTGCTTCCTAGTGGACATTCTCTGCACGATCTGTATGACGTCCATGGTCCTATATGTTCCAGAAACTGGGTACGTTTTCTGCAACACCTGTCTGATGTGGCAGAATGGAGAAAGCATAGAAATTGATTTCCCCCAATGTACCGAGAACTCGTCCATCGCCACTCCCGCAGAATCTGGTTCTCAAGAGACACATATATGTATCTAATGGTTCACCTGGAAGCAAGGAGGTCAATATCTGGTGTTCCATATTATGCTATAATTTTAGCAAATATTTGGAGGTTCAACATCCACTTGGTGTCGTTATTAGATACTTGTGACCTGGTGTCCGCCACTGTATAGAGCTAACCAGAAGGTAAATAGCTGATATCCAAATATTTCCTTTAAAGCACCAGAGCCAATTAACTTTTCCAAATCATCACAAGATATTGACTTGATACCACCCATAAGGTTTGAATATGCCACCTTAGTGGTATTCTATGGAGATGGACATACGTATGCTGCAGATTAGTGCATTAAGCCCGCAGCCCGTGACATGCTCCAAGTAAATCTGAGCAGTCCCAGCCGTTGGTGCTTGCGCCGGTTTGTAACACGAGTAATGGGTTTTATGTAATGATGGGATTGAACAATCACAAACAGTTCTAATCCACCATAGTAGTTCAATTTATGCCTTGATTGGCAGCTGCATAGGCCCATAAAATGTCCAGCATTCGCTATTAATGCCAAGCTTTTGCTCTTTGCAAGCTTTGATAGTGTAACGGCCCAATTATGTAGCTAGAATGTAGCTACAAGTAACCAATTACCTTAACAGCATGTCTAATAGTTGGTTTCCTGGTGCAAGCAAGGCTGTTATATGCTTCTATGATGTCTGTTGCTTGTTCCCTGGGATAGTGACAATCAGACCCATGTATCCCATAATGTATGTAACCTCTCTCTCCTAGTGAGGTTATATATATGCAGCACTCTCTGGACAACCAGACTCCTTGCCTCCATGGTTACTGGCGGGCCTGACGTTCTGGTTCCTGGTGTTCCATTGGATTGTGTTGAGGTGCTGCTGACGTGTAGGTCCTTACTGGTCTTCAGGTGGCCCCCGAGGTCTTGCATATGATGTTTGCCTGCACACTGCCTGCCTGCTGGAGGGAGGTGGGTTATCAACCCGACTGCCTCCATCTCCTAATCCAGGTCCTTGACCTGTATGGGCAGGTCCTCACCGAACTGCTGTCTTGGTGGAGGCGTTGCAGATGCCTTGTACAACCCCGCAAATATGGGGTTTAGGAATCGGTTAAATGGCGATATTCTGGGAAGCATTAACTTCATGACTAATATCGCAAGAGCATCCTCCTGCTCTGCTGTCATTTCTGTACCGTCAACCGTCCTGGCAAAGGCAGTAATCCCCAACCTCAGCAATTTCAGGATCTTTGTCATCTCAGCTCCTGTGCCCTATCCCGGGACTGTTGTTACCGTAGATGGGCGTCATTGACTGTACATATAATGATGTGCAGTTGTTTGGGCCTTGTATTTGTTGACCGCCTTGGTAAGGACCTGTTCCTGCAGCTGGTGTGTAGTGAGGTAGTCCGCAAGCCCCATAATTGGGCTGCAACATGTTGACCTGTGCTTCGGCTGGGCAAACTTGGAGACCACATTCAGCAGTTCCACCTGGGTTGTCTTAGGTACTACAGGTTCCTGCTCCACCCTACTTACGTGTCAGCCAGCTGCTGATTCGTAGTTTTCCCCACAAATGACGGGAACATGCTGGGTGGCCCAGCCTCATGTCTCCAGGACTGGAGGACATCTGGTCCTCTCGTCGAGGTGATAACAAGGGCGCCTAGACAGGATGTCGCTGCCTGCCGCTTCTGCGTGGATAAGCGACTCCCGCGCGGTCCTGCCGTTGCTCCGCCATTCTCCGGACGGAGGCGGCCAGCTAGTCTGATAAGACATGAGCGGTGATGAGTCGGTCCCGGCCGCCGAAGCGTGGTACCCCGACGTCCGCGCGGGCTTGCCGCCTGTCCTCCTTAGAGACAAAGGCGACGTTCGGTCACGTCCTGCCACTAAAAGGGGGGGTGCGGTGACCGAGATGAGACTACACCGACCTGCAATCAGGCAGGCTCCCTCGGTGCTGAGTCTGTGTCCTCCTTTGGGACAAAGGCGTCGTTCGGTCACGTCCTGCCGCTAAAGGGCGGTGCGGTGACCGACACAATCTGGCAGGCTCCCCCGGTGGTGAGTCTATGTTGGCTGCACATGCGGGCCCTGCAGACCCAGGCCTCAGTCCTTCACCGGTCCACGATCTGGTGGCCTGCTCCGGTGATAAGTCGACCCTGGCTCCTATAGTGGGGTTCACCGACTGTTATGCGATTCTTCCCCTGGTGTTCCTGCATATTTGGCGAGAGAGAACGTGCCGCCGAGAATATAACACGTTTACGCACCTTTGCTCCACTGTCGCTATGCTTAAGTGACAGTGGTAGGGAGTCAGGGTCTTGCCTACCCTGCTCCTGCATGATGCTCCTACCACTTTACAGCACCATGGTCAGCTGTGGTAGAGAATCGGGTCCTGGCTGCGCAGGGCTCCCCTGGTTTCCGCGTTTTTATCCTGGCCCGCAGAATGGGTGCTGCCGGCGTTGCGTGCAGCTCAGGGAATAGTGGGCGCTGACTCACATCTGAAGTCCCATGGCCCTGGAAGGCATACTTTGATGCCTTCATTCTGGTCTCCCATCCATTGTTTCTGTAAGCAAAGTCTAGTACAGAAACTAAACAACTCAAGGTTAGTATCTTACCTGAGGGTCTTTATGAGCTTCCGGTGGAGGAGCGCACTCTCTCCCCCTAGCTCCAATGGTGACCAGAGTCTCACGCGGGACATAGACGGCCGCTAACGGTAAGGCCCCCGCCTATGTGCGAGCCCCCGGCTCTACTACCTCTATAGGGTAGCGGTATAACTGCGGCCTGTGGCGTCGAGTCGGAGCTCCTGCTCTGCCTTCGCTGCCCGCGGATATTGCAGGCTGTGAAGTAGAGTTGAGTTGCAGCTAGCCCCTACTCCTTTGTTAATGCCGACAGCCCGCAGTGTCCTGTGGGCTGCGGTGTAAGTCGGGCTGCTGCTCTGCCGTCGCTATCCGCGAACGGCGAGCCTGCAAGCCCCCACTCCTATATTAATGCCGTCAGCCCGCAGTATCCTTGCGGGCTATGGTGCAGAATCGGGCTGCTGCTCTGCCGTCGCTCACTGCACACGGTGAGCCTGCAAGCCCCACTCTCTTATTAATGCCGCCAGCCCGTGGCCTACGGGCTGCGGTGTAGAGTCGGCTGCCTCTGCCATCCTCCGCCGGCGAGTGTGAACCCGGACCCACCTGGGTCAACGGGCTCTTCCCGACTCCATGAATTAGAGCCGCCGCTGACTGCCTGCATCCCGCGGTCCGCAGTCAGTGCCGAAGCGGCCTGGAGCACTCTGAAAACAGAGTCTCTGAAAAGAAAAAAGGACGGCAGGTTAGTATTTTCCTTACCTGCAGGTCCCAGCAGTAGAGGAGCAACGCTCCTCACTGCCCGTCTTTCGCATGCGGTCGACGATATGTCGCACATGCGTGCCTGACAGGGTCTTCACGAAGTCACTCACGTGACTCCGAAATGAAATAGGATAGATTGAATTGTTGGCCCTGCACCATGCTTGACTTGAAATGGAATTGATTGCATTGTCGATCCTGCACTTTGCTTGACTAAAAAATGGAATGGATGGATTTGTTGGCCTGCACTGTGCTTGACTTGAAATATGATGGATTGATTTGTTGGCCCTGCACTGTGCTCGACTTGAAATATGATGGATTGATTTGTTGGCCTTGCACTGTGCTTGATTTGGAATGGAACAGAATGTATTGTTGGCCCTGCACTGTGCTTGACTTGAAATGGAATGGGTTGAATTTTTGGCCCTGCACCATGCTTGACTTGAAATGGAATGGATTGAATTGTTGGCCCTGCACTGTGCTTGACTTGAAATGGGATGGATTGAATTGTTGGCCCTGCACTGTGCTTGTTTTGGAATGAAATGGAATGAATTGTTGGCACTGCACTGTGCATGACTTGGAATGGAATGGTATGAATTGTTGGCCCTGCACTCTGCTTGACTTGGAATGGAATGGGTAGAATTGTTGGCCCCGCACTGTGCTTGACTTGAAATGGAATGGGTTAAATTGTTGGCCGTGTGGTGTGCTGTGCTTGACTTGAAATGGAATGGATTGAATTTTCGGCCCTGCACCATGCTTGACTTGAAATGGAATGGATTGAATTGTTGGCCCTGCACTGTGCTTGACTTGAAATGGGATGGATTGAATTGTTGGCCTGCACTGTGCTTGACTTGAAATGAGATGGATTGAACTGTTGGCCCTGCACTGCGCTTGATTTGGAATGGAATGGAATGAATTGTTGGCATTGCACTGTGCTTGACTTGAAATGGAATGGATTGAATTGTTGGCCCTGCACTTTGCTTGACTTGAAGTGGGATGGATTGAATTGTTGGCCCTGCACTGTGCTTGTTTTGGAATGAAATGGAATGAATTGTTGGCACTGCACTGTGCATGACTTGGAATGGAATGGTATGAATTGTTGGCCCTGCACTCTGCTTGACTTGGAATGGAATGGGTAGAATTGTTGGCCCCGCACTGTGCTTGACTTGAAATGGAATGGGTTAAATTGTTGGCCGTGTGGTGTGCTGTGCTTGACTTGAAATGGAATGGATTGAATTTTCGGCCCTGCACCATGCTTGACTTGAAATGGAATGGATTGAATTGTTGGCCCTGCACTGTGCTTGACTTGAAATGGGATGGATTGAATTGTTGGCCTGCACTGTGCTTGACTTGAAATGAGATGGATTGAACTGTTGGCCCTGCACTGCGCTTGATTTGGAATGGAATGAATTGTTGGCATTGCACTGTGCTAGACTTGGAATGGAATGGTTTGAATTGTTGGCCCTGCACTTTGCTATACATGGAATGGAATGGACAGAATTGTTGGCCCCGCACTGTGCTTGACTTGAAACAAGGAAACATAGAAAATAGGTGCAGGTGTAGGCCATTCGGCCCTTCGAGCCTGCACCACCATTCAATATGATCATGGCTGATCATCCAACTCAGTATCCTGTACCTGCCTTCTCACCATATTCCCTGATCCCTTTAGCCACAAGGGCCACATCTAACTCCCTCTCAAATATAGCCAATCAACAAAGAAGCCATGAATGCTTAACATATATTAAAACCAAAAGTCGGGGAATTGAAACCCCTTCTCCCACATGACAGACGGGAATACTAACCGCTATACTAACAAGAAAAATAGCATGCACTATATATCAGCAATCAGAATTTTTCATTGACTCTTCCATCTTCACTTTCACCTTCTAGAAGCAAGCATAACTTGATTATTAACCATATAACCATATAATAATTACAGCACGGAAACAGGCCAACTCAGCCCTTATAGTCCATGCCGAACACTTACTCTCACCTAGTCCCATCTACCTGCACTCAGACCATAACCTCTCAATGGAAAAAGCTTATCCACGTCAACTCTGTCTATCCCTCTCATAATTTCAAAGACCTCTATCAAGTCCCCCTTTAATCTTCTGTGCTCCAAAGAATAAAGACCTATTTTGTTCAATCTTTCCCTGTAACTTAGGTGCTGAAACCCAGGCAACATTCTAGTAAATCTCCTCTGTACTCTCTCTATTTTGTTGACATCTTTCCTATAATTTGGCAACCATAATCATACACCATACTCCAGAATTGGCCTCACCAAAGCCTTGTACATCCCAACTTCTGTACTCAATGCTCTGATTTACAAAGCACACCAAAAGCTTTCTTTACCACCCTATCTACATGCGATTCCACCTTCAGGGAACTATGCACAGTTATTCCTAGATACCTCTGTTCAACTGCATTCCTCAATTTGCTACCATTTACCATGTACATCCTATTTTGGTTTGTCCCACCAAGATGTAGCACCTCACACTTATCAGAATTAAACTCCATCTGCCATCTTTCAGCCCACTCTTCCAAATGGCCTAAATCTCTCTGTAGACTTTGAAAATCTTAGTACACCACCTATCTTAGTATCATCTGCATACTTACAATTTACCACACCATCATCCAGACCATTGATGTATATGACAAACAACATTGGACCCAACACAGATCCACGAGGCACCCCACTAGTCACCGGCCTCCAACCTGACAAACAATTATCCACCATTACTCTCTGGTATCTCCCATACATCTTGCTACTCCACTATTAATGCCCAACAGTTGAACCTTCTTAACCTACCTTCCATGTAGAACCTTGTGAAAGGCCTTACTGAAGTCCATATAGACAACATCCACTGCTTTAGCCTCATCAATTTCCCTAGTAACCTCTTCAAAAAATTCAAGAAGATTTAATTGATCTTATTAAAACACTGTTTCAAGTTTAGTTGGACTGTGCGCACCAAACCCTTAAAATCAGGCATGATACCCAGTATATAATCCAAAACATAACAGTCCAAAGCTTTGATACCATGAAACGTCTTCTTGCATGTCCGATCAACTCATGGATGTGCTGTAACAACAATGTTGAAGTGTGAAAATCCTTCGAGAGAATAACAGGATTTTTAGCAATAAAGTTCACTGTTAAGTTTCATTTAATTTCTGGATCATTAGCAGAGATGTCAAATTCCAGCTCAACCTTTGGCCATTCTCTGTCTGGCTTACAGAGAGACTTTAGTTCATTGATCCATCTCTTATCGCATATGAAGCGGTTCGCTGTAAGTTATCTAGAAACTTCATCCTTAGGATTTTCTTTTGTGTTAACATATTTCTATTGTGCAACATTAGTAACTCCCAATGCTCTTTTCATTGGCAAATTATCTCTGTCAAAATCTAACTCTCTGGTATCTTTGGGTCAATCATCGGGTGGAATGCTTTCACAATTGTTGCTTATCCACTTAGAAAGCATGAATTCTCCCTTATTGCAGAGGAAAGTCAGATGTTTTACTGGTTAAATTGGTTCCTGCTCAGTAGACATGGATTTTAAGCAATCATCCATGTAGAAATTATTCTTCAAAGAGATTATTACTTCATGAAATTTAGTATTCTCGCCAAAATTGCGTTTCAAAGTCTGGTTGCGTTGCTCTGCCATATAATGATTATTTGGCACATTAACACTTTCTTGTTTGAAAGGTAAGTCCAGACAATAGAGTCCGTCAATCTGAGTAGTTCATGATATCCATGAACTTTAACTCTTCATTTGACATTTCTTCAAATTCTTTATTGGTACTTTCATAAAAGTCATGATGGTATTGCTTCATCACCAGCTTGTCTAATTTATCAATAGATATTTGATTAACAGCAATGGCAGGATAGTTCTTCTGATTCTTGTTTACATTATTCCTTTTCAATGAGCCATAGATAACCCATCCAAGTCCAGTTTTCGTTGCATACGCTCCATCACCTTGGCTCCTCACAATCTGCATAGGTTCCAATGCCTTCAAAACATTTGTTCCGATAAGTAGGTCAACACTAGAATTTACGCAGATATTTTGACATCCTTCAGGTAAGGCCATTGTTTCAAGTCTTCACGCCTGGGTATATTTCATTTCGGAGTCACGTGAGTGACTTTGTGAAGACCCCGCTAGGCACGCATGCGCAACATATCGTTGACCTCAATGCGAGCGACAGGCAGGGAGGAGCGTTGCTCCTCTACTGCAGGGACCTGCAGGTAAGAAAAACACTAACCTGCCGTCCTTTTTTCTTTTCAGAGACTCTGTTTTCAGAGTGCACCGGGCCACTTCGGCACTGACTGCGGACCGCGGGATGCGGGCAGTCAGCGGCGGCTCTAATTTATGGAGTCGGGAAGAGCCCGTTGACCCAGGTGGGTCTGGGTTCACACTCGCCGGCGGAGGACGGCAGAGGCAGCTGACTCTACACCGCAGCCCGCAGGCCACGGGCTGGCGGCATTAATAAGGGAGTGGGGCTTGCAGGCTCGCCGTGTGCAGTGAGCGACGGCAGAGCAGCAGCCCGATTCTGCACCGCAGCCCGCAAGGATACTGCGGGCTGACGGCATTAACAAAGGAGTAGGGGCTAGCCCAACTCAACTCTACTTCACAGCCTACAATATCCCAGTGATGTATTAAACAGGGAATGGAGCTTGCAGGACTTTATTTATGCTGTTGCCCAACTTTATTTTTACAACGGGGCAGCTCGTTGACCCGGTGGGGTCCAGGCTCACACTCACCGTTCGCAAGCAGCAACGGCGGAGCAGCAGCCCGAATCTACGCCGCAGCCCGCAGGGGCACCACGGGCTGACGGCAACGCTACCCGGAAATCGGACAAGCCCGTGGACCAGGATCCGGGCTCGGAGACTGCCATTCGCGGGCAGCGAAGGCAGAGCAGGAGCTCCGACTCGACACCACAGGCCGCAGGTATACCGCGGCCGAACGGCTATGCTACCCTATAGAGGTAGTAGAGCCGGGGGCTCGCACATAGGCGGGAGCCTTACCGTTAGCGGCCGTCTATGTCCCGCTTGAGACTCTGGTCACCATTGGAGCTAGGGGGAGAGAGTGCGCTCCTCCACCGGAAGCTCATAAAGACCCTCAGGTAAGATACTAACCTTGAGTTGTTTAGCTTCTGTACTAGATTTTGCTTACAGAAACAATGGATGGGAGACCAGAATGAAGGCATCGAAGTATGCCTTCCAGGGCCATGGGACTTCGGATGTGAGTCAGCACCCACTATTCCCAGAGCTGCCCGCAATGCCGGCAGCACCCGCTCTGCGGGCCGGGATATAAACACAGAAACCAGGAGAGCCCTGCGCAGCCAGGACCCGATTCTCCACCACGACTGACCATGGTGCCGTAAAGTGGTAGGAGCACCGCGCAGGAGCAGGGTAGGCGACAGTGGAGCAAAGGTGCGTAAACATGTTATATTCTTGGCGGCACGTTCTCTCTCCCCAAATATGCAGATCACCAGAGAGAGGACCAGGGGAAGAGTCGCACAGCAGTCGGTAAACCCCGCTATAGGGGCCGGGGTCGACTTTCCACCGGAGCAGGCCACCAGATCGTGGACCGGTGAAGGATTGAGGCCTGGGTCTGTAGGACCACAAGTGCGGCCGGCATAGACTCACCACCAGGGGAGCCTGCCAGATCGTGTCGGTCACCGTACCCCCCTTTAGCGGCAGGACGTGACCAAACGACGCCTTTGTCCCAAAGGAGGACACAGACTTGGCACCGGGGGAGCCTGCCTGATTGCAGGTCGGTGTAGTCTCATCTCGGTCACTGCACCCCCCTTGTAGTGGCAGGACGTGACCGAACGTCGCCTTTGTCCCTAAGGAGGACAGGCGGCAAGCCCGCGCGGACGTCGGGGTACCACGTTTCGGCGGCCGGGGCCGACTCATCACCGCTCATGTCTTATCAGACTAGCTGGCCGCCTCCATCCGGAGAATGACGGAGCAACGGCAGGTCCGCGCGGGAGTTGCTTAGCCACGCAGAAGCGGCAGGCAGCGACATCCTGTCTAGGCGCCCTTGTTATCACCTCGACGAGGTGCGGGGCAATGACAGAAGCCTCAGAGATTTTCCAGAACTCTGAGGAAGTCAACTTGTCGTCCGAAGATGCGGCAGCAGTCGCATGGCTTGGATGGAGCGCATAATGGAGCGTACCCTAGAGCACAATCTCTGCAGCTGGACCAGATGTCCTCCAGTCCTGGAGACATGAGGCTGGGCCACCCAGCATGTTCCCGTCATTTGTGGGGAAAACTACGAATCAGCAGCTGGCTGACACATAAGTAGGGAACCTATAGTACCTAAGACAACCCAGGTGGAACTGCTGAATGTGGTCTCCAAGTTCGCCCAGCCGAAGCACAGGTCAACATGTTGCAGCCCAATTATGGGGCTAGCAGACTACCTCACTACACACCAGGTGCAGGAACAGGTCCTTACCAAGACGGTCAACAAATACTAGGCCCAAACAACTGCACATCATTATATGTACAGTCAATGATGCCCATCTACGGCAACAACAGTCCCGGGATAGGGCACAGGAGCTCAGATTACAAAGATCCTGAAATTGCTGAGGTTGGGAATTACTTCCTTTGCCAGGTCGGGTGACGGTATGGAAATGACAGCAGAGCAGGAGGATGCTCTTGCGATATTAGTCATGAAGTTAACGCTTCCCGGAATATCGCCATTTAACCGACTCCTTAACCCCATATTTGCGGGGTGTACAAGGCATCTGCGATGCCTCAACCAAGACAGTTGTTTGGTGAGGACCTGCCCATACAGGTCAAGGACCTGGATTAGGAGGCGGAGGCAGTCGGATTGATAACCCACCTCCCTCCAGCAGGGTTGCAGTGTGCAGTCAAAACATCATACGCAAGACCTCGGGCCACCTGAAAGACCAGTAAGGACCTGCACGGCAGCAGCACATCAACACAATCCAATGGAACACCAGGAACCAGAACGTCAGGCCTGCCGGTAACCATGGAGGCAAGGGGTCTGGTTCTCCAGAGAGTGCTGCATATATAACCTCACTAGGAGAGAGAGGTTACATACATTATGTGATACATGGGTCTGATTGCCACCATCCAAGGGAACAAAGCAATAGACATCATAGAAGCATATAACAGCCTTGCTTGCGCCAGGAAACCGACTATTAGACATGCTGTTAAGGTAATTGGGAAACTTGTAGCTACATTCTAGCTACATAATTGGGCCGTTACACTATCAAAGCTTGCAAAGAGCAAAAGCTTGGCATTAATAGCGAATGCTGGACATTTTATGGGCCTATGCAGCTGCCAATCAAGGCATAAAGGACCATGGAGGTCATATAGCATCGTGCAGAGAAAGTCCACTAGGAAGCAGTACCTCACCTACATAGGATATGGGAGGTTTCTGTAGTGGGACCAAGACCACCTACATGTCTGCTACGATCTCCAATGTGCTGGCATCCTCACAGGTTTTTATGATGAGTCCCTCAGTTACAGTGCTGTATACAGTGCCAGGAGTGCACTGTCATCCTATATCAACATTGGAGTGGGATCTCACCAGCTGGTATCCAAACTATGAGGGATATGTTCTGTCCATCCCTCCCCAACCATGATATTATAATACCTGAGAGATAAGGGTGGTGTTGACCCTACTCAGGAGCTGGTTGACCATGACGGATTTACCACTGGACTTACTCACCTTTAAAGTGGTGATGGCAATAGCACTGAATACAGCACAACGGGTCCAAACTCAACAGGAATTAAACCTGGATAGAATGATCGACCCATAATAAAGTAGAGTTTTACGAAAGAGTTACTTAAACTATACAGACCTGTGACTACAGGTCTAAAAATGGCCATCAGGAATATGGAGGCGGATCTGTTGTCAGCCATGGAAACCCACGTCACAGGGTGATGTTGCAGACTATCTCCAGATGGCTCAAGGTGGTATTCGGTGCAGCAGGTAAGACACTAAACATTTTAAATGCCATTCTACCAAGGCTGCATCCACATCAGCGGCGAGGACCATGGAGGTGTTCATGGAGCATGTCCTCGCAATAGCGGGCTGGGCCAGAGAAACTACATTTCAGCAGTTTCATAACAAACCTGTGGCAATTCCCGCAACATTTGCGGAGTCAGTTTAAGTGCTGTCCCTAAACGTTTGTCCCCAAGTTCAGGGGTTTATTGTTGTATTAACAATAATGTTATTATTTTTCAGCTTGTTCAAGTCTGAAATATGTTAACATACTTCCTCCATTAGTATTACGGCAGTGTGTGAGCATGGACGTGATCCAGGGCATGTAATCACAGAGCTTTGAAATCTTCATGAAGTCACTCACATGACTCCGAAATGAAATAGTAAGATTAAATGAGAACTTACCAGTTTGAAGTTTGATCTTTATTTTATGAGGAGTTGCGATGAGGGATTTCGTGCCCTCCGCTCCCAACCCTCTACTATAAGGTCAACTGGTATATAGAGTCCCTTCAATCTTACTATAACAAGTCATTTCTGTTGTTGGTTCTGTGATTCCACACCGCCGCTTTGAAGAATGTCGCGCATGCGTGCATGGCGGGGTCTTCACGAAATCCCTCATCGCAACTCCTCATAAAATAAAGATCAAACTTCAAACTGGTAAGTTCTCGTTTAATCTTACTATTTTGACGACCAACAGGCATGGTTCCATGTGTAAACACTTCAGATATTGGTATAAAATTATCTTCATCCGGACTGGATATCTCCATACTCATAATGTAATGACTCATGCTCTCTTTATCTTTAGTCATGGTATGCAATCACATCTTAGTCTCATCTCCTGTGATGTTCAGCCTTCTCATCAGGTTTTCTTTGCAAAAGGTAGTCAAACTTATGTGATCTAAAAAATAATATGTTTGCAACACTGTATTCATCTTACTGTTCCTCACCTGTACTGGTAAGATAGAAAAAATACAAGCTTCAACCCCGGCCCCAATATGAGCATTACTAGTCGTTGGCTTCTCCTCTGTTCCGTTTGCTCCTGTTCATCCTCTTCTGTTTGCTCTGGTAGCTCATCATCTATTTGTTTTGGTTCTTCCTCTTCTATTTGCTCTGGTGGCATCTTTGCAGTGCTAATACTTCTTCTAATGCCCTTACAAAAGCTTCATACCGAAAGGATCTCCATCATATGTGGGAATTTCTGCTGGTGGTAGAGTGAGAGAGATATTTTGTCGAGCTTTGAGTTCAGCTTGACTTTTCACCAATGCCAATAATCCTTCTTGAAAACCTTGGCTTGGCTCCATAGGCCTCTGTGACTCAAAGTGGCCTGCTTGAGCCTGTACACCAGGCCTTGGAAAACCTATTGGTTTGTCCCGAGCATCTAAAGACGCTCCATAAGTAGTTTGTTTCGATCTAGCACTCATTTGCTGAGATGAAGTTTTGCCGGCCCTAAATTGCTTTGATGGGTGTTCCAAGCCATGTAATCCGGTAGTCCTTGATCGTGGAATTGATCCAAATACTAACTTGGAGCAGTTTTTCCTCTTGGTCCAGAGTTCATCGTCTTCGATTCTCTAGAGCTGCGTCTTTAACCCTCACTTTCCAATATATCCTTCTTTGATTTGATCACTGCCATCTTTGTGTCTAGTGCCAGTTCTTCCTTTCGTCGCCTCATCTCTTCTTTTTGTCGCATCTTCTCTTTCTTATCTGTTCTTCTTGTCGCTCAATCATATGTTTATTCTTCAAGGCATCCACTTCTATTGAGAGAGCAGCCAGATCAGCTTCAACTCGCAATTGAGCAGAAGCCCTTATTGACGAACTGGCTATAGAACCAGATTTATGTCCTGATCTTCAAGAAGATACGTTCGAAATACTATCTCGTTGTGTAATTTCATCTTCCATTCCGGCACTTTGTTGCATTGCACTTTCAGCTGTTAAGCGCATAAGTTGTGGTATCATTTTAGATAACCACATGTCCGCCTCATCCATGTAATCATTAAATATATCCACCTGTACATCATACAGGTGTGTCTTTTACGTCCTTTTCAGAGATGGCATCAATGCATCATGTTGCTCTTGAACCTCCAGGAAGAGGTTAAGTAGTTGGCTCATATTAGATTTTACCTTGATTGCATTCTCATTCGATTCCATTAGTTTCTTCTATTTCTCAATTCATCTGGTAACCTGTTTCCATAATTTGTTTCTTATTTTCTTGGCTTTTTCCAGAAATAGAACTTGGCCTTTCTCAGTGAATTTAACTTGTCTCCTTGGTCTTTCATTGCCACCTCGTGCTTCCTCAGACATGGCATCTTCTTGCTCCACGATTTAAACAGGTCATGGCAGATTGCCAAGTCTTTAAATTAAACAAACAAAGTTTTCTTCTTTCTGCTTTAGTTTTGGTGATAAACATCAAGTGGCTATTTTTAAAACAATTTTCTCAGAACAATAACCAACTGGATATGTAGCCAACATCCCATCTCCATCCACGGGCTTAATGATGACGTTAGTTCAAAAAGAATGTTTCTTATCTAGACCTCAAAATAATCCAAGGTCAGGTATCTGCTTTCTCCATACAGATTGGAAAAACACTTATTTGGCTATCTTTTCAAGCTAGTGGCTCACGTTCATTTATCAGGCTCTTCTTACAGAAGCCGTTTAAAATTAAAGCTTTGCAGCTTCAAAATTCTAAGAAATAATAGTCAATTCCTACTCACAATATCTTGATAATGTCTTCACATCTTCAAGTAAGTCATGTCACTGTCAATAAACCTCAAGGTCATCTCTGGCCGAGATCTAATGTCTTCAGTTCCTCGGCTGGAATCGGTCTTCTGGCCAAAACCTCTTTCAAGATCTTAGCCAAATCTTCTGTCCCACTCCCTGGGACTGGGTCTCACCTCTTGTCAGAGGTACTCCTTCAACTTAATGTAGCCGCAGATTTTTATATCGTTCAAGAGATTACTCCCTGTAGCCACTAAGTTGAATTACATGGCTAAGGGGAATGTTGTAATACGCATGTGAGCTCTCCGTGAGACCTTCAGAGCTTCTTCACAGATAAATCTTCATAACACAGTCTTTTGATTAATAGTTTCTTTATTGTTGAAGAAAAACAATAGGGTATACATCCAACCTTATACTCCGAATCATACACTTTAATCTTCGTCATACTCCAGCTTATCGCTTAAACTTGAGAAAACTCCTCATGTCTCAGTTACACTTCACATGGTCGAAGGGTATGCCTTCCTCATGTAAGTCCAAAACTAAACTAAAAACTAAGCTTCTGCGCAAGAAACTTAGCTCCAAACTCGCCCTAGAATACGTCATGATTCCCACCCACATAACAACGTGCAGTCTAAAATTTAAAGACACGTCATAATTAATAACACACAAAATAAGCCAAATGGCCACTACAGTAGTCTCTGCCCCAAAAAAGAAGCCAAAATCCTCAAGGACCCACACCATCCTGGCCACACACTTATCTCACCACTGCCATCAGGATGAAGTACAGGAGTCTGAAGACTGTAACGTCCAGGTACAAGAATGGTACCCGGACGTGGTGTATCCAGCAATATTGAGAGTTACCTACGATCGCAAGGAAGTTCGCTTCGTTAATCATAATGAAGCATTGGAGTATGCCCGAAAATTACAGAAGAAGGCAGAAGGCGTGCCAGAAGAAGAAGAAGGAGACGTAATGGAGGAAGGAGTGGAGGACTGAACTTTTATTATTAACCTGCGGTTATGAAGAACTTATTCAGAAGGAATAATGGACATGTAGTTATAGCTTGATATTAATTATTAAAATTTTAATTGTTCCTTGAGAATAGTATTACTTATTATAAGACTAATTGTAATAGCAATTTAATTTAAATTTAAAAATTAGTGATATGATTAATAGAAATAATTACTAAGTATATAAAGCATTACTCATTATAGATTAATTGTAATAGCAATTGAAATTTAGTAATTAGTAATATGATTAACAGAAATAATTACTAAGTATATAAATTTAGTACCCCCCCCCCCCCAATATACACAGCATCTGAGAATGGAGCTGGTATAATTAACACCTTACTTTAACGGAAGTCATTAGATTAATAGCCACATTAGTGTGGCTTTCACTAACACACACTACACGCTATACAAGTGTAGTTTCTTTTCTTTCTGAGCACTCTATTAACACCCTTTACCTGTTCTTAATTAGTATCTTTTTATATATTATTATATATTTTATATTATTGAAATGGAGATGTATTCGGTATGCTACAATTAATTTAGGAAGACATGCGTGTGGTCTAGTGTGGGTGGTTATTCTCGTCGGATTGATGTTCGGGTGTAGCGTGGAGCTGGAGGAGTCGAGAAGGCTACTACGAAAAAAACCACCCTAGTAACAGAATGCATGATATGAATGTGAAGGCTGGGGGGGATGGAATTACCTTCTGCAGTTGGAATGTAAAAGGACTGAATGAACCAATTAAAAGGGGAAAGGTGTTAGCACAGCTGAATAGATTGAAAACAGATGTTGTTTTTCTCCAAGAGACTCATCTTAAAAAAGATGATCAATATAGATTAACAGCTAAATGCATTTCAAAGGTGTATCACTCTTCATTTATACATAAATCTAGAGGGGTTGCAATAATTATTCGTAAAGGTATACCTTTCACACAAAGTTCTATAATAGAGGATAAAGAGGGTAGATATGTGATAATCATAGGGGAATTATATTCAAAAAAAGTAATTTTAATGAATATATACGCCCCCAATTTTGACAACCCATTATTTTTTTAAAAAATATTTAATAATATTCCGGTATCCACTCAACATAATTTAATAATTGGGGGAGATCTAAATTGTACTTTAGATAATTATCTTGACAGATCATCTACAAAAAGAAAAGCTGCCTCTAATTCAAGCAAACTTATTAATTCTTTTATTAACACATCTAATATTAAGGACATTTGGAGACTAGAAAATCCATCTGGACGAGAATATTCTTTTTATTCACCCATACATGGAACTTATTCGAGGATAGATTATTTTTTAATAGACTCTAAATTACTTCCTTTTACATATGATGCAAAATATCATAATATTATTATTTCGGACCACGCTCCAATAACATTCAAGATAAAATTAAAAGATACAATTAATGAGACTACTACCTGGAGAATGAATCCCCAGATATTAAAAGATAAGGACTGTTGTAAATATATGACGGAACAGATTAAATTATTTTTTGAAACTAACGACACCCCTGAAATTTCTCCATCTTTGCTTTGGGATACATTTAAAGCATTTATGCGCGGTGTAATAATATCAGCACAAGCATATCTTAATAAAGAAAATCGAAAGATGGAACAAAGGTTAGAAAACGAGATAAGACAATTAGATAATGAAAATATAAAACAGCCTTCCAAAGAATTACGTAATAAAATTGCATTAGTAAAATATAGACTGAATAAATTATACTCTAATCAAGTTATTAAACTTTTTCAACAAACTAAACAAGTGCATTTTGAATTTGGAGACAAACCACAAAAATTGCTAGCACGTCAATTGAGAAAATTTGAAGACGAGAAGATGATACATAAGGTCAGATCTGAGCATGGAAATACACTGATTACACCAAAAGATATTAATGACAGGTTTCTACAATATTATCAAAATCTCTACTTATCGAAAGTAACAGGACAAATAGATGGTATGGAAACATTTTTACAAGATTGCAAAATTAATTGTTTAGATCAGAAAGATAGACAGTTTTTAAATGCGGAAATAACAGTAAAGGATATTGAAGAATCAATTAGTTCGTTAAAGAATGGAAAAGCTGCGGGCCCGGATGGCCTTAATGCAGAATTTTATAAAAATTTTTTGGAATTGATCATATTTAGATTACATACAGTGTATAGAGATGCATATAAGCAAGGAAAATTGCCAGATTCATTAAATGAATCTACAATTATACTTATTCCAAAGATAGATAAAGATTTGGAAGATCCAGGATCATATAGAGCGATTGCGCTTCTAAATACAGACCAAAAAATATTAACCAAAATCTTATCTCAGAGATTAAGTTCGGTGATTTCTAAATTAATACATTATGATCAAACAGGTTTTATCCCAAAACGTTACTCATCCCATAATCTTAGACGTTTGTTTAATGTTTTATATTCAAAAAGAAAACGAGACATGGATCTAGCGGTTATATCGCTAGATGCGGAAAAAGCTTTTGACCAGGTGGAATGGTCATATTTATTTAATATAATGGAAAAGTTTAAATTGGGGGATAGATTCTGTCGTTGGGTAAGAATATTATATTCAAACCCTACAGCAAGAATCATGACTAACCGAATGTTATCAGCTAAATTCAAACTCGCTAGGGGATGTAGACAAGGATGCCCGTTATCGCCCTTATTGTTTGCTTTGGGGATAGAACCTCTGGCGGAAAAAATTAGATCCAAACCAGAAATACATGGATATAATACCGATACAACAACTAACAAAATATCTTTATATGCAGATGATGTCTTGATTTATATTACAAAACTGGAAATTAGTATCCCAAATTTGTTTAATGTCATAAATAAGTTTGGCACATTTTCTGGATATAGGATTAATTGGAACAAAAGTGAAATTATGCCAGTAACTGAAACAAATTTAAATATATTACAACAATACCCATTAAAAGTAGTAAAAGATAAATTTAAATACTTAGGGATTAATGTAACTAAATCATATAATTCTTTAATTAAATCTAATTATCCTCAATTATTAGACAAACTTAAAAAAAATATTTTATATTGGAAAACGCTTCCTATTTCTATGATTGGTAGAATAAACGCCATAAAGATGGTTTTTTTACCACAACTTTTATATTTGTTTCAGGCTATTCCTTTTTTTCTCCCGAAAACCTTTTTTAAAAAAATTGATAATATTGTTAATAGTTTTATTTGGGATTATAAAAATCATAGAATAAGTAAAAAACATCTATGTAAATCTAAGATAAATGGAGGACTAGCACTCCCAAATTTTTTATATTATTTTTGGGCTGTTCAGATTAAGAATATGAATTTTTGGTGGGTACATATGGATAATGTACCAATATGGTCAAGTATAGAAAAGGAAGACTGTTTACCTTTCAGCGTAGGCTCGATTATATTTGCGCCAAAGGAGGTACACAAAAAAAATTATAGGGACAATCCCATAATTTATAATATTAGACGTATTTGGAAACAAATAGTTAAGACTCTACACTTAGATAATCTCTCACTCAGACTTCCAATTATGAATAATCCATTATTTAAACCTTCAATATTAGATGGAGGGTTTAGACGCTGGAATGACTTAGGAATTAAAAGGTTAGAACATCTTTATAGAAAAGGAAAATTTCTTTTATTCCAGGAGTTACAAGATATTTATGGACTGTCTCCGCAACATTTGTTTAGGTACTTACAAATCAGAGATTACATTAAAACTAATACACAAGATTACAAAAATAAAGAACCAGGATTATTAGATGATTTGTTTAATTTGCACCCAAATACAGAAAAATTAATAGCTTACATATACAATATCATTTTGGATAAAGAGAATCCAACAACTGAAATGTATCGGCAAGCATGGGAAGATGAAATTGGATTAGCTATAACAAAAGAAAATTGGGAAGAAAGTCTACAACGAATACATCGGTGTTCATTAAACGCCAGGCACATATTGATTCAATATAAAGTATTATATAGATTACATTATTCCAAAACTAAATTAAATAGTATTTTTCCTAATATTTCTTCTATCTGTGATAAATGTAGAAATTCAGAAGCAAACTTAATACATAGTTTTGTTACATGTCCTAAATTGAATTATTACTGGACAGAAATTTTTAAAGTTATTTCTGAAGTCCTTAAAGTTAAATTGGATCCTGACCCAAAGTTAATAATAATTGGAATCCCTGACTTAAATTTGGCACTTACAGGTAATCAAAGAAATTTCTTAGATTACTGTTTGATAATTGGGAAAAAAATTATTTTGAAATTTTGGAAGGGAATATCAATCCCCACAACTAAAATGTGGGCAGCAGAAATGTTGGAAAAATGTGGGCAGCAGAAATGCTACATCTGGAAGGAATTAGATTTGTCCTATTGGACGATTATAATTCCTTCGAACAGATGTGGTCTCCATACATACAGTATATAGAGAAGTAGCTGTTCTTGGCAACACGGCTCGACGGGCACCCTGCGGGACTCGGCGGGAATGACTCATTTTCACATTGGGATTGACATGCATGTTCCCATGGTTATTATTATCTGTAATAGCTTTATCGATAATGTATATTGCTGTTTTGTTTACATACATATATATATAATATTCTATCAGTTTTTTTTTTGTTTGTTTTTTTTTTGATAACTTTTTTCTTTTTCTCTTTTTTTCTCTTTCTTATATATAATCAAATTATTATTTAATCACATCTTTAATGATTTATATCTGTTCTATTCTTCTTTTTCTATCTACATATCAAAAAAAAATAGAGTATAAGAAGAATTATTAATGCATTGTTTGTAAAATAATGGATTTAAGTTGACGTTTGGAAAGTTGTTAAAAGCATTATAATTGGTTACTTTTAATAAAAATATTTTTAAAAAAAAGAATGGTACCCGGACGTGGTGCCGATGGACGAGAAGTCGAAGCAAAGAAGTGGAAGCCAAATAACCGAATGGAAATGAAACCGAAACGCCAAATAATGAAAAGCGTATGAAGCCTAAATGCAATCTAACTGAAAGGGTGGAATGCCTAAAAGCCAACTAACCAAAATGCTGTGTCGCCTATAAGCAAACTTACCGAATGGCTGCTCCTCCGAAACGCTACCTACCCGAAAGGCAGCGTCGCCAACAAGCCAATGAACCGAATGTCGCACAACAGAAAAGTCAAATAACGGACATGACGTTGCCGGGGGGCGGGACTTGCCAGTGATTGCACCAGACCCCGTCGTCCATCACATCACTGTGGAGGGATGAACATTGTCCCACACCTCCGCTCCACCCGACCCACAGCCCATCACAGTGTGGCAGCACGGGGGAGGCGAGGTGGAGGGTGGCCGTGGGAAAGTGGGGGCTGTCCTGAGGGATGCGCACCTTCGGTCACTTACAACTTGGTGCTTGGGTTCATATTGCCTAATCACCTATGGCTTGTGTGGGAAAATGACCCTCACCCACCCGCCGGTGGAAACAGTGCCTTTGAATTAGCCAGTGGCCAAATCCATTCCATCTCTCCCTCGCAAAGATGTGAGATTTCTTTATGACCACCGGCGGGAGGGAGGAGGTCATTTTCCCACACAAGCCATAGGTGACTGGTCAATCTGAACCCAAGCACAAAGTTGTAAGCGGCCGAAGGTAGGTGCCATTTTGGCAGAGTGACCATTCGGTAAGTTTGCTTTTAAGCAATACAGCCTTTTGGTTAGTTGGCTTTTGGGCGTCCCGCCTTTCCGGTTAGTTTGCATTTAGGCGTCCCACCCTTTCGGTGAGTTGGTGTTTCAACTTCATATGCTTTCGGTTATTTAACGTTTCGGCTTTGTTTCCATTTGGTTATTTGGCTTCCACTTCTTTGCTTCGGCTTCTTGTCCATCGGCACCACGTCCGCACACGTTCAGGAGCAGCTTCTTCCCCACAGCCATCAGGCTATTAAACACAAGAAATAAGCTATCAGCTCTGAACTGCAAAAGACTATTATTATTTGTTATTTGCAATATATTTGTTATTTATTGAACTTTTTCTTATTTTTCCTGTTATATACAATGTTTACATATTCACATATTCCGTTGTGCTGCAGCAAGTAAGAATTTCATTGTCCCGTCCAGGACATATGACAATAAAACACTCTTTACTCTTGACTTGACCTCATTGTCTGGGTTCACCATGAAGGCTCACATGGATAATGCGGGGGATGGGGATCTTTCAAAGCCACAATAGCGAATATTTCTTCAGTGGGGCTTGCCAAATCTTGATCTGTTTTCCAAGCAATTCAGTGGGTGAATTTGTATAAGAGTTAATGCTAACAGCCTGAAATGTATGAATTCTAAATATTACTCTTTATTTTTTATAAACTCTGCATAAAGATAGTTGACAGCTCCATTCCCATTTTACCCCCACCATTTTGACATAAAGCATGCTATTTAAATTTTAATCTCACAACATGAATTTGACAAAGGTCTTCAACCAGGTTATTGTCATTGTCAAACTGCAAAAATTCTTGATAATCTTTGTACGTAATTGTGTTCACTGTTTTACAACTATTGTATATTAAAACACTTTCTTACTATAAAATAAGTATTGATCATAAAGATTAACAAAGAGGCACCTGTATTATAATAAGACAAGTGTTTTGTCTAGATCCCTGATGAATCCTCTAATATCACTGACCTTGCTGCCCACATTTCCCAAGAAATTGAGAAAATCCATAAGGTTGTCTGTGACATGCATGGGTATAATGAAGGAGATGGGAGCTGCTGGCCATTCAGTTGGTTTGGTGGACTTTGGAATACTGTATTACACTATGGCTCTGCCTTTTTATTAATCATCACTCATCATTTTTATTGTTAACTGCGTGCGACCATTATGTACATATCAAGGATCGTGAATGTTATAAAGATTTAAAAGTTATAAAATGGATTCAGATGTAGATTTAGAAGCAATAAAATAGTAATATTAAATGAGAACTTACCAGTTCGAAGTTTGATCCTTATTTTATGAGGAATTACGTTGAGGGATTACGTTAAGAAGCCCCGCCAGGCGCATGCGCGTCATACTTCAAAGCAGCGGCGAGAAACCAAAGAAACATAGTTAGGCTTTAAGAAGACTAGAACTACCAGATGATCTTTTAGATTATGAGGGTGGGAGCAGAGGGCACGTAATCCCTCAACGTAACTCCTCATAAAATAAGGATCAAACTTCAAACTGGTAAGTTCTCGTACAATCTTATTATTTTACGTCGGAGTCACGTGAGTGACTACGTAAAGATTTCAAAGATGTAAAGATGTGTTTACATGCCGACGACGCACTCCATACGACAATCTGCTTCGGTTGACACAGTAGTAAATAAATAATATATTGAACATTGCTTCAAATTATTCAATAACTATTTTTAATGACAATAATAACAAAAATAAATAATAACCCCTCTATCCCAGGAGGAAATTGCAAACAATGATATAAACAAAGCAAATGAATTAAACGGAACCCAAAACAGCATGCCCAAACCGTGGCACTGTCTGTACAGGTTTATCATAGAACTGTGAGAAAGCTGATTCTCTAGACCATCCTGCGGCCGCGAGGACTTGGTCTAGCGGCACGTCCTGAGCCTTCACCGCGGATGTTGATGCCGCCCTGGTGGAGTGAGATTTAAACACATGAGTGTCGACTCCAGCACAACTGAGAACCTGTTTCAACCATCTAGAAATAGTTTGTACTGACACTCTTTTATATGGCTTTTTGTGACTAATGAGCAGTCCTGTCTCAGAACCCCTGAGACTCCTTGTTAACTCAAGATATTGGCTTAAGTGTTTAACTACACATAACATTTGGTCAACAGGATATGCTTTAAACGTCACCTTGGTTCCTGCCATACCTGGCCTGCTTTGTTTGATTAAATCATAGACATAAAATGTAATGTCTTCTACAGACAAATGCATACAATCTATTCGTAACAATTGTAATGTTTGTACACACTGTGCTGAAACCAGCGCCATTAGCATAGCCACTTTCAGAGTTCATCTCTGCAGAGACAACGACGTAATTGGAGCCCATTGCCGAAGCAGTGTGAGAACTATACTGATATCCCAGTTTCTGTATATCTAGGTTTATGGGGGGTTTTGTTAAAAATTCCTCTCAAAAATCGGGATACTAACGGATGAGCCCCGATAGGCTGTGTCCTGAGGACTGCCCTAAATAGGACAAAGAACTCCGAGCACTGTTAATAGCACTATAAATCAAGTGCTCATCAAAATGCAATATAGCAAGGAACTCCAACACATCACTTATGCTTGCAGTATGGTAAGATATATTTGACTGTCCATAGAACATCTCCCATTTCTTTATATGAACCACATATTGTTTTTTAGCACTATTCCTCCAGGCTGCAGTGATAATCTCCATGGTCCTGTTCGACAATCCAAGGCCTTGAAATGGTCTGTTCAGAACCTATAGACCAATAAATTGATACGGTCATGCAATGGGTGACTTTCTCCTGCAACCGGATGCACCAACAAATTACTGCAGCTGGGAACCATCATGAATGGCTGAGCCATCATTCTGAGTACCATGGGAACCATGGTTGTGTTGGCCAATCTGGGACCACCAAAACACCTGTGGCGGAGTCACGCTCTATTTTGGTTAGACATTTTGTAATCAGACAAAATGGAGGGAAAGCATAAAAGAATGCGTGCCCCCAAAGTAACAAAAATGCATCCACAGCTACTGCTCCAGGATCTGGCTCCCATATTTAGGCAACTGGTGATTCAGTCTGGATGCAAACAGATCAATATCTAGCAATCCAAATCGAGTGACAATTTTTTGAAAAACTTTAGAATTCAACATCCATTCTATATTGTCATTAAATATTCATGACCTTTGGTCTGCCAGCACATTGTCTACCCCTGGTAGATAGATGGCTGAAACCCAAATGTTTCTTGAAATACACCAATGTCATATCAGATTAGCCATGCTATCACATGAAACTGATCTTGCTCCTCCCATATGATTAATATATGCCACTGCCGTAGTGTTATCTATCTGGAGTTGAACGTGTAAATTATTAATTGTGGAGCAATATGTCTTTAGCCCATAAAATGCCCCCAATAATTCCAAATAATTTATCCCTTGTGTGTGTAGAATCAAACCTTCTTGCTCATTCCATCTACCTCCACAGCTGGACTCAATGTCCGTAGCCCCCCATCCGAGAGCACTCACATCAGTCTGTAAAATCATTGTAGGTTCCTGCACCAAAATATTATTGGTAGTTTGACTGACATTAACAATCCACCACTGCAATTCTGCTAGAGATGTGGTTGGTAACTGCATAACCCGATCAAAATGGCCTGCATGCTCTTTTAGTGCTTGTTCTCTTGCTCTTTGCAAATGTTGATAATGCAAAGGACCAAACTGTACAGCAGGGAAAGCTGCTACCAATTTCCCAATGACCTTAGTGACTTCTCGGATGGAGGGATAAAGTTTTTGTGTGAGGCAATATCCACAACCTTGGCTGCTGGTAATGTTACTGTCATATCAACTGAATCAATAAGAAATCCCAAATACTGAATATTTTGGGTTGGCTGTAATTTAGACTTAGTTGGATATACCAAAAATCCAAATGATTCAAACACATTTTTGGTTACTGCAACCGACTCCTCAGCTGACTCTTCAGTGTTGCTGATAATTAAGACATCATCTAAATAAGCCATGACAATGGGATTGCGGGCCCTTAACAGCCCCAGCACAGGTTTTAACAATTTAGTAAATAGCCTTGGTGCTGAACTTAATCCATTAGGCAATGCTTTGTATTGCCACAGCTGTCCCATCCAATTAAATTTCAAGTACCTGCGATAATGGGCATGAATTGGCACTGAATAATACGCATCTTGCAAATCAATAGTTGCCATATAACAACCTTGTGAGACCAGCTGTTTTGCAGTAACGAAGGTGCCCATTTTAAAATGTCTATAGAGAACTGAAGAATTTAAGTGAGTAGGGTCCCGAATAACTCTACAACCCCCATCTTTCTTAGGTCTGGGGAATATATTAGACACAAATGGTTGAGAATGAGTAATGGCTTTCTCAATCACACCTTTTTGACATAAATTCTTAATCTCTTCGTTAACCTGTTCAGTCTCTGGAGCAGAAAACACCAACATTTTATTTGGCTTGTGCTGCTGAGGTGGATCTATCCCTGAGATAAACTCAAAGGTAGAACCTGACACAGTATTTAGTATAAACATATCAGATGTTATACATCACTATTCATTGTAAAACAATTGTAATCTACCTCCAATAGGAGGTTGTGCATCAGAACCTTTAACAAAAGTTCCCTGTACCTCTGCAGTTGGCCTGTAAGCCTGCTGTCTGCTCATATTGGGGTTGAAGCCACTTTGTCTTGGTGGGTAACCTCATTGCCCCACTGGCCTCCCCCTGCTCGGTCCAGCACCTGGATCCAATCTTCGGTACACAAACCCAGGTTTGCAAATAGGTGGCCGTGATATGCTTGGCTTCATCAAACCAATTGTTTTTGCCTCATTATCAATATCACGTATTTGTTTGACAAGGTCCGTTCCAAACAGGAACTCAGGCATTTGAATATTTGTCACCTTACACAATGCAGCAATTTTTTGATTAATAGTTGGCCTGATGCAATTTTTCTAATGCAATTTACTTCAAAAAATGCATTGCATAACAGAGCCAACATATCTTTTTGTGTCTGGTTAATCATGGTCCCTTTGACCATAGTGCCAAATGCAGTAATTGCTGCAGCCACCAGTTGGAGGACGTGTGGATGTCGAATCTCCTGTCCTCTCATAGAAGGACTCATGGGTGCCCAAATAGCTGGGTTCACCATAGGTACTTTCAATGATGCACAATTGGCAGGTGTTTTATACTTGTTGGTAGTCTCTTCCATCATATCTTGCTGGAGCTAGTGAGACACTAAATAACTAACATTGTTGGCAAGGTACTCATCCATTGTCTCACCAGTCCCCTCCGGAATAGCAAAACTCATTGCAATATCCGGGACACCCGGAGTATGGCTCTTGTGCTCTGGTGTTTGCACATAAGCAGGGACACCAGACATGGGGTCAGCTGCATCCTGCCCTGCTTCTCCCAAGTCATATATTAGGGAGGCATCCTCCAGTCCTAAACAAGGCACTGGAAGGAAATCCCCTTGCTGATAGTCCACATATTCCTCTTGATATGGGCCTTGTTGAACAGCTGCCTGGGGTATCACTGGGCCCTTAGACCTTTGTTTTATCAGAGTTTGGAGCATCTTCTCCATATTCTGCATCCTCCCCCACATTCTTTTATTATCTGGAGGGGAGTCACATTCTTCTTCAGACTCGTCTGACAACACGGGTCTAATAGATTTTCTTTTTGCCTTTCTATGGCTATCGGAGGCCTCAGCCTCCTGAGTAACTGGAACTGGTGTGGAAAGGTCACTTTCTAATGAAACGGCTGTCAGTAAAACGGCACCCGGTATCGGAACCGGCGTTGCCGTGCTAATCTCCCAACCCGATCGAATTAGTGAATCTGTGGACCCACGCTTAGAGCGAACTCTCCTACCTGACCGCTCCATACCACCAACTCCTACTGACTTCTCGAGCCAGCTTTATGGAGTTAAATGCTCTCAGGCAAAGTTTTTAAAACTACTTACCTGCGAGTTTTCTACTTGCCACTGGTGGAGCTGTGCCCTCCAGCCCGTTCAGTACGACATGCGTGGACGTAAAGATGCACATGCGCATGGCGGGGCTTCTTCACGTAGTCACTCATGTGACTCTGAAGTAAAATGGATGCTTTCACCTTTCTCCTATTACACTAGCCAGGCTAACAGAAAGGTTTTTACCCTTCCTCCATAACACTAGCGAGAAAACAGCATAAATACACAAATGTTTATAACATAGAGAAAAACAATCAAGGGAATGTTCAGCCTCTTGGGTCCTACTCTTTGATCTATAAGATTATAATGTGCAACAATCAGCTAAAAAAAATTCTAAATTCTTGATCTGCAGAAAAATAGCTTTTTCAGCTAACCATTCCTCTGTCGATGTAAGAACCTGTCAATCCTAACAGGCAAGAGGCTCTGTAAGATAAAGTATTGCTGAATCGCTGGGGTATAAATATAATTGATTGAACATTACCTCTTTGTGTGAGGATAGAGTGACTCTGTATAGTTTATATTTTACATACTGTAAGAGTGATGGCCACACCCACCTGGGCGAAATAAAGATTTTACTACTTGATTACTAATTTTATTGCGTTTTTGTCTGTTTGAAGTGAAACAAACCTTAATAGTGAATATAAACGTAACAAAATTAGGACAGAGATAAGGAAGCCTGTTTTCTCAGTGGGAAGTTACAGAATGCTGGATTACCATAGTAGATGGAATGTCAAGGTGGGTAGACCCCCTACCACTAGCATCGTAGAAATGTTGCAATAAATGGGGGAAAATGATTGGCTCAGAGAGGGGGCAGTGGCGCTGTCTGGCTGAAAGATGATAGATGCCCTTGTATTATGTTTGACTTGTATTAAACAACTGTTGTTGAATAAGATTAACATAAATAAAAAGTATATTATGACTAATTAAATAATTAATATCCATGTAGTAGATAGTAGTTATGGGAAAACTTACAAGACCAGAGATAAGAGACATTTATTGTCACATGCATCAATTGGAACAGTGAATTTTGGGGGTCACCATACAGCCATACAAATAAATAAGAACACAGAACACGATAATCTTTAACATAAACATCCCCACACAGCGGAATCAAAGTTTCCTACTGTTTCCAAAGTCCTGCCATCCTTTCTTTGATGTTCTTTGATGTTCACCCGTGGTCAGGGCCTCCCGAACCCCACGCAGTCGCCTCAACAGTGGCCCGATGTTCAGGGATGATGTAACTCCAACGTTGGAATGGTAGAACACCCTCAGCGGGTTGGACGTCTGAATCGGCCACTTCTTACCGGAAACCGCGGCTCCCGAAGTCCACAGGCCAAGCTGGGCGGAGATTCATGCTGGCGGCCCTCGGCAAAGGGATCCCAGGACTCCGCGATGTTGAAGTCAGCATCGCCCACAGTTGGGAGCTCCGCAAACCACAGCTCCACAATGTTGAAGCAGCAGGCCCAACACTCTGGAGCTTCAAACGGCGATCCAGGTAAGGCACCGCCCGCTCTGCGGTGAATCCTGTGCTGCACCGCCGCTGAAGCTCTGGTCCGGTCTCCGGCAGGAAAGATTGGTAGGTTGCGAGGGGGGAGGGGGCAAGGACGCGACTTGTCTCAAAGAATAGTCGCATCCTCACCAGGAATTGACTGGGAAACAGTTTCCCCCTTACCTTACCCACCGCCCCCCACATATAGCCAAGGACAAAGTATGTTTTCGTATAGTTGTATCTAACAATAAATAAAAGTTGTTTACTGCACAGTATAACTGCCGCCTAATTCTGCTGTGAAGTCAGAGAACCGGTGAGCCGTTAACTGCCGCCATCTCTCCATAATATCATGCAATAAAGTCTCTTGAAGCAAACCTCAAAGTCTCGGCTTTTCCTTTTCCTTTAATTTCCTTCTAAGTTAATTTCTTCCACAAAAATGTTTATAAGGAAATAACAGGGGATTTGAACTTTCAGACATTCATAACAATTATACTTCATTCAGTCTTTGCCACATCTATTATTGTATTTGTTGCCTTGTGCATTAGTTTCAGGAGGTGCTGCTGAAGTAATCTTGGTGAGTTGCGGTAAATGGTGCACTGTGTGGCCACAGCGCTGTTGTGGTGGATGAGGTGTCAATCAATGAAAAATCAATTCTTCCCTGAAAAAGACACACAGTGTTGCAGATACTTAGCAAATCAGACAGCAACTCTGGAGAACACACAAAGAGGACAAGTGTGAAGGGATATGGAACAAACGCAGGCAGGTGGGACTAGTGTAGCTGGGACAAGTTGGCCGGTGTGGGTAAGTTGGGCCGAAGGGCCTGTTTCCACACTGTATCACTCTATGACTCTATAACACAGATGGGTGATGTTTTGCGTTGGGATCCTACTTCAGACCATTCAGGGCATCTTTCCCTGAATGGTTTCAGACTTCTTAAATGTTGCAGCTGCGGTCACTCAGATGTGTGAAAAATATTCCCTCCACTCTTGATTTGTGGTCTTATAAATTGTTGAAGAGCTTTAGAATCAACTGATGGCTGACTTGTGACAAGACAACCAGCCAGTAACTTGCTTTTGAACCTGTTTGTTTTAAACCTCTGGCATGCATTATATTGTTCAACTATTGATGGTGAGCAATTTGAAAATGCTAATGAAGAGTTAGTAGGTTTGTTAGAAAGGTAATTTCCTTTCACATCTGCATTTGGTATTCTGGGCATCATCATAAGAGCAGCATGTATTGCCCATTCCTAACCATTCTAAAATAAGCAGTGGTATGATGCCTCCTTAAACTGCTCCAGTCATAGATCATAGAGCATAGAACAGTACAGAGCAGTGACTGGCCCATCTGCCCACAATGATGCCAAGGTAAACTATGCTCATCTGCTTGCACACAATCTAAATCTCTATATCGCATGCATTTCCATGTGCCCATCGAACCACCACTTCAATGCCACTATCGTTTCTGGCTCCACCATCATCCAGTAACTGCAGTGTGTTTTGTAGATGTTCCACACTGACAGTGTAAATATCACTCTCATTTATCAGACTATGCTGATGTCCTAACTGTCTGCAGTCATTGACTGCTTTGATGAGCTGGCAAAGAACAGCACCGTGAACTAGCTGTTACTGAGGTAACCAAACAGCTCCAAAGACCCAGGTTCAATTCTAACCCTGGCTGTTGTTGCATGCAGTTTGCATATTCTCCTATTTTATCCTGAACATGAACTTCAATCAGAATTTAAAAACAAATTTTTTAATTGCAAAACAAAACAGTGAAAATACTATTCATACATTCTCTGTGGAAGAAGAGCACACTTTAAGGTCTTTCTGCGCTGGACATTGATGGGCAGAGTCCAATAGTGTCACCAGTCTAACAAGGGAAGGCCTGTCACACCAGGGGCCACATTAGTGGCAAGAAGATAACTTCATTGCCATCATAACGGGACCCAACGGGTCCACTGATAGTCTCGTGATATACTATGAATTGTGTCTCAATTACAATGGACCAAATAGCATTTCATTTCGGAGTCACGTGAGTGACTTCGTGAAGAACCCGCCAGCACGCATGCGCGACATGTCATCGCTCGCATCTGCAGTCGACGGCTGGAGGTGGAACGCGGCTCACCACCAGCCCTTCATAAGGGCCACTCAGGTAAGTATAGACAACCTTGAGCTGGTTGTTCCTGTTTGAATATTTTTCTCTCCAACAGGGACATGGACAAGAGGAGTAAGGGCCGCAGGACATCCGGAAGGAGTTGCCGGCCACCTATCCCGGAGCTCCCTTCTACAGCACCCGCTGGACGGGCCGGGAAAAAGGCGCGTAAATCGGGGAGCCCTGTAGTCACAGGACCCGAATCACCGACACAGCTGAGCACTAGCGGGGTTCCCGCAGAGCAAGAAGTCGGTACAGGTAGACCCTGACTCCATTTCTTTATCGCCAACAGGATCGTTGGCAGAGGCGAGCAAAATGGGTTCACGTGCTGCTGCACGGCCCTTCTCCCTGAGCCCTCATGGAGGAGCCAGGGATAGAGCTCGACAACCTAGCCCTTTTAGGGCAGATGTTTTACCAGGAGCCGCTAGATTGCGGCCTGGTGAATCAGCGAGACCCGAGTCCACTGGCAGACCAGGAAGGGCCAGTGGAGACTCACCACCTAGTTGGACCAGGAGGAGTCACACAGGTGGAGTCTCGCCACGGTCACCGCTTCCCCCGCTGGGGGCGGGACAGGACCGTACGCCGTCTGGGTCCAGTAAAAGGACAGTCAGCAAGCCCGCGCGGATGTCGGGTCACCACGCTGCGGCGTTGGGTGCCGACTTCTCACCGCATATGTACTCAGAGGCAGCCGGATTTAGCTCAGCTAAAAGAAGGCGTATGAGCAGATCCGCGCGGGAGTCGTTCAGTTTCGCTGAGGCGGCTGGTAGCGACTTATCGTCACGGCACCGATATTACCTCGACGAGGTACGGGCCGATGATAGGAGCCTCAGAAGTTCCTTCGGGCATGAGGACTCTGACCGTCCACTCACGCACGATGAAGGGCGCATAGATCGGATGGAGAGGATTATGGAACAAATCCTGCTTAATCAAAGACAGGAAACACACAGTTCCAGGGGACTCACGAACATATCCCCATCATCTATGGATAGCATGAGGCCAGAGGAAGAGGAAATCTTGATACATGCTCCAGTAGCACCTGAGGTTCCCCAGGAAGAGTTCCTGGACGTGGCAGCCAAGTTTGGATTACCCATATCATCGGGACAACCCCTCAATACCAAGCTGGCTGCTACCATAGATTTCCTCACCAACCATCAGCTACAGGAGGAGGTCCTTGCAAAGGCCATGGACAGACACAAGGCACCGGGCAATTGCAATTCGCTCAATGTGCCTATTGTCAACATGCCAATTTGGGGCAATATCAGCCCGGGCATCAGAACTCAGGAAGTAAAATTATAAAGAATCCTGAAATTACTTACATCTGGGATTACCGCGTTTGCGAGGTCGGTGGATGGAGTGGACTTGAACACCGAACAGGAGGATGCTCTGGCGCTACTTTGCAACACGCAATATGAGATCAATGCTTTTAGGAAAAGCATCATCAAGCCTACATTAAACCCCAAATTTGCGGGGCTATGCAGAGCACCTCCAACACCACCACCCAGACAGTTATTCGGAGAAGACCTCCCGAAGCAGGTCAAAGATTTAGATGACCATGCTAAGACAGTGGGTCTGATGAGGTCACACACCTTGACCAGACAAACGGCCAAGAAAACACCTTTTTTCAGGCCACAAGGTCAAACCGAAAGGCCAGCAAGGACCTACGTTCCGGCGCCTCCTCTATACCAACAGCCTCAACAGCCCAGGCCTTTTTTAGGGCTAGGCCCTCAACGGCCAGCATGGAAAATGCGGTTTCCACATTTTCAGCGCAACCCAGCACCTCCACGTCCCACCAAACACCTCAGGGACCACCGATAACCATGAAGGTAAGGCGGTCTGGTTTTCATGCACTTGCATGTCTAACCTCACATGTTGGGGGTAGACTACGGGAGTTTAAGGAGGCATGGGAAACCATCACCTCAGATGAGTTTATCTTACAAAGTATTCAGGGCTATGAGATTGAGTTCATAAATGGCCAAATTCCTCCACCTCAGCATATGCCGAATCGCAGATTTGCACTTTCCAGGAAGGAAATAGCAGTAGGCTATGCTGAAATCTTGAGACTACAAGAGAAAGGTGTGATAGAAAGAACTACACATGAACCAATTGAATTTGTATCTAACATATTTACAAAAACCAAAAAAGATGGTGGATGTCGGGTCATTATAGATCTAACCCATTTGAATACCTTTGTAAAATATACCCATTTCAAAATGGACACGTTCGAAACAGCCAAATCTTTGACTTCTGAGGGCTGCTTCATGGCATGCATTGATTTAAAAGATGCATACTATTCAGTATCCATTCAGAAACACCACAGGAGGTTCTTGAAATTTACCTGGATGGATCAACTTTGGCAATACAAAGCTTTGCCCAATGGGCTTACCACAGCCCCCAGACTGTTTACCAAATTACTCAAGCCAGTGCTAGCGACACTGAGGAGGAAAAATCACACGGTCATGGCTTATCTGGATGATATCCTAATTATTGGGCATACACTGGAATCAGCGAAATTGGCAGTTTCAGCCACTGTGGAAATATTTCAAAAAATGGGATTTATTATCCATCCAGATAAATCAAAGTTCTGTCCTTCACAGACCATGGACTATCTGGGGTTCACGATAGATTCCAATCACATGATTGCCACCATACCAACTAACAAAGTTGGGGATGTCATTCAAGCATGCAAGAACCTGGTCTGCGCCAGTATACCATCAATCAGACAAACTGCTAAGGTAATTGGGAAAATCGTAGCAGTTTTTCCAGCTGCTCAATTCGGACCTTTACATTATCAAAATTTACAAAGATCCAAGATTTCAGCGTTAAAATTGAATGCTGGACATTTTGATAGACCTATGCAGCTGCCACTTAAGGCAAAAATTGAGTTACAATGGTGGATTGACAATATCCATAACTCATTTAAACCCATCGTTGTGCCTCGTCCGGTGGTATACTTACAAACAGACGCAAGCTCCCATGGCTGGGGAGCTACAGACAACAACACCAGTTGTGGGGGCCGATGGGACTCACTTGAATCTGCCCTTTTGCTAGCACAAGGGATAAATTATTTGGAGATGCTTGGGGCATTCCACGGACTTAGAGTCCACGGACTTAAAGTTCAAACTTTACTGACACTCATGTCCGTCTCCAAATAGACAACACCACTGCGGTGGCATATCTAAATCATATGGGCGGTACCAGGTCAATTTCATGTGATGAATTGGCTAATACAATTTGGCTCTGGAGCATACAACGGAATATTTGGATTTCAGCTACCTATTTACCAGGTAAGCTCAACACAGTGGCGGACACCAGGTCACGGAAATTTAATGACAACATCGAGTGGATGTTGAATTCCCAAATATTCGAAAAAATTACAGCCAAATTTGGTAAGCCGGGTATTGACCTTTTCGCGTCACGGTTGAACCATCAGGTACCAACATATGTATATGGGAGCCAGATCCTTGGGCAATGGCGATGGACGCTTTCTCGCTAGACTGGGGGAAATGGTTTTTCTATGCATTTCCTCCATTTTGCCTCATCAGTCGGATATTGCGGAAAATCCAGCTAGATGCTGCTAATGGCATTCTTATTATACCCGACTGGCCTACTCAGTCATGGTATCCGGTGGTCCTTGGTATGATCAGTCAACCATGGGTCCTCTTAGAGGGCTGCCCACAATTGGTGAAGAACCCTGTTACAGGGGAACCACATCCCTGCCATAGTCATTTGAATTTATTGGCTTGCAGGATTTGAACAGACCATTACTGCAGTATGGTCTCTCATCAAGGGCTATGGATACCATGGGAGCATCATGCAGGGAGTCCACAAGACGGCAATATTTATCGCACATCAGAAAATGGGAAACCTACTGCGGCCGCTTGGACATTGCATATGACTCCGTATCAATCACAGATGTGCTGGAATTCCTTGCGGGGTTACACCATGACGAACACCTCAGCTACAGTGCCATCAATAGCGCCAGGAGTGCACTATCATCCTACCTCAATATTGAGGTAGGATCCAATAAATTGGTGTCCAAACTGATGCGGGGAATATTTAATTCCAATCCGCCAAGACCCCGTTACAACATCACCTGGGACATTGGGAAAGTACTGACCCTGCTCAGGACGTGGTCGCCCATGGCTGGGCTTGAATTGGACAAACTCACCCTGAAGCTGGTAATGTTATTGGCACTTACTTCGGCACAAAGGGTACAGACTCTTCACAAGATCAAGATCGACAGAATGATCTCTACCCCAGAGAAGGTTATTTTCTTCATTGATGAATTGCTTAAGCAGCATAGACCTGGATTCACAGGGCTGCAGCTGGTGTTTCCAGCATACCCCGCTGATACTAGGCTATGTTTAGCCACCCATATCCACCACTATATTAGAGTGACGCGGAAATTAAGGGGAATGGAGCAATACCTGCTAATCAGCCACAAAAAACCTCATCATAGAGTGATGGTACAGACAATCTCCAGATGGCTCAGGATCGTTTTGAACGAAGCAGGTATTGATACTAATGTTTTTAAATCCCATTCCACCAGGGCTGCATCAATGTCGGCGGCAAAGGTCATGGAGGTGCCCATGGACCATATTCTTGCCACAGCGGGATGGGCCAGTGAAGCCACTCCCCAGTGAGGGTTTTTTTCTTTGTTATAATTAATAAACATTATTATTTTTTCAGTACATCCAGTCTGAAACATGATTACTCCTATCCATCCTTATAGTGGCGTGTGTGAGAGCATGGACGTGGTTAATTCTCCATTCCCCTTAATGTCCGCGTCACTTTTATATAGTGGCGGATATGGGTGGCTAAACATAGCCTCACATCAGCGGGGTATGCTGGAAACACCAGCTGCAGCCCTGTGAACCCAGGTCTATGCTGTTTTAGTAATTCATCATTGTAGAAGATTACTTTCTCTGGGGTAGAGACCATTCTGTCAATCTTGATCTTTTGTAGCGTCTGTACCCGTTGTGCTGAGGTAAGTGCCAATAACATCACCAACTTCAAGGTGAGTTTGTCCAAAGCGAGTCCAGCCATAGGCGACCATGTCCTGAGTAGGGTTAAAACTATCCCATTGTCCCAGGTAACATTGTAACGGGGTCGGGGTGGATTAGAATTGAATATGCCCCGCATTAATTTGGACACCAGTTTGTTAGATCCTACTTCGATATTAAGGTAGGATGATAGCGCACTTCTGGCGCTATTAATGGCACTGTAGCTGAGTTGTTCATCATGGTACAACCCCGCAAGAAATTCCAGCACATCTGATATGGTGACGGAGTCATATGCAATGTTCATGCGGCCGCAGTAGGCTTCCCATTTCCTTATTTGCGTCAAATATTGCCGTCTTGTAGACTCCCTGCATGATGCTCCAATTCTATCCATAGTCCTTGATGAGAGACCATACTGCAGCAATGGTCTATTCAAAACCTGCAAGCCAATAATTTCAAGTGACTATGGCAGGGATGGTGTTCCCCTGAAACAGGGTTCGTCACCAACTGTGGGCAATTCTCTAAGAGAGCCCATGGTTCACTTATCATTCCAAGGACCACCGGATACCATGGCTGTGTAGGCCAGTCGGGTACGAGAAGAATGCCTTTAGCAGCATCTGCTTGGATTTTCCGCAATACCCGACTGATGAGGCAAAATGGAGGAAATGCATAGAAGAACCATTTCCCCCAGTCTAGCGAGAAAGCGTCCATCGCCATTGCCCCAGGATCTGGTTCCCATGATACATATTTTCGTACCTGATGGTTTAACCGTGACGCGAAAAGGTCAATATCCGGTTTACCAAATTTGGCTACAATTTTAGTGAATATTTGGGGATTTAACATCCATTCAATGTTGTCATTAAATTTTCATGACCTGGTGTCTGCCACTGTGTTGAGCTTACCTGGAAGATAGGTAGCTGAAATGCAAATATTCCGTTGTATACACCAGAGCCAAATTGTATTAGCCAATTCATCACATGAAATTGACCTGGTACCACCCATATGATTTAAATATGCCACCACAGTGGTGTTGTCTATTTGGAGACGGACATGAGTGTCAGTAATATTTGAACAATAAGCTCTAAGTTCGTGGAATGCCCCAAGCATCTCCAAATAATTTATCCCTTGTGATAACAAAAGGGTAGATTCAAGTCAGTCCCATCTGCCCCCACAACTAGAGTTGTTATCAGTAGCTCCCCAGCCATGGGAACTTGCGTCAGTTTGTAAGTACACCAACAGACGAGGCACAATGATGGGTTTGAATGAGTTACATATGTTATCAATCCACCATTGTAACTCAATTTTTGCCTTAAATGGCAGCTGCATGGGTCTATCAAAATGTCCAGCATTCAGTTTTAATGCTGAAATCTTGGATCTTTGCAAATTCTGATAATGTAAAGGTCCGAATTGAGCAGCTGGAAAAGCTGCTACCATTTTCCCAATTACCTTAGCAGCTTGTCTAATTGATGGTATACTGGCGCAGACCAGATTATTACATGCTTCAATGATATCCCCAACTTTGTTAGTTGGAATGGTGGTAATCATTCGATTGGAATCAATCGTAAACCCCAGATAGACCTGTGAAGGACAGAACTTTGATTTATCTGGATGGATAATAATTCCCATTTTTTGAAACAGTGTCACAGTGGCTGTAACTGCCAAATTTGTTGATTCCAAAGTATTCCCAATAATTAGGATATCATCCAAGTAAGCCATAACTGTATGGTTTTGCTTCCTCAGTTTTGCTAATACTGGCTTTAATAATTTAGTAAACAAACTAGGAGCTGTGGTAAGCCCATTGGGCAAAGCTCTGTATTGCCAAAGTTGATCCATCCAGATAACTTTTAAGAACTTGCTGGTCTCTCGTGGCTGCTGCTCATTCGCCTCCTTTTGGACGAGCTTGGTCCGCTTGCCTCAAAGTCCATATGCGGTATGTAGTCAGTACCTGCCGCCACAGCGTGGTGACCTGACATCCGCGCGGGCTTGCCGCCTGTCCTTCTCCTGGACACAGGCGACGTGCTGCGAATGGGGGATGCGGTGACCGTGGTGAGACTCCACCTGCACGACTTCTGCTGGATCTGCTAGGTGGCGAGTCAAAACTGGCCCTTCCTGATCTGCCAGTAGACTTGGGTCTCGACAATCCACCAGTCCGCAGTCTTGCGGCTTCTGGTGAGTATTCTGCCTTGGTAGGGGTTTGCTGTTGAGCTCTATCCCTGGCTCTTCCACGAGTACCCGGGGAGAAGGGCCGTGCAGCAGCACGGGTAACCCGTTTGCTCATTTCAGCCAACGTCTCCCTTCCAGTAGGAGATAGAGAAATAGAGTCAGGGTCTACCTGCTCAGGCGCTGTCCCAACTTGCTGTTCTGCGGGCTCACTGCTCGTACACAGCTGTGTCGGTGGGTCGGGTCCTGTAATCACAGGGCTCCCCGACTTTCGCGCCTTTTTCCCGGCCCGACTTGCGGGTGCTGTCGATGTAGAGAGCTCCGGGAATAGTGGCCGACGACTCCTTTCGGAAGTCCTGCGACCTGTACTCCTTTTATCCATAATCCCTGTGGACAAAAAATGATTCAACAACAGGGACAACCAGCTCAAGGTTGCCTATACTTACCTGAGCGGTCCTTATGAAGGGCTGGTGGTGAGCCGCGCTCCACCTCCAGCCGTCGACTGCAAATGCGAGCGACGATATGTCGCGCATGCGTGCTGGCGGGTTCTTCACGAAGTCACTCACGTGACTCCAAAATGAAATAGAAATATTTACAGAAAATTTAAATAAAACTATGTTGATAGAGAGTTTAATCTATTTTCACAGGTGGAGTGGCTTAAATGATTGCCCAAATATTAGTATTGTAATTAAATGTAATAACTTGTTCTGTGTTTAATATGCTGATGATACAGTGGGCCATACCCTGATGATGACATCAACCTGTCAAATGACAGATAGTCTCACCGATCGTCAGTTAAGTTTGGGAGCGATCATTTGTGATTATGGAATAGGATGCTTGACAAGGTCACGAAAGCAGATGGGATAAAGATGTTCAAAATAGATTGGAAAATACATTATCGTGGCAGATTATAGTAGCTCCCAATACAAAAGAGATTCTGTTTGCTACAAATGTCAAGAAATATTTGTTCTCATTGTTGAAGTATTTAAGCATCATAGTACTAACGGTCCAGAAGATGGATTCTACACTTGAAGCTGTAGTTCCTTTTGCAGCAATATGTCAACTTTAACGGCTAAGACTGTGGCAATAAGTTCCATTCTGGGCATTCTCATTTGTTTCAATGGTGCCACTCTGGCCTTTCCCATTAAGAATGCAACATGTACTTATTTGTTATCATTTTCCAGTCTTAGATATGAAGTCTTAGTACCGTAGCCACTTTCACTGGCATCTGAGAAATGATGCAGCTGTGCACTGACTTTACCAAAGCTTGTGGGCTTCTTGCAATTTGAATTCTGAGATCTTGTTGAGATCTGCTAACCATTCTGTCCATCGGTGAGAGGAAGTTTGTGTTATACTCTCATCCCATCCAAGTTTATTTACAAAAATCCTGCAAAATCAACTTGGCTGGCAGTGTAAATGGTGTAAGAAATCGCAAAAGGTCGTAAATCGAACCAATCATGGATAGGATACACCTTTAGTACATGGTCGTTCTTGAATCGAGATTCTGAACTTGAACACATCTGTTTCAATGGACCAGTGCAGTCCCAATGCTTGTTCCATTGGCAAATTGTCTTTGTCCAAATCCAACTCTCAGGTCTCTTTGGCTCTATCATCTGGTGGAATGCTTTACAATACAACACCACTGTTGCTGATCCACTTGGAAAGCGTGAATCGTCCCTTATTGCAGATGGAAGTCAGATGTTTTACCATTTGAATTGCTTCCTGCTCAGTAGACATGGATTTTAAGCAATCATCCACATAGAAATTATTCTTCACAATGGATATCACTTCTTTTGCAAAGTGAGCTTTATTGTGCTCCGTGGTCTTCTTCAATGCACAATTCGCACAACTTGGTGATGATACTGCTCGAAAGAAATACACATTCATCTGGTATTCAAAAAGATCTTGTTGTGCATCCCCTTCAGGCCACCATAAGAATCGCAAGTAGTCAATGTCGTTTTTCTGATACTTTGACTTGATGAAACATCGCTCTGCTATCAGCCATTAAAGCAATTGGTTCTTGTCTGAATTTAATGAGAACTCCATTGAGTGAGTTGGTAAGTCTAGATCTTGCAGTAGTTGACAGTTAAATGATGTTCCTTTGAAGACTGCAGCACAGACAAAGACTATCCTCAAGTCCATTTCTTCGAGTGATACACCCCATGGTGCAGAATGTAGCAAAGCTCTCCGCCACTTCGATTCATTTGGTTTGTTGGTACCAATTTGGCATAATCATTGTCAATCATATCCTTTAGGAAAGACGTATATTCCTCATGAAATTTCGAATTCTTGCCAAACTTGCGTTTCATATTCTGGGTGAGTTGCTCTGTCATACTACGATTATTCGGCAGACTAACACTTTCTTGTTTGAAGGGTAAGTCCAGACAATAGTGTCCATCCATCATCTTTACTGAGTAATTCATAATATCCAAGAACTTTAACTCTTCCCTGGACATTTCTTCAGATTCCTTACTGGTACTTTCATTGAAGTCATGATTGTATTGCTTAATCAATAGCTTTTCCACTTTACCAGTAGATATTTGATTAATAGCAGCGGCAGGGTAGTTTTTCTGGTTCCCGCTTTCGTTGTTCCTTCTCAAGGAGCCATAGATAACCCATCCTAGTAGGGTTTTCACAACAAACGGTCCAACACCTCGGCTCCTCACAATCTCTATAGTTTCCAATGCCTTCAAAGCATTTGTACCGATAAGTAGGTCAATACCAGAATTTATTTTAGATATTTTGACATCCTTCAAGTAAGGCCATTGTCTTAAATCCTCAGTCTGGGTATATTTTGATGACCAACAGGCCTTCAACATCTTGAAGCCGCGGTCTGCAGAGCTTCTAGCCTTACCTTGTTGACTTGCCTTACCGGGGATCCCTGGAGAAGAGCTCCGACCGCCAGCCTGCGGCCTACATCAGTTTGAAGCTGCAGTCTCCGGTAGGAAAGCACTGATTCAGGACTTACCTTCCAGAAGAGAGGGCCTGTACATCTGGCCGCCCACAGCGGCGACTGCGGAGGTTTGTGGCCCCGCCCATGGGAAACAATGGAGGAGGACTGACTGTACTTTGTGTCTTCCACCACAGTGAAGAATGCTGTGGTGGATGTTTGTGTTAAATTCTATTGTGTATTGTGTGTTCTTTTTGATTGTACCGCTGCTGGCAAGTTAATTTCACTGCACTTTATTGTGTATGTAATGAATAAATCTGATTGATTTATTGATTGATGGTCTTATGTGTAACTTCAGGTATTGGTCTAAAAGTATCTTCATCCAAACTAGACATCTCCATACTTGTAATGTAATGACTAACGCACTCCTTCTCTTCATTCATGGTACGCAATCGAATCTTAATCTTTTCTCCTGTGATGTCCAGCCTTCTCATCAGGCATTCTCTGCAAAAGGTAGCCGAACTTCCATGATCCAAAAATGCATATGTTTGCAATACTGTATTCACCTTGCTATTCCTTACCTGTACTGGTAAGATAGAGAAGATACAGGCTTCTACCCCGGCCACAATATGTGCAGTTACTTGAGGTGAGGTGACAGCATCAGTAGTAGCTGCCTTCTCCTTCTGGCTGCGTCTTTCCAGTGTGAAGTCCTTCAAGGTGATTTTGCTTGCACTTCACAAATTATAGGACTCTTACAGTCTTTAACCATGTGTCCTTTTTTCAAACATCCAAAACAGATTATCTTCTCTTTTAAGAAATCCACCTTTTCTTTATATTCCTTCTTCTTGAATCTTCGACACCTGTGTGACCAACTTCATCACATAGCAAACAAAATCCTTTTTGCTTGATAGTAGACACACCTTCTTTTATTCCACCTGTTGTTTCCATAGGTATTATAGCAGTAGCAAAACTGCCTCCCTTAGGTCCTGATCTTCCTTTAGTTTTGGTAAAGGTAGAACCCTTGGCAGTTGCAATTGGTTTATGATCTTGAATACTCCTGTGGTGTGGATCTAACGTGAACAGTATTTCCCTTTCCAAGAAATCCACCAGGTCTGGTAACATGGCTACTAGGTTTTTTTTCCATTATTCGGCCTGCTTTATGTTTCCACTTTTCTCTAAGTCGAAGGGGCAGTTTTAGAATGATGGCTCTAGTATTAGTCACAAGATTCATCTGCTCCAAGTGGTTGAGATTTTTCATCGAGCTACAACAACCTCTAGGAAATATAGCAAAATCGCATAATGCCTTCACATGTTCTGGCTTGATATCTTTACAAGCATAGGCCTTCTCCATGTATGTGTTAGCAATCCTCTATTCATTACCATAACGTTCTTTATGTAACCTTCTTGCCTCTTGATAGCCTTGGCAGTCAGGCATATTTCGACAACTTTCTACAAGTATCTTAGCACTTCCGCTTGTGTAATGCACCAGAAATTGTAAGCGCTCTTTTTCATCAGTAATTTTCATTTCTACTACTTCATCAAACACAATTGTGAAAGCTTCATACTGCAAAGGACCACCATTATCTGTAGGAATTTCTATTGGTGGTATGGTGAAAGAGAAATTTTGTTGAGCTATGAGCTTGTTGAATTCAGCTTGACTATCCGCCAATTCACGTAATCCATCTCAAGATCCTTGGCTTGGCGCAAACAGATGATAGACAGGCCTCTGATACATACTGGCTAGCTCGAGCCTGTTTATCGGGCTTAGGAAAAGCGTACTGAGTTGATGGTTTGTCCAGATCCTCGATAGACGCCCCATAAATACTTTGTTTGGTTTAGCACCCAGTTGCTGAGATTAAGTTTTATCGGCCCGCCACTGTTCCAATGAGTGTTCTATGCCATGAAATCTGGTGGTCCTCGGTTGTGGAATGAATCCAACTGCTGTCTCACTTTGAGCAGTTCTTTTACTCAAATAAGAGTTCTTCCCTCCAGATACATTAGAGCCACCTTTTGAACCTTGGCCCTCCAGTATCTCAATCTTCATCCTGGCTTCTTCTAACTTTGTATCCAGTTCGAACCCGTCCTTGTCCCTCTTTAACTGTTCTTCCTATGCTTCAATTGCATGTTTTCTTGTCAAGGCGGCAGCTCGTAGCGTAAGAGCAGTCACATTGGCTTTGGCTTCTATACGAGCTGAGGCTCTTGAAATTGAACTGGTTCCTGAACTAGACTTATGGCTCGATGTTGGTGTCCTCTGATCAACTTCAGCTATCCATTCTCCACATCGCCAACGATGCCGTTAAGATATTCAATCGCCTTTTGAAACCACTGATTACGCTCTTCGCCTTCCTCATCAGACTGTTCAGAAGCTGTATAATGTTAAAGCTTTCCAGCTTTCAAAGTATTATAAAAGCTGTTCTACTGTTTTGAGAAGTTTTCCACCCTAAGATAAGTCGCAATAAACCTCAAAGCCAATCGCTAGCTGAGATCTATTTTCTTCAGTTCCTCTTCCTAGGAACCGGTCTTCAGTTCCTCTTCTGGAACTAATTCTTCTGGCCTAATCTCTTTCCAGAGATCCAGCCCAACCATCTGCCCCTCTTCTTTGGGACTAATTCTACCACCTCCTGTCTGTCAGGTAGTTTTCGACTCGATATAGCGGCAGATTATTATGTCGTTCAAGGAATTTCTCCCTTTAACCACTATGAGAAGACACGGAGTAAGGAGATAGCGTTGTTTACGCATGGGAGCACGCCACGAGACATTCAAAGCTGTCGAAAGATAAATCTTCAAAACACAGTCTCTTGATTAATAGTTTCTTTATTGTCGAAGTAAAACAGTGAAATATTCATCCAAACTTCTTCTTGTTTAAGTTAATTTTTATCTTACATGTAGTCAAACTTCGGCATGTAGCTCTGACCAATGTTAGAAAGATCTGCATGGTCGGAAGATATGACTTCCTCCATGCCTCCTCCGTACTAACTAAAAAACTACAAGTTTCTGCCCAAGAATCCCAGCAGCAAACACGCCTCTGACTACATAATAAATCCCACCCACATACTTACAGGCAGATACAATTTAAAGGCAAACGCCATAATTTATGACACACAAAATTAAGCCAAATGGCCACTACGTACATTTATAAAATTCATAAAGCCTTGGGTAGTGAGATAGATGATGGTGACAAAAACCATTACAACCGACTGGTACTCAAAAGCCAAAACCTCTGCAGATGCCAGATATCTGAAGTAAGATCCAGAAATGCGGGTGTGCCGGATGTTGCAGTGTCAATGCAGCTCAAAGATCTCGGGCCTCAGGGTTTCCTCTCATTAAATGTATTAATATAAATGCCACGTAACAGAGTTTGTCCCTAAATCTTGGGTCACATTGGAGTAACACATTTTTACAAACAACAAATGTGGGAGAAAAGTAAAATGGGTTGCTGAAAATACTTATTTAATTTATATAAAAAATTGAATCAATTCATTAATGGAATGAGTCTTCCATAACATATCAGTTTTCTCTCTTTACAATATACCATAGAATTTGTGATTAACATTCACCTCACTGAGCAATTGAACCTTATTTTTTTTCCTGTGTGAGAAAGAACTGCAGATGCTGGATAAAATCAGAGGTAGACACAAAATGCTGGAGTAACTCAGCGGGTGAGGCAGCATCTATGTAGAGATAAAATGGGTGACATCTCGGATCGAGACTCTTCTTCAGACTGATGTTGGATGGAGGGGGCGGTAAAAAGACAGAACGTGAGCAGAGACAATAGGACTTGTGGGAGAACTGGGAAGGGAGAAATTAGAGAAGTCAATGTTCATACAGCTGGGGTGTAAACTACCCAGCAAAATATGAGGTGCTGTGCCTCCGATTTGCACTGGGCCCCACTCTGACAATGGAGGAGGCCTAGGACAGAAAGGTCAGATTGGGAATAGGAGGGAGAGTTGAAGTGCTGAGAATTTAAGAATAAGGGGTAAGCCATTTAGAACTGAGATGAGGAAACACTTTTTCTAACAGAGAGTTGTGAGTGTGTGGAATTATCTGCCTCAGGTAACCTGGAGGCAGGTTATCTGGATGCTTTCAAGAGAGAGCTAGATAGGGCTCTTAAAAATAACGGAGTCAGTGCATATGGGGAGAAGGCAGGAACGGGGTACTGATTGGGGATGATCAGCCATGATCACATTGAATTGCGCTGCTGGCTCGAAGGGCCGAATGGCCTACTCCTGCACCTATTGTCTATTGTCTAAGCAACCGGGAGATCAGGTTGGTTAAGACGGACTGAGCGGAGGTGTTCAGCGAAACGATCGCCGAGCCCGTGCTTGGTTTTTAACCTTATGTTTTCTCTTATTTTGCCCTTCGGGTGGCGCCGTCCATGTGGGCACGATCAAATCACTGATTGGAGACCCTAATTAAGTTGCAGAGAGAGATTCTGACCTAAACAATAATCCAATGAGTCTATAGAGTCTCGAGATATGTTCGTCAAAAAAAAGTGCAGCTGCAAGCTTATAACGCGCGCATGCAATCACAGACAAAACTGTGAATTTTCTGAGTAAATATAGGTCATGGAACTTAGCGTGATTTTTTATTCACAGGAGGGGAAATAAAATTCCTCAGAAGTGTATTATCAGTCTGTACCAGTTACGCTCACCTCTCTCCGACATTGCTTATGATATTTACTTATGTCCTGTTATTAATTTGTTTGTTTTAATAGTTCCGAAACGCTCTGTAGCATTCTAGTGCCTTGGAACAATTGGAAAGGCAGAGGTTGGCTGATTAATGTGATCCGACGTGGGGGAAAAAAAACTAATTACAAAATAAAAACCACAGGTCAGCCACTACCTTATCCCGAGCCAATCACACCCCCGCCTTGTCTGCAACTTCCACACCACGTGTGGCAGGGGACGCAGGTGGTCTACCCAACTATTGCTGTTGTGTTTTGCTCAATAACGCAATATTTTCACAGGGATGGTGTAAGAAAAGCTACGCTACCATACATTGTAAATTCACAGGCATGAACAGGTGCAGAAAACACGTCCGCCTTGTCTGGGAAACATTTTATTTTCAAACCGTTTGGAATGCAATGCTGCTAATTTGGTTGCTACTCCATTTTACATTTTAGCTGAAAATGTACGTTCAACCCTGACACTACACCCCCTTGAATGTCTAGTTATTAAAATAACATTTACTATATAATTGATAATTGTATACGTATTTGTTGTGTAATTACGTTAATATACCTGGGCAGCTACATGGTATATTGTTCCGTTCCCGGTGCATATGACAAATAAACACACTTACATCTTGAAATGTAGGTGCCTGTGAGAGGGCTCCACAAAGTTGACCCGAATTGCAATCTAATAAACATGCGGATTGCTGCTTGCAGTCTTTGGAGTGGGAAATGTAGTGTAATAAGGTTCAATATGGAGTGGTTTGTTTCGAAAGAAAGAAACTCTGATTCATTTTCAGTCATTCCTTTACATATACGAAATGCAGACTCAATTTTAGGGAGTGTATGAAGGAAGAAACTCGTGTAATTGCAGTTACGCCTTAACATCCTTAAATAAAGGGGTGTTAAGATGCATTTTGATCTTTGCTTTTATTAAGACCATCAAACTCACAACCGAGTTTAAAACGGCAATTTGGTCACGTGTTACATTGCTGTTGATTGGAGCTTCCAGGATGCAATGTAGCCGTTGTATTGCCAGTGTATAACGGATATATCATGACCTCTTGAAAAACAATTTAAGGGCATAAGAAAATAGAATGTAGCCGGTGGGACGAGCGTAAATGGAGCATCTTGGTCGGATTGGATTAGTTATGCCCCCGTCCCACTTAGGAATCCTGAACGGAAACCTCTGGAGACTTGCCCTCCCCCCCAAGTTTTCTGGGCGATTCCCGGAGGGTTCGTCCTCCGGCAACCACCTTCAACTATAATCTTTGCCTTCAACTAGCATCGCAACCGGCTTCGACTAAAAAATTACCGATTTTTTAAACGGAAATCACTTTCGACCATTAGGGAGACTGACAAAAACCTTGGGTGGGGCGCAAAGTCTCCAGAGGTTTCCGTTCAGGTTTCCTAAGTGGGACAGGGGCATTAGACTGAAGGGCCTGTTTCCGGGTTTGCTCTTCCTCGTCCGCCTCCGCCTCATATAAGCGGCTGTTGGCGCTCGCAGCGCCACTAGTTTCGGCCGCTCTTGGAGATTGGCACCGAGAGCAAGAAGTGGAAAGAACAGGTTTCGGGCTACTCCGGCATGGCTGAGAATCAAAAGCTGGAATTTCCCGGCGACTCCGGCGGACGAGGAGGTGGGGGCGCGGATGGAGGGGGCGGTGGAAGTGACACCACCCTTCCTCAGCCTCGCCCAGCGCCAGATAAGGGAGCAACGGTGAAGAAGAGGGGGCGGCCGCGAAAGCAACAACAGGTTCAGCCGCATCCCAAGCTAGTGAAGCTGCCCAAAAAGGCGCCGGTCGGCCCCACCGTCACCGAGCGCGTCTTGTCGGTGGCGGCGTCCAGCATGGAGCGACGCGGCATCTCGCTGGTCGCCCTGAAGAAAGCGCTGTCGGCCATGGGCTACGACGTGAGCCACAACAACAGCCGCGTCAACCGGACGGTGCGGCAGCTGGTGCAGAGGGGCTCGCTGGTGCGGACGAGCGGCACCGGCGCCTCCGGCTCCTTCAGATTCAACCGGACAGTGGTGCCCAAGCTGGAGAAGAAGGCGGGGGTGGCCCGCTGGAAGGTGGCGCCCAAACGGGAGAAAAAAGCGGCGGCGGTGGTCCGCAAGCCCATCGCCGCCCCTTCCAAGAGGTCGGTGATCAGGAGGACCAAACACCAAAGCAGGACCGCCGACCGACCCTTCAAGCGCCGCCCAAGGACGGTCGGTCGTCCCCACGCCAAGGCCCGGTCCCGCCTCCAGCCCAGGGGAGACGGACCCCGGACAACGCGGGTCTACCGCAGGCACCAGTCGGTCAGAAGCAGGAAGGCGGCCCGCGGACGAATCCAGCGCACGGCGGTGCGACCACGGAAAATCCGGACCCAGGGGCTGGTAGAAGGAACCATTCTCGCCTGTTGATGTTGCCTCCAAGGGGTTAGAACTTACAAAAAAGGCTCTTTTCAGAGCCACTAAATGATCAAGATAACAGCAAAACCGTTCTACGGGAGCATATTAAACAACTAACAGATCGAAATACATTGCCAATATCACTGAGCCGCAAAGCTTAGATTTTATGCGAACTAAACTATATTTAAATTGCGACAAGCCAAAACAATGCTTATCGGAAGAAAATTGATATATTGATCTGGATTCATTTTCTCAGAATTATTCCACAGTAGCTAGTGAAACGGGTGGAATTTGTTGGCATTTTAGATGTACTGTAATTTGCAAGTCATCCTAAAATATTTTACAGAATATTATATTTGGGAACATGGGCGTTTGTATGAATTGTGATGTATTTTGAAAATCACAATTATTCGATCCAAAATAGGTAATTTATCAACAATTCGACGCCAACAAAGCTCTTAAAAGGGCAATTTGGCGGTTTAATGGCAGCTTTTGATGAGGTCGCTACTTGGAGCTGGTATACGTGGTGAACGTTTTTGTCCCTTCCGAGACGGCGTGTTTCGCCAGTTCCGCGGGCAGCAGGGCGGCACTTTGGATCTCCCGGGAAGAGATGGTCCGGCGGTGGGTCTAATGCACCAGAGAGGAAGATGCGCTAAAATATGTTGGCGAACGAGTGGATGACACTCGTGGACACTATGATCTTTGCTCGTAGCCTTGGAAGACTTGAAGGTGGACCTGTTTCAGCACCATGTAGATGCTAGGGCTCTCCTCTGCTCTTCCTGTGTTTCTTGTCGCCTTTCCTGCTCATGTTCATAGCAGTTTCTTCAAGCCCTTCGTTGAAATGGTGCCTTTGGAACACACTAGCGAGGTATTTGTGGAAACAGCAAAGCGATAGGAATTTCAAAGCGTTCAAGCCTACCTAACTCAAAATGAGTAAGGAACTGCAGATGATGGATTAAACCGAAGATAGGCACAAAAAGCTGGAATAACTCAGCGGGACAGAGGGGAAGGAATGGGTGACATTTCTGTCTGAAGAAGGGTCTCGACCCGAAACGTCACCCATTCTTTCTCTCCAGAGATGCTGCCTTTCCCGCTGAGTTACTCCAGCTTTTTGTGTTTTAACTCAAAATGAAATACCATGTAATTGCCACCCCCGTCGCCTCTCTGGTCGAGGCAGCGAAATGCAAATGAAGGATGGGTAATCGTTGATTCCAATTGGTTAATCCTTGTTGCGTTGCACCAATCACGGCAGGCACAGGATTTTTTTTTGCAACTGGAAGAAGAACGTGGCCGGGAAGAATCCTGTCATTTAATATCCACTTTAATATAAAAAACTTTGTCTTCCGCGACAACCGCATGCAAATACATTGATTTCAGTTGCAAAGCTAAAATAAATCTTTGGTGAGTCTCGAGGTATTGACATTCAACTCTCCATGAACGGAAAAGGAATGGCTGTGAGGAAAATCGATGCCAAAAGAAAGGCTTTTGCTACAATAATAAGATTATTTTTTCAAATCTATCACGGTAGACACATTTTGCGTGGTGTCGCTGGCAAAATTGCCTACGATATTATTTATGCTACCGAGTTCGTTACATTTTGGATTTAGGTTTAGATTTATTTTAATTGTTGTCGTTTTCAGCGGGAAACCTTTTTACATTTCATCCAATCAAATTAGATAATACTATAGATTAATACAGTCAAACCAAACTCCAGTACAATATGTAGGTAAAGTGGATCAGGCGCCTCTCCAAGAGGCCGAACACTCGGCTCGGACGTCGTCTACAGCGGTAGAAAACATCAACAAATTCACCTCGGCAAGTCGATCCCTGCAAATCCAACACCGGCCACTGTCAGGACAAGGGGCTACTATGGCCAACTTATAACTCTACTTTTAAAAACAAATTTGGACTTGAATCGTATCACAAGGTGCTGGAAATGTGACGACACTGAGTTATGTCTCAGTTTCATCTAAACACAAAACCTCAATGTGCTGGAGTATTCACTGCAAATAAATGTCCTCACATTTATCTTTAATATACCAAAACTGACAATTGATTTTGGGTCATGTTCACAAGTTCTAGGAGTCGAATTAGGGCATTCGGCCGATCAAATCTACTCTGCCATTCAATCATGGCTGATCTATCTTTCCCTCAATACCATTCTCCTGCCTTTGCATCTTAATCCCTGACACCATTACTAATCAAGTATATTTCAATCTCCGTCTTATAAATATCCATTGACGGCCTCCACAGCTGTCCTTGGTAATGATTTTCACAGATTCACCACCCTCTGATTAAAGAAATTCCTTCTCATCTTTCTACCCTTTCGTCCTTTTATTCTGAGGCTATGCCCTCTGATCCTAAACTCTCACATCAGTGGAAACATCCTCTCTGCATTCACTCTATCCAGGCCTTTCACTATTTGGTAAGTTTAAATGAGTACACGAGCAGTGCTTTTTAAAAAGCTCATCATATGTTAACTCAATCATTCTGGTAAACCTCTCCAACACCAGCAGATCATTCCTCAGATATGGGGCCCAAAACTGCTCGCAATCCTCCAAATACAATCTGACCAATGCCTTATGAAGCTTCAGTATTACTTCCCTGTTTTTGTATTCTTGCCCTCTCAAAATAAATGTTAACATTTCATTTCCCTTCCTTTGTACCTATTCGACTTTGAGAATCCTGCACGTATTTTCTATGTTTCTATCAACAGGAACAAGTCCCACGATTCCTGTGCACATTATGATGCCAGTTTATTTATTTATTTTTTTAATTTGTTTTTTATATATTTTTTAATTAGAAGCAATTGTACAAGGATAAGACGATCGGCATAACAATTATACAATTATTGTACAGCTTCATTTTTAACCTTATAAACAAAATAAAAGTAGAAAAACAAAGGAAAACAAAGAAAGAAGAAGGAAAAGAATGAAGAAAAAAGAAATAAGTACAAAAGAACAGGAAAAAGACCTCTAATCTACCAAAGCAGTGCAGAAGAAAAGAAAGGAAATAAGAAAAGAAAAGATGGAGATATACCTCCCCCCCCCCCCCCCCCCCCCCCCCCCTCCCCACCCCACCCGTCCTTGGCGTTGGATTTAAATTTAAATTTGTGTTTAACCATTCTGTTATTGCAGAAATTAAGCAAAAGGTAACCATGTTTTAAGAAATTGATCTGGTTTTTCCGCCAAGACAAGCCTAATGTTTTCCAAATGTAGTGTCTCGGTCATATCCGTAATCCACATCTTTACTGTGGGGACAGTTGTCTGCTTCCAAAATTTGAGTATTCATTTTTTCGCCATTATTAGGCCGTAATTGAGGAAACATCTTTGAAATATTGTTAGCTTAGAGCAGGCCTCTGACATACCTAATGTGATCAGTTTTATATCTGATTACAATTTAATTTTAAGTATTTTAGAGAAGGTATCAAATATTCCCCTCCATATGTTTTCGAACTTTATACAGGAAGCGAATGAATGGGTTGTGGTCGCTTCTGGATGAATGATGCATGTTTGTCTCCTCATGAGACATTTATCACAAACATGCATCATTCATCCAGTAATTAAGTTTTTTAAATTAGTCACCCAGTAATAGAAAAGAAAATTGGGGAGTGCTAATCCTCCATTTTCTTTAGATTTGCATAAATGTCGTTTGTGAATTCTATGGGTTTTATAATCCCAAATGAAATTTGTGATAACAGTCAAGTTTTTTTTTAAACTTTTAGGGAGATAAATTGGTATTGATTGAAATAGGTATAGGAGTTGTAGAAGGAACATCATCTTTATGGCATTTACTCTACCTATAGGGGAAATAGGGAGTGTTTTCCAAAATTGAATGAGGGCATTTAATTTAGTAATTAAAGGTGGAAAATTTGCTTGAAATAAAGATATATATATATATTATTTATTTATTTTTTAAACAATTACAGCACGGAAACAGGCCTTCTCGGCCCTTCCAGTCCGTGCCGACCATTTACTTTCCCCTAGTCCCATCTACCTGCACTCAGACCATACCCCTCAATTCCCTTCCCGTCCATATACCTATCCACTTTACTTTTAAATGTTACAATCGATCCTGCCTCCACCACTTCTGCTGGAAGATCATTCCACACAGCCACCACTCACTGAGTAAAGAAGTTGCCCTCATGTTGCCCCTAAACTTCTGTCCCTTAATTCTCATGTCATGCCCTCTTGTTTGAATCTTCCCTACCCTCAATGGGAAAAGCTTATCCACGTCAACTCTGTCTATCCCTTTCATCATTTTAAAGACCTCAATCAAGTCCCCCCTTAACCTTCTGCGCTCCAAAGAATAAAGACCCAATTTGTTCAACCTTTCTCTGTAACTTAGTTGCTGAAACCCAGGCAATGATAGCCCAGGCAATGATATCCCAGATAGCTATTTTGTTGACATCCTTCCTATAATTAGGCGACCAAAATTGTACACCATACTCCAGAATTGGTCTCACCAATGCCTTGTACAATTTTAACATTACTTCCCTACTCCTATATTCAATGCTCTGATTTATAAAGGCCAGCACACCAAGAGCTTTCTTTACCACCCTATCTACATGTGATTCTACCTTCAGGGAACTATGCACAGTTATTCCTAGATCCCTCTGTTCCACAGCATTCCTCAATTCCCTACCATTTACCATGTATGTCCTATTTTGATTTGTCCTGCCAAGATGTAGCACCTCACACTTATCAGCATTAAACTCCATCTGCCATCTTTCAGCCCACTCTTCCAAATGGCCCAAATCTCTACCTCATTATCCACAGCACCACCTATCTTAGTATCATCTGCATACTGACTTATCCAATTTTCCACCCCATCATCTAGATCATTGATGTACATGACAAACAACAGTGGACCCAATACAGATCCCTGAGGCACCCCACTGGTCACCGGCTTCGAACCTGACAAACAGCCATCCACCATTACTCTCTGGCATCTCCCATTCAGCCACTGTTGAATCCATCTTGCTACTCCGCCATTAACATCCAAAGATTGAACCTTCTTAACCAACCTTCCAACATAGACTCCAAGGTATGTACATTTTTCAGTGACAATTCTAAAGGGAAGTTTTTGGAGATGTGAAGGGTCTTGAGCTTTTATTGGCGTAATTTCACTTTTATTCCAGTTTATTCTATACCCTGAGAAGGAACCAAATTGTTCTATAAGGCTTAATATATTTGGGATATTTGAGAGTTGGTAATATATAAAAGTACATCGTCTGCATATAACAAAATCTTGTTATTGGTATGTTTAGTATTATAGTCGTGAATGCCCGGATGTACTCTTATGCTTTCTGCTAAATGTTCTATGGCTAAGGCAAATAACATTGGTGAAAGAGCACATCCTTGTCTACTACCCCTGGATAATTGAAATTTAGGTGACGGAATTTGATTAGTCAATATTCTGGCAGTCAGATTGTTCTATAACAACTTTATCCATGAGATAATATTTTCTCCTAGTTGGAATTTTTCCAACACTGCAAAGAGATAGGCCCATTCTACTTGGTCAAATGCTTTTTCTGCGTCTAAAGAAATAATTGTTAAGTCTTCATTTATCGTTCTGTGTGAATACATTATATTGAACAGGCATCTCAAATTATGAAACGAATGTCGCTTAGGTATAAACCCAGTTTGGTCTGAGCGTATTAGTTTACTAATGTACGAACTTAGTCTTCTTGCCAAAGTCTTAGCTAATATTTTCTGATCTGTATGTAGAGCTATTGCTCTGTATGATCCAGGCTCTTCAAGATTTTTGTCTTTTTTAGGTATCAGCGTAATGGTTTATTCGGCTAGGGTTTGTGGTAATGTCTGTTCTTTAAAAGCATGTATATAAAGGGCTCGTAGGCGTGGGGAAATTAAGTCATTATTTTTTTAATATAATTCGTTATTGAACCCATCTGGGCCTGGCGTTTTCCCATTATTCAGTGATTTGATAATCTCCAATATCTTTTACTGTAATCTCAGTTCCTAATTCTTATTCCACCTCATTGAGTGATGGGAGATTGCAATTGTCAAGAAAGTTTTTGATATTTGCGGAGTCGGCTGAAGTATTGGATGCATATGAATTTTTATAGAATTTTAGCAATCTTTTGTTAATATCTTTAGGAAGTGTAAGCAGCTCACTTTTTTCTGATCTGATTTTTTGAATAGTGTGATTTTTTTTTTCAATTTTTCTTATCTGGCGTGCCAGAAGTTTATGTGGTTTATCACCAAATTCGATTTTTTTTTTTTTGATTGGTGTATTGAAGTAACTTAACAACTTTAGCGGAGAGGATTTGATTTAACTTGAATTTTAATGCTGCTATCTTATTATGTTTAACTGGAGATAGATCAATCGCATTTTCTGAATCAAGCTGTTTAATCTGTTCTAATTCCAATTGTTCCGACAGTTTTTTTTTGTTTTGATAAGCTTGATATGAAATGATGGAGCCTCTGATAAAGGCCTTAAAAGATTCACACAATACAGTTGCCGAAATACCAAGTGTGTCATTTGTCTCATAAAATAATTCCATCTGTTGCTTCAGGTAATCACAGCAATCTGGTTCAGTTAATATTTGTGGATTGAATCTCCAAAACGTGTTTTTTGTTCTGCATTCCTTCTAGTTTTAAGGACAAAGTTGATGGACAATGGTCAGAAATGAGATTATTATGACATTTAGGATTGATTCTAAAAGGGATCAGTTTTGCGTCCACCAGAAAATAATCAATTTGTGTATACGTTTTCTGAACAGCTGAATAAAAAGAGTATTCTCTTCCGGATGGGTTGGCAATCCTCCATACAACGGTTATGTTTGTTTTTTATGCAAGTATTTAAAAGTTCACTGGATTTTGATTTTGTAGTGTTTCTCCTTTGTTGTGAAGATTTTTCCAAATATGGAAATAAAGTCTCCTCCAATTATCAGATTTTGCTGACTGGAGTCTGAAATTATATTGATTATTTTGTTTTAAAGTTTTGGGTTATCAACATTAGGAGCATAGATATTCACCATAGTAAGTGGGGTTGAGTGTAGCTCCCCAGATACTATAATGTACCTACCTTCCTTATCGGCCATAGTAGATTTGTGTTTAAATGGTGTGCCTTTACAAATTAGAATTGCAGTACCTCTTGCTTTAGAAAGAAAAGTAAAGTGATATAATTGACCAATCCAGTTAGCCTTCAGCCTGCTATGAGCTCCATCTTTGAGATGCGTCTCCTGTAAAAATATTATATCAGTATTAATAGATTTTAAGTGGGCTAAAACCTTACCCTTTTGATTGGGTCATTAACGCACCTGACGTTACAACTACAAAATGTAATTCCTCCAATGTTCCTAGTGTGACCATCTTGCATTTTAAAGCTTACATGGTTTCCTTTGTTTCAAATGGTCCAACAGAATATTTAAAATGAAGCTTTTAGTTGCTAGGTGGGTGAGCCCTATTCCTATTCCCTGTAGGTATCTCCCAGAAGAAAGTGCAGTAACAAGAACAGATAAACTATCTCGTAGAAAAACTAAAAGGTGAAAAAAAACCCAACAGAAATTGCATTATAAAGACATGCTGTGAGTGAATGGCACCCCCATGGTGGTGTAATTCATGTTAACCTCCGTAGAGAGACAGTAAACCCCCTTCCCCCCTCCCCTCCACCCCTCCCCTACCCCTTTCCCTCCACCCCCTCCATTCCCCCCCACCTCTCCCCCTCTCTTGGCAACCCCTCTCCCCCTTCCCCCTCTCAACCCCCATTTCCCCCCTCTCTCTCCTCCCCTCTCTCTCCTTCAATCTCTCCTCTCCCCTCCCCCCCCCCTCTTGTTGAGCAATGCACAATTCAAAATCAATTGCTTTCACAAGAATGCCATTCGTCCTGTTCTCAACCCCAAGTTTGCGGGGTTGTGTAAGGCCAGTAATGTGCAGCCACCCAAGGTACTATTTGGAGAAGACCTGTCCAGGCGGGTGAAAGACTTGGACGATGAGTCGAAGGCTGTGGGGCTACTTCGGGCTCCACCACCAAACAGACAGTCGTCGTTTCGACGCCAGCACCCCTATGCCTCGACTAGCACAAGACCAGCTGCAGAAACCACATCCAGCTCCAAAGAACCAGCCGGAAGTCTTTTTTAGGACACAGCCCAAACTGGCCGACAGCCAAGATGCGAAGCTGGCGCCCAACAGCACTTCAAGTCCCCAAACATCGGGGAAATAAATAAATGTCCAGAATACACTGACTAACACGGAGGTAGATGGGTCTGGGTCTCAATGTAACATACCGGGTGTGGGTTTATTGCATATTGGTGGTAGGTTACGTTTCTTTTTGCATGAATGGCGGTGGATAACTTCAGACTTGTTCATACTGCGCAGCATAGACGAGTTCAAAATTGAATTTGCGGGCTCTCTGCCACCCACACAGCATGTTCCAAACCATACCTTTGCTCGTTCAAAACAGGATGGTTTGGAAGTTCAGGCTGAAATTGAAACATTAAGTGCTAAAAAACCAGTCATGAACCTTATCAATTTGTATCCAATATTTTCACCAGGGAAAAGAAGGATGGGGGGTTACCGCATCATTTTGGACTTAACCCAACTTAACACCTTTGTGCAGTACAAACATTTCAAAATGGAAAGTTTTGTGACTGCCAAACAATTAATATCCAGGGGATGTTACATAGCATGCATTGATCTTAAAGATGCTTATTATTCTGTACCTGTTCACAAGGATCACAGAAAATACTTGACATTTATATGGATGGGGCAGCTATGGCAGTTTAAAGCATTGCCGAATGCTCTCAGGGTATTCACTAAAATATTGAAACCTGTTCTTGCTCTATTATGAGCACAGAAACACATAGTAATGGCTTATTTGGACGATATCCTCATTATAGGAAAAACTATGGAATTGGCTATTTCTGCGGTCTCAGCCACCAAGCTTGGTTGGGGTTCCTAATTCACCCAGTAAAATCCAGGTTGACTCCATTCAGGGTTATGGATTATTTGGGATTTACTGTTAACTCCAATCACCTGTTAGTCACTTTGCCCAAGGGTAAGAGATTGAAGTTAATAGAAGCCTGCTTATCACAGGAGAGCTGCCTTCAATTCAACAAGTGGCAAGCTTGATTGGAAAATTGGTGGCTGCATTACCAGCAGCCAAATATGGGCCTTTGCACTATCAACAATTATAAAGAGCAAAGGTGCAGGCACTCAAACATAATTCCGGCCACTTTGACAGAGCTATGCAATTACCAGCTGAAGCCATTGATGAGCTACAGTGGTGGAAAGCCAATATTGTCCATTGTTCTGGCAATATTTCAATTGAAAGCCCTTCTGTGGTTTTACAGACTGATGCCAGTGCTCTGGGGTGGGGCGCCACTGATACCGTTTCTAGTTGCGGTGGCAGATGGAACATGCATGAAATATATTTTCTGCAGTTGCATGGTGTTAACTATTTGGAATTGCTCGCAGCATACATAAATCACATGGGTGGTATCAAGTCAGTATCCTGTGATAAATTGGCATGCCTCATTTGGAACTGGTGCATCAATCAGAATATTTGTGTTTCAGCTATCTACCTTCCAGGTAGATTTAACATGGTGGTGGACACCAGTCACGTAAATTCAATGACAACACAGAATGGGTGTTGAATCATAGTTTCTTTAAGGATATTGTTTCTAGGTATGGAACACCGGATATGGATTTGTTCGCTTCAAAATTAAATCATCAATTATCAAAGTATGTTGCATGGGAACCAGACCTAGGGGCAGTAGCGGTAGACGTGTTATCGCTACATTGGGGTGCAATGTTTTTCTATGCATTTCCCCCATTTTGCCTTGTCAGTCGCTGTCTGCAAAAAATTCAGCAGGACTCTGCCTTCGGCATTCTCGTAGTCCCTGACTGGCCGACTCAGCCATGGTATCCTCTTATTCTGAGCATGGTTGTAGAATCTGTGTGGAAGGTTCCTAAAGGCAGGTCTCTGGTAACAAGCCCGGTGTCTGGTGAAGTACATCCTCTGCATGACCGGCTCAATTTATTAATTAGCAGGTTATGAGAAGACCTTCCCTTGGACTGGGACTAGCTGATCATACAGTGGATGTGCTAACTGCGGCCTGGAGAAGCAGTACTCAAAAACAATATGCCTCGTACATTACGAAATGGGAAGTGTTTTGTGCACAGTCCGACATTTCGTATGAGGCAGTGCGTATTACAAATGTTCTGGAGTTCCTCTTGAAGTTGCATTTCGATGACTAATTAAGCTACAGTGCTCTAAATTCTGCAAGAATCTGTCGTCTTACCTGCTGTCACTTTCAGAACACCAATCAGTGGGGTCTCACCCTTTAGTGTCTAGATTCATGAGGGGAGTCTTCAATTCGAACCCTCCTAGGCCCAAATATTCCAAAATTTGGGATGTAGGGGTGGTTTTAAATTTACTTCGGTCATGGTCTCCACCAACTTGCCTGTCTCTACTCCGACTCACGCACAAGGTGGCTATGCTCATGGCCTTACTGTCAGATGAAAGAGTCCAGTCCTTGCGAAAGCTACGGCTGGACAGGATGATCACCTCTGCCAGTGGTTTCACCTTTTTTGTGTACGACCCTATAAAACAGAGTAGACCAGGTTGAAGTTACAGTTCATGCCATATCGTTTGGATCCTAATTTGTGTAGTTGCTCACCTCCAGCAATACATTAGCATCACCAAAGGGGTTAGGGGGTCTGAGTTAGCATTACTGATCAGCCACAAGAAACCACATAAGGTCTCAACTCAGACCATTTCCAGGTAGCTAAAACAAGTTCTAACTAAAATGTTTAAATCTCATTCCACCAGGGCTGCAGCTACGTCCGCAGCGAGGGTCATGGACGTCCCGCTAGACCAGATTTTATCGGCTGCAGGATGGTCCTCAGCATGCACGTTTCAGACGTTTTATAACAAACCTTTAGCCGGAACGAGCGTGTTTGCTACCTCAGTTTAAAGTTTGCGTTAATAGCATTCTCAAGTAGAGAGGTAACTGTTATTCTTTAATTACACATTAAATTGTCAATTTGTTAATGACTGAACCATTTTGTCCACTCTTCTTGGTCAACTATACAGTGTGTGACGCATGGATTCGTTCCACGGCATGGAGTCACAGAGCTTTAAAATCTTCACGTAGTGACTCCGAAGTAAAATAGTAAGTTTAAATGAGAACTTACCAGTTTGAAGTTTGATCTTTATTTTATGAGGAGTTACGATGAGAGATTACATGCCCTCCGCTCCCAGCCCCTCCTCATAAAACCAGCTGGTAGTTCTAGTTTCTTCGATCTTACTATTCACAGGTCAATGTTTTCCTGTCTGTGACTCCACACCACTGCTTTGAAGGATGACGCACATACTCATATAATATAGCTCCTCATAAAATAAAGATCAAACTTCAAACTGGTAAGTTCTCGTTTAATCTTACTATTAAATTCCACTCCCATTTCTTTATTCCGCATTATTCTCTTGCATCATTTTTCATTGGTTTAACATCCACTCTCACCTCTTTCTTACTCTTAATATATCTGAAAAAATTCATGCTATCCTCTTATATATTATTGGCTAGCTCAGCAGCAAAGAGAAGCAGGAACAAACAGTGATTGACTCTAGCTCGAGTGGGAGGAGAGTTAGAAGTGAGTCAGAGGGGGAAAACAGTTTAAAACTGAGGAATTTGGTTTGTAAATTAGGCAATTTATCAGTCAATATAAGCAAGACAGCTCTTAGGGAACGGCAGTGAGGGAGCGGCCTTTTGAGTAAAGTGTGAGTCCTTGGCTCCAGAGTCTTCAGCAAGGAGGCTGAGGAGGCTATGCATAAAGCTCGAGAGGATGCAACGCAGTGAACACGTGTCAGGGCAGATGAGAGTGTGAGGCTTGCAGAATGTGGGAGCCCAAGGACACAGATGGAGCCTCTGGCTACTACAATGTAGCAAGTGCATCCTGCTTGAGCTTGAGTTGGGGCACTGGAGAAGCAGCTGGATGACCTCTGGGCCATCCAGGAAAATGAGAGTTTCCTGGACAGGACCTACAGTGACGTAGTCACGCCGAGGACACGGGAAGAACCCAGGTGTGTGACAGAGAGAAAGGGTGGAAATCATGGAGTGCAGAAGACCCAGGTGGCTGTGCCTAATTAAAACAGGTACGCCCTCTAGGGAACTGTCTGGGGAGATGATGTTTCCAGTCCGAGTGGAGGACACATCAGTGACTCCAATCCTAGAGATGGGAATCGACCGGCGAGACCGACGTCGGCAGATCCCTAGTAGTGGGTGACTCCATTGTCCGAGGACCGGATAGAAGATTCTGTGGCGGTAGACAAGATGCGAGGATGGTTGCCTCCCTGGTGCCAGGGTTCAGGATGTCACGAGCCACATTTAGAACATCCTCGAGAGAGAAGGTGAACATCCGGCAGTAGTTGTGCACGTAGGCACAAATGACATTGGGAAGAAGAGGAAGGAGGTTCTCCAACATGACTTCAGAGAGTTGGGAAGAAGACTGAAATGCTGGATTTCTAGGGTGGTTATCCCTGGATTGCTTCCGGTACCTCGTGCTAGTGAGGACAGGAACAGGGTGATAGGGGATCTGAATGTGTGGCTGAGGGGCTGGAGTAGGGAGCAAGGATTTAGATTTATAGACCACTGGGATCTCTTTTGGGGTAGGAGTGACCTGTACAAAAGGGACATGTTACACCATAACTGCAGGAGGACCGACATTCTGGCAGGCAGGTTTGCTAGGGCTACACGTGTGGGTTTAAACTAAATAGTGGGCGGGAGGGATTGACAAATTGGGAGTATAAAGATGGAGTTGAAGGGTAAGTGACTACAGGAAAAATTACAAAAGATTCTCAAATTAATGGGGAAAGCTCAAGAATGGACAACAGAGTAAGGTCAGGGCCAATTGCGAGCTGTGCGAGGGGGGAAGTCAATACGGAGGTCAAAGTGCTGTATATGAATGCGCGAAATATAAGGAATAAAGTGGACAAGCTTGAAGCTCAGTTAGAAACTGGCAAGTATGATGTTGTGGGAATTACTGAGACATGGCTGCAAGAGGGCCAGGGCTAGTAACTGAATATTCAAGGGTATACCTCCTATCGAAAAGACAGACAGGTGGGCAGAGTGGGTGGGGTTCCCCTGTTGGTGAGGAATGAAATTCAGTCCCTTGCAAGGGGTGACATTGAAACTGGAGATGTGGAGTCAGTATGGGTAGAATTAAGGAATTGTAAGGGTAAAAATACCCTAATGGGACTAATCTACAAGCCCCCAAACAGTAGCCTGGACATACGGTGCAAGTTGAATCAGGAGTTAAAATTGGCATGTAGTAAAAGTAATGGTGTGGTTGTTATGCGAGATTTCAACATGCAGGTAGACTGGGAAAATCAGGTTGGTACTGGACCCCAAGAAAGGGACTTTGTAGAGTGCCTTCATGATGGATTCTTAGAACAGCTTGTATTGGAGCCTACCAGGGAAAAGGCAATTCTGGATTTAGTGTTATGTAATGAACCGGATTTGATAAAGGACTTCGAGGTTAATGAGCCATTAGGAGGCAGTGATCATAACATGGTCAGGTTTAATGTATAATTGGAGAGGGAGAAGGGTAGATTGGAGGTGTCAGTGTTGCACTTGAAGAAAGGGGACCATGGGGCCATGAGGGAGGAGCTGGCCAAAGTTGACTGGAAAGATACACTATCAGGGATGACAGTGGAACAAACATGGCAGGTGTTTCTAGGAATAATACAGAAGGTGCAGGATCTAGGAGGAAGAAAGATTCCAAGGGGAGAATAGGACAACCATGGCTGACATGGGACATCAGGGACAGCATAAAAATGAAAGCAAAGAAGTACAACGTAGCAAAGATGAGCGGGAATCAAGAGGATTGGGTAATGTTTAAATAACAACAGAAGATAACCAAAAAGACAATACGGGGAGAAAAGATGAGGTACAAAGGTAAGCTAGCCAAGAATATAAAGCAGGACAGTAAAAGCTTCTTTAGGTCTATGAAGAGGAAAAAATTAGATAAGGCCAAAGTTGGACCCTTGAGACCGAAAAGGGTGAATTTATTATGAGGAACAATGAAATGGCAGATGAGTTGAACAGGTAATTTGGATCTGTCTTCAGTAAGGAGGACACAAACAATCTTCCTGATATAGTAGTGGCTAAAGGACCTGGGGTGATGGAGGAACTGAAGGAAATCCACATTAGACAGGAAATTGTGTTGGATAGACTGATGGGACTGAAGGCTGATGAATCCCCAGGGCCTGATGGTCTGCATCTCAGGGTACGTAAGGAAGTGGACTAGAAATCGTGGATGCATTGGTGATAATTTTCCAAAGTTCTATAGACTCAGGATCAGTTCCTGTGGATTGGAGGGTAGCTAATGTTATCCCACTTATTAAGAAAGGCGGGACTGAGAAAAAGGGGAATTATTGACCAGTGAGCCTGACATCGGTGGTGGGGAAGATGCTGGAGTCAATTATAAAAGATGAGATAGCTGCACATTTGGATAGAAGTAACAGGATCGGTCCGCGTCAGCATGGATTTACGAAGGGGAAATCATGCTTGACTAATCTTCTGGAATTATTTGAAGATGTAATTAGGAAAATGGACAAGGTACAGCCAGTGGATGTAGTGTACCTGGACTTTCAGAAAGCATTTGATAAGGTCCCGCATAGGAGATTAGTGGACAAAATTAGGGCGCACGGTGTTGGGGGTAAAGTGCTGACATGGATAGAGAAGTGGTTGGGAGACAGGCAACAAAGAGTAGGGATTAAGGGTCCCTTTCAGAATGGCAGGCATTAACTAATGGGGTACCGCAAGGCTCGGTGCGGGGACCGCAGCTATTTACAATATACATCAATGATTTGGATGAAGGGATTCAAAGTAACATTAGCAAATTTGCAGATGGCGTGAAGCTGGGTGGCAGTGTGAACTGTGAGGAGGAAGCTATGAGAATGCAGGGTGACTTGGACAGGTTGGGGGAGTGGACGGATGCATGGCAGATGAAGTTTAATGTGGATAAATGTGAGGTTATCCACTTTGGTAGCAAAAACATGAAGGCAGATTACTATCTAAATGGCGTCAAGTTGGGAAAAGGAGAAGTACAACGGAATCTGGGGGTCCTTGTTCATCAGTCTATGAAAGTAAGCATGCAGGTACAGCAGGCAGTGAAGAAAGCGAATGGCATGATGACCTTTATAACAAGAGGAATCGAATATAGGAGCAAAGAGGTCCTTCTGCAGTTGTACAGAGCCCTAGTGAGACCACACCTGGAGTATTGTGTGCAGTTTTCGTCCCCTAATTTGAGGAAGGACATTCTTGCTATTGAGGGAGTGCAGCGTAGGTTCACAAGGTTAATTCCCGGGATGGCGGGACTGTCATATGCTGAGAGAATGGAGCGGCTGGGCTTGTACACTCTGGAGTTTAGGATGAGAGGGGATCTTATTGAAACATATAAGATTGTTAAGGGTTTGGGCACGCTAGAGGCAGGAAACATGTTCCCGATGTGGGGGAGTCCAGAACCAGGGGCCACAGTTTAAGAGTAAGGAGTAAACCATTTAGAACGGAGATGAGGAAACACATTTTCTTACAGAGAGTGGTGAGTCTGTGGAATTCTCTGCCTCAGAGAGCGGTGGAGGCATGTTCTCTGGATGGTTTCAAGAGAGAGCTAGATAGGGCTCTTAAAAATAGCAGAGTCAGGGGATATGGGGGAAGGCAGGAATGGGGTACAGATTGGGGATGATCAGCCATGATCACATTGAATGGCGGTGCTGGCTCGAAGGGCCGAATGGCCTACTCCTGCACCTATTGTCTATTGTCTATAACCTTTGAATTTCTTACTTTCTCTCCGTATTGCAGTTTTGTTACCTACTTTGTTTTTTAAAAGCTTCCCAATCCTCTTGCTTCCCACTAATCTTTGCAATGTTTTCCCTTTAAATGTTTTATGCTATTGCTGACTTCCCTTATCAGCCCTTATCATTCTCCTCCTAGAATCTTTCTTCCTCTTGGAATGAAAAGATCCTGCATCTTCCGAATTATTCTAAAAAAAATCCTCCATTACTGTTCCACCATCGTTCCTGCTGTGGCCCTTTTCCAGTCAACTTTGGCCAGCTCCTCCCTCATGCCTTTGTAGTTCCCTTTGCCAAGCACAATACCGACACATCTGATTTTATATTTTTCAGGTTGAATCTTATCATGTTATGGTCACTACTTTCTAGTGGTGCCTTTACCTTGAACTCCCTTATCAAATCTGGTTCATTACACAACACTAAATCCAGAATTGCCTTTTCTTTGGTAGGCCCCACTACGAGCTGCTCTGGGAATCCATCTCAGAGGCACTCTACAAATTCTCTCTCTTGAGGTCCAGCACCAACCTGACTTACCCCGTCTACCTGCATGTTTTAATCTCCCATGACCACCACAACATTGACTTTCTTTCATGCTGATTGTATCTCCTGATGTAACTTGTACCCTATATCCTGGCTATTGTTTGGGTGACTGTATATAACTCCCATTATGGTCTTTTTACCCTTGCAGTTTCTCAGCTCTCCCCCCAAGGACTCCGCATCTTCCGATCCTGTGTCCCCTTGCTCGGGACTAAATTTTATTCCTTACTGGCAGAGCTACCCTACACTCTCACCTGTCTGTCTTTCTGATAGGACATCTATCTACCTCTCTACCCCCCCTCTCTACCCCCACCCTCTCTACCCCCCCCCCCCCCCCCACCCCCCCGCTCTACCCCCCCCCCCCCGGACCGTAAGTTTATTATTTCTTTTTTTTAAATATTTTTTTATTAGAGTAGGTAAGCAGTGAATTAGCAAACACATATTATGATAGCTATATTTTGTGTACAGCAATCGTACATTATTAATATCAAATGAATCATATTGTCTCTAATAATAATTTTTTTTGTAAAGAGAGAAAAACAGAGAGAAAAATAAAGTAAAAATCAAAAAGAAATGGTAAAGAATGGAATAATTTACCATTGGTACATCATTGGAGATAAGATTAAGGAATATAGAATATAACATTTCATCTAAACCTGAGTCCAAGTTTCAGTTAGGGTTCCTTGCCGAACCGATCTACCCCTTTAAATAATCAATGAAAGAAGACCATATTCTAACGAAAACTTCTTGTTTGTCCATTAGGGCAAATCTAATTCTTTCCAGGTGTAGGGTCTGCGACATTTCCGTAATCTACATTTCAATTGTGGGGGATATAGAGCCTTTCCAATATTTTAATATTAATTTCTTCCCAATTATTATACTGTAATCTAGGAAATTTCTTTGACTTGTTGTAAGTGTTAAACTTTGTTCTGATATTCCAAGTATTATTAATTTTGTGTCCGGTTCCAATTTAGTATTAATAACTTCAGTAGTTATTCTCAAAATCTCAATCCAGAAATTCTTAATTTTTACACAATTTGCAAAAGTATGTATTAAATTAGCCTCTGGATGCTGACATTTATCGCAGATAGAGGAGACTTGTGGGAAGATTCTATTCAATTTAACTTTTGAGTTATGTAATCTGTGTAATACTTTAAATTGTATTAAAGCATGTCTGGTATTTAACGAGCATTGGTGTATATATTGTAAACTTTTGTCCCATATATCTTTCGTTATGGGTTGGTTTATTTCATTTTCCCAAGTATGTCTAATTCCGTTGTTGGTATCTCGCTATCTAAAAGGATATTATAAACATAAGTTGTTAGTTTTTCTGTATTAGGATGCTTATTCAAACATTCATCAAGGATTTCTGGTTCCTTATTCCTATAATCTTGTGTATTTGATTTAACATAATCTCTGAGTTGTAGATATCGAAAAAAAATATTTGAGTGTAATCCATAAATCTGTTGTAATTCCTGAAATAAAAGAAAAGTGCCTTTCTTATCAAAGGTGTTCCATCTTTTTGATTCCATAGTTTTTCCATTGTGTAAAATCTTTATCCAGCATGGAAGGTTTGAATAAGGGATTGTTTATAATTGGGAGACAGAGTGATATATTATCCAATTTTAAAGCCTTTTTTAGTTGTTTCCAGATTCGTGTTCCACTGTATATTATAGGGTTTTCCCTATTGGTTTTTTTGTGCAGTTTTGTCGGTGCAAATATAATCGAACCGATTTCAAAAGGTAAACAGTCCTCCTTTTCCATCCTTAACCAGTCTGGTTGTTGATCCATTTCTTCCAGCCAAAAATTCATGTTTTTAATATGGACTGCCCAAAAATAAAACAGAAAATTTGGTAGAGCTAAGCCTCCATTAATCTTTGATTTACATAAATGTTTTTTATTTATTCTATGATTCTTGTAGTCCCAGATGAAAGTTGTAACAGCAGAGTCTACTTTTTAAAAAAAAAAGATTTTGGAATATATATCGGGATTGACTGAAATAAGTACAATAATTGCGGCAAACAGATCATTTTTATAGCATTAATTCTACCGAACATTGAAATAGGGAGTGTTTTCCAGTATTGAATATTCTTATTTAGTTTATTCAGTAAAGGTGGGAAATTTGATTTAAATAAAGAAGTATACGCCTTAGTTACATAAATACCTAGATATTTAAATTTTTCCTCAACTCTTTTAAAAGGTGATTGTTGTAGTATATGTAAATTGAGTGCCGTTATTGGCATGATTTCGCTTTTATTCCAATTAATTCTATATCCTGAGAACTGACCGAATTGAGTTATTAGATTTAGTAAATTTGGAATACTAATTTCTGGCTTTGTAATATATATTAATATGTCATCTGCATATAGAGAAATTTTATTCATTGTATCTTTAGTATTATTCCTATGTATTTCTGGATTAGATCTGATATTTTCTGCGAGTGGTTCAATTGCTAAAGCGAATAATAATGGAGATAACGAGCATCCTTGTCTACACCCTCTAGAAAGATTAAGTTTAGTTGATAACATTTGGTTTGTTAGTATTCTAGCCGTTGGGTTAGAGTATAAACGTTTAACCCATGTACAGTACTTCTCTCCCAGTTGAAATTTTTCCATCACCGAAAATAAATATGACCATTTTACTTGATCGAAGGCTTTTTCAGCATCTGCGGAAATAATTGCTAGATCTGCATTAGCAATTCTATTTGAGTATAAAATATTAAATAATCGTCTCAGATTGTAAAATGAGTGACGTTTTGGGATAAAACCTGTTTGGTCGGGGTGTATTAATTTATTAATCACTCTCAATCTATAAGATAGGATTTTAGTTAATATTTTCTGATCAGTATTTAATAGAGCTATTGCTCTATATGAGACGGGGTCTTCCAGATCCTTATCAGTTTTAGGTATAAGTATTATTGTAGATTTGTTTAAAGTTTCCGGGAGTTGCTGTTGAGTATAAATGTATTTATACAGTGTTTGTAAGCGTGAAGAGATCAGATCATAACATGTTTTAATAAAATTCAGAGCTTAGGCCATCAGGGCCTGCAGCCTTTCCATTTTTTAAAGATCTAATTGACTCTTCGATATCTTTTGTCGTTATTTCAGTTCCTAATAATTCTTGCTCTTGCAAATCTAAGCCTTTAAGGTTACATTTCTGTAAAAATGCTTCCATTCCTGGTGATTGTTCTGTCACTTTAGTTAATTAAAGATTTTGATGGTATTGTATAAATCTGTCATTAATATCTTTGGGGAATGTTAGTATTTCTCCCTTATCTGATCTAATCTTATGAATCGTTTTTTCCCCATCCCATTTTCGAAGCTGGCGTGCAAATAATTTTTGTGGTTTATCACCAAATTCAAAATGTAATTGTTTTGTGTGTTGATAAAGTTTTATTACTTGGTCAGAGTATATTTTATTTAACTTATATTTCAGTGCTGCTATTTTATTATGTTTTGCCAATGAAGGTGCTCCTGCATTTTCTATGTCTAATTGCCTTATTTACATTTCCAATGTCTGTTGTTTAGCTCTATTCTCTTTATTAAGAAATGCCTGAGAGGAAATGAATGCCCCTCGTATAAATGCTTTAAATGTTTCCCAGAGAAGGGAAGCAGAGATTTCAGGCTGGTCATTGACCTCAAAAAACATATTAATCTGTTTTACAAGATATTCACAACATACCTGGTTATTTAAGATTTGAGGATTAAGTCTCCATTGTGTCTGTTTCTTGTTGATTCCATTTAGTTTAATCATAAACGTTAATGGAGCATGATCCAAAATTATAATGTTATGATATTGTAGCTTGTACGTAAATGGAATTAGTTTAGAGTCTACTAAGAAATAGTCTATCCTTGAATATGTTTTATGTACAGATGAGTAAAATGAATATTCTCGTCCGGATGGGTTTTCAATTCTCCAGACATCCTTAATATTGGTATTGTTTATATATGAGTTTAAAAATTCACTTGACAGAGATTTTGATTTTCTTTGAGTTGATGATCTATCTAAATATGAATCTAGTGTACAATTTAAGTCGCCACCAATTATTAAATTATTTTGTGTGCATTCCGGAATAGTATTAAGTATTCTCTTGAAAAACAATGGACTATCAAAATTTGGTCCATATACATTAAGGAGAGTCACTTTTTTTTAGTATAATTCGCCTACTACTGTGATATATCTACCATCAGTATCTTCTATAGTTGATATATGTTTGAAAGGTATACCTTTACGGATTAAAATTGCAACCCCTCTAGATTTATGTGTGAATGAGGAATGATACGTTTGAGCAATCCATTTTGTTTTCAATCTATATTGCACTTTCTTTTTAAGGTGAGTCTCTTGGAGGAAAATGATGTCTGTTTTAAGCAATTTTAGGTGAGCTAATACTTTGCCCCTCTTAATGGGTTCATTGATTCCCTTAACATTCCAACTGCAGAATGTAATTCCTTCACCCCCAGTTTTCACTTTTACGTCTTTCATCTTCTGATTAGGGTGGTCTATAATGGAGCAGATGATTCAGCACGTTAAACCATACCTTGCACCTGGACCTCAGATAGGTGAATTTTAGATCTTGTAGGTTTTCTTCTCGGTCATATCTCCTTAAATAATTATTATAATTCCATTCAAAATAACGATTACGCTGATTATAATATACTATGAAATAGAAAAGATAAGAGATTATTATATTAGTAAAGTGTGAAAGAAAGAAAAAAACTACATCTATGATTAGTGCAGTTAGTGATAGCCACCCTAATGTGGCTAGCCATCTAAGGATTTCCGTAGCTTTTGGTATAAAAAAAGTTACTAGCTCCGTACTTTCCTTGAAGGAAAAACTTCAAATTCAATAAAGAGAAACATTATACGGGGGGGGGGGGGGGGGGGGGGGGGGGAAATAATGGTTATATTCCAATAGTGGAATAGCTAATAATCTCAACGTAAGTAAAATATTAGTTTCATATGACAAAAGTATTAGTCCATAATTAGTCAAAATAGTATCAAATTTTCAAGGATTAAACCTCCATTTTCTATTTTAATCAACTTGTAGTTCATCCTTTTAACTAATTGTGAATTAATCCAATTAACTATGATTGATGATCATTAATAATTATGATTAATAATGGTTAGTAATAATTAGTACTATAATATAAAATATTATATAACAATGATCAATTTCATTCTAAATTCATAACAGTCCTTGAGTATAGTAATTTAAAGTTAGTTTCTTCGCAGTAAAGTACCGAATCCAATATCATCACGTATATGTTTAGTGTTAAGTATTAATCCCCATTGTCCTCTTTTTCGCTCTCGCTCTCGGTAATTTCAATATTCTCAGTGTTCTCAATGTTCTTGGCAAATTTAAAGGCCTCTGTGTGGTTGGTGAAGAAGTATCCTTTCTTGTCGTAGGTGATTCTCATTGTTGCAGGGTACATCAATCCATATCTCAGGTTCCTTATATTCTTGAGTATTCTTCTTGTGTCTGTAAACAATGCTCTTTTCTTGGCAACTTCCGCCAGGTAATCTCGAAATATGCTGATCTTGTCTCCTTCAAATTCAAGATATCTGCTGCGAATGATTTTCATCATCATGTCATCCAAGACATGGTCATATTACACCTTCACTATCAGTTGTCTTGGAGGGGCGTCCGCCCCTGGACGGTGTCTCAGTGCTTATGTGCCCGAGCAAGTAAAGGTGCTTGATCCAGATTTAAAACTTTCTTCAGTAGATCTGCAGCAAATTCACGGGGGTCACGGTTCCCCTCTCTTCCTTCCCGGGCACCAATAATCCTTAGATTCTGGCGTCTCTGTCATCCCTCCAAGTCAATGCATTTCTCAGTTATTTTACGCAATAAGTCTGATAAACGCTTGTTCTCGGAGAGAAGCTTGCTTGTAGTTTTAGAGCTGTTTCGGCGATTTCCTCTAGTTCGATTACAGATTTATGTTGTTGATCTAGTGCCTGCGAAATGGGATCCAACTTTGAATTAAATACGGATTCCATCAGTTTCAATTGAACATTTACCTCTTCAATCTTTTGATTTAAATTTTCTCCCATGGTCAGCTTCCAGGAATCCAGTTGTTCATGTACAATAGCAACGATATATTTCTTAATTTCTTCTTTAATTTCTTTTTTTTAAGTTTTCAACTCGTCTGTAAAGTAATGTTTGAGTTTTTTAAATTCTGCCATTATTTTTGAAATTTCTAAAGCGAGAAAACTTCTTAATTCTTCCACATCTGACTTTTTTTCCCTTGAGATTTCTTCTTGGGACACTGTTAAACCTGAGCCCGAGGCTTCAGTCGGGCCTACTTCTTTAGACCTACCGGTTTTTCTCAGTTTGCAGGGGGTATGTTGGGTAGACATACCGTCGGTATTGTTGCGCGCCTGATGACGTCACAGGCTTATTGCAAGCAGCCAGTAGCTTTGTCGTGAGTCCCGATTTTTTTCCCCCCGTTTTTTCAGAAATTTTCCGGAGCTAACCGGCGCGAGTCTGCCTTACTCCATAGCGCCGCCGGAAGTCCAAGTTTATTATTTCTAACGTTGTTTTTAACTTTATAGTTTTTTTATAATGTTTTTAACTTTATAGTTCAATTGAAACTTTATTCAACTCTCTCAGGTAGTTCAACTGAAACTTTATTGTCACCTGCACCTCGATACATTGAAAGGCCTTGTTTGGCATGGAATCCCGTCAAATCACACTGTACACAAGCACAATCACACTGAAGTAAAGGAGTGTCACTATTGGCAGCACGTTCAAGGCACGCGCCGCCCTCTGTGTAAAAATAACATTACCCAGCACATCTTTTGTAAACGATGCCCCTCTCACGTTAAACCTATGCCCTCTAGTGTTTGATACTGTATTGTATTTACAGCTTCTCAAGTTGAACGCTTGAATCCTGGAGTCAGCAAAGGCGACAGACCTAGTATTGTGAAATGGGGTCTCTCACATGCGTCGATCCATTTAATCAGTTTTACAGCCCAGAAACGTGCCCTGTAGCCCAAGCCATCTGTGCTGACAAGGTTCCTACCAGAGTTAGGCCCAGTCCCCTTGCAACTCAAGTCCTCCAGTCCTAGTAACACCCTTATTTATTCTTTCCAAACCTTCCCCAGTTTATTTGCATCTTTCCCAATTTGGTGACAGGACCTGCGCACAATACTCATCGAACATAAGAGTAGAACATAAGGGGGGAACAAAAGAGGGCCCGGCGTGAGATACATTGCAACTTTGTCACCGCCCTTCATGTGGCCACTATTTGCATACCTTGGGTATGCAAAACAAAGCATTTCACTGCGATTTGTAACAATATTCATTCTTTCATTCATTTCTTTGTTTGTTCTTTCGCTTGTTCATTCATTCGTTCATTCATTTGTTCATTCGGATATTGGCCAATTCACCTCTACCCTGTGCGAACATTGGATTTTGTCTCTGGAACTGATGCGCTACAATGATAAGAGTAAAGGGCCTGTCCCACTTTCATGACCTAATTTATGACCTCTGCCGAGTTTGCCCTCGACTCATACTCGCAGCATGGTCTGCACAAGGTCGTAGGAGGTTGTAGGTAGGTCCTAGCAGGCCGTGATGCTAGTCGTAGGTACTCGTGGCATCAAGTAGGTCGGGGTGTTTTTTCAACATGAAAAATGTCCACCAGTAAAAAAGGTTGTGAATTAGGTTGTGAAAGTGGAACAAATCTTTATATTCTGCACTCTGTATCTTGCCCTTTGCTCTTGAGTTTGACATACTTGAATTGAATACTTTATTGTTACATGTGGCAAGGCAAAGTGACATTCTTTGCTTGTATACCCAAGGTATGCAAATAGTCACTACATACAGTGCAAACAACATTAAAGTATCCGCGCCAGGTCCCCCCTTTGATTCCCCCCCCCCCCCATGGCAAATCTCCCGCTCCCTCATTGACCGCCACACCGCTGACCGTCAGTTGACCTGCGAGGCCCCACCGTTGCCGAGAGGCGTATACCGTAGAGAAATACCATTCACATCCTTTCACATCGATCCAGTTGGGCATCTGGTGGAGCTGCTACCTCACAGTACCAGAGACGCAGGTTCGATCCTCACCTCGAGTCCTGTTTGTAAATGGAATTTGCACGTTCTCCCTGTGACCGCGTGAGATTCGTCCAGGTGCCTCGGTTTCCTCCATCATCCCCAAAACATGCAGCTTTTTAGGTTCATTGGCCTGTGTAAATTATCCCCTTGTCAGCAGTGGACAACAGAACTAGTGTGAATGATAGTGGATGGGTGGCATGGACTCGGAGGGCATAAGGGCCTGTTTCTTTGGGGATTTCTACTCTACCCAAAGCCTGTGTAATATTAAATCCCACTGCTCAGCACCCACCTGTGTTCTCCGCTACGACGAGAAATCCCAGCCTGTCTCTCACTTGTTGCTGACACGTTGTGTCGCATAACATCCTGGTGAATCTACTCTGCACCATCTGTCCTGTGGTGACCAGAACAGCACCCAGCGTGCCAGCTGAGGTGTGACCAAGGTTTTATAAACCTGGACCATCAAATGCCATTTGTTGCAGACTACACCACAGGGGTTGCCTTGTCCTGCAGCGCACAGCTCTCAGGCTGTGGCCCACTTGACATTTACTGTTCTGTGTGAAAATATTGTCCCTCCGGATCCTATTAAATCTTTCTCCTCTCACCTTAAACCGATGCCCTCTGGTTCTTGATTCACCTACTCTGGGTCAAAGACTCTGACCTTGCACCCGACCTATTCCCTTGTTGTTCCTGTGTTGTACTGTTTTGTGTATGAATGTTGTTATTGGACCTGCCTCACATCCCTCCTCTGGCAGCTTCTTCCAGATATTTTTCAGATTATAAAGGAAGACCAGGTTCTCAGAATCGTGAGTTCAAACAGTTGTGGATTTATTGAGCGTTCACACATAGCAACAGCAATACAAATCAATGGCTTCACAAACAAATAATATTCAGTACACTCAGTATCCAGGCCTTTCAACCCGTGCAGTCTGAGCTGCCTCTCCAGCCTCTGCTTCCCTCCGCCCCCGCCCCCTGGTGGCAGCTGACGGGATGATCTCTCCTTCCTCACGGCACGGCTCCACATCAGTGGGTCACTGCGCTGGGGATGATTCCACAACAATCCCCACTGACTGAGGCCACGCCGCCCTTCCCCAGGAACGGTTGGCAAAGCCCAGTATCACTCAACATAGAAAAGTACAGTACAGGCCCTTCGGCCCACAATGTCTGTGCCCAACATGATGCCCAGACCACCTCTTATCTGCCTCCACCACCAGCCCTGGCACACACACTAACCCCTGTGTAAAAGTCTTGCCCCACACATCTCCTTTAAACTTTGGCCCGCTCACCTTATAGCTATGCCCTTTGGTATCTGTTATTCCCACCCTGGTAAAAGGGTTCCGTCTGTCTACCGTATATGTGCCACTGTCTACCCCATCCACTCCACTGTCTACCCCATCCAGTAATGTGTGTGTGATCATGAGTGTGTGCGTGTGTGTGGGGGAGATCAGAAATGTGTGTGTGTGTGTGTGTGTTGTCAATGAAATGGCCGAACAGTTAAACAAGAACTTTGGTTCTGTCCTCACAAAGGGAGACACAAACAATTACCTGGAAATACTAGGGGATCTAGTGGGAGGGAGGAACTGAAGGGAATCTACATTAATCAGGAAATGGTGTTAGGTATGTTTCCCAACAACTGAAACATATCGTCAAGCATGGGGAAATGAAATTGGTTTATCTATAACAAAAGAAAATTGGGAAGAAAGTTTACAGCGAATACACCGGTGTTCGTTAAATGCCAGACATACATTGATACAATTTAAAGTACTATATAGATTACATTATTCAAAAACTAAATTAAATAGTATCTTTCCCAATCTCTCTTCAATTTGTGATAAATGTAAGAATTTAGAAGCAAATTTAATACACAGTTTTGCTACATGTCCCAAATTGAATTATTACTGGACAGAAATTTTTAAAGTTATTTCTGAAGTTCTTAAAATTAGATTGGACCCTGACCCAAAGTTAATAATACTTGGAATTTTGGATTCAAATTCGGTACTTAAATCAAAGAAATTTCTTTGATAACTGTTTGATAATAGGGAAAAAAATCATATTGAAATTTTGGAAGGGAACATTATCCCCCACAATTAAAATGTGGGCAGCAGAAATGTTGGAGACGTTACATTTAGAAAGAATTAGATTTGTCCTATTGGACAAATATAATTCCTTCGAACAAATATGGTCTCCATATTTACAGTATTTAGAGAAGTAGCTGTTCTTGACATCACAACTCGGCGGGTACCCTGCGGGATTTGATGAGAATAACTTATTTTCATTCTAGGATTAATATGCATGTCTTTATTGATATTATCATTTGTAATAGTTTTAGTTACAATATATTTTGTTGTTTTTCATTTATATATATATATATATATATATATATCTTTTAACTTTTTGTTAACCTTCTTTCCTTTCTCTTTTTTCTTTTTCTCTTATATATAATCAAATTATTATTTAATCACTCCCTTATTGATTTAACACTGCTCTACTCTATCCTTATCTTTATCTCCAAAAAAATAGAAGATAATAACTTTTAACGGGTTATTTGAAAAAATATGGAATTAAGTTGATGTTTGTAAATCTGTTTACACTATTGTAAATTGATTACTTCTAATAAAAGAAATTAAACAAAAAAAAGAAATGGTGTTAGGTAAACTGTTGCGAGTGATGGCAAATAAATCCCAGGGCCAGATGGTCTGCATCCCAGAGTACTCTAGGAGGTGGCCCTAGAAATCGTGGATGCATTGGTGATCATTTTCCAATGTTCTCTTGTCTATGGATCAGTTCCCGTGGATTGGAGGGTAGCCAATGTAACCCCACTTTTTAAGAAAGGTGGAAGAGAAAAAACAGGGAATTATAGACCAGTTAACCCTATATCGGTAGTGGGGAAGATGTCTATTATTAAAGCTGTTATATTATTAATTATGTTAATGACGGGATTGGTCAAAGTGTGCGCACGTGTGTGGGCAGGTATGTGTGTGTACGTGTGTGGGTGCACGTATGGGTGTATGTGTGTGTGTACGAGTGTGTGCATTTACGTGTGTGTGTGTGTGTGTGTGGTCAGGAGTCTGTGTGACAACGGTGCATTGTGCGGTGAGTGTGCAGATGTGTTTGTGTAAAAAACAAATCTTTAGTGGTGAGTTGAATCATTGAGGAGACTGAGGAAATTGGACACATCTCCAGTCACTTACACCATAGAAACATACTGTAGGCGTGCGGCACAGCCTGATTTGGGACTGGGGCCCAAGACGCAAGAAATTGCAGAGAGTTGTAGATGCGAGCCCAGTCCATCACACAGACCAGGCTCCCTACCAGTGTCTCCATCTACACTTCACGCTGCCTTGGAGATGGTGCAACATAACCAAAGACTTGTCCCACCTCGATCATTCCTCCTTCTCCATGTGCCGTTCTGGCAGAAGATACAGAAGACTCAGAAACAGCTTCTTCCCCTCTATCAGGCTTCTGAACGGTTCTTCCATAAGCTATGGTTCTGAACCATTCACCTCAACTCCATTGAGGACATTGGACTTTGTCTATGGGACTGGTGTGCTACAATGCTGAAAACTATGTTCTACACTGTCTCTTCTCCTTTGCTCTGTGTTGTACTTTTGTTTTAACTGATTACATTTATATACGGCATTAACTGATCTGTTTGGATAGCATGGAAAACAAAGCGTTTCACTGTACCTCGGTACACGTGAAAATAGACTAAATTATAAACAACCTTGCTACACGTGATAATAATAAAGGCAAACCCAGCAGTATCGAGCGCCGCCACTCCCTGCAGCAGAGGCTGAAGCTGCAGCGGTGCAGCAACAGTGCAGCTCACCCCCAGTGCCACGAGGGGAGGGAGTGAGGACCGGGGCCATGAGGAGGGGGGGAGTGAGGGACGGGGCCACGAGGCCAGGCTCCGTCAGCATTGACAGCTCGGTCCCTGTCAATCATCCTGAGAATCCTCCTCCTCCATCATCACCAGCTCGATCTGGGGGTCCGGGTCATCGAACATCTCCCGCAGCTGCAGCCAGAGAGGGAGGGGGGGAGGACAGTCATTGCAAGAATGGGAGAGTCAGCAAAGGGGCGTGGTGGGGGGGGAAGAGGAGGGGGGGGGGAAGAAGGGGAGGGGAGGGGGAGGAGGAGGAGAAGGAGGAGGGGGGGGAGGAGGAGGGGGGGAGGGGAGGAGGGGGGGGAGAATAGGGAGAGGGGGAGAAGGAATGGGGTGAAGGGAGAAAGACGAGGAGAGGGGGGGAGCAAGTGGGAAGGGGAGATAAGAGGGGGAAGGGACAGGGGAGGGAAAGAAGAGAGACGGGGAGGGAGAGGTCGTGGGGAGGAGAGAGAGCTAAAACTAACTCTTGAAAAAAATCCAGTGAATTGGCCTCCACTGCCTTTTGTGGCAGAGAATTCCACAGATTTATAACTCACTGGGTAAAAAAGGTTATTCCTCATCTCAGTCCTAAATGGCCTACTACTTATTTTTAAACTGTGACCCCTGGTTCTGGACTCCCCCAACATCGGGAACATTTTTCCTGCATCTACCCTGTCTAATCCTCTAAGAATTTTACATGTTTCTATAAAATCCCCTCTCATCCTAAATTCCAGCTAACACAATCCCAGTCGACACATTATTTCATCATATATCATTCCCGCCATCCCGGGAATTAACCTGGTGAACCTACGCTGCATTCCCTCAATAGCAATAATGTCCTTCCTCAAATTAGGAGACCCAAATTGCACCCAATACTCCATGTGCAAACTCACCAGGGCCCTGTACAGCTGCAGTAGGACCTCCTTGCTCCAAATTCAAATCCTCTCGCAATGAAGGCCAACATGCCATTGACTTTCTTCACAGCCTGCTGTACCTGCAAGCTTACTTTCAGTGACCGATGTGAAAGCACACGCAGGTCTCGTTGCACCTCCCCTTCTTATATATAGATAGATAGATATAGATATAGATATAGATATAGATCTATAGAGCAGAAAATTAGAGCATGTGGTCCTTTTCAGAATGGCAGGCAGTGACTAGTGGGGTGCCGCAAGGCTCAGTGCTGGGACCCCAGTTCTTTACTATGTATATCTATCTATCTAGATCTATATATCTAGATCTAGATCTAGATAGATAGATATACATAGTAAAGAACTGGGGTCCCAGCACTGAGCCTTGCGGCACCCCACTAGTCACTGCCTGCCATTCTGAAAAGGACCACATGCTCTAATTTTGCACACTAATCTCTTGTGTGGGACCTTGTCAAAGGCTTTTTGAAAGTCCAGATACACCACATCCACTGGCTCTCCCTTATCCATTCCATTTGCAAAGAGTAGGAGTAAACGGGTCCTTTTCACAATGGCAGGCAGTGACTAGTGGGGTGCCGCAAGGCTCAGTGCTGGAACCCCAGCTATTTACAATGTATATTAATGATCTGATGAGGGAATTGAAGGCAATATCTCCAAGTTTGCGGATGACACTAAGCTGGGGGGCAGTGTTAGCTGTGAGGAGGATGCTAGGAGTCTGCAAGGTGACATGGATAGGCTGGGTGAGTGGGCAAATGTTTGGCAGGTGCAGTATAATGTGGATAAATGTGAGGTTATCCACTTTGGTGGCAAAAACAGGAAAGCAGACTATTATCTAAATGGTGGCCGATTAGGAAAAGGGGAGATGCAGCGAGACCTGGGTGTCATGGTACACCAGTCATTGAAAGTAGGCAGGGTTACACAAAAAGCTGGAGAAACTCAGCAGGTGCAGCAGCATCTAAGGAGCGAAGGAGATAGGCGACGTTTCGGGTCGAGACCCTTCAAAAGTAGGCATGCAGGTGCAGCAGGCAGTGAAGAAAGCGAATGGTATGTTAGCTTTCATAGCAAAAGAATTTGAGTATAGGAGCAGGGAGGTTCTACTTCAGTTGTACAGGGTCTTGGTGAGACCACACCTGGAGTATCGCGTACAGTTTTGGTCTCCAAATCTGAGGAAGGACATTATTGCCATAGAGGGTGTGCAGAGAAGGTTTACCAGACTGATTCCTGGGATGTCAGGACTGTCTTATGAAGAAAGACTGGATAGACTTGGTTTATACTCGCCAGAATTTTGGAGATTGAGAGGGGATCTTATAGAAACTTACAAAATTCTTATGGGGTTGGACAGGCTAGATGCAGGAAGATTGTTCCCAATGTTGGGGAAGTCCAGGACAAGGGTCACAGCTTAAGGATAAGGGGGAAATCCTTTAAGACCGAGATGAGAAAGACTTTTTTCACACAGAGTGGTGAGTCTCTGGAACTCTCTGCCATAGAGGGTAGTTGAGGCCAGTTCATTGGCTATATTTAAGAGGGAGTTAGATGTGGCCCTTGTGGCTAAGGGGATCAGAGGGTATGGAGAGAAGGCAGGTACGGGATACTGAGTTGGATGATCAGCCATGATCATATTGAATGGCGGTGCAGGCTCGAACGGCCGAATGGCCTACTCCTGCACCTAATTTCTATGTTTCTAAGTTACATCCTCATAAAATGCCAAGAGATTAGTCTAGCATGATTTCCCCTTCGTAAATCCATACTGACTTTGACCGATCCCGTCGCTGCTTTCGAAATGCGCTGCTATAACAGCTTTAATAATCAACTCGAGCATCTTTGCCACTACCAGTGTAAGGCTAACAGGTTTCTAATTCCCTGTTTTCTCTCTCCCTCCTTTCTTAAAAGGTGAGGCTTCATTGGCTACCCTCCAGTCCACAGGAACTGATCTAGAGTTGAGAGAACGTTGGAAAATGATCACCAATGCAGCCACGATTTCTAAGGCCACCTTCTTGAGTACTCTGGGATGCAGACCATCAGGCCCTGGGGATTTATCTGCCTTCAGTCCCAACAGTTTACCGAACACAATTTTCTGATGAATGTGGATCCCCTTCAGTTCCTCCCTCCCACTAGATCCTCGGTCCCCTAGTGTTTCCGGGAGATTGTTTGTGTCTTCCTTTGTGAAGACAGAACCAAAGTACTTGTTTAACTGCTCTGCCATTTCCTTGTTCCCCATTATAAATCCACCTGTCTCTGGCTGTAAGGGACCTACATTTGTCTGCACTAATCTTTTCCTTTTTACATATTTATAGAAACGTAGTCAGTTTTTATATTCCCCGCAAGTTTTCCTTCATGCTCTGTTTCCCCCTCTTAATTAACCCCTTTGTCCTCTGTTGAGTTCTAAATTTCTCCCAGTCCTCTGTGTTGCCGCTTCTTCTGGCCAATTTCTAGCCTCTTCCTTGGCTTTAACAGTATCCTTGACTTTCCTCGTTAGCCACGGTTGAGCTGCCTTCCCAGTTTTATATTTTCGCCAGACAGGGATGAACAATATCTGGAGTTCATCCATGCGGTCTTTAAATCTTCGCCATTGCATCTCCACTGTCAACCCTTTAAGTATAATCTGCCAGTCTATCCTAGCCAATTCCTGTCTCATACCTTCAAAGTCTCCTTTATTCAAGTTCAGGACCCTAGTCTGTGAATTAACCGTGTCACTCTCCATCCTAATGCAGAATTCCACCATATTATGGCCACTGTTGCCCAAGGGGCCTTGCACAACAAGGTCGCTAACTAATCCGTCCTCATTACACAATACCCAGTCTGGGATGGCCTGCCCTCTAGTCGGTTCCTTTACATAATGGTTTAAAAACCCATCCCTTACACCCCAACCCATGAGATCCCCTCTCCACTCCCCAATGAGGGTAGACAGTGGGAAGGAGATCAGTTTCCGTGTGCCTCCCTCCCTCCGTTCCCCCTCTCCCTCCCTCCCTCCACCCACAGTGTCTGACCCTCAGTGAGGGCAGTGAGTGGGAGATCTGCACCCATGTCCCCCCTCTCTCCCCCCTGTACCATTTTCTCACCTTCGCACGGAGGGCTTCTTTCACTTCTTCCACGGTCATCTCTCCGTCCGATGTCACCTTTATCTCAATTGTCCGGTAGTCTTCATCTGAATACATCCGCCCAACATCAATGAGGAGATCAGATTTAGGTTCAATGTGGCTCAGATAATGTCTTCATCATTCCCTCTTTTCTATTCTAGGTCCCACTCCCCACCTATCTGACCCCTTGCCCCTAACTTACCTCTGGGGGTCTTTTTATCTTTTCCTCATGGCAAAAAAACAGACAAGTACAGAGGCACAATCTCTGTCTCTGACACTCGCTCCCTCTCTGATTCTCACACTCACTAGGAGAGGGGGAGAGGAAGAGAGGGGGGAGAGAGAGAGAGAGAGAGAGAACCAGAGACATAGGGAGAGTCTGAGAGAGAAGGAGAGACAGCGAGAAGGAGAGACAAGGAGAGTCAGGGAGTCAAAAAGAGATAGTGAGAGATGGACACAGTAACAGAGAGAGCGAGACAGGGAGAAGAGAGAGAAAAAGGGAGAGAGGTAAAGAGAGAGAAAGAGAGAGAAAGTGGGGAGAAAGAGACCGAGAGATAGGGAGACATGCAGAGCTACAGAGATAGCGATATAGAAAGCCAGAGATATAAAATGAGGGAGGGAGAGGGAGAGGGAAAAAAAAGAGAGAGAGAGAGAAAAAAAGAGAGAGAGAGAGAAAGAAGAGAGAGAGAGAAAAAAGAGAGAGAGAGAGAAAAAAAAGAGGGAGAGAAAAAAAAGAGGGAGAGAAAAAAAAGAGGGAGAGAAAAAAAAGAGAGAGAGAAAAAAGAGAGAGAGAGAGAAAAAAAAGAGAGAGAAAAAAGAGAGAGAGAAAAGAGAGAGAGAGAAAAAAAGAGAGAGAGAGAAAAAAGAGAGAGAGAGAGAAAGAGAGAGAGAAAAGAGAGAGAGAAAAGAAAGAGAGAGAAGAGAGAGAGAGAGAAAAAAGAGAGAGAGAGAGAAAAAAAGAGAGAGAGAGAGAGAAAAAGAGAGAGAGAGAGAAAAAAAAGAGAGAGAGAGAAAAAAAAAGAGAGAGAGAGAAAAAAAGAGAGAGAGAGAAAAAAAGAGAGAGAAAAAAAAGAGAGAGAGAGAGAGAGAAAAAGAGAGAGAGAGAGAGAGAGAGAGGTCGTGTTTTCTTCTCAGCTCTGCAGTTGAGAAGGATTGAAGCAGCCTTTCAAGGATTTTGCCGTTGGAGAGGGCACAGACCCAGGGGGGCTTCATAGTTCAACTTATTGTTGGGCTGTTGAAGCTTTTCTCTGGTCTGGGAAGCCTCCATCTGTGTGAAGATTCCTGAGTTTCTCCACATTGTCGAGGGTGCGGTTGTCGTTGGCGGATTGCCAATAGTGCCTGTGATCGTGGGTTTGGAATATTGGCGGTGTCTTTGTTGTTTTTAGCGCCGTTTCTCTGCCCTAAAGTCATTTTGCTCAGTGCGGCTGCCTGGCTTAATGTGAAGAAGGTACTTGTGCTTCCGGCGAGACTGCGATAGAGCTTTCCAAAAGCTGCTCTTGGCTGTGGACGAACCTGGGGACTTTCCTGCTTCTGCTGGAGGTTTCTGTTTTCTGCTGCCTGTCTTTGACTGTGACTGTCTCTGGGACTTAACTTGGAGCTGTGCTGCTGAGGTGCCTGGAGCTGGTTTGTGCCTCTGTGAGGATGGCGATGGAAGGGGCGCGGCCGAAGGTCCGGACCTACGCAGCGATGGCATAAGTGGCGGGTGCGAGGCCATCTGAGCTTGAGCCTCATGTTGACTTGGATGGGGACAGCTTTGGTATTTCTGTTCAAACTGGGCCTATGATGTCGAGGGGGGTAATTACGAAGGCCATGAATGAACTTCTTGGGAGGGGGGCTATTGTCTCTTCTGAGCTCGAAAGAGGAAAGGTGGAGATGATACTTAAGACCCGGGAGTGTGTGGCCCGAGCGTTGGAGGAGGGGATCTCAGTGGGGGGGGTCCACATACAGGTGGATCCGTGGGTATCCAGGGTGAAACCGGTTCTTCTGCGGAGCTGCCCCACCTATTTTTCGGATGCAGTACTTATTCCACACCTGTCCAAGTTCGGGGAGGTGCGGTCTAAATGTTTTCGTCTCTTGCATCCCGGGGGGGACCCAGAGGAGAAAGGGGTCTTCAGTTTCAAGAGGAGGGTGTTCATGAAGGTGGGTGAGGGGGAAGGTGCCGAGGGGAGTTTTGACGTGGTGCATAAGGGTGTCCCCAGAACCGTGCGTTGGAGTTGGGGAAAGGCACGGTGTCATGCGTGCGGCGAATTTGGACATCTCCGTAGGGAGTGTCTTTTTCGCGGGGGCACTGCTAGAGGTTCTAGTGCAGTGGCCCAGGAAAGCGCTGCTGGCCCATCTGGGGTGGCTTGTCAAACCTCAGTGGCGCGGGGCGGTACTGCTGACCCGGCTAAGGTTGCCAGTTCTGCCTTGGTGACCCGGGGCGGCAGTGCTAAGCCTTCTGGGTCCGTAGGTTCCGCTTTGGGGACCCTGGGCAGTGAGAGCCCACACCCCCCACGTCTTGCGCCTGTGGCGGCGGATGGAGGTGGGGCGCAGGAGGAGGGGAGTGTTGAGGGGGGTTTTTGGGGGAAGCACAACAAGAAGAAGGAGAGGGATAGGGCCGCCCAAGCGAAGAAAGTGCAATCGGGTGAGTTTAGCTCCAGTGTGGTGCAGACTGCACCTGCTGGGGCCCAGGGGGGAGTTGCGGTGGTTCGGAAGGGGGTAAAGAAGCCTAAACGTGTGGGTGGCAAAGTGGATGGGGGTAATGTGGAGGCGGATGACCCTTCCCTTATGGAGGTTACCGCACCTCCGCATGTGAGTGGGACTAAAAGCAGGCATCTGCCTGGTGAAGATGAGGAAGGGCGTGGGTCCAGAGCGAAGGGGATGTCTTTCTCCGGGCTTTCCACCACTGAGGTGGCTGAAAGTGGTCTTGACCCGGTGTCTTCTGGGTCGGTGGTTGGGCCTTCTCTTCATGGATCTACAGCGGGTGTCACAGGACTGGGTGCTGAAGTTGATTCCGGTGGAGTTGTGTCCACTGGGCGGGAGTCTGTCCCTTCATCTCAGGGGCCCTCTGAGGGAGTTATCTCGGCGGGTGCTGTGGTTAGCTCCCTTGGGTGTGTACCCTCTGGGTCGGACGAGGTCCCCTCGTTTCAGAGGCCTACTGAGGGTGCTAGCACATTAGGTGACGTGGTTGGCTCCCCTGGTAGTGTGCCCTCTGTGACGGGGGATGTGCAGAGTCAGGCCGAGGGGGGAGTTTCGGGGGTGTTGTCGTTCAAGTCTGTGCTCCATATCGGTGCCAGTGGAGGTGCTGGGGGGCGGGATGCCTCACCGGATGAGTTGTCTGGGGTGAGTTTAATAGCAGGTGGTGATTCTCTGGGTGATGCCTGTGGAGAGGGCACTCTGGATGATGTGGAGGTCAGGGCTGTTATGGGTCGTGATCCTCTTTCAGACTCCGAGGGTGCCAGTGTTCCACAGGCCCTGGGGATGCCTCTTGTTGTTGCTTCCCCAGGCCCAGAAGAGGAGGGTGATGGTAGCGTGCAGGAGCCCAGCCATTCAGAGGGCTGCGAGTGTCAGGCAGGGGTGTCGGGACCCACCCCCAGCATTGATCCGGGGGGTCGTGTCATGGCTGAGGAGGGGGACAGCGATGCGGCCAGTGGGTGTGGCACAGAGAGTGATTTGTCAGAGAGTTCTGGTCTTTCTGAGGTTGTTGATTCAGGTGCGAGCGGGTTGGATGTGAGCCCAGACTCCAAGGCCGTGTCTGAGGCGAAGCTTATTGTTGAGGTGCGAGAGTTCTTAAAAATAAGCCGTGCTCCCAAAACATTATGGTCTGCTGCGACAAGGCGGTGGGAGGATTGTCTAGATTTGCAGGCGAGTCTCGAGGCTATCCTTAGTAACAAGGATAGTGGTCTTTCTGACTCGGATTTGGGGCAGTTTCGGGGTTTTTTGAAGGTCCTCAGAAAAGGAGTTCTTGCGACTACAGGGAGTGTGAGGGTCTCAATCTAATGTGCCTACACATTCACAGTAGCTACATTAAATTTAAATGGGAGTAGAGCGAGTTTTCGAAGATTTCAGCTCTTATCAGCCCTAAGGGAGGGGAGATTTGCAGTTTGTTATCTGCAAGAGACACATACCGTTGCTAGTGATGAACCTACCTGGCAACTGGAGTGGGAAGGGAGGGTTTATATGAGCCATCTCAGCTCAAATTCGAGTGGGGTGGCTTTTCTGTTGGCCCCAAATTTTCTGCCAAGCATTTAAAAAGTGCAGGAAGTGGTGCCAGGACGTTTGCTCCATCTGGCCGTGAGCCTGGATGGCATGCCGTTGCATTTCATTAACGTGTATGCCCCTAGCTCCGGCACGATGCAGGCCGGCCTACTTCGGGAGGTGAATGCTCTGTTGGGCACTATTGATAGGGGAGAGTGTGTCTTCCTTGGTGGGGACTTTAACTGCACACTTGAGGTGCGGGACCGTTCTGGTACTCAGTGTGCGCCTGCTGTAGCGAAGAAGCTGAGAGGCTTGATTGACTCCTTTGAGTTGGTTGATGCTTGGAGGGACCTTCACCCTGATTCCACTGCTTTTTCGCGGAGGTCTGAGGGCGGTGGTTCCCGCATTGATCGGTTTTATATTTCCCGAGCGTTTGTTTCCCGTGTCTCAGCGGCCTCAATGCGGCTGGTGCCGTGCTCGGACCATTGTCTGGTGCGTGTGGATTTTAATCCAGCGTGCGCTCGGGCTGGGTCCGCGTACTGGCACTTTAACAACAGGCTGCTGGAGGATCGGTGTTTCCGGGAGTCATTCACTCGGTTTTGGGTGAAGTGGAGAGAGAGGCAGAGGTGCTTCTCTTCCCTTAGGCAGTGGTGGGATGTGGGTAAAGCTCACATCCGTCTCTTTTGTAAGGAATATACATGGGGGTCGACTGGGAGGCGGGACTCCGCGGTCGGGAAGCTGGAGAGGGAGATACAGGACGCTGAGTCTCGCCTGGGTCAGTTTGGTGAAGACTCCAGCGAATGGGGAGAGTTTCAGAGGAAGAAGGAGGTTTTGAGGAGTCTGCTGCTTGAGCGATCTCGAGGCGCATACGTGAGGTCTCGGGTCCAGATGCTGCACGAGCTGGACCGAGCGTCGCCTTTCTTTTTCTCTTTGGAGAAGGGGCGGGGAGCTCGAAAACAGCTCGTGGAGTTGCTTGCAGATGATGGCTCCTCTGTCACTGAGCCAGAGAGGATTAATGCCTTGGTTAGGTCCTTTTATGGGTCCCTGTTCTCTGCGGAGGGTTTCAGTGTGGAGGCTCAGCAAGTTCTGTGGGAGGGTCTACCGACCGTGGATAGGGAGGAGGCTGATCTTCTTGATGGCCCCTTATCTTTGGAGGAGTTGACTCGCGCCTTGCATCAGCTCAGGAGGGGTAAGTCCCCCGGGCTGGATGGGTTGACGGTGGAGTTTGTTAGAGCTTTCTGGGACATCCTAGGGGGTGACTATATGTTGGTTCTGGGGGAGAGCCTGGCGACTGGAGTGATGCCTCTCTCGTGGCGTAGGACGGTTGTTGTCTTGCTGCCTAAGAAGGGCGAACTCCGTTTGTTGAAGAACTGGCGTCCAGTCTCTCTCCTTTGCACAGAATATAAATTTTTTGCACGGGCAATGGCAAATCGCCTGGGCTCCGTGCTGCATCAATTGATTCATCCTGATCAATCTTATACAGTCCCTGGCCGGTCCATCCAGGATAACATCCACCTGGTTAGGGACCTGATTCATTTAGTCCAGGGTACTGGTGAGTCAGCTGCTTTTCTGTCTCTTGATCAGGAGAAGGCTTTTGATAGGGTGGAGCATGAATACCTATTTGGGTCGTTGCAAGCGTTTGGGTTTGGACCACACTTCGTGGCCCGGGTCCGGCTTTTGTACGCTGCTGCGGAGTGCCTTGTAAAGGTTAATGGCGCGGTGCTAGCTCCTTTTCATTTTGGGAGGGGGGTCCGCCAGGGGTGCCCTATGTCGGGCCAGTTGTATTCGGTCTGTGTGGAGCCGTTCCTGTGTCTTCTTCGGAGGAGGTTGACAGGCCTGGCCCTACCTGGCCCGCGGGTTGAGGTGATTCTATCGGCGTATGCCGATGACGTACTTCTTATGTTCAATGATCCTGGTGACCTGCGGAGGATGCGTGACTGCCAGGAGATTTTCTTGGCTGCATCTTCTGCTAGGATTAACTGGAGTAAGTGCTCTGGACTTTTGGTGGGTCAGTGGCGGGTAGACTCCCTGCCGGAGGAGATGGCATTGTATGCGTGGAGTACCACGCACCTCCTCTATCTGGGGGTGTACCTGAGTCCCACTGAGGATGTTTGGCCGGCAAACTGGCAAGAGTTGGAGACGAAGGTGGTTGCTCGGCTGGGGCGCTGGTCAGGCCTGCTTGGAGTTCTCTCCTTTCGGGGGAGGGTGCTGGTCATAAACCAGCTGGTGGCCTCTATGTTATGGTACCGGCTGGCTACTCTTGTCCCGCCCTCTATATTTGTAACTGTTATACAGAAGAAGCTGGTGGATTTCTTTTGGGGAAATAGGAAGCATTGGATTTCCGCGGCAGTCCTGAGTCTTCCGTTAGAGGAGGGAGGCCAGTCCTTGGTGTGCGTGCGCACCCAGGTGGCGGCTCTCCGTCTCAGGACTCTGCGGAGATACATGTATGTAGAGAACCCTCCCAGATGGCACGCTCTGGCCACGTATTTTTTTCGTCAGGGTCGTTGCCTAAGGGGGGTCTCGCGGCTCCCGGTGGCGGGCATCAGTCGACCCGCTCTAAGGGGCTTGCCTGTTTTCTACAGGGATGTGTTAAGAGTGAGGAATTTGGTGGTGTTCAGCCAGAGTGTTGCTCCACGAGGAGAGGGGGTTGTTGTGGCTGCGGGTGTGGCTGGTCCTCATCCTGTCATGGTGGGTGTCGAGGAGAGGCGCGAGCCTAGAGTGGTTCAGATAGAGCTTACCCCCGCTCCGTCAGATCTGCTCATCGGGCCTAGGCTCCGGGATATTTCTCGGCCTCCGGCTCCGCATAATCTGAGCTGCCTTTCTGAGATGACCAGCATGCCATTTTGTGATGCAAGGAGACGCGCACTGTATAGGATGCTCCTGCACATTCTGAACCACCGTGCCTTCGTCTCCCGTCCTGACTCACCATGGAGGACGGTGTTACCATCCGAAGGCAGCGGGGGGCCCCAGTGGGGGTCCTTCTATAAGGGAGTTGTACCCCTTTATATTGGGGACCTGGGGTGGAGAGTGCTGCATGGAGCGGTGGTTTGTAATAAACTTTTGAGTCGGTTCACGGGCTCGTCTGCCGCATGTATTTTCTGCGGAGAGGAGGAGACCGTATTCCATGTGTATATGGAGTGTGTGAGGTTACTGCCCCTGTACCAATATCTGAAGGGGCTGTTCCTCAAGTTCTGGCTGCATTTTAGCCCCACAATCCTGGTGTTTGGACTTAAGGCAGGGAGTGGGGAGAGCCGAGTGTGGGGGGGGGAATTACCTGTCGGTTTGCTCCTCGGCCTGGCCAAGATGGCCATTCGTAGGTCCAGGCAGCGGGCGGTCGACGGTCAGGCGAGAGTCGGCTGCCTGCCCCTCTTTCGGGCCTACGTCCGTGCACGTGTGTCCCTGGAGAGGGAACACGCGGTGTTCACGGGGACTCTGGAGGCCTTCCGTCAGCGCTGGTCACCGCGTGGGGTTGAGGCGATTATAAATGAATGTACTGTTGTACTTCAATGATCTGTTCGTTATAGTGTGATTTTTGATTGTGTTTTGATGTATTGTATTTTATGATTTGTGTCGAATAAAGTTTTTGAAATGAATAAAAAAAAGAGAGAGAGAAAAAAAGAGAGAGAGAGAGAAAAAAAAGAGAGAGAGAGAAAAAAAGAGAGAGAGAGAGAAAAAAAAGAGAGAGAGAGAGAAAAAAAGAGAAAAAAAAGAGAGAGAGAAAAAAAAAAGAGAGAGAGAGAGAGAGAGAAAGGGAGAGAGAGTAAGGGAGAGAGAGAGAGACAGACAGAGGGGAAAAAGAGAGAGAGATATGGAAAAAGAGGGAGAGGCAGAGGGAAAAGAGAGACGAAGGAACAGGGGAAAGAGGGAAAATGGTCGAAAGTGGTTTCCGCTTTATCATCAATACTTTTTTGCATATCTTTCACTCATTGTTCTTGCTTTATCTCTCCATATCACTGTTTATATCTCTCGTTTCCCTGATCCCTGACCAGTCTGAAGAAGGGTCTCGACCCGAAACGTCGCCTATCTCCTTCGCTCCTTAGATGCTGCTGCACCCGCTGAGTTTCTCCAGCTTTTTGTGTAACCCTCCGCTTCTTCTATGTTCTGGCGATTATTTCACAAAATGTTTTAAATGGGTAATTTTGTTGTCGAAGCCAGTTGCGATGCTAGTTGAAGGTGGTTGCCGCAGGTTGCAGGTAGTGGAAGGTAAGGCCTCCCTGGTGGAATTGTGTTAGGGAGTGGGCGTGGAGAGGAAAGAGTAATGGGCCTGTCCCATTTAGCCAAGTGCTCAGGCAACCACCCACACCAACCTTCCTTCACCAGCCCGTTATGCGGGGGGGGGGGGGGAACAGGGCAAGTGGGGGGAGCATTGTCTGAGTGAAATTCACACGGTGCAATGCCAAAGTGACACAGACACACACCGTGATGAACAGGAAGGTTGGCGCTGTAATTAAGACGGAGAAAGCACAGTGTACAGGAAGGGTCACTTAAGTCCTTTAAAAGAGGAGGGGAGAAGGGAGGAGAAGGAGTGGAGACAACTTTTAAGAAGCCAGAGATACACGGCTGTTGGACCCGGCGGACATTTAACATTACCGGTCGGTTATCCTTGGCTCTTAAAACTGTTTACATTTTTTTCCCAATGAGCCAATGAAATTCTCCAGTCAACACCGGCTCCAACCTACAAGAACCTTCGACCTCTTGGCAACCCACCTACAGCACAAGAATTCTCGCTACTCTCCATGGCGGTACATCAGAGACGGGATGAATTACCTGGACGCTGTTTCTGGAGGCAGTTACGCCCGCTAGAGTAACTGCTTCCAAGGTGGTCCGTGGTGACGAAGAGAGTGTGACTGCTAGTGAGGCAGGCAGGGGAACAGAGGTGAGGACTGAGTTACAGGACCCTCAGCCCTTGAGCTTGTCAAGCAGGTCTGAGATTCTTGCTCCCTTTGCAGACAAGAGGTGGGACTGTAGGAAGGATGAGCAATCTCTTTCTCGCTCATTCTGCCTCTGTCACTGTGTTTGTCTCTCACGTAGGCGTAACTGCCACCAGTCCAGGTAATTCAACCCATCTCTGACGTGCCGCCGTGTTTGTAGCTCATACTCCAGGTCGTCCACTTTCACTCCTTGTCTCTGTTTCTAACTCTCCCTCAGATTCACTGACTTCCTCTCTCTGACTCTTTCCTTTCCTCTGTCTTTCTTTGTCTTCCTCTCTATCTCTATATCTCTGTATCTCTCCTTTTCATCTTTCCCTGTTTCTCACCGTCTCGGTCTTTCTCTCACACCCTCTCACTATCTGTCTCTCTCTATGTCTCTCTCTGTCACTGTGTCTCTCTCACTCTTTGTCTGTTTCTGACTATCTTCTTGTCTCTGTCTCTCCCCTTCTCTCTGTTCCTCTCTTTGTCTCTTTCTATCTCTCATGAGACATAATTGATAGGAGCAGAATTAGGCCATACAGCCGAAAAGTACTCTGCCATTCAATCATGGCTGCTCTGTGTCTCCCTCCTCACCCCATTCTCCTGCCTTCTCCCCGTAACCTCTGACACCCGTACTAATTAAAAATCTAACCTTAAAAATATCAATTCATGGCCTTCACGGCCTTCTGTGGCTAAGATTTCCACAGATTCACCACCCTTTGACGAAAGACATTTTCCTCATCTCCTTGCTAAAAGAAAGTCATTAAATTCTGAGGCTACGACCTCTAATCCAAGAATCTCCCACTAATGGAAACATCCTCTCCACATCCATTCTAACTAAGCCTTTCACTATTCGGTACGTTTCAATGAGGTCCCCCCACATTCTTCTAAGCTCCAGCGAGTACAGGCCCAGTGCCATTAAATGCTCATCATATGTTAATCCACACATTCCTGGGATCATTCATGTAAACCTCCTCTGGACCCTCTCCAGAACCAGCACATCCTTTCTCAGATATGGTGTCCAAAAATCCTCCCAATATTCTAAATGCGGCCTGACCAGCGCCTTATAGAACCTCAGCATTACATCCCTGCTTTTATATTCTAGCCCTCTCAAAATAAGTGCTCGCTTGCGTTTACTTTCTTCACCACCGACACAGAGAGACAGAGATACAGACGGCGATAATGAGATAGAGATGTGTAGGAAGGAATTGCAGATGCCGGTTTACACCGAAGATACACACAAAATGCTGGAGTAAAGCGCGACAGACAGCATCTCTGGATGGAAGGAATAGGTGACGTTTCAGGTTGAGACCCTCCTTCAGACTGAGGGTCAGGGGAGAGGGACACGAGAGATATGGAAGGGTAAGGTGTGAAAATGAGAGATGAAAGGGGACTAAGCTCAAGGAAAATGTAGAATAGATCATTGTTATCTTGGGGAAAAGGGAAAATAAGGCTCACAAAGTAAAATGTAATCAGGAGAACAGTCAAACTAGTCAGAGAACTAGGATGGGGAGGGATGGAGAGAGAGGGAAAGCAAGGGTTGCTTGAAGTTGGAGAAGTCAATATTCATCCTGTTAGCTGCCCACGCAAAATATGAGGTGCTGTTCTTCCAATTTGCATTGGACGTCACTATGACAGTGGAGGCGGCCCAGGACAGAAAGGTCAGTATGGGAATGGGAGGGGGAGTTAAAGAGTTTATCGACCGGGAGATCATGTAGGTCTACTTCAGTGGGCTTCAGAGAGAGAGGGCGTCAGAGAGAAAGGCATTAGAGAGCGAGGGCTTAGAGGGAGAGGATCCTTCTGTAATCTTAATTTTTAACTCAACCCATAATGCCTCAGTAGACTTACGCTCCTGTCTGAATTCTCTGAGTACCGCCACGACCCATCAAAACCCAGGCGTGTTGAGCTGCCAGTCGTGTCCCTCTCACAACCAAGTTTCCACGGATCTTGGTGCCTGTCCAATTGATGCCCCTCCTGTTACTCTGCCCTGGTCTGATCCAGTGAAACTCACGGCCGCTCCTAACCACATCATCACCCTTCTCAGAAGACTCCAATACATCCCAGCAACCACTTAAAACTTCTTTGCCCTCAAACTCCACGTGGTTCCCTGAACCAACATCAATCCCAGGAGGATTGTTGTCCACGGCAGAACAAACTACTGTCCTCTACAAAAACAGATTGCAAAGTTAATGAGGGCAAGCGATAACATGGGAAAGAGACTGAATGACCTTCATGGGGCTTGGTACCTGAGAACGTGTGTCCCGCTGGAACAGAAGGCGGTTCCTGGGTGGATTTTCCAGTCAGTGATCCTTCACCCTGTTCCCTTGTGGATGTCTGGAGATCTGGAATAAAGAAACAGAGACACGGGAATGTGGCAACACCACGACAGGTCATCAGACTGGGAGAAGAGTTTGGGAATCGGAGGACTGGCTCTGTGGAGAGAGCATCATCATCCAGTCCCCCTTCACCCACTCTCCTTCCGAAACGTCTGTCACTCCACGTGACTCCCTTCAGTCTGGGTCGGGGTGAATTCCAGGGACTGACCCTGGAGAGCAGCACTCTCTTCCATGATCCAGGAAACGAGCTGGGCCTGGTGCTTCAGTGGAAGAGCATTTCCGGAGCAGTGATCACAACTCTATCAGTTTTAAGATAATTATGAATAAGGATAAGTCTAGATCTTGAGAGATTAAATGGGGCAAGACAGATCACAGCATTAGTAGACAGGGGCAAGGGAGAGTAAATTGGAAGCAGTTGTTATTGGGCAGGTCCACATCTGACAGATGAGTGTCGTTATAGGGCAGCTGATCAGAGTTCAGGATCACCATGTTCCAGCAAGGAGGAGAGATAAGGATGGCAAGGTAAGGGAACTTTTGATGACCAATGAGGATGTAAATTTAGTCAACACAAGAAAGGAATTGTATTCAAGGTTTAGAAAGATGAAACCAGATGGGGCTTTTCAGGAATATAAAGCAAGCAAAAATAACTTAAGCAAGTCACTGAGGACAGTGAGATCAGAGTGTGCAATACGACCATGTACTGGAGGATGTGGTGAAGAAAATTGTTTGTACCAGGCATCTCATATATGTAGGAGATAAGATCAGCATTTACCGCAATTATCCTGTGGAGGTCTCCAGGAAAAGAGCGCTGTTTAAAGAGACACGAGGAATACTTAAGGATGTGTCAGATCTGAGGTACGGCCTGATGTACCCGGCAACATTAAGAGTCACCTACAGGCAGAATGAACACATCTTCACTAACCCTAAGGATGCATTAGATTTCGCCCAGAACATCGATAGTGTGCCCGACGACTGAACATTAATCACAAAATACCGGACGTCAACGAACAATGTGACTCTGTAAAGATCGGATGGAACATAAGCTGTTATACTCAAGGACAAATGAAACTGGACAAGGAATGTTGAGCAAGGTTTTCCCCATGGACATACCACACTCATATTTACTATTAACATTAACAACTGGCAAATACTAATCATAACTACTCGTTACTACTAATAATTATTACTAATGGTTACTAACTACTTATAATTGGTTTACTTAGAATGAGTTAAAATGGCAACTATAAGTAAGGTTGGATTTAAAACTTGATTTCACTTTTTTTCCTTCTTCTGTTCTCTCTTTTTGATATAGATGAGACTTATACTGTATGTTGATAATAGTTGCCTTTTTATTTTGTACTTTTTACTAATGGATTATGAATACTTTGGAACAAAATGTTTTCCTCCTCCCCGGTAAAATATTGTTATTGAAATTTCATCTTAAAGAGAGCATGGAGCTAGTTAAGTTTTTTTATTTTTCAAAGGCTATGGAAGTCTGTAGATGGCTAGCCATGTTAGTATGGCTATCACTAACTGCACTAATTATAGATGGAGTTTTTTCTTTCGTTTTGCACTTTACTAACCGCCTACCCTATCATTCTTTCTATATAATACTTTATTATAATTTAAAGTTTGAATGGAATTATAAGTTTTATCATAGGAGATATGTACGGAAGAAAGACCAACGAGATTCAGAATTCATCTATCTGATGTTCGGAAGTACAGAATTCATCTATCTGATGTTGGGCTTGTTGAGCTGAACCATCTGCTCGTTTATAGACCACCCTAAACAAAAGATGCAAGATTTGAATATAAAGATTGGGGATGAAGGAATCACATTTTGTAGTTGGAACGTTAAGGGTATTAACGAACCAATCAAGAGAGGTAAAGTATTAGCACATTTAAAAGCATTCAAAACAGATATAATATTCCTTCAGGAAGTTCACCTTAAAAAGGATGCAGAGTATAGATTGAAAGCTAAATGGATTAATAAAACGTATCACTCCTCATTTTCGCATAAATCCAGAGGTGTTGCAATACTAATCCGTAAAGGGATACCCTTTAAACATATATCAACTATAACGGACAATGATGGTAGATATATTGTATTAATAGGTGAATTACATGCAAAAAAAGTGACTCTTACAATGGCTTGCAAAAGTTTTCATACCCCTTGAACTTTTCCACATTTTGTCACGTTACAACCACAAACGTAAATGTATTTTATTGGGATTTTATGTGATAGACCAACACAAAGTGGCGCATAATTGTGAAGTGGAAGGAAAATGATACATGGTTTTCAAATGTTTTTACAAATAAAAAACTGAAAAGTGTGGCGTGCAAAAGTATTCAGCCCCTTTTACTCCGATACCCCTAAATAAAATCCAGTGCAACCAATTGCCTTCAGAAGTCACCTAATTAGTAAATAGTCCACGTGTGTGTAATCTAATCTCAGTATGTTCTGCTGTTCTGTGAAGGCCTCAGAGGTTTGTTAGAGAACATTAGTGAACAAACAGCATCATGAAGCCCAAGGAACACACCAGACAGGTCAGGGATAAAGTTGTGGAGAAGTTTAAAGCAGGGTTAGGTTATAAAAAAAATATCCCAGTTGATGGGAAGATGGATGGAGCCAAATACAGGGCAATCTTGGAAGAAAACCTGTTGGAGTCTGCAAAAGACTTGAGACTGGGGTGGAGGTTCACCTTCCAGGAGGACAACAACCCTAAACGTACAGCCAGAGCTACAATGGAATGGTTTAGATCAAAGCATATTCATGTGTTAGAATGGCCCAGTCAAAGTCCAGGCCTAAATCCAATTGAGAATCTCTGGCATGACTTGAAAATTGTTGTTCACAGACGCTCTCCATCCAATTGGACTGAGCTTGAGCTATTTTGCAAAGAAGAATGGGCAAAAATTTCAGTCTCTCGATGTGCAAAGCTGGTAGTGACATACCCCAAAAGACTTGCAGCTGTAATTACAGCGAAAGATGGTTCTACAAAGTATTGACTCAGGGGGGCTGAATACTTTTGCACGCCACACTTTTCAGTTTTTTATTTGTAATAAAATGTGGAAACCATGTATCATTTTCCTTCCATTTCACAATTATGCACCACTTTGTGTTGGTCTATCACATAAAATCCCAATAAAATAATTTACGTTTGTGGTTGTAACGTGACAAAATGTGGAAAAGTTCAAGTGGTATGAAAACTTTTGCAAGCCACTGATATAATGTTTATGGACCAAGTTTTGATATTTTCTTCAAATGTAGGGGACTATTTAATACAATTCCGGAACTTATACAACACAATTTAATAATTGGAGGAGACTTAAACTGTACACTGTACCCCTATTTAGACAGATCATCAAGACAACGGAAAATAAAATCGCAGTCAAGTGAATTATTAAATGCTATTATAGATACTAGTAATATTAAGGATGTCTGGAGAATTGAAAACCCAACTGAACGAGAATATTAATTTTACTCATCGGTACATAAAATATATTCAAGAATAGATTATTCTCTAGTAGATTCTAAGTTTATCCAATTTACTTACAACTCGAAATATCACAACATTATAATCTCGGACCATGCTCCCTTAACATTTATGATTAAACTAAATGGAAGAACGGAGAAACAGTCACAATGGAGACTTAACCCACAAATCTTAAAGGAAAAAGTATGTCAGGAATATCTTACTAAACAGATTAATATGTTCTTTGAGACCAATGATCACCCTGGAACGTCTGCCTCCCTACTCTGGGAAACATTTAAAGCATTTACTCGAGGAGCAATGATCTCCTCCCAAGCATTTCACAATAAAGAGAATCGGGTTAAACAATGGGCACTGGAAAGGGAAATAAGACAATTAGACATTGAAAATGCGGCTGCACCAACTATGATAAAACACAATAAAATAGCAGCATTTAAATATAAATTAAATAAAATATATTCAGACCAATTTATAAAATTTTATCAGTATACTAAACGATTACATTTTGAATTCGGCGACAAACCACAAAAAGTATTGGTCGCCAACTTCGAAAACTGGACGGGGAAAAAACAATTCACAAAATTAAATCAGAAACAGGAGAACCACTAGTACAGTCCAAGGACAGTATAAGATCTGGATTCTATTAAAAATGTTATGATTTGATCTCTCCACATTTAAAGACACTGTATGAACACATCTCTATCCAACAGAAACTACCAGAAACGCTAAATGAATCTATAAGAACACTTATACCAAAAACGGACAAGGACCTGGAAGAGCCAGCTTCATATAGAGCTATAACTCTCTTGAACACTGATCAAAAATATAAACTAAAATTCTAGCACAAATATTAAGCACCGAGATTAATAAATTAATACTCTCTGACCAAACAGGATTTATACCATTATAACGCTATTCTTCCTATAACCTGAGACGATTATTCAATATTATATACTCAAAGAGAAGTACTAACGAAGATCTAGCAATTATTTTGTTAGATGCTGAGAAAGCATTTGAGTAGGTGGAATGGCACTATTTATTCTCGGTGATGGAAAATGTTCAATTGGACGAGACGTTTAGTACACGGGTAAAACTTTTATGTACTAATCCAACAGCTAGAATATCAACAAACCAAATTTTATCAGCTAAATTTAATTTATCTAGAGGCTGTAGACAAGGATGCCTGTTATCCCCCTTATTATTCGTACTCGCAATAGAGCCACTAGCAGAAAGTGTTAGGTCCCATCCTGAAATATACGGGTATAATACTAAAGACACTGAGAATAAAATTTCTTTATATGCAGACAATGTATTAATCTACATGACAAAACCTGAATTTAGTATCCCAAACCTATTAAATTTAATAACTCAATTTGGCTCGTTCTCGGGATACAGAATTAACTGGAATAAAAGTGAAATCATGCCAATAACGGAAAGCAATCCACATATATTACAACAATTTTCCTTCAAAATAGTTAATGAAAAATTTAAATATCTTGGAATTTATGTAACAAAGACATATACTTCTTTATTTAAACTGAACTTCCCACCTTTATGGAACAAATTGCATAAGAATATTCAATATTGGGAAACACTGCTTATCTCAATGTTTGGTAGAATTAATGCAATAAAAATGATTTTTCTCCCGCAATTATTGTACCTTTTTCAATCAATCCCGATATATCTTCCAAAAACTTTTTTGTTTTTTAAAGGTAGACTCTATAGTCATTAATTTTATCTGGGATTTTAAGAATCATAGAATAAATAATATGCATTTATGTAAATCAAAAATAAATGGAGGCTTGTTTCCCAAGCCAAACAAGGCCGCTGGATGACGTGGGATGGCGTTGAGAGGAGGAAGATCACATGGAAAGAGCTGTGGACCATGGAGTCAAATAAGTTGTGCTTCATTATCAGAGCCACATATGATGTCCTTCCCTCTCCCACAAACCTAAATCTTTGGCTGGGTGAGGATCCAGCCTGCCCCCCTGTGTGCAGTTCCAGCAAACCTCAAGTGCATCCTGGTTGGTTGTAAGACCAGCCTAACACAAGGCAGATACACCTGGCGACGCAACCAGGTGCTGAGGTGTTTGGCAGCTGAACTCGAGTGCAAGAGAGTTACCACCAACGCTATGCCTATCAATGCCCAGATAACATTCCCGTAAATACCATCCTTCATCCGGGAAGGAGAGAAACGGAGGACTAACCCCATCGCCTCTCAACTCATGCCCACTGAACGCAGCCAGGGACTGGGAAATGCGTGTTGACCTAGGCCAGAGGCTTTCGTTCCCAGTTGAAATCGCAGTTAGCAACCTGCGACCAGACCTCGTTCTTTGGTCCAACTCCTGTCGGCGTGTTTTCATCATTGAGCTGATGGTCCCATGGGAGGAGGCTGTGGACGAGGCTTATGAAAGGAAAAAGTTTCAATATTCAAACCTTGCAGCAGAGGAGAGAGGTTGGAGGGTAAGGTTGTGCCCAGTGGAGGTGGGGTGCAGGGGCTTTGTAGCCAGTTCCACCGCAAGGCTCCTGAGGGAAGTAGGAGTCAAATGGCAGGCACAAAGGAGGGCAATAAAAGAACTTGCTAATGCCGCCGAACGGAGCAGTCACTGGCTGTGGCTGAAGAGGAAAGATGCTTTGTCTGAGCTGCCACGTGACCATCTAGAAGCTAGCAATAAGACACACACCCAGGTCTGATCAACCTGTGGTGGGCCTGCCTCGACTGAGGGTGTCTTGTGAGAAAAGGCCGAAACACCCAGTGACGTTGAGGTACACAACTGAAGATGTGTCTGATTGGTAGCAAATTCACCTGGTGGTCATACCCAAGAATGTCAATTGTAGTGAAATCTTAGGGATTGTAACATCCGGTCCTAATAATCAATCACTAATTTTATCTGGGATTATAAGAATTATAGGATAAATAAAAAGCAATTATGTAAATCAAAAATAAATGGCGGTTTAGCCCTACCGAATTTCATGTTCTATTTCTGGGCAGTTAACATTAAAAATATGAACTTCTGGTTGGAAGAATTGGACCAGCAACCAGATTGGTTAAAAATGGAAAAGGAAGATTGTTAACCCTTTGAAATTGGTTCGATTTTGTTTGCTACTACTAAATTAAGCAAAAAAAACCTATAGTGAAAACCTTATAACATACAGTGGTATACGCATTTGGAAACAATTCAAAAACTTTAAAATTGGATAATCTATCACTACTTCTTCACATTGTAAACAACCCTGAATTTAAACCCTCAATGTTGGATAAAGGTTTTCTACAATGGAAAAATCAAGGAATTAAAAAGATGGGTCATCTCTATAGGAAATTCCTTTCATTCCAGGAGTTACAACAAATTTATGGACTTCACTCAATTGACTATTTCAGATATCTACAACTTAGAGATTATGCCAAATCAAATACACAGGACTATAGAATAAAGAGCCAGAAATTCTTGATGAATGTTTGAACAAACACCCTAATACAGAAAAAATAATATCTTATATCTATAATATCCTATTAGACAGTGATGCACCCACAACGAAAATATATAGGCAATCATGGGAAAATGGACTAGGCCAACCAATAATGAAAGATATTTGGGACGAAAGCTTACAACATATACAGCACTGTTCGTTAAATGCTAGACATTCCTTAATACAATTTAAAGTATTACATAGATTACATTACTCAAAAACGAAATTAAATAGAATCTTCCCAAGTATATCTCCTATCTGTGCAAAATGACAGCACTTAGAGGCTAACCTAATGCATACATTTGTAAATTGTATAAAAATTAATAATTTTTGGATGGAAATGTTTAAGATAATTTCGGAAGTTGTCAACACCCAATTGGACCCCGACTCAAAACGAATAATATTAGGAATATTTGAACAAAATCAAATATTTACAACAAGCCAAAGAAACTTTATCGACTACAGTATCATTGGGAAAAAATTAATATTAAAATTTTGGAAAGATCCTATAACCCCCATAATCAAAATGTGGATTATGGAAATGTCGGAGACCCTACACTTGGAAAGAATAAGATTTGTCTTCATGGACAAACAAGAACTTTTTATCAGAACATGGTCCCCATTTATTGACTATTTGAAGGGGCAAACTGGTTCGGCACGAGAACCTGACTGAAACCCGAATTAAGGATTAGATGAAGAGTTACATTTTATAATTTACGGACATATCTCCAATGATGTATTATTAGTTAATTATTCTCTTTTATTATACCTTCTGTTTTGTTTTTTTTCTCTCTCTCTCTATTATTTTCTATCTATTTAAAAAATTAAAAAATATATATTAGTAGAACTATTAAATAATTGATAGTATTGACAATATTAATAATGAATGACTACCACAAACAAAATGTTTTTTATTATGTACTTAAAAAAAAAATTAAAAGAAAGGAATTGTATTCAAGGTTTAGAAAGATGAAACCAGATGGGGCTTTTGAGGAATATAAAGCAGGCAAAAATAACTTAAGCAAGTCATTGAGGACAGTGAGATCAGTGTGGGGAATAGCAATATGGGGAAGTTTGAGATAGGAAGGAAGTGGTGTTTGGGCTTTGAAGAGCATTAGGATAAATCCCCAGGACCTGATGTGATCTATCCCAGATTAATGAGTGAGGCAAGAGAGGAGATTGCAAGAGTTACAGGACCCTCAGCCCTTGAGCTTGTCAAGCAGGTCTGAGATTCTTGCTCCCTGTGTTTGTAGCTCATACTCCATGTCGTCCACTTTCACTCTTTGTCTCTGTTTCTGACTCTCCCTCTCTGATTCATTGACTTCTGATTCTCTCTCTCTCTCTCCTTTCCTCCATCTCTATCTTTATATCTCTCCTTTTCCTCTCTCCCTGTTGCTCTCCGTCTGTCATTCTCTCTCTCCTCTCACTGTCTGTCTCGCTCTCTATGTCTCTCTCTGTCACTGTGTCTCTCTAAGTCTCTGTTTCTGACTATTTCTCTCTGACTATCTCCTTGTCTCTGTCTCTCCCCTTCTCTCTGTTCCTCTCTTTGTCTCTTTCTATCTCTCATGAGACATAATAGATAGGAGCAGAATTAGGTCATACAGCCGAAAAGTACTCTGCCATTCAATCATGGCTGCTCTGTGTCTCCCTCCTCACCCCATTCTCCTGCCTTCTCCCCACAACCTCTGATACCCGTTCTAATCAAGAATCTAACCTTTCTCTGCCTTAAAAATATCAACTGACGGCCTCCACGGCCTACTGTGGCTAAGATTTCGACAGATTTACCATCGTTTGACGAAATAAATTTTCCTCACCTTGCTAAAAGAAAGTCCTTTAATTCTGATGCTACGATCCCTAGTCCAAGACTCTCCCACTAATGGAAACATCCTCTCCACATCCACTCTAACCAAGCCTTTCACTATTCGGTCCGTTTCAATGAGGTCCCCCCTCGTTCTTCTAAACTCCAGCGAGTACAAGTCCAGTGCCGTCAAATGCTCATCATATGTTAACCCACACATTCCTGGGATCATTCTTGTAAACCTCCTCTGGACCCTCTCCTGAACCTTTCTCAGATATTGTGTCCAAAAATCCTCCCAATATTCTAAATGCGGCCTGACCAGAGCCTTATAGAACCTCAGCATTACATCCCTGCTTTAATATTCTAGCCCTCTCACAATAAGTGCTCGCTTGCGTTTACTTTCTTCACCACCGACACAGAGAGACAGAGATACAGACGGCGATAATGAGATAGAGATGTGTAGGAAGGAATTGCAGATGCCGGTTTACACCGAAGATACACACAAAATGCTGGAGTAAAGCGCGACAGACAGCATCTCTGGATGGAAGGAATAGGTGACGTTTCAGGTTGAGATTCTTCTTCGGAGTAAGGGGAGAGGGAAACGAGACATAAGGAAGGGTAAGGTGTGAAAATGAGAGATGAAAGGGGACTAAGGTCAGGGGAAATGAAGAGTAGATCACTGTTGTGTTGGGGAAAGGGGAAAATGAGGCTCACAAAGTAAACTTTAATCAGGAGAACAGTCAAACTAGTCAGAGAACTAGGAAGGGGAGGGATGGAGAGAGAGGGAAAGCAAGGGTTGCTTGAAGTTGGAGAAGTCAATATTCATCCTGTAAGCTGCCCAAGCAAAATATGAGGTGCTGTTCTTACAATTTGCATTGGGCCTCACTCTGACAGTGGAGGAGGCCCAGGACAGAAAGGTCAATATGGGAGGGGGAGTTAAAGTGTTTATCGACCAAGAGATCATGTAGGTCTAGTCTAGTGGGCGTCAGAGAGAGAGGGCATCAGAGAGAGAGGATCCTTCTGTAATCTTATATTTTAGCTCAGCCCATAATATTTAAGTAGACGTACGCTCCAGTCTGAATTCTCTGAGTACCACCATGACCCATCAAAACCCAGGCGTGTGGAGCTGCCAGTCGTGTCCCTCTCACAACCAAGTTTCCGCAATGGCCACAACATCATAATTCCCAACACTGATCCAGGCTCCAGGTTCATCAGCTTTACCACAATACTCTTGCATTGAAGTAAACACTTCATCCCTTCATTATCTCCATATACAAGAACCCCTCCCTGTCTGTCCTTCCTTTGAGATCTACTTGTTACAACCTCCAATTTCTCATCAGCCCTCCCATTTGCTGACTTGCTGCTCTGGTTCCCACCCCCCTGCCATTCTCCTTTAAACACTTCTGAGCAGCACTCGCAAAACTCCCTGCACGGATCTTGGTGCCTGTCTAATTGATGCCCCTCCTGTTACTCTGCCCTGGTCTGATCCAGTGAAACCCACGGCCGCTCCTAACCACATCATCATCCTTCTCAGAAGCCTCCAACACACCCCACCAACCACTTAAAACTCCTTTGACATCAAACTACATGTGGTTCCCTGAACCAACATCAATTCCACAGGAAAAATGTTCCCAATGTTGGGTGAGTCCAGAACCAGGGGCCCCAGCCTTAGAATAAAGAGGAGATCATTTACGACTCAGGTGAGAAAATAACTTTTTTACCCAGAAAGTTGTGAATTTATGGAATTCCCTACCTCAGAGGGCACTGGAGGCCAAATCACTGGATGGATTGAAGAGAGAGTTGGATAGAGCTCTAGGGACTAGTGGAGTCAAGGGATATCGGGATAAGGCAGGCACGGGTTATTGATAGCGGACGATCAGCCATGATCACAATGAATGGCGGTGCTGGCTTGAAGGGCCGAATGGCCTCCCCCTGCACCTATTTTCTATGTTTCTGTTTCTATGATTTTGTCCACTGCAGAACAAACTACTGTCCTCGACAAAAAACAGATTGCAAAGTTAATGAGGGCAAGCGATAACATGGGAAAGAGACTGAATGACCTTGATGGGGCTTGGTACCTGAGGACGTGTCTTCCGCTGGAACAGAAGATGGTTCCTGGGTGGATTCTCCAGTCAGTGATCCTTTTCCGGAGCAGCGATCATAACTCTATCAGTTTTACGATCATTATGAATAAGGATAAGTCTGGACCTTGGGAGATTAAATTGGGGCAAGGCAGATCTCAGAATTAGTAGACAGGGGCAAGGGAGAGTAAATTGGAAGCAGTTGTTGTTGGGCAGGTCCACATCTGACAGATGAGTGTCGTTATAGGGCAGCTGATCAGAGTTCAGGATCACCATGTTCCAACAAGGAGGAGGGATAAGGATGGCAAGGTAAGGGAACTTTTGATCAGCAAACAGGATGTAAATGTAGTCAAAACAAGAAAGGAATTATATTCAAGGTTTAGAAAGATGAAACCAGATGGGGCTTTTCAGGAATATAAAGCAAGCAAAAATAACTTAAGCAAATCATTGAGGACAGTGAGATCAGTGTGGGTAATAGCAATATGGGGAAGTTTGAGATCGGAAGGAAGTGGTGTTGGGGCTTTGAAGAGCATTAGGATAAATCCCCAGGGCCTGATGTGATCTATCCCAGATTATTGAGTGAGGCAAGAGAGGAGATTGCAAGAGCCTTGACAAAGATATTTCTTTCCTCTCTTTGGGATAGGATTTACCACAGTGACAGGGAATGAAATAATCTGGGACAGTTAGTCTGGCTTTTTCCATGGCTGGTCATGTCTTACAAACCTGACTTGAGTTTTTGAGGAGCTGACAACAGTGATTAATGATGGGTAGGGCAGTGGATGTTGTTTACATGGATTTTGGGAAGACAATTTTAGGATGTCCCCATGGTTCGCTGGTCCAGAAGATTAAGAAGTGTAGGGGCCACAGTGACATGGTCTCTTGGATTCAAGACTGACAATAGACAATCAAAATGTGCAGGAGTTGGCCATTCGGCCCTTCGTGCCAGCAGGGCCATTCAATGTGATCATAGCTGATTATCCCTAATCAGTACCCCATTCCTGCCTTCCCCCCATATCCCCTGACTCCACTATCCTTAAGAGCTCTATCTAGCTCTCTCTTGAAAGTATCCACAGAACCGGCCTCCACCACCCTCTGAGGCAGAGAATTCCATAGACTCACCATTCTCTGTGAGAAAAGTGTTTCCTCATATCCGTTCTAAATGGCTTACCCCTTATTCGTAAACTGTGGTCCCTGGTTCTGGACTCTCCCAACATCGGGAACATGTTTACTGTCTCTAGCATGTCCAACTCCTTAATAATCTTATATGTTTCAATAAGATTCCCTCTCATCCTTCTAAACTCCAGAGTATACAAGCCCAGCCGCTCCATTCTCTCAGCATATGACAGTCCCGCCATCCCGTTGCACTCCCTCAATAGCAAGAATGTCCTCCCTCAAATTAGGGGACCACAACGGCACACAATGCTCCAGGTGTGGTCTCACTAGGGCCCTATACAACTGCAGAAGGACCTCTTTGCTCCTGTACTCAACTCCTCTTGTTATAAAGGTCAACATGCCATTCGCTTTCTTCACTGCCTGCTCTACCTGCATGCTTACTTTCATTGACTGATGAACAAGGACCCCCAGATCCAGTTGTGCTTCCCCTTTTCCCAATTTGACACCATTTTGATAGTAATCTGCTTTCCTGTTTTTGCTACCAAAGTGGATAACCTCACATTTATCCACATTAAACTGGATCTGCCATGCATCTGCCCACTTCCCCAACCTGTCCAAGTCACCCTGCATTCTCACAGCATCCTCCTCACAGTTCACACTGCCACCCAATTTTGTGTCATCTGCAAATTTGCTAATGTTACTTTGAATCCCTTCATTTAAATCATTGATGCATATTGTAAATAGCGGTGGTCCCAGCACCGAGCCCTGCGGTACCCCATTAGTCAATCAATCAATCAATCAAAGACTATTGTCATTCAAAAATACACTAACAAATGCAATTCTGAACGATATTTTGTTGCATCTGGCTCACCGAGCAACATAAAATAACAAAAGGATAAAATAGATAAAATAGATAATAGTGGCGGTACATTATATGGAATTCAAGTCTGATAGTTTGGGGGAATAAGCTGTTGCAGAACCTGGCCATTCTGCTCCTTATACTGCGATACCTTTTGCCCGAGGGCAGCAGAGTGAACAGTCCATGATGGAGATTGTGTGGGGTCTTTTATAATGCTGTGGGCCTTGGCCAAGCAACGTTTGCATGCAATGTCTCGAATTGAAGGAAGAGATGGCCCGATGATTTTTTTCAGCCGTCCTCATCACGCTCTGCCACTGCCTGCCATTCTGAAAGGGACCAGTTAATCCCTGCTCTTTGTTTCCAGTCTACCAAGCAATTTTCTATCCATGTCAGCAATCTACCCCAATACCATGTGCCCTAATTTTGTCCACTAAACTCCCATGTGGGACATTATCAAATGCTTTCTGAAAGTCCTAATATACTACATCCACTGGCTCTCCCTTGTCCATGTTCCTAGTTACATCCTCAAAAAATTCCAGAAGATTAGTCAAGCATGATTTCCCCTTCGTAAATCCATGCTGACTCAGACCGATCCTGTTACTGCTTTCCAAATATGCCACTATTTCATCTTTTATAATTGACTCCAGCATCTTCCCCACCATCAATGTAAGGCTAACTGGTCTATAATTCTGTTTTTTCTCTCCCGCCTTGGGATAACATTAGCTACCCACCAATCTATAGGAACTGATCCTGAATCTATAGAACATTGGAAAATTATCACCAATGCATCCACGATTTCTACAGCCACTTAACCATATAACCATATAACAATTACAGCACGGAAACAGGCCATCTCGGCCCTTCAAGTCCGTGCCGAACAACTTTTTTCCCTTAGTCCCACCTGCCTGCAGTCACTTCCTTCAGTGCCCTGGAATGCAGACCATCAGGCCCTGGGGATTTATCAGCCTTCAGTCCCATCAGTCTATCCAACACCATTTCCTGCCTAATGTCGATTTCCTCCAGTTCCTCCGTCACCCCAGATCCTCTGGCCACTAGTACATCAGGGAGATTGTTTGTGTCCTCCTTAGTGAAGATGGATCCATAGTACCTGTTCAACTCATCTGCCATTTCCATGTTCCCCATAATAAATTCACCCTTTTCAGTTTTCAACTTTTGTCGTAATTAATTCTTACCTCTTCACATACCTAAAGAAGCTTTTACTACCCTCCTTTATATTCTTGGCTAGCTTACCTTCGTACCTCATCTTTTCTCCCCATATTGCCTTTTTAGTTATCTTCTGTTGCTCTTTAAACATTACCCAATCCTCTTGCTTCCTGCTCATCTTTGCTACGTTGTACTTCTCTTTTATGTTTATACTGTCCCTGACGTCTCTTGTCAGGCACGGTTGCCCCTACTCCCCTTGGAATCTTTCTTCCTCTTTGGAATGAACTGATCCTGCACCTTCTGTATTATTCCCAGAAATACCTGCCATTGTTGTTCCATTGTCATCCCTGCTAGGGAATCTTTAAAGTCAACTTTGGCCAGTTCCTCCCTCATGGCTCCATAGTCCCCTTTATTAAACTGTAACATTGACACCTCCAATTTACCCTTCTCCCTCTCCAATTGTAGATTAAACTTGACCATATTATGGTCACTGCCTCCTAATGGCTCGTTAACTTCAAGTCTCTTTATCAAATCTGGTTCATTACATAACACTAAATCCAGAATTGCCTTCTCCCTGGCAGGTCCAGTACAAGCTGCTCTAAGAATCCATCACAGAGGCACTCCACAAACTCCCTTTCTTGGGGGTCCAGTACCAACCTGATTTTCCCAGTCTACCTGCATGTTGAAATCTCCCATAACATCCTTGGCATTACCTTCACTATATGCCAATTTTAACTCCAGATTCAACTTGCACCCTTTTTCCACGCTACTGTTTGGGGGCCTGTAGATTAGTCCCATTAGGATCTTTTTACCTTTACAATTCCTTAGTTCTATCCATACTGACTCCACATCTCCTGTTTCAATGTCACCCCTTGCAAGGGACTGAATTTCATTCCTGAGCAACAGAGCTACCCCAGCCCCTCTGTCTGTCATTTCCATAGGAGGTATACCCTTGAATATTCAGTTCCTAGCCCTGGTCCTCTTGCAGCCAGTCTCAGTAATTCCCACAACATCATACTTGCCAATTTCTAACTGAGCATCAAGCTCGTCCACTTTATACAACACTTTGACTTCGGTATTCACCTCCCCTCTCACACCGCTCGAAATTGGCCCTGACCTTACTCTCCTATCCCTTCTCGAACTTTCCTTCCCATTAATTTGAGTCTTTTGTAACTTTTCCTGTACTCACTTCCCCTTCAATTCCATCTTTATACTCCCAATTAGTCAATACCTCCCCACCACAGTCAGAGGGTTGTGGTGAAAGGGCTTCATTGTGACACCGAGAGAGAAAGAGGTAAAGAGAGAGAGCAGAGAGAGAGACAGGGAGAGAAACATGGATAGAGAGAGGGAGCGATACAGAGAGATATAGATACAGCAATATAGAGACAGAGGGAGAGATATAAAGCGAGACAGAGAAAGACAGTGAGTGTGAGACAGAGAGAGTGCGAGACAGAGGGCGAGACAGAGAGGAAAAGAGTGTCAGAGAGAGCCAGGGATAGAGTGAGTGAGAGACAGTAAGTGTGTGAGAGAGGGAGAGAGAGATGGCATGAGAGAAAATGGGGGTTAGAGATGGAGCTGCAGTGAGTTAGAGGGAGAGTCAATGTTAAATAGTCAGGGAGAGAGAGAACCAGATTGGGTCAGAAAGAGATGGAGAGATACAGACAGAGGTAAAGAGACAGATAATGAGAGAGAGTGACAGAGATAGATAGAGAGTGACATTAACAGAGACAACAAGAGAGAGATCAGGCAGAGAGCATCAGTGAGAGGAAGAGAGATCAAGTCAAAAATGGAGAGAGGGCAGAGAGAGCGAGACAGAGACAGACAGAGCGAGACCGAGAGACCAAAAGACAGAGACCTAGAGACAGAGACCCAGGGACTGAGACAGAGAGACATGGACCGAGAGGCAGAGACCGAGAGATCGAGAGACCGAGGGACCGGGACAGAGAATCAGCAAGTGAAATAGTCTCAGACAGAGAGAGTCAGAGTGATACAGAGACATACATAGAGAAACGTGCAGATCTGTGCAGTTTCTGGAAATCCTGACCTAGAATTATATCGCTACACAATTTTTTCAAAATACCTAGACATACAGATTTATAGCTAGTTTGGTTCGGAATAAAGTCTACAATACAAGATCCTATAATTTGAGTGTTGAGAGTTGTCAGAGACATCGAGATTTCCTTATTTGAAGGAATTATGGTTAGATTTAGTTCAGTCAGTTACTCTCAAACTATAAACCAGTTCACGGACCTTGATGCATATCCACTACCTCGAATAGAAGAGATTATCAATACATTAGCTAAGTATAAGATATTCTCTACTTTTGACTTAAAAAGTGCTTACTACCAAATTCCTTTGAAGGAAGCAGAGAAGAAATACACTGCGTTTGAAGCAAATGGGAAATTATATCACTACTGCAGAGTTCCTTTTGGTGTAACTAATGGCGTGGCTGTTTTTCAGAGAGAGATGGACAAACTTGTTGAACAGGAAAACCTTAAAGATACTTTCCCTTATCTTGATAATATAACTATTGCAGGAAAAGACCAAGCTGAACATGATGAAAATGTACAACGGTTTTTAGATGTCGTACATTCTAAAAACCTAACGTTAAATGAGGCAAAGTCAATAACATCAGTGTCATCAATTAATATTCTTGGTTATTGGATTGGAAATGATATAATCAAGCCTGATCCAGAAAGACTCCGCCCACTCCAAGAGCTACCTGTTCCAGTTACATTAAACTCTCTACAAAGGGTCCTTGGGATGTTTGCATATTATGCAAAATGGATACCAAATTTTTCTGTCAAAATTCAGCCTTTGATTAGAGCAAAATCTTCCCCCCTTGACTTCACAGCAATTGGTGCCTTTACTTCTTTAAAGAAACAACCGGAATCTGCGACATTACACGCTATCGACGAGGATCTCCCCTCTGTTGTTGAATGTGATGCATCTGATTTAGCAGTATCAGCAACATTAAATCAAGGAGGACGACCAGTGGCTTTCATGTCTCGTACTCTCCAAGGTAGTGAATTGCACTACCCACCCGTCGAAAAGGAAGCTACAGCAATTATTGAAGCAGTGAGAAAATGGAGTCATTTCCTTGCTCGCCAGCACTTCACTTTGATAACAGATCAGCGTTCAGTAGCTTTTATGCTGGATAATCGGAAACGAACGAAGATTAAGAACGGTAAATTTCATGAATGGAGTATTGACTTCAAAGGGCCTTTACCATCCTCCTCTCAAAATGTTTATATACTTACCATAGTTGATGAATATTCAAGGTTCCCATTTGCTTTTCCTTGGCCAAATATGTCAGCTGCTATGGTTATCAAATGTTTAGATCAACTGTTTTCATTCTGTGGATTTCCAAGTTACATACATTCTGATAGGGGCGCCTCATTCATGTCGAAAGATTTAAAGGGCTACCTTTCTAAGAAAGGAATTGCAACAAGTCAAACAACACCATATCATCCTATTGGAAATGGTCAGGTTGAGAGGTATAATGGAATCATTTGGAAAGCAGTGGAACTGGCTTTAAAGTCAAATGACATACCAGATCAGCATTGGGAATGTGTTCTACCAGATGCATTACACTCCATCAGAACTCTACTGGCAACTGCTACCAATACTACTCCACATGAGCGGTTCTTTAACTTCAAACGGCGTTCTTCTAGTGGTACCTCTCTGCCATCATGGTTGACTAGCCCTGGGACCGTGTTGCTTCGTCGTTATGTCCGATTAAATAAGAACAAGCCTTTTGTTGATGAAGTTGAACTGACTGATGTCAACCCTTCTTATGCCACTATCAAGTATCAGGATGGACGTCAGTCGACTGTCTCACTTTGTGACCTTGCACCATGTCCGTCTTCTCCATCAGCTCCGTCACTTCTTGATAACACTAATCGAGAACTTCCTCCAACACTTCCAGCATCCCCTATGGAAACTTCTATAAGAAATTCTAAAATTGTAAATCTAAATAACAATATGAGTGAAGTTGATGACCAAGCAATATATCTACCACCAGCTGTTGAAACGCCATTACCTCCTGAAGCTCCAGTTCTGCGACGGTCATCAAGATGTATTAAACCTCCTGACCGTCTCAACTTATAAATAGGAGGGGAGAATGAAGTGGGCGCATGTGCGCATGTGCGGAGCTCTTATAGAGTGTGCGCATGCGCAGGACATTCCCGGAGTGTGCGCATGTGCAAACTCTAGAAGAGCCCCGCACATGCGCCCACTTCATCTAGTATGGTGGGCGTTAGAGAGAGAGCGTTATAGAGAGAGGCATTAAAGAGAGAGAGAGGGCGTCAGAGGGAGAAGATCCTTCTGTAATCTTATTTTTTAGCTCAACCCATAATGCCTCAGTAGACGTACGCTCCAGTCTGAATTCTCTGAGTACCGCCACGACCCATCAAAACCCAGGCGTGTGGAGCTGCCAGTCGTGTCCCTCTCACAACCAAGTTTCCGTAATGGCCACAACATCATAATTCCCAACACTGATCCAGGCTCCAGGTTCATCAGCTTTACCACAATACTCTTGCATTGAAGTAAACACTTCATCCCTTCATTATCTCCATATACAAGAACCCCTCCCTGTCTGTCCTTCCTTTGAGATCTACTTGTTACAACCTCCAATTTCTCATCAGCCCTCCCATTGCTGAGTTGCTGCTCTGGTTCCCACCCCCCTGCCATTCTCCTTTAAACACTTCCGAGTAGCACTCGCAAAACTCCCTGCACGGATCTTGGTGCCTGTCCAATTGATGCCCCTCCTGTTACTCTGCCCTGGTCTGATCCAGTGAAACCCACGGCCGCTCCTAACCACATCATCATCCTTCTCAGAAGCCTCCAACACACCCCACCAAACACTTAAAACTCCTTTGACATCAAACTCCACCTGGTTCCCTGAACCAACATCAATCCCAGGATTGTTGTCCACTGCAGAACAAACTACTGTCCTCTACAAAAACAGATTGCAAAGTTAATGAGGGCAAGCGATAACATGGGAAAGAGACTGAATGACCTTCATGGGGCTTGGTACCTGTAGATTGGTTATTGCATGTTAGCCTATCAGAATACTTAGTAATTATAACCCCGCCTAATTATACCATTCATAGTGTAAGAACCTACCCATTGTCTACCAGTGGCAGTAGCAGTGTGAACGTGTAACGACCTGCTTAGAAGTTAATGACCTGAACAATAAAGATGCTTGTGTTTCAACTTGTGCAAGTCTGAGCTCTTTACAGTACCTGAGGACGTGTCTCCCGCTGAAACAGAAGACGGTTCCTGGGTGGATTCTCCAGTCAGTGATCCTTCACCCTGTTCCCTTGTGGACGTCTGGAGATCTGGAATAAAGGAACAGAGACACGGGAATGTGGCAACACCACGACAGGTCATCAGACTGGGAGACGAGTTTGGGAATCGGAGGACTGGCTCTGTGGAGAGAGCATCATAATGAGTTTCAGCGTGTAAGTCTGAGCTCTTTGCATGGTGTCAGATAATTGGGACTACCCCGCGTCTGTTTGCCGTGATTATTTTGTTTGACAGTTTTTATTTGTGAGTTTTGAATTTGATTCTGAGGACATGGCTAACTCCTGTCGAAAGCCCAGCCCGCTCGTGTGTGATTCCGATATTGTCGAGCGAAGGTGAATGTTTGAGAAGGACTACTCTAATTATATGCGCATCGTTCACCTAAACGATCCCGATGATTTGAAGGCATCTCTGCTGCTGAATTTAGCGGTTCTGGAAGCTATGATCCGCATTGACTCTTTTGAAGTTGCACCAGCCCAACTAGGCGGGAATGGCCCGGTATTGCTGCCGGATGAATCTATTGACAACTCGATGGTTTTGCCGAGGAGGTTTAGAGAACTGTGTGACCTGCCGTCTAACAGGCTCCTAGAGAGAACAAGATTTTTTGCCCAAATGCAACAGGCTGATGAGCCTGGGGAATGATTTGTCAGCGACTTGAGACATATCAGCTCTCGATGCAGATTTGGCGAGGTGATAAATCAGTTAGTTAGTGATAAAATTGTGGGAAGAATGAGCGACTGCAAGCTACGAGCCGAACTGCTGCGGAACGCTGAACTCACTTTGGAGCAAGCGATTCATGCTTGTTGGATGGCTGGGACTTTAGCACCACTTGCTGACTTTGATAGCGTGAACACTAATCAACAACATCATGTGAATCAGGCTATCTATTCTCCACAAAGATTTCTCAATGAGCCCCGCAAAGATTAGAATGTACCTGCCACAAGGTGCTCGAACTGTAACTATTTCCACCCCACGGGGACGCCAATTTTGCGTAGCCCATGGGAAAGTTTGTAATAATTGCAAGAAACTCAACCACTTTGCTGATTGTTGTCGATCTAGTGGGAGTACAGCTTCAAGGACAAAGCTGCACCCGATTCAACAAGACCCGTCCGATTCTGATTCACATGAACAGGACGAATCTTCTCAAGGGAACAACTGATAACACAGAGACCGAGTCTACCATACTTTCCCTAGACCTGCGCACCCCAGGCAAAGTGACTGATCCTACGGTGACCATGATAATCAATAACAAACCTCTGATCGCCAAAGTCTTTACCGGCACCAGTCATGTCACTCAAAGTGTTCAACAAGATAAGTACCACTGAACTCATGAAAAAGACTCCTCCACTCTACATGCTTACGGAAGGGAAATTCTTCACCTGCTGGGTAAAGCTGATCTCAAATGTACCATCAATGAACAGACAAAGAACTTACTCTTTTACATTGTCCAACCAAGTTCTGAAACCCTGCTAGGTATCAATGCATGCCATGACTTGGGGTTTGTCTATTTCGGGCGTGTTGTCCACAAACTCTGTCTGACAGAGGAACCAACAAACAGATGCTATGCAAGTACAAAGACCTATTTGACGACAAACCCGGCAAGCTACCGACAATATACAAAATCACTGTTGACCATACGATCACCCCGATCGTACGTGTTCCTCACCGCCTCCTGCATGGCATGCGTGACAAAATTCACGATGAACTCAAAGGTATGGTCTCTATCGGAGTCATTGCCGAGTCAGCGAACCCCAAGACTGGGTCTCCACCATGGTCGTCACCACGAAGAAAGACAAGAAAGAATTATGCATCTGCATCAATCCTAAAGATTTGAACACAGCAATCAAACGGCAACACTATCTAATGAGAACTACCGAGAACGTAGCGGCACAAATTGGTAACGCAACGGTGTTCTCAGTCCTGGATGCCAAATGTTATTTCTGGCAAATCCCGTTAGACCGTGCCTCACCTGCAATAACAACCTTCGCCACCCTGTACGGCCGCTACCGATTTTTAAGAATGCCCTTCGGTATCAACTCTGCTAGCAAAGTCTTCCAGCGCGCAATGGAACAGCTGTTCGCAGAATATCCTTGTGCCATCATTGTCGACGACATCCTGGTTTATGACCGAGATGCGACGGAACATGATGCCAACCTACGAGAGGTGTTGAACCGTGCCAGAGACATTAATCTGAAACTGAACCTGCTGAAGTGCAAGTTCAGAGTTCCTGAGGTCACCTACGTTGGTCACATGTTCACCGGCAACGGCTTAAAACCTGGCCCGCTGAAGACCGCGGCGATCAACGGCCTGTACCAACTACCTGGGCAAATTCATTCCAAATCTCAGTGAATTGTCAGCCCCACTGCATCAACTGTCCCACAAGGACAATACCTGGTCCTGGTACCCACAGCGTCAGCGAGCTTTCGAGACTTGAAAACTACAGCTCGCTAGTGCACCCACCCTGGCATACTTCACCATCAATCTGCCAGTCACAATCACCTGCGATGCATCCCAGTATGGACTTGGCGCAGAGTGCCTGCAGACCTCCTTCAACGGTGACGCGATGCCAGTGTCCTACGCTTCGAGCACCCTAACGGATACTGAACAACGCTATGCACAGATAGAGAAGGAACTGCTTGCTGTGGTTTTCGCCTGCTCTAAATTTAAAGACTTTATTTTTGCCAAGACCTTCACGATCGAGACTGATCACCACCCAGCTAGACGTCAATGCATGATGATGCAGCTACAACGATTTGATTTTTGTATCATCTACAAAAAAGGTTAAGACATGCACATCGCAGACACTCTATCTCGAGCTCCACGCACCACCAGCGAACAATACCCATTCGGACAGGACAAATTCTCCGTCCTGAAAGTCTCCTTTGTTCCAACTGACCGCCTGCGCTGCCTCGCCAAACACACAGCTGCTAACTTCCATTATCAAAGGCGGGTGGCAAAACAAACAGTCCAACACTCCTTTTGAATTGCGACCCTATTTCCTGGTACGAACTAGTACCACAGGATGGAGTGATTGTCAAGGGTCACAAGACGGTCATCCCCTCTTCCCTGCGAAACGAGTACCATGAGGAGATCCACAGTGGTCACCCGGGCGTGGAGGCTACCCTACAGCGTGCAAAATAAATGATCTACTGGCCCAGAATGACCAAGTACATTCGGGAGAAAACAGAATCATGCGCGATCTGTGAAAGACAAGCACCGCACCAGCAAATACAACCCCTGCTGTCTCAACCTGCTCCCTCCCTCCCTCCCTCCCTCCCATGGTCATCAGTGGCTCCAGACATCTTTGAATGGCTCGGGAAGCACTATCTCGTGCTAGTGGACATACTCAAGCTGGTTCAAAATGGACTTTCTGCCAACCATCTTTTCAGAAATAGTCGTCCAAAAACTCAGGACACACTTCTCTGTGCATGGAATTCCAGCTCGTCTTCAGACTGACAATGAGACCCAATTCACCAGCCAAAAGTTTCAATATTTTGCCAAATGGTGGACCTTTCAGCATGCCAGCAGCAGCCCAGAATACCCACAGTCCAATGGACCTACTTAGCAAAATCTGATGTCTACCTAGACCTGTTGAACCTGCAAAATATTGTAATAGGTAAAGTTTTAGGTTCTCCAGCCCAGCGCCTGATGTCCCGCCAAAGTCGACCTCACCTGCCCGTCACCCAGGATCATTTGAAGTCTAAAGAGGTCACCCCCACTATAGTTCAAAAGCGCATACAGTCTAACCCAGACGCGCAGAAACGCACTTACAACAAGACCAGCAAACCACTTAAGCCACTCATTCAAGGCCAAGTGGTCCAACTACAGACAGACAAAGGACATACCAGACTGGGGTACATTTATGGCCCCGCAAAGGAACTGCGTTCCTACGTGGTCGATGTGGTACCATCTATAGATGCAACCGTCAACACCTCCATCCTGTGAAGGAATGGCATCCGGTGCTCCAGGGTCCCAATGCGCCACCGCTCAACTTTAAAGTGATCGCTATTCCGGCCGTTCCAGTTCCTGCCACTGCTAGTCCCATCCACTCCCCGCGTCGGTCACTCCCCCACCTCCCCTTTTGTAACCGGCTCACCGATTCCCCCGCGACGGTCTTCCCCCACGGTGTCTCCCCATAGCCCATTGGGCTCACTGAACCGAGCCCCCAACTTTTCGGAGGAAAAGGTTGATGAGGCAGCTCCTCACCGCACGAGGACCGGGCGGGTTAGCAAGAAGCCTGTTAGATACGGCGATTATGTTTAACCCCATTATTATTAGATGTGGCCGTTTGCATTTAACATTTTATTTACACATTGTAGTTGTAATGCTTTACTTGCTGTTCATTTATACAAGAAGGGATGGAGATTGGCTATTGCATGTTAGCCAACTAGAATGCTTAGTAATTATAACCCTGCCTAATTATAACATTCATTGTGTAAGAACCTACCCATTGTCTAGCAGTGGCAGTAGCAGTGTGAACGTGTAATGACCTGCTTAGAAGTTAATGACCTGAACAATAAAGATGTGTTTCAACTTGTGTAAGTCTGAGCTCTTTACAGTACCTGAGGACGTGTCTCCCGCTGGAAAAGAAGACGGTTCCTGGGTGGAATCGCCAGTCAGTGATCCTTCACCCTGTACCCTTGTGGACGTCTGGAGATCTGGAATAAAGGAACAGAGACACGGGAATATGGCAACACCACGACAGGTCACCAGACTGGGAGAAGAGTTTGGAAATCGGAGGACTGGCTCTGTGGAGAGAGCATCATCATCCAGTCCCCCTTCACCCACTCTCCTTCCGAAACGTCTGTCACTCCACGTGACTCCCTTCAGTCTGGGTCGGGGTGAATTCCAGGGACTGACGCTGGAGAGCAGCGCTCTCTTCCATGATCCAGGAAACGAGCTGGGCCTGGTGCTTCAGTGGAAGAGCATTTCCGGAGCAGTGATCACAACTCTATCAGTTTTAAGATCATTAAGAATAAGGATAAGTCTGGACCTTGGGAGACTAAATTGGGGCAAGGCAGATCACAGCATTAGTAGACAGGGGCAAGGGAGAGTAAATTGGAAGCAGTTGTTATTGGGCAGGTCCACATCTGACAGATGAGTGTCGTTATCGGGCAGCTGATCAGAGTTCAGGATCACCATGTTCCAGCAAGGAGGAGGGATAAGGATGGCAAGGTAAGGGAACTTTTGATGACCAAAGAGGATGTAACTTTAGTCAAAACAAGAACGTAATTGTATTCAAGGTTTACAAAGATGAAACCAGATGGGGCTTTTGAGGAATATAAAGCAAGCAAAAATAACTTAAGCGAGTCATGGGTAGGGCAGTGGATGTTGTTTACATGGATTTTGGGAAGACAATTTTGGGATGTCCCCATGGTTCGCTGGTCCAGATTCAAGACGTGTAGGGGCCACAGTGACATGGTGGGATGCAAGCAGAAGCCTCCACGTGGCCATCCCGGATAATGCTGACCACAGAAACTGTACCACAGTGACTGACTGAGGCAGCCAATTCTGCAACCACCGACCGGCAACCGGCACTGACTGACCGGAGAGACCTGATGTGGAAGATGGCCAGACACGAGGAAGAAGAAATGACATGGTCTGTTGGATTCAAAACTGACAGTCAGAGGGTTGTGGTGAAAGGGCTTTATTCTGGCTGAGAGAGAAAGAGAGAATGTGGTGAAGAGAGAGAGGAGAGATACCGAGAGAGATACATGGAGAGAGACATGGATAGAGATAGGGAGCGATACAGAGATATAGCAATATAAAGAGAGACAGAGAAGGACAGAGACAGTGTGAGACAGAGAGAGTGCGAGACACTAGGAGCGACAGAGGGGAAAAGAGAGAAAGAGAGAGAGAGAAAGAGAGAGAGAAAGAAAGTCTCAGGCAGAGAGTTAGAGTGACAAAGAGATACAGAGAGAGATGGAGAAAGAGGCAGAGATGGAGGTGGAGAGAGAGATGGACAGAGGGACAGAGAGATACAGAGGAAGAGACACAGATAACGTGACAGACAAAGTGATGAGAGACAGACAGAGAGATGCTGAGATAGAAATAAGGGAGAGAGAGAGGGCTGAGCTGGACATAGATTGCCCCTGGAATTGTGATGCAGGTAAGAATCTGCTTTTTAAAAGACAAAGGCTTTAAAAAATCGCCAGGAAGAAGTAAAAGAGTTGCCGTTTCAGAGTGGTAATTGTGGAGGCAGGACATTAGAGTGAAGCAGGCGTCCAATAGGCTTTGCTGGAGATGGTTTGCAGCAAATAAAAGGGAAGCCAGACTAGCGGAGCGGCCTGTTGGGAGCGGCTGTGTTGAGGTGAAGTGCATCTTGAGGCTTTGGCTCAAGAGGCTTCGGAGAGAAGGGCTGAGGCGAGAGCAGCGGACCTGTCAGACCCAGAGCAGCAGCTAGTGGGAAGTTTCAAGAAGATTTGTGTGATACACAAAGGAGACATGCGTATCACATGTGATGTGCTGCAGCTGCATGATGTGGCAGCTGGTGGACCCCTGATGAATCCTGGTGACCACATCTGCAGCAAATGCTGGTTGATTGAGGAACTCAGACTGAAAGTGGACGATGTGGAGCATGAGCTTTAAACACTGCGGTACATCAGAGACGGGGTGAATTACCTGGACGCTGTTTCTGGAGGCAGTTACGCCCGCTAGAGTAACTGCTTCCAAGGTGGTCCGTGGTGACGAAGAGAGTGTGACTGCTAGTGAGGCAGGCAGGGGAACAGAGGTGAGGACTGAGTTACAGGACCCTCAGCCCTTGAGCTTGTCAAGCAGGTCTGAGATTCTTGCTCCCTGTGCAGACAAGAGGTGGGACTGTAGGAAGAATGAGCAACCTGGTTCAGGAGGCCAGAGAACAGGGAAGAAAAACGCAGTTTTTTGAGGAGCTGACAAAGGTGATTGATGACGGTATGGCAATGGATGTTATTTACATGGATTTTGTGAAGAACATTTTGGTAAGTCACCGTGGTTTACTGGTCCAGAAGATTAAGATGTTGGGGCCATGGTGACATGGTCCCTTGGATTCAGACCTGACTTAGTCAGAGGTTGTGGTGAAAGGGCTTTGTTATTGCTGGGGTCTATGAAGAGTGGAGTCCCACAGAAATCTTTGCTGACATCTCTGTTGTTGTAATGTATATTAAACACCTCAAAGCAAAATGTAGATGTGTTGTTTGTAAGTATTGGGACAATGCCATATTGGTGGAGTTGTGGACGGTGAGATAGACTGGCAAAGTATACATCGGCATATACATCTACTACAGAAACAGACAAAGAGATGGCAGATGGAGTTTAATCCGAGCAAGTGCAAGGTGTTGCACTTTGGGATGGTTGATGGCAAGGGGAAATTTACCTGCGCTTGGTCCATAACCCTCCAATCCTGTCCTATCCATGTACTTGTCCAACTGTTTCTTAAATGATGGGATAGTCCCAGCCTCAACTACCTCCTATGGCAGCTTGTTCTATACACCCACCACCCTCTGTGTGGAAAAGGTTACCCCTCGGATTCCTATTAAATCTATTCCCCTTCACCTTGAACCTACAGTATGTCCTCTGTTCCTCGATTCCCCTAGACTTTGTACATCTATCTTATCTATTCCTCTCATGTTTTGTATACCTCTATAAGATCTCCCGTCATCCTCCTACACTCCATGGAATAGAGACCCAGTCTACTCAACCACTCCTGGTAACATCCTCGTAAACCTTTTATGAACCCTTTCGAGCTTGACAATATCTTTCCTATAACATGGTGCCCATAACTGAACACAATATTCCAAAAGCGGTCTCACCAATTTCCCAACTCCTATACACAATACTCTGACTGATGAAGGCCAAAGTGCCAAAAGCCTGATTCAGATTCAGATTCAATTTGATTGTCATTGCCACCTTTATTGACCACCTGCGATTTGACCTTCATGGAACCAAGCAATAGACAATAGGCCATTTGGCCCTTCAAGCCAGCACCGCCACTCAACCGACAATCAGTACCCAGTTCCTGCCTTCTCCCCATATACCCTGACTCCGCTATCTTCAAGAGCCCTATCGAGCTCTCTTGAAAGGATCCAGAGATTCGGCCTCCGCCACCCTGAGGCAGAGAATTCCACACTCACAACTCGCTGTGTGAAAAAGTGTTTCCTCATCTCCGTTCTAAATGGCTTACTCCTTATTCTGAACCACTGGTTCTGGACTCTCCCAACATCGGGAATATGTTTCCTGCCTCTAGCATGTCCAAACTCTTAATAATCTTACATGTTTCAATAAGATCCCCTATCATCCTTCTAAATTCCAAGAGTGTACAAGCCCAGCCACTCCATTCTCTCAGCATATGACAGTCGCACCATCCCGGGAATTAACCTTGTGAACCCTCGCTGCACTCCCTCAATAATAAGAATGTCCTTTCCTTAAAAATGTCCTTCCTCTCTCTCTAAAAGTGTAGATTAAAACTTATCATATTATGGCCACTACCTCCTAATGACTCAAGTTCCCTTATCGAATCCGGTTCATTACACAACACTAAATCTAGAATTTCCTTTTCCCTAGTAGGCTCCAGTACAAGCTGCTCTAAGAATCCATCAATGAGGCACTCCACAAACTCCCTTTTTTGGGGTCCAGTACCAACCTGATTTTCCCAGTCTACATGCATGTTGAAATCTCCCATAACCACCTTGGCATTACCTTTACTACATGTCAATTTTAACTCTTGATTCAACTTGCACCCTATATCCAGGCTACTGTTTGGGGGCCTGTAGATAAGTCCCATTAGGGTATTTTCACCCTTACAATTCCTTAGTTCTATCCATACTGACTCCACATCTGTTTCAATGTCACCCCTTGCAAGGGACTGAATTTCATTCCTCACCATCAGAGCTACCCCACCCCCTCTGCCCACCTGTCTTTTCGATAGGAGGTATACCCTTGAATATTCCGTTCCCAGCCCTGGCCCTCTTGCAGCCATGTCTCAGTAATTCCCACAACATCATACTTGCCAATTTCTAACTGAGCCTCAAGCTCGTCCACTTTATTTATTATACCACGCATTCATATATAACACTGATGTCAGTATTCACCTCCCCTCTCACACCGCTCGCAATTGGCCCTGACCTTACTCTCTTATCCTTTCTTGAACTTTCCTTCCCAGTAATTTGAGTCTTTTGTAACGTTTCCTGTACTCACTTCCCCTTCAACTCCATCTTTATACTCCCAATTTGTCAATCCCACCCCCCATTATTTAGTTTAAACCCACACGTGTAGCCCTAGCAAAACTACCTGCCAGAACATTGGTCCCCCTCCAGTTAAGGTCTAACCCGTCCCTTTTGTACAGGTCACCCCTACTCCAGAAGAGACCTCAGTGGTCTATAAAGCTAAATCCTTGTTCCCTTCACCAGCCCCCCAATCACACATTCAGATCCCCTATCTCCCACGTACTCACAGATCCCTCTGCTCTACAACACTACCCAGAGGTCTACCATTTATTGTGTAGGTCCTGCCCTTGTTCAACTTCCCAAAATGCAACACCTCACACTTCTCTGTATTAAATTCCATCAATCATTCCTCAGCCCACCTGGCCAATTGATAGTTGCATTTAAGGATATTTTGGATAGGCACATGTGTATGCAGGGAATGGAGTAGTACAGATCATATGCAGACAGGGGAGTTTTGTTTAATACGGCACCATGTTCGTCACACACAAGGTGGGCTGAAGAACCTATTCTATGTTATCTTCTACCCACCTTCAATACCTGAGCTTGTACACCCTGCTGGGTCACTGGTCAAACCCCGACTGGAGTCTCCAGTCATTGCTCCCTGGGGTTCCAGAGTTGTGTCTGACTCTGGATCTGGATGGAGAGAATGGAGGTGGGCCAGGGAGGGTAAGAGAGTAAAAACACTTGGATGTGGGGGGGGGGGGGGGGGAGTCAGCTGCAGAAATAAAGAGACGGCAGTCCGTGCTAATGCCAAAGCACACCAAGTCTGACAGGTCACAGATCTCACCTGGAACATTACACACTCCTCCAACACGCTCTACGCCACGCTTCTTTGTTCCTGCCCCACTCTCTCCTACGCAGCTCTATCCCTCGATCCTGACTAAATCATCCTTTTCCCGAGTCAGTCACGTCCCTCCGCTCAATGCGTACCCTCACACAAACACCAGCCTTCAGCATCCATCCCGAAGTATCAGTCATCAAAATACATTCTCCTCAACCTTTCCACTGACTTTCCTCCTCCACGCTCAATCCCCTGCACCCGTCCCCCAATTCTACACGCACTCAGCCATCATGTCTATTTGTCCCCCCCCCCCACCACTCTCCACCCTCTGCCCCTCATTCTCTGACATCCGTGCCCTCTCCTCCACCTCCACACCCTGCAGGGGTCCATCTCCTCCAATCGATTCTAAACTGTCTCCTCAGTTTCCTTGCTGTCATCGTGCCTAACAGCTGCTATACTGCACCTCCCTCATGCCTACCTCACCCTACCAAACCCCTCTCCTCCCCCACTCCAGACTCCTGCACCCGTCCTGAGCCCATCCTCCACCCATCTGGATCTCCTCCTCCTCCTCTTTCTCTCTGCCAAGATTCATCGAGTGGTACAATACAATGTAGAAACAGGCCCATCGTCCCAACTTGCCCACACCGGCCAACATGTCCCAGCTATACTAGTCCCACCTGTTACACACCAAACTTGTCCTATCCATGTACCTGTCTAGCTGTTTCTTAAATGTTGGGTTAGTCCCTGCCTCAACTACCTCCTCTGGCAGCTTGTTCCAAACACCCATCACCCTATGTGTGAAAAAGTTACCCCTCGTATTCCTACTAAATCTTTTCCCCTTCACCTTAAACCCATGTCCTCTGGTCCTCGACTCACCTGCACTGGACAAGGTTCCATTATCTCCTCAGCCCAGACTCTCTCATTCCTCTCCTTGATATCATTATTCCTCTCGAGTCATAGGCAAAGAGTCAGAGTGATATAGTGTGGAAACAGGCCCTTCGGCCCAACTTGCCCACACCGGCCAACATGTCCCATCTACACTAGTCCCACCTGCCTGCCTCTGGTCCATATCCCTCCAAATCTGTCCTATCCATGTACACAATATTCTAAATGCAGTCTCACCAACGTGTTATGCAACTGCAACATGATCTCCCAACTTATATACTCAATACACTGACTGACGAAGGCCAATGTGCCAAAAGCTTTTTGGCCACCTTATCTACCTGCAACTCGACCTTCAAGGAACCATGCACCTCGACTCCTAGATCCCTCTGCCCTACAGCATTCCCCAGAGGTCGACCATTTACTGTGTAGGTCCTGCCTTTGTTAGACGTCCCGAAATACAACAACTCACACTTCTCTGTACTAAATTCCATCCACCATTCCTCAGCCCACCTGGCCAATTGATCCCGATTCTGCTGCAAACGTTCACCAACCATCTTCACCATCTGCAAAACCACTAACTTTTGTTTCATCAGCAAACTTGCTAATCTTGCCCTGTATGTTCTCATCCAAATTACTGATATAGATGACAAACAGTAACGGGCCGGGCACCAAACCCTAAGGCACACTACCAGTCACAGGCCTCCAGTCCGAGAAGCAACCTTCCACCATCACCCTCTGCTTCCTTCCATGCAGACAATTTGCTATCCATTCAGCTATCTCTCCTTGGATACCATGCGATCTAACCTTCCAGAGCAGCCTACCATGCAGAACCTTGTCGAATGCCTTACTAAAGTTCATGTACACAACATCTCCAGCTCTGCCCTCATCGAACCTTTTGGTCACATCTTGAAAAAAATCAAATAGATTTGTGTGACATGACCTCCCACATACAAAACCAAGCTGACTATCCCTCATCAGCCCTTGCCTACCAAATGCCTGTATAACCGATCCGTCAGAATACTCTAGTAACTTTCCAACTACAGAGTAAACCTCACCGGCCTATAGTTCCCAGCATTTTCCCTGCAGCCTTTCTTAAAAAGAGGCACATTAGCCGCCCTCCAGTCTCCTGGCACCTCTCCTGTATTTAAGGACGACTCATAAATTAACCCTAAACCAGGCACGTGCCGTGAGTAATTACTCAGGGTAGGCACTTGGCAGTCAGTCGACTATAAAAATCGTAAAATCCTCGCGTGCGCAGATCGGTCCTGTAGGCAGTCAACTTATTAAAAATCCGCACATGCGCAGATTGGTCTCCTCTCCTGCAGGCATGCGCAGGACACATGCTCACAGTACACGGTGTAAAGGCAGGATTTCAGCTGCCTTTATTGCCCATTGTAAGTGAAGGCTTGAGGCAGTGTCCACGGCACGCGAGTTGAACATAGTTATACGTATTACATGTACTGCGGATGAAAGGCACGGGAGAATTATGCCAACCTAAGATCGATTATTAAAATCATAACCATTTAATAATAAATACTGAATTTAGTAAATTAATTGGACATGTTTACTATTTATATTTAATAATTACCTTTTTATAATTGTAGTCAGGGAAGGCACTGCCAACCTTGCATACCCTGATGGCACGTGCCTCCCTAAACCTACCCCTCTCTTTTCCTGCTGACGTGGAGCTTTGGGGGAAATAACTTGTTCCAATGATCCCCCCATCAATCCCCGAGCATGTATCTGGTTCTGAGGCAGTGGACCGGGGTTCGGCTGTTGTTTCCGGGGGTTCCTCAGTTGGTACGGAGGCTGGATCTGTAATAAAGTGTGGACAGACAGTGAGTGCAGTGGAGGAAATAATCCAGCAGCTCTGCGGGATGGAAGGAGACCCAAATGCACAGGCAACCCCAATGGTCCAGCCGTCTCCTGCACCATGTATCCTGACACCCCAATACGTCCCACTCCACAGTGGAGTGACCCCATTCCCTCCCACCTCCTCCATCCCTCACACCTGATACATTGGGACCCGTCCCTGCGTCACTCCTCCCCGCTGCCTCCTGATTCCAAGCTCTCCATCCATTTCTCTGCCCTCGTCCATGAACGCGGCCCCCGGGGGGGGGGGGCGTGATGTCTTGGTCCAGGAGGGAAGGGACGGCTCAGTGCCATGGACGAGGGGACAGCTGTTGGGAGGAGGGGTGGGTGGGAGAGGTGATGGCTCAGTCGTGGGTGGAGGCCGAGTCCTCTGGGGCAGGGTCGCCTTGATCCTGGAGCGAGAGCTTGCAGTTGGCCCAGGGAGGAAGGTGGCTGGGAGGGGGAGACCTGGCCCGGGGGTAGGGGAGAGGGACGGCTTTGTCCTACAGCAAGGGGAGTGGCTCCAGGAGCGAGGGTGGGTCTAGAGGCGAGGGATGGGTCTACGGGCGAGGAGCGGGTTGGTGCAAGGGCGAGAGGGATGGGTCTGGGGCCGAGGGGTCAGAGGCAGTGTTACAGTGCTAATTTTTTTAGGTGCCAGAACTGTCAAACAGGGGCGTCATGTCAGTTGATGCGGGGGGGGGGGGGGGGAGAGGGGGGGGGGGGGAGAGAAGAGACAAGACCGTCTCCCAAGAGGGTCAAACAAGATTCCAATCACTACATGCCAGTGTATAGCTAGTAGAATAGTAAGATTAAACGAGAACTTACCAGTTCGAAGGTTGATCTTTATTTTATGAGGAGTTGCGAAGAGGGATTTCGTGAAGAACCCGCCAGCACGCATGTGCGACATTCTTCAAAGTAGCGGTGTGGAATCACAGAAACAACAACAGAGAAATGACTTGGTATAGTAAGATTGAAGAGACTCTAATTACCAGATGATTATGATCGAGGGTTGGGAGCGGAGGGCACGAAATCCCTCATCGCAACTCCTCATAAAATAAAGATCAACCTTCGAACTGGTAAGTTCTCGTTTAATCTTACTATTTCATTTCGGAGTCACGTGAGTGACTTCATGAAGACTTCAAAGCTCTGTGATTCCATGCCCTGGACCACGTCCATGCTGTCACACACCACTATTAAGGATGGATGGGAGTAAACAACTTTCCAGACTGCTTGTACTGAAAAAATAAGAATAATATTTATTAACAACAAAGAAAAAAACCCTCATTCGGGGACATCTCCACGTTCTTGACCTGCATTCAGCACGGCCTCCGCGAACTGTAGAGGAGCGGCAACAGGTTTGTTGTAGAACCGCTGGAAGATGGCTTCATTCGCCCATCCTGCTGTGGCAAGAATATGGTCCATGGGCACCTCCATGACCCTTGCCGCTGACGTTGATGCAGCCCTGGTGGAATGGGATTTGAAGACATTTAGTGTCAATACCTGACTTACCCAAGACGATCCTGAGCCACCTGGATATCATCTGGACCGTCACTCTATCGTGAGGTTTCTTGTGGGTGATAAGCAAGTATTTTTCCATTCCCCTCAGTTTTCTCGTCACTTTCACATAGTGACGGATATGGGCGGCTAAACATAGCCTTGCATCAGCGGGGTATGCCGGGAACTTCAGCTGCAGCCCTGTGAACCCAGGTCTATGCTGCTTGAGTAGTTCGCCTATTAAGAAGACTACTTCTGCAGGGGTAGAGATCATCCTGTCGATCCGGATTTTGTGGAGTGTCTGTGCCCTCTGCGCTGACGTCAGTGCCAGTAACATCACCAGCTTCAGGGTGAGTTTGTCCAGCTCTAGCCCCTCCATGGGCGACCACGTCCTGAGCAGGGTTAATACCTTCCCGATATCCCAGGTGATATTATAACGTGGTCTGGGCGGATTCGAATTGAATATTCCCCGCATGAGTCTGGACACCAGCCTGTTGGATCCTACCTCAATATTGAGGTAGAATGACAGCACACTCCTGGCGCTGTTGATGGCACTGTAGCTCAGGTGTTCATCATGGTGCAACCCCGCCAGAAATTCCAATACGTCGGTTATGGTTACAGCGTCGTATGCAATGTGGGAGCGGCCGCAGTAGGTTTCCCATTTCCGGATGTGAGAGAGGTATTGCCGCCTGGTGGACTCCCGGCATGACGCTCCGATGGTATCCATGGTTCTGGGTGATAGGCCATACCGCAGTAATGGCCTGTTCAGAACCTGCAAGCCAACAAGTTTAGATAACTGTTGCAGGGATGTGGTTCCCCTGACACAGGGTTAGTTACCAATTGTGTGCAACCCTCTAAGAGGACCCAAGGTTGACTGATCATATCAAGGACCACCGGATACCATGGCTGCGTAAGCCAGTCGGGTATGATAAGGATGCCCTTAGCAGCATCTGTCTGGATTTTCCGCAATACCCGACTGCAAAATGAAGGAAATGCATAGAAAAACCATTTCCCCCAGTCCAGCGAGAACGCATGCATCGCCATTGCCCCAGGATCTGGTTCCCACGAAACGTATGTTGGTACTTGATGGTTCAACCGTGACGCAAAGAGTTCGATATCCGGTTCACCAAATTTGGCTGTAATTTGAGCGAATATTTGGGGATTCAACATCCACTCGATGTTGTCATTGAACTTGCGTGACCTGGTGTCCGCCACTGTATTGAGCTCATCTGGTAAATAGGTGGCTGAAATCCAAATATTCCGTTGAACACACCAGAGCCAAATTGTATTTGCCAATTCATCACATGAAATTGATCTGGTACCGCCCATATGGTTTAGATATGCCACCGCAGTGGTATTATCTATTTGGAGACGGACATGAGCGTCCGTAAGGTTAGAACAGTAAGCTCGCAGTCCGTGAAATGCTCCTAGCATCTCCAAATAGTTTATCCCTTGTGACAACAACAGGGTAGATTCAAGGGTGTCCCATCTGCCCCCACAACTAGAGTAGTTGTCCGTAGCTCCCCAGCCGTGGGAGCTTGCGTCTGTTTGTAAGTATACCATCGGATTGGGCAAAATGATGGGTTTAAAGGAGTCACAAATATTGTCAATCCACCATTGTAACTCAATCTTTGCCTTGAGAGGCAGCTGCATTGGTCGATCAAAATGTCCAGCGTTCAGTTTAAACGCTGAGATCTTGGCTCTGTACAAATTTTGACAATGCAAAGGTCCATATTGGGCAGCTGGAAAAAGTGCTATGATCTTGCCAATCACCTTAGCAGTTTGTCTAATTGATGGTATACTGGCCCAGACTAAATCCTTGCATTCTTGGGTGACATCCCCAACTTTGTTAGTTGGTATGGTGGCCCTCATGCGATTGGAATCCACCGTAAACCCCAGATAATCCATGACCTGTGAAGGGCAGAACTTTGATTTATCTGGATGGATAATGAACCCCATTTTCTGAAAAATTTCCACAGTGGCTGAGACTGCCAGTTCCGCTGATTCGAGGGTGTTCCCAATGATAAGGATATCATCCAGATAGGCCATCACTATATGACCTTGTCTCTTTAGCGTAGCCAAAATTGGTTTGAGCAATTTAGTAAACAATCTAGGGGCTGTGGTAAGCCCATTTGGCAACGCCCTGTATTGCCAGAGCTGATCCATCCAGGTAAACTTCAAGAACTTCCTGTGGTGTTCCCGAATGAATACTGAATAGTATGCATCTTTTAAATCAATGCCCTCAGAAATCAATAACTTGGCTGTTTCGAACGTGTCCATTTTGAAATGGGTATATGATACAAAGGTATTCAAATGGGTCAGATCAATAATAACCCGACACCCTCCATCCTTCTTGGTTTTTGTGAATACGTTGGACACAAATTCAATCGGTCCGTGTATAGTTCTTTCTATCATGCCTTTTTCTTGTAGCCTTAAGATTTCAGCATAGCCTACTGCCGCTTCATTGCTGGAAAGTGGAAATTTCCGATCTGGCATATGCTGGGATGGAGGGATGTTACCATTGATGAATTCAATCTCATGGCCTTGAATACTTTGTAAGATAAACTCATCAGAAGTGATAGTTCCCCATGCCACCGTGAAGAACCGTAGTCGCCCACCAACATGTGAAGTTAAGCATGCAGGCGCATGAAAACCAGACCGCCTTACCTCCATGGTTACCGGCGGTCCTTGACATGTTTCGCGGAGGTGCTGGGTTGGGCTGATGATGCGGCGTCCGCATCTTCCATGGTGGCCGCTGGGGGCCTAGCCCTAAAAAAGGCCGCGGCTGTTGAGGCTGTTGAAAATGAAGCGGAGCTGGAGCGTAGATTCTTGCCGGTCTAATGGCAGGGCCTCGTGGCCTGAAAAATGGCCCTTTCTTGGCCGCCTGCCTGGACGAGATTTGTGACCGCATCAGTCCCACCGTTTTGGCGTGGTCATCCAGCTCCTTGACCCTCTTCGGGAGGTCTTCCCCGAACAACTGTCTGGGTGGTGGCGCAGGAGGTGCTTTACACAACCCCGCAAATTTCGGGTTCAGCTTGGATCGGATGACGCTCTACCGGAAGGCATTGATCTCATATTGTGTGGCACACAGTAGAGCCAGAGCATCTTCCTGCTCCGTGCTCAGATCCTCCCCGTCCACCGTCCGCGCAAACGCGGTAATCCCAGCAGTAAGCAGCTTCAGGATCCGCTGGAGCTTCATCTCCTGGGTCCTGATTCCTGTGCCGATGTTGCCCCAGATTGGCGTATTGACTATGGGCACGTTGAGGGAGTTGCAGTTCGCTGGGGCCTTGTGCCTGTTTATGGCCTCCGATAGGACCTCCTCCTGGTTGGTCAGGAAGTCCACGGTGGCAGCCAGTTTGGGGTTGAGGGGTAGTCCCGATGTCTCTGATAATGCGAATTTTGTCGCTACATCGAGGAGTTCTTCCTGAGGGGCCTCCGATGTAGCTGGCGTATGGCCCAAAATGTCCTCATCCTCTGGCTGCCTCAGGCTGCCTGCTGACAATGGTGAAATCTCCCTGTGCCCTCTGGAGCTGGATGCTTCCTGCCGTTGATTCTGTTGCAGGAGGAGCTCCAACATCCGCTCCATCCGGTTAATACGCCCTTCGCCCTTAGAACTCGGGCGGTCGGAGTCCTCATGTTCTGCGGAACTGCTGAGGCTCCGTTCATCGGCCCGCACCTCGTCGAGGTGAACCCGGTGCCGGAAGCTGTCGCTACCAGCCGCCGCAGCGAAGCTGAGCGATTCCCGCGCGGGTACGCTCAAACGCCTCCTTTTGGCGGAGCTCGATCCCGCTGCCTCGGAGGGCAAACGCGGTGGGGAGTCGGCACCCAACGCCTCGGCGTGGTGACCCGACATCCGCGCGGGCTTGCCGGCTGCCCAAATCCTGGGCCTAGCCGATGTATGGTCCCGTCCTCCCATCCACGGGGGACTCGGTGACCGTGGCGGGACTCCACCCGAGTGACTCTTCCTAGTCTTGGTGGTTGGGGAGTCGACACTGGTCCTTGCAGGTCTCCCAGTGGACTTGAGTCCCGCCATTTCACCAGTCCGCATTCTAGCGGCAGGTGATGGCTTTGCCCCAAAAGGGCTAGGCTTACGGGCTCCATCCCTCCCTCTCCTCCCAGGGCTCAGGGAGAAGGGCCGTGCAGCAGCACGCGAGCCCTTGCCCGGGTCGACCAACAAGCCCGTTGGCGACCTCGATACGGAGTCAGGGTCTACCTGCTCCGGTGGTACACCGAAATCCTGCTCCTCGGGATCCTCACTGGAGCTCCGGTGTATCGGCGGGTCGGGCCCTGTAGCGACAGGGCTCCCCGACTTCCTTGCCTTTTTCCCGGCCTGACTCGCAGGTGCAGCCGTTGATGAGGGCTCCAGGATAGGTGGCCGGCGACTCCGAGCGGACGTCCTACGGCCTTTGTTTCTCCCGTCCATGTCCCTGTTGAAAGAACACACTCTCCCAACAGGAACCAACCAACTCAAGGTTAGTTTCACTTACCTGAGCGGCTCCTTATGAAGGGCTGGTGGGGAGCCGTGCTCCCCTCCAGCCGTCGGCAGCAATGCGTTGCGACGATATGTCGCGCATGTCACGTGACTCCGAAATGAAACATATAATATTTAATTTAATAATATGACAAAATAGTGCACGGTGGCAATCACTTATTATCATGAAGTATAATAAAAGCAAGCGAGTAAAGAAAAAAACGGTCACCATGTATGTACACACACAGACACACACACAGACACTCCAGAGACACTCCTCGTCTCCACCGCCTGTCCGCTGCCCGACCACCACGAGACCGAGATGGCCACCATGAGGAGCAGCAACAACACCCACCGACCCTCACCGCCTTCCCGGCCAAACTCAGGCCCGGACCCGGACCACGAAAACTGCCGCCGATGCCGCCCTTCACTGTCTCCCCGCTCACCAATGCCGCCGCCGACCCATATCTCTACTCACGGGCCTCCACCAGCGACCCCGCCGACCCTCGCCTCTCCGCCGGCCACCAGCGGGCCAGAGCCGGCACTCACCTCACCAGAGCTCCAGGCTCAGCACTAGGCCCACAACCTCCACACACCCACACACACGTGGCCCGCCTCTGCTGGGTCCCAGTGCTCCCCCCCTCCCCACCCCCCACTCCTACAGGGAAGACCCATCACTAGGGTTGGGTCGTCCCGGTCCCCCCTCTTTTAATCAGGTTACCCGCTCGTTAAAATATCCCATTTATTTTGTGTTATTTTACAGAGATGCCCGAGGTGGAGCGGCGGTCCGGTGATCTCCGGCAGCATTGCACCCCTGGTCAGAGGGATGGACCGTCAGGTGCGAGGGACTGAGGTGGGAACCCATGGGGGGTGGTTTGACCAAGTGGGGTCAGAGGTCGGTGGGGGGGGGGGGGGAGAGGAGCGAGGTAATCACTGACCAAGGGCAGAGCTGACCTGAACACTCAGCCCACTGTGTGTGTCGGTGACCCGGGACGTCTCAGAATATCTCCACAACCCCAACGGCCCGTGTCAATGGGGAGCGAAAACCTACCTGTACAATACACACTGTTGATGAAGGGTGACGACCACAGCTGATACACAAAGTAACCGGCGCAGTTCTTCACCCTGATCTCCTGGTTCCAGTTGCAGTTGTTACTGCCCGCAGTGAAACAGACTCTCCTGGTCACCTCCCCGTCTCCCACGCTGGGATGGGCACCTGGAACGAGGATGATAAACATTGTAAACGGTACCCGGTGCCACAGTGCGGCGGGGAATGTGAATGTGGAGCCAGTGTAAGGCAGTGATCACAAGCCAGGGTCGGGTCTAACCTGTGTGAGAGATAAAGTGATTAAACCCCACTATTGTAAGGATTCACGAGAGGATTCTAACTTGTAAACAGGATTCTAGCCGATAGAGCCAGGGAGAAGATGTTGACACAGCTGGGAATGGGTTTATCACAACTGTCCTTGAGTGAGGATGGATGGCATAGTATAGCGTAGAAGGAGGGTGATAGATGGGACCATTGTCAGTAGGGACTAGGGATGAAAGGGGACCCTTGTCAGTAGAAACTAGCTTTAGTTCAGATATAAAAAAACTGAGATAGGTCAGTTGGAGGTGAGCAAACTAGGCCAGGTCAATTGCAACTGGGCATGCTTAATGAAATGAATGAATATTACTTATACGCCCCTAGTTGAGAAATTGCTCATTACCATGCACATGTATGAACATGCTATGTATGATGTGGGTGGTACTGGGGGACGTACCTATAGACTGTGCACCTCAGTGCTCTGATTGGGAAGAGCCAGAAGGGGAGGTTATGCCAGCAGAATTGTGTGTATAAAGGGGCTTTACTTTTCTGATTTCGGTGTGTCTCAATTGGGAGAGGCACCCGATTGTGCAGATTCGCAAATTTAAAAAAAGCATCTCTTGTTTCGATGATTTAGTCTCTGAGCAGTGATTGTGAGCACAAACTATATCTCACAAAGTAGGGGCTCGTCCGGAATCGCCACTCCGGCCGCTCGGCAGAAGCATGGAAGGAAGGGATGGTGAACCCCTGCTGATTTCAGCGGTCTCTATTCTCCTTGCTTGCCATCAGCAGTTTGAGCTAGTGATATCCGGACAAGAGACTCGGGAAACAAGAGGGAGTGTTGGAAAAATAAACAAGGGACGGTCGAGCGATTCTTGTGCACAGGACCCGGGTAAGAAAACTGACTATTAAGTATTGCCCGGGCGACCGAGGGTCTGTCGGACGGGAATAGTCTGATAAGACAACAGATAACCGGAACGGGAAAAGTAAGAGTCCGGGGGGGGGGGAAATTAAAAAGGTTCAATGGTGAAGAGCCACACATTCAGCCTGATAGTCCGTTGGGGCGAATGTGGCAATCTTGGGGAGAAAGAAGCCCCGGGGGTAAAGTTAAAAAAGGAAGGAGCAACACAGAAAGACATAGAAGAGGCAACTGTCAAATCTTTTTTTTAAAAAGCTACAGAAACCTATAAATTATGTGTGGAAAAACAGATTTTGAACAAAAATTGACAGAAACCTCAAAGAAATTTCAGGAAACAGAAGAAACTCATATACGGATTGGTCAGGTACTTGAGGAGTTAGTGCAAAATATTATAGAAAGCAGAAGGTAGAGTAGCAATAAAAATTATATAAATGTTAATTTTGAAACTTTAATCTGTGCAGGAAATTGCATAATTTCATTGAAGTAAGAATGGAACGAATATGATTTGTGTGTAAAAACCGGTTTTGAATGAATAAGGAAGTTCACAAATGTGATAAGTTTGTTTGTTGTAGGCCACATGCTGTAAGGGTAGGTGTGTGTTCCTTTAAGAAATTCTAAGCAATGGGGGAGGTTACGAGCAGCTGTAAGCTAACGAACAACGCTTTGTATCATTGCAACTTAAAAGGGGAAAGTTGGAAAATGTAGGTGGCTTGGTTTTCCTGATGTTTCTATAGATTTCTTTTCAGTAAAGTTAATTTGGAAAATTGTTACTAGTACTAAATAGTGGTGAAAATGGGTTGAAATAATTGGAAATAAGTTCATTGCTGAAACATGACCAGCCTTTTGTGGTTTGTTTAGACAAGCATTCAGGTTGGAGACGGGTAATGATTGTTTGTTGAGATTTTCAGAAACAGTTGTGAGGAAGTGGCCCAAGGAAGGCACTTTCAAGATAAATGTGTGACAAGATGGAAGTGCTAATTATGAATTATGTCACAGATAAGGTGGAAAAGTGAGAAAGGGGAGAGCAGAGGAATTAGATGTACTTAGGCAGTTTAGAGAGAGAAAGGAGAAAGAGGCAGTGCGGAGGTAATGACGGGTGTGAAAGTAATAAATCAGGAGGAGTCAGTGGAAGATTTTAAAAGAAAGGTGAATACATTTGCAAAGTAGGATAAACTATTTGAGAAGTAAGAAATTCTGTACTCCAATTCTGGAGTATGGTGTACAATTTTGGTCGCCAAATTATAGGAAAGATGTCAACAACATAGAGAGTGTACAGAGGAGATTTACTAGAATGTTGCCTGGGTTAAAGCAACTAAGTTACAGAGAAAGGTTGAACAAGTTATGTCTTTATTCTTTGGAGCGCAGAAGGTTAAGGGGGACTTGATAGAGGTCTTTAAAATTATGAGAGGGATAGAGTTGACATGGATAAACTTTTCCCATTGAGAGTAGGGAAGATTCAAACACGAGGACATGATTTGAGAATTAAGGATCAGAAGTTTAGGGGTAACATGAGGAGGAACTTCTTTACTCAGAGAGTGGTGGCTGTGTGGAATGAGCTTCCAGTGGAAGTGGAGGCAGGATCGATTTTAACATTTAAAAATAAATTGGATAGGTATATGAACGGGAAAGGAATAGAGGGGTATGGTCTGAGTGTAGGTAGATGGGACTAGGAAGTAAATGTTCGGCATAGACTGGAAGGGCCGAGAGGGCCTGTTTCCGTGGTGTAATTGTTATATGGTTATATGGGTCAAACAGCTTTTGTGGAGGCAAATGGTGTATGTGAACAAATTGAGGTTAGAATGAGAAAGAAGGCATATCAGAAAGGATTAAAGTGGGAAGCAGAAGGATAAATTGAAGAGTGTTTTAAAACGATAACAGCAGGCCAGACACAGATTATCCTTTGGGGCACTCATAAACTGAGAGGGCTAAAAAATACCTTACCTAATATTCCTGATGGGGCAGGAAATGGATTATGGCTTTGGAGGAGGAGAACGTGGGACGATTATTGGCTATGGGAGATTTGAAGGCACTGTTGGTGAAAGTGATCGGAACCACTAAACTGACAGAACTCCTGAAGATGGCTGGTATAAAAATGCTGAGAACAATGCATTAAACAATGGCATGCTGTTTGGCACAGGCAGGCAGAGGGTATGGCAGGCCCTCAGACAATAATCCAGCAGCCTATCTGGAGAACAAGCTGAAAAGGTGGAGACTGGAAACTTAACATGATTCAGTGATCATTTGGTCAATGAGGTTGAGAAATATCGCAAATATATGAAAAAGACTTGCAGCCCAGCAGGAAGAGGTGCAGAGAAAAGTGATGCAAATGTAACTTGAAGAGCTCGAAAAGAAAGAGCGTGAAAAAGGAAAGACAATATTGCCAGTAACAACAGACCTGGTTGAAAAGTCTGAAATAAGTGATGCACCGACACACAGTGAGTTCTATGAATTAGCCAAACAGGGGCCAGAGAATTCCATGCCAATAATAAATGTAATTGGAAGAGTGTTTCCTCAAATGCCCTATCACGAGTGAAATAAATCTGGATATAAGCCCAGACAGGACTGGGGTCCCCAAGGGAAGGAGGGATCTCAGGGAAGAGATCAAGAAAGGTTAGTAAGGAAACAGGTAATGGATAAGATGTGTTGGGGATGCGGACCGGTATGGTAATCAGGAAATAATAATAATAATAAAGATAATGGTGAACATAAAGAAGAGGTATTAAATACACCTAGGCTAGGATGCGGCAGGGTTTTAAATACTAGCCCCATGTTTTTAATCAGATGTTAAAGGCAGATTTGGAAGGTGTTGATATAGTATGTGGATGATTTGTTGGTTTGTTCCACAAGTGAGAAGCAATGTGAGAGAGACATTGTAATTATCTTGGAAAAGATGGCACAGGAGGTCATAAAGTATCAAGGAAGAAGTTGTTGTTTTGTCAGCAGCAGGTAGAATATTTTGGACGAGTAATATATAAAGAAGTAAAAGCTAAAGCGCAGGATCAAATTGAAGGGATAATTGAAGTTCCCAAACCTCAGACAGTAGGACAGATGATGATGATATTGGGAATGGCAGGATATAGTTCAGACTAGATTGGAAAGTATGTTGAAATTGTGATGCCATTAAGGAAAATAATGAAGGAAGAAGGACACACAAGTCTGAGAAATGTTTTACAGTCAGAGCCTTTGAATGAAGGGGGCAAAAGGTTTTGCTTGTGGATGTTTCTTGTTAAAGGGATCATAATAGCAAGTATGTAGGGTTTGAAGTGATGCATCAGGATGAATTAGACTTTAAGGTAATCAAATTGGAAGCTTGCCTGCAATCTTGCTTAGCTCAGTTGGCAGAAATTAAGGTTTTAGGAGCAGCATATGTATATGGAGTCTGGCACATGTTTGGAGCAGTAGGGAAACAGAAAGGCTTTGAAAGAAACAACGGAGACTCCATGCAAAGTTAGCAGTATCCCCCTATGAAATGTTGTTTGGGTTACCTTATTTGGGAAAGATAGAAGGAATACCCACCATAGAGGGCAGTGATGTATTCTTAAGGAACTATTTACTGGCAGTATCTCGTTCTCTTACAGAATTAAAAGCTAAAGGATTATTGGCTCAAAGCCCACCACTAGACTTTCCAATACATGCTGTAAAGGCCGGCGACTGGGTCAAGAATTGAAAGGAGGAGAAACTCCAGCCCAGGTGGACCGGCCAATACCTAGTATTACTGACAACCGAGACAGCAGTACGAACAAAAGAAAAAGGGTGGACCCATGCGACCCGAGTTAGAGGGCCCGTTGACCCACCCGCTCCTGATAAAGAGGAACAGTGGATGGTGAAGCCGGGGAATAAGCCCCTAACATTAACTTTTAGAAAAAATGTATAACTAGCAGCATGAAAGGAACAGTCGTGGTATTGTTTGCTCTGCATGTAATCTTGGTAAAAAGTATTAATAACTGTGATAAATGTTATCCTATCAGATACGGAGGGCAGACAACCAGATCATTTACCTGTCATTCCCATGTGAATGTTGCTTGCTATAGCCTGAGGACTAGAACTATTTGTGAGGACGGGGGAAAGAAGTATTATATGGTAGAGAATAGGGGATATGTAGGGAGGTTTGGGCATGTTACCTGCCAAAAGGGGAAGAGATGGGTTTGTATGACTAGGATAGGACAGTTAGGTCTCCCTTTTTATGCCTTAAGATGGACATTAGACAAAGTGAAGGAGGAAGTAATACAAAGGTTAACGGAAGTAGTAGTCACCAAGCCTCCCCCTCCCCTACCTACTCAGCCTCAATTGCACCAGACAATGTATGAAGAAATAAAGAAGCAGATTGAGATCCCTGAAGGAGGGAAAAACTTGTTTGTGGACTTGACCCACCGGATAGCTGGAACCCTGAATGTGACTAACTGTTGGGTCTGTGGCGGACCACTGATGAGCTCACGTTGGCCGTGGAGAGGATCCATTGTTGAAGTATGGGACCTGATGGAGTGGAACCTGACAGTTGGACAGGACCGAGATCCCCAGGCATGGGTCCTGACAGACGCTCCGGTTGGGACTGAGTGTATCTCTAGGCCCTGGTTAAAGGATGCCGTCCTAGTAGGCAGCAGCCCCTGCCAGCGCATCGTCACCCAGTGGCCAAATCAGTCCCGGGTGTGGTGGCCAGAGGAGCCTAAATGGTATCCAACTAAGAAAGACGGGAGAAACTGTACTATCTGGAAGAAGACTGATGGAATGGGATCGACTGGACTATGGAACTGCACCGGGAACAACCCTTATCAAGGAATTCCGGTGTTGCGAGATATATGGAACAAGGTTACCTCTAGTGGACCGGCCCCTGAAGGACTGTTATGGATATGCGGACACAAGGCATACTCGGTGTTGCCAACAAATTGGAGCGGGACTTGCTTCATTGGACTGGTACAACCGGGATTTTTCCTGTTAGACACTGAAGAAGGGCGGTCGCAAGGAACACCTGTATTTGACGACCGATATCGAAAGAAGAGGAAAATAGACATTGGAGAATGGGAAGATGATGAATGGCCACCCGCAAGAATCATTTCATACTATGGACCAGCCACTTGGGCACAGGGTGGATCATAAGACTTCAGGCAGTACTGGAAGTAATTACCAAGTAAACTGCGGTGGCACTGGATATGCTGGCAAAGCAGCAGACGCAGATGAGAGCAGCAATATACCAGAACCGGTTGGCCCTAGATTACCTCCTGGCAGAAGAAAGAGGGGTATGCGGGACATTCAACCTCTCTAGTTGCTGTCCAAACATCGATGACAATGGACAGGCTGTAATGGACATATCAGAGGGAATCCGGAAATTGGCACATGTTCTAATACAGAAGTGGAATTCGATTATGGGAACCCGATGGTGGGATTCCATCCTCGGAGGAACATGGTGGAGAACAGCGGGACTCATGTTTCTATGTGCAATGGCTGGGCTGATCTTTCAGATGCATTCTGTAGTAGTGCCTATGGGAGAGAGAGGGGCAATACCGAAAATAATGATAATGCGACCAGGGAAGGTCCAGGATCCATAGGAAGAGGAGATTAGGAGAATGTTACTTCAATTTGAACTGAAGGAGCTTGAAATTGAGGTTTAATCAATAGATGCGTAGCAAACGAAAAAGGGAGGATTGTGAGGGATAAAGTGATTAAACCCCACTATTGTAAGGATTCAGGAGAGGATTCTAACTTGTAAACAGGATTCTAGCCGATAGAGCCAGGGAGAAGATGTTGACACAGCTGGGAATGGGTTTATCACAACTGTCCTTGAGTGAGGATGGATGGCATAGTATAGCGTAGAAGGAGGGTGATAGATGGGACCCTTGTCAGTAGGGACTAGGGATGAAAGGGGACCCTTGTCAGTAGAAACTAGCTTTAGTTCAGATATAAAAAAACTGAGATAGGTCAGTTGGAGGTGAGCAAACTAGGCCAGGTCAATTGCAACTGGGCATGCTTAATGAAATGAATGAATATTACTTATACGCCCCTAGTTGAGAAATTGCTCATTACCATGCACATGTATGAACATGCTATGTATGATGTGGGTGGTACTGGGGGACGTACCTATAGACTGTGCACCTCAGTGCTCTGATTGGGAAGAGCCAGAAGGGAAGGTTATGCCAGCAGAATTGTGTGTATAAAGGGGCTTTACTTTTCTGATTTTGGTGTGTCTCAATTGGGAGAGGCACCCGATTCTGCAGATTCGCAAATTTAAAAAAAGCATCTCTTGTTTCGATGATTTAGTTTCTGAGCAGTGATTGTGAGCACAAACTATATCTCACACCTGCCTCAGTCAGCGGTGAGCTGCTGCCCTCACCCTCCCCACCCACACTCCCCAGAGCGGCTCCTGGTGCTGACACCCTGGCAGGGACGTGCGATCAGGGGAGACAGACCCTCACCTGTCATATTCCCAATGAAAATAGCTGTTAAGGAAAGTAAAGTAAAATAATAATATAAAGATTTTTCCACTGATCTGTGTTATAAATGTCATTTCCAAATGAATCCAATCTATAGTCAAAATCGCCAAATTTTCGCAGCTCCCCTGCAAATATCGAGAGAAATGAGAGGTGAGGCAGCGACGAGCTGAGCCTCCCCTCTGATTGCGCAACTCCTTGCATGGAGTGCGGGCAATATGCATATGCCTGTTACTATCCCTATGTATGTCACCAAGTAATGTTTGTAAGCCCCTTCATTACATGCCCTCACGTTCCGTAGTCCAGGTAACGTGTTTCACAAGTAAAGATATTAAATGTGTGCTCGCTGGTCTCATCATAAAACTTCTATGTAAAAGCTCCAGGGGAAGCAGCGATCATGTCTTAAGCCCAGTGTAGGAAGAGCAAGCGTCGATTTCGTAGGCTCACGTAATTGATGCTGCCTCGCTCTACCTCCACGTTAGCTAGCTTCAGCAGCGGCGGCGCTGACTGGTAGTTTGATCCAAAGATACTTCTCTAGGGTTTCGGCCCGAAACGTTGCCCGTCTCCTTCGCTCCTTAGATGCTGCTGCACCCGCTGAGTTTCTCCAGTCTTTTGTGTACCCCCGCTACTTCTCTAGTGTCTTTGGCTGATTCATTGATTTGTAGCGGCCGACTCGGAGACTCTGGGCCTCAGAGAGCTCCCAATTGGGCCCCACGCTGGAGTAATCTACTCTCGGCTCGGGACCCCGGCATCCACTCCCACCTCCAGCCCTCTCCCTCCCTTCTCTCCCTCCTTCCCTCCTTCCCTTCCTCCCTTCCTCCCTTCCTCCCTCTCTCTCTCTCTCTCTCTCTCTCTCTTCTTCCCTCCCTCCCTTCTCTCCTTTCCTCCCAGACATATACATCATGCACTAACACACTCACACGGGTAGAAGGCAGTGCCTCCCCAGCCATTGACCTCACCGCACGTCACTGCACCCTGGGGTGCCGGGGTCTGGACTAGAAACACAAGTTCTACCCCTGATGGGTGCTGACACCTGAAGCCCTGCCCTCGTTGACCCTCAAATCTCACGGGTGTTCAGACATTTACATAAATTGAACAATATCTGAATCTGATTGCATTTAATTGGCATATTTAGAAAACAAAGCAAACAACGAATGCAAAAATCACAAACTGGAACTGAATCAAATAACTTTAACGACCCACAATCACACTTTTAAAATTAAAACCAATGATGATCTCCTTTTGTGAGCAATGTTGTTCAGCAGAGATCTGGGTGGTCAGTCTGACCCTCCCCAACAATAACTGAGACCATTTATTGTAAACTCTCAACCTACCGGCTAACCAGCCTGCGTTCTGCCCGGAGCAGTGATTATCTAGAACGACAGTCTCCGGAATCTTCCATCCACCGGAACTGAAACAACAATCAGAGAGTCAGCCCCTGAACTGAGGAGGTTTGTTCACCCAGAGAGAGACCGGGAATCGAGGCCATTAATGTCCGCACCCCATCCTTGTTCAACATTCCAGGGAATCCAATGTTGTTTTCTCTCCCCTTCCATCTTCCTCTGTTCTCTCTAAACAATGTGGGATCTCTCCATTCTCTGTATTGACGCCCGTCCTATTGCAGCAACTGATGATCTGGTCTCCCTACATTTCCCCCTCACACACCCCTCATTGTCCTGTTCACATTGTCCATCACAGTCCTCACGTTACCTGTTGAATCTGTACCATCCCACTGTGAGATATCGATCAGTCATCCATGTCCCAGCGCTGCACTGTGTTGGAACAATCCGTGCTCCTCCAGGGCTGATCCAGGACGGTGTGGGTCACACACGGGTCACCGGGTGCGGAGTCTGTGGCTGAGGGACAGAGCGATGTTCGGTGTTAATGTCAAGTTCAGCTCATGTCCTCAGCCTCTTGTACCCCACCTCTCTCATCTGTATCTCCACCAAAGATAGACCACTATGCGAAAAAGCCGTAGTAGGTCATGGGTAATTTTTTCGTGCCATTTCGGAAATCAAATATATATATATATTTTTAATGGCTTCTGTCATGGCATCCACATCTACAAGCGTAGCGTGCTGTTCCGCTATAAAGTGCTCGTATCGCCAATGTAAGCGACCCGACCTGTCTTTCTTCAGGTTCCCCACTGAAGACGAAAGAAAAAAATTATAACCTTCTGCCTGCCCGATCTCTTCCTGTAGCTCAGATCGCAGAGCCGGGGTTCAGCAGAAAATTTGCTCCGACCGCTGGCCCGCGGCCTATAACACCCTGAAGCCCAGGTCTCCAAACTGCCGAGGTCCTGAATTGGCTTGTATTTAAGCCGCTTTGAAATGGTGTTTTGATGATTAAAGGTGTTATAGGGAACAACAACATGCCACGAGGAGCACACATTAAAGCCTTAATTTCCTTCACAATGTATGATGACTGTAACATATATAATTCTATTCTTATGATTCCAACAATGTATTATATTATATAATACTGTTTTTGGTACATGAGCAAGTTATTAGAAAGTCTTCTTTTATAGATCTAGACTTACCACAATAATAAAGGTAGACAAAAATGAGGAGAGGGTGAGGGGGGGGGGGGGAAGAGAGGAGTGGGGGAGAGAGAGGGGGGAGAGAGAGGGGGGAGAGAGGAGGGGGAGAAACTTCTGGGTTGTGGTCGGGGTGGGGTGCTACAGCTGGCCGCAGTCGGGTGTGTACGGCTGGGCCATGTAACTCACAGTTCTGGCTGCGCATTGAAATTCTGCGTGCAGGCCATGAGAAGAAAGTTTTTCGTAGCGATTTGACTGTGATAAACAGCAGAGGGCCAGTAACGCATTCACCAGCGTAACAGACGATTGGGTGGGGGACAATAGACAATATGAGCAGGAGTAGGCCGTTCGGCCCTTCAAGCCAGCACCGCCATTCAATGTGATCATGGCTGATCATCCCCAATCAGTATCCCATTCCTGCCTTCTCCCCATATCCCCTGACTCCGCTATTTTTAAGAGCCCTATCTAGCTCTCTCTTGAAAGTATCCATAGATACCGGCCTCCGCCGCCCTCTGAGGCAGAGAATTACACAGACTCACCACTCTCTGTGAGGAAAAAGTGTTTCCTCGTCTCCTTTCTAAATGTCTTACTCCTTATTCTTAAACTGTGGCCCCTGGTTCTGGACTCCCCCAACATCGGGAACATGTTTCCTGCCTCTAGTGTGTCCAAACATTTAACAATCTTACATGTTTCAATGAGATACCCTCTCATCCTTCTAAACTACAGAGTGTACAAGCCCAGCTGATCCAGGACGGTGTGGGTCACACACGGGTCACCGAGTGCGGAGACTGTGGCTGAGGGACAGAGCGATGTTCGGTGTTAATGTCAAGTTCAGCTTATGTCCTCAGCCTCTTGTTCCCCACCTCTCTCATCTGTGACAGTCCCACCATCCCGGGAATTAACCTTTTAAACCTACGCTGCACTCCCTCAATAGCAGGAAGACGGATAGAAGGTCGTCCCCTGTGACAGGCGAGACAACGTCTTTTTAACTGCGCTTCCCCGCGGCCGCGCTGCGATAACGACTACTGCCGCCATGTTGATGAACTTCAAGAAGCCCAGCAGAGCGCGCTGCACGACTTAATCACATGTTCACGGACTTCAATCCAGAGCCCATGGGGGGGAAGGGTATCTGCGCCACGCAACTGGCAGCTCTGGCTGCGTAGTGAAAAGACTGTGCAGCTGGCCGCATTGTGACGTCATGCAGCTCGCTTCAGTTAGATTTTAATTTTTGTAAATTACTCTGGAAATAATTAACCAAATTATTAGGAGATTTTTGAATTCATAAGGTAAATTTCTACCGGAATATGTGAAAATGTCTCGGTTACTGTGTTGGGTTTTGGAGGAGATGTGACTGACAACCAACCACCAAACAAAGAAACATAGAAACATAGAAATTAGGTGCAGGAGTAGGCCATTCGGCCCTTCGAGCCTGCACCGCCATTCAATATGATCATGGCTGATCATCCAACTCAGTATCCCGTACCTGCCTTCTCTCCATACCCTCTGATCCCCTTAGCCACAAGGGCCACATCTAACTCCCTCTTAAATAATAGTTAAATTAAATATAGTTAAATATAGTTAAATTAAATATAGTTAAGTTAAATTAAAGAGAGTTTTAATGGTTACTAAACCAAGTGCAGATGGAGGAGGAGATGGGGAGAGATTGGGGATGGGGAGGAGAGGGGGGAAGGGAGAGAGAGGATGAGGAGGGGAGCAGTGAGTGGGGGAAGGGAGAGAGAGGGGGAGAGAGGAGTGAGAGAGGGGGAGAGAGAGGAGAGAGGGAAGGCAGAGAGAGGGTGAGAGAGGGGGATGAGGATGGGGAGGGGAGGAGAACGGGGTGGATGAAGGGGAAGACGGGTAGATGGAGAGAGAGGTGAGGAGAAGGGGAGGGAGAGGAGGAGGAGAGAGGGGTGGGGAGAGAGGGAGAGGGGTGGGGAGAGAGGGGTGATAACGCTTTTCGGTACAGGCGGTGGAGGGGCGGGACCGGGGCTGGGGCAAAGGCAGATGTAAATGAGATCCATTGCGATTGGCCATCTGTGAGGGATGGTCATTGTGACATCACACAATGGAATGTTCGTCAACATTCTATGGGTGAGAGCAGTTTTATTTTGAAAAAGGGGAGTGGGGAAGGGGGGGAGAGAGGGTGGAGAGAGGGGAAGGGAGAGGGGTAGAGAGCGAGCCAGGGAGAGAGAGAGTAGAGTGGAGAGAGGAGTGGGGAGAGATGAGGCGCGAGAGAGGAGAGGGAGTGGGGAGAGATGCGGGGAAAGGGAGGGGGGAAAGGGAGGGGGGAGGGGAGAGGGGGTTGGAAGGGAAGAGGAGGGTTGGTGGGTAGAGGGGGATTGGAGGAGAGGGTGGAGGAGGGGAGTGGATGAGGAGAGGGGTGGGGGCAGAGGGGGAGGGGGATAAAGGGGGGATAAGGGGGCAAGGGGGGAGAGAGTGGGGATGGGGGAAGAGAGTGGGGATGGGGGAAGGGAGGGGGAGGAGGAAGGGAGGGGAGAGAGGGGCAGGGGAGAGATTCCAAGAGAGGAGGGAAGAGAGAGAGAGGGAAGGAAAGAGGGGGGAGAGAGGGGAGAGATAGAGGGGGAGAGAGAGGGAGAGAGAGAGAGAGAGAGAGAGGGGAGGGAGGAGAGAGATAGAGGGGGAGAGAGGGGGGGAGAGAGAGGGGGAGAGAGAGAGAGAGGGGAGGGGGGAGAGAGAGAGAGGGGAGGGGGGAGGGAAGGGAGACGGGAGAGAAATAGACAGAGGGGGGGAGATGGATGGGGGAGAGGAAGGAAGAGAGAGGGGGAGAGGGAGAGGGAGAGGGGGAGAGGGAGTGGGAGAGAGAGAGGGGAGAGAGAGGAGGGGGGAGAGAGGGAGAGGGGGAGAGAGGGGAGGGAGAGGGTGTGAGACAGAGGGCGGAGCGATAAGGGGCAGAGAGGAGCGGGATGCGAGGGAGAGGGGTGAGGAGAGGGAGACGGAGAGGGGGAGGAGAGAGGGGTGAGTGAGAGGGGTGAGGGGGAGGGAGGGTGGTGAGGGATGGGGAGGGAGGGGAGGAGGGAGATGGGGTAGGGTAGAGGGGGGGAGAGTGTGGAGGGAGGGGGAGGGGTGGGGAGGGGTGGGGGGAGAAAGGGGGAAGAGTGGGGAGGGAGAGGGGGAAGAGTGGGGAGGGAGAGTGAGAGGGGTAACGGCAGTCCATCTATTCCCCACTCCTCTCCCTCTATTCCCACACTCGTGATCACGTGCTTTGACACAGGCGGTAGATGGGGAGAGGGGTGATGAGAGAGGGGTGGGGAGAGAAGGGGGGGAGAGAGGGGTGGGGAGAGAGGGGTGGGGAGAGAGGGGTGGGGAGAGAGGGGTGGGGAGAGAGGGGCGAGGAGAGGGGGGCAAGGAGAGGGAGGCGAGGGGAGAGAGGGGCAAGGAGAGAGGGGTGAGGAGGGAACGGGAGAGAGGAGTGAGGAGAGAGGTGTGAGGAGAGAGGGGTGAGAAGAGAGGGGTGAGAAGAGAGGGGTGAGAGGAATAAGGAATGGGGGACAGAGGGGCAAGGAGAGAGGGGCGAGGAGAAAGGGGGAGAGTGGAGTGTGGAGAGAGGGGGAGGAGTGAGGTGTGAGGAGAGAGGGGTGATCACGCGTTTCGACACAGGCTGCGGGGGTGGGGCTGGGGCTGGAGCAAAGGCAGATGTAAATGAATCCATTCCGATTGGACATCTGTGAGCATTGGCCATTGTGACCACATGATGGAACATTCGTCAACAAAATGTTCTAATTTTCAAGACAAAATGTGGAGGAGGAAAAACTCTACAGGAATAAGTAAAAATTTCTCCTTTACGTCAAAGGGTGGAGGAGTAAGCAGCTTAAACAAATTTTCACGAAATAGAACCCCTTACACACCAACAAACCAACGAACAACAGTTTTAATAGTTACTAGACCAAGTGCAGACCCGTTGGGTCGGTTTCCCCAATGCACGTTTGCGGGGGGGGGGGGAGTTGCTGCGACATAATGCGCACACTAACCACCCCCCACACACACACAGGGGAGGTGAGAGAGGTGGGGAGGAGGTGGAGGAGACGGTGAGGGCGAAGGAGCGGGGGAGATGGAGAGGGGGAGGAGGTGGGGTGAGATTGGAGATGGGGATGAGAGGGGGGAAGGGAGAGAGAGGGGGATGGGGAGCGGAGTGGGGGAAGGGGGAGAGAGAGAGAGAGAGGGAAGAGGGAAGAGAGAGAGACAGAGACAGAGAGAGAGGAGAGAGAGAGTGAGGAGGGAAGGGAAATAAAGAGAGGGAGAGAGAGCGGGGAGAGAAAGAGAGGGGAGAGAGAGAGACAGACAGAGAGAGAGGAGAGAGAGAGAGTGAGGAAGGAAGGGAAGGGAAATAAAGGGAGGGAGAGAGAGAGAGGGGAGGGGAGAGAGAGAAGAAGGGGAGGAGCCAGTGAAGGGAGAGGGAGGGGAGAGAGAGAGGGGGAGAGAGAGAAGGGGAAAGAGCGGGGGAGAGAGAGGGGGGAATAGAGAGAGGGGAGAGAGAGGAGGGGAGAGAGAGTGAAATGTAAATGAGTTTAATCTATTTCCCACTCCCGATAACCCGCACACTAACCCCCCCACGCACATACAGGGGGGAGGGGGTAGAGGGGGGGTGAGAGGGAGATAGGGGCGAGATGGGGTGGGGAGAGGGGAGGGAGAGGAGACCGCTGTGTCCCGTCTCCTGAATGTGCAGTTACAGGGGGGGGCGGCTGCGGCTTCACACACACACTAACCACCTCCCGCACAGCGGGATGTGGGCGGAGGGGGATGAGGGGGAGACGGGGTGGGGAGAGGGCAGGGAGGGGAAAGGGGGAGAGGGAGGGGAGTAGGGGGGAAGAGAGTAGAGGGGAGAGGGGAGGTGGGAGAGATGAGGGGAGGAGAGGGGGAGTGGGGAAAGGAGGGGGAGTGGGGAGAGAGGGGGAAAGAAGGGGGATAGAGGGGAGGGGAGAGGGGGTTGGAGGAGGGGAGAAGGGGCATGGAGGACAGGAGAAGAAGGGTGGAGGAGGGGAGAGGGGTGAGGGAGCAGAGGGGGAGTGGGAGGGAAGCAGATGGGGGAGGGGGGAGAGGGAGAAGGGAAGAGAGAGTGGGGAGGGGTAAGAGGGAAGGGGGGAGGGAAGATGGGGAGGGGGTGGGGGCTGAGAGAGGCGAATGGTGGGAGAGGAAGAGAGGTGGAGATGGTGAGGGGAGGTGAGAGGAGTGATTGGGCATTGTGACATCACACGATGGAATGTTCGTCAACGCTCTATGGGTGAGAAGCTGCTTGATTTTGAAATATTTTATGTTTTTTACTAAAAAAGCAGGGAAATTAATAACCAAATGTTCTTTTCAAAGTGAAATGTGGAGGAGGAAAAACTTTACAGGAATATGTAAACATTTCTCCGTTACGGCAAAGGGTGGAAGAGTAAGTTCACAAACAGCTGAAACAGATTTTCGCGAAATACAACCACTTACAAACCAACAAACGACAGTTTAATAGTTACTAGACCAAGTGCAGACCTGTTGGGTCTGGTCCCCCCAATATGCGTTTGCTTCATACGCACACTAACCACCCCCCACACACACAGGTGGGAGGAGAGAGGGAGAGGAGATGGGGGGAGATTGGGGATGGGGAGGAGAGGGGGGGAAGGGAGAGAGAGAGGGAGAGAGAGAGGGAGGTGGGAGAGAGGGAGAGAGGCAGAGAGGGGGAGAGAGAGAGAGAGAGAGAGAGAGTGAGAGTGAGGGAGAGAGGATCCATCTATTCCCATTCCGTATCACACGCACACTAACCACCCCACACACATGGGGGGGGGGGGGTAGAGAGGGAGAAAGGGGAGATGGGGTGGGCAGAGGGGAGGGAGGGAAGAGGGGAGGGAGGGAAGAGGGGGGGAGGTAGGGGAGAGAGAGAGAGAGAGAGGGGAGAGGGAAGGGAGGAGGGGGTAGAGAGTAGAGGGGAGTGGGGAGAGAGGTGGGAGAGATGAGGGGAGAGAGAGGAGTGGGGGGAGAGAGGGGGGTAGAGGGGGGAGTGGAAGAGGGGGAAGGGAAGAGAGAGTGGGGAAGGGAAAGGGGAAGAGGAGAGGGGGAGAGGAGAGAGGGAGAGGAGAGGGGGAGAGAGTCCCGTCCATTCAACATGCGGTTGCGGGGGGAAGGTTGCGGCGTCACACACACACACACACACACACACACAGGGGGGGAAGGGGTAGAGAGGGGTGTGAGAGGGGGTAGGGGGTGTCGGGGTAGGAAGAGGGGAGGGAGGGGAGCCGCTGTGTCCCGTCCCATCAATGTACGGTTGCGAGGTGGGGAGGGGGGGCTGCGGCTTCACACGCACACTAACCACCGCCCACACACACAGGGGGGAGAGGGGGAGGGACAGAGGGGGAAGGAGGTGGAGATGGAGAGGGGGAGAGGGGGTGTGGATGAGAGTGGGAGGGGCAGAGGGAGAGGAAGTTGGGGAGAGAGTGGGGAGGGGAAGGGGGGGGGATGGAGAGGGGGGAATGGGGAGATGAGCGGGGAGCGGGAGGGGGAGGAGAAGACGGGTAGGAGAGGGGCGAGAAGAGAGGAGGTCGAGGATGGGTGGAGATAGGGGAGAGGTTGGGGAGGGGGAGAAGGGGGAAGGGAGAGAGCGGGGGATGGGGAGGTGGGGAGGGGATGTGAGAGTGGTGGGGGAGGTGTGGGGAGAGGGGATGGGGAAGGGGAGTTAGGGGTAGGGGGAAGGGAGGGGGCAGAGGGGGGAGAGAAGGTGAAGAGTGGGGAGGGTAGGGGGAGGGGCGGAAGAGAATAGAGGGATGGGGCGAGAGGGGGGAGGAAGGAGGAGGGAAAGGGAGGAGATGGGTGAGGAGAGGGGGAGATGGAGAGGGGTAAGGAGAGAGGGGTGGGGATATAGTGGTGAGGAGAGAGGTGAGGGGAATAGGGAATGGGGGAGAGAGGGGAGAGAGGGGCGAGGAGATTGGGGCAAGGAGAGCGTGAGGAGAGAGGAATGAGGAGAGAGAGGGGAGAGTGGTGAGGAAAGAGTGGCGAGGAGAGAGGGGATGGGGAGAGGGAGGGAGCAGGAGGGGAGCGAGGGGGGAGAGGGGTAAGATGGGGAGAGAGTGGGGTGGGGGAGGCGAGGGAAGGGGGGAAGGGAGGGAGAGCAGGATGAGGATGGGGAGGGGAGTGGGGAGGTTGAAGAAGGAGATGGGTTGATAGGGTGAGGGGATGGAGAGAAGGAGAGAGTGGTGATGAGAGGGGGAGGAGTAGGTGGGGGAGGGGAGGAGAGAGGGGGGATGGGGGAGAGGGAGGGAGCAGGGGAGAGGGGTAAGATGGGGAGAAATTGGGGAGGGGGAAGGGAGAGAGAGGAGGGCGAGGATGGGCGGAGGGGAGGAGAGCGGGGAGGGTGAAGAGGGAGATGGGGGTAGATGGGGAGAGGGGTGAGGAGAGCGGGACATGGAGAGGAAGCAAAGAGGGGTGAGGAGTGAGGGGTGAGGACAGAGGGGTGAGGAGAGAGGGATGAGGGGAATTGGGAATGAGGGGAGAGAGGGGGGTGAGAGGAGCGAGGAGAGCCAATTCGACAGGCTGCGGGGGAGGCGGGGCCGGGCCTGGAGCAAAGGCATATGTAAATGAGATCCATTCCGATTGGCCATCTGTGAGCATTGGGAATTGTGACATCACACGATGGAACGTTCATCAACATTCTATGGGTAAGAGCTGTTTATTTTTTTACATTTTTAATTTTTTTGTTTTTTCCCGAAAAAGAGAACAAGAGAGAGGAGAGGGGAGAGAGAGAGGGGGGAAAGAGAGGGGGGAATGATAGGGGGGAAGAGAGGGGGGAGAGAGAGGGGGGAGGGTGGGGGGGAGGAGAGAGAGGGGAGAGAGAGGGGAGGGAGAGGGGAGAGAGAGGGGGGACGAGGAGGTGGAGGAGACAGTGAGAGGGTGAAGGGGGAGATGGAGAGAGGGGAGATGGGGAAAGATTGGGGATGGGGAGCAGAGGGGGAAGGGAGAGAGCGGGGGGTGGGGAGCGGAGCTGTGAGTGGGGGAAGGGGAGCGAGATGGTGGGGAGAGAAAGAGGGGGAGGGGAGAGAAAGGGGGGGAGGGGGGGGAGAGTGGTGGAGGGAGAGGGGGAGGGGAGAGAGAGAGAGGGGAGAGGGATGGGAGAGGGAGGGGAGATAGAGGGGGAGAGAGGGGGAAGAGAGAGAGAGGGTGAGAGTGAGAGGGGGAGAGAGAGAGTGCTGGGTGTGTTCCCCCAACACGCGGTGGGGGGGTAGAATTGCGGCATCACACGCACACTAATCACCCCACACACACGGGGGGGTGGGGTAAAGGGGGGTATGAGGGGGGTAGAGGGTGACGGGGTAAGGAAAAGGAAGGGAGGGGAGATGGGGAGAGGAGGGGGAGAGGGAGAGAAGGGGGAACATAGGGGAAGGGGGGAGAGGAGGGTGAAAGAAGGGGAAGGGGGATCGAGAGGAGGGGGAGAGGGGTGGGAGGAGGGGGGAAGAGAGCGGGGAAGAGAGTAGAGGGGAGACAGGAGATAGGGAGAGAGGAGGTGGGAGAGATGAGGGGAGAGAGAGGAGGGGGAATGGGGAGAAAGGGGGAAGGGAGGGGGTAGAGGGGAAGGGAGGAGGGTGGATGAGGGTTGGAGGGGTGGAGGAAGGGAGGGGGAGGGGGAGGGGAAGAGGAGGGAAGGGAAGAGAGAGTGGGGAGGGGGAAGAGGGGGAGTGAGGGGAGATGGGGAGAGGGTCCCGTCCATTCAACACGCGGTTGCGGGGGGGGGGGGGTGGCAGGTTGTGGCATCACACACACACTAATCACCACCAACCCACACACACACACACACACACACACACACACACACACACACACACAATCCCCCCCAAACACACATTAACCACCCCCCTTGATATTATATTAATATTATTCATTGGCTCCTTTTGTCCCGTCCCCACCTATCTCGAGCGGCAAAGATAGTGGGGCAGAGAAAGAGTGAGGGGGAGAAGGGAGGAAGATGAGGGGAGAGAGGGGGGTTGGAGAAAGGGGGTGGAGGGAGGGTGAGGTGGGATGGAGAGCGGGTGGAGCGGCAGGAAGAGGATGGGGCATAGAGGTGGGCGAAGGGGAGACGGAAAGCGGGAGTTGGAGAGGGGGGATGGGGTGAGCGGTGGATGGCGAAAGAGTGGAGAATGGGAGGGGGAAAGGAGAGGGGGGGAGGCAGGGAGGAGGAGAGGGGAGAGGGGGAAGGGGAGAGAGTGGGGAGGGGAAGGGGAGAGGGAGATGGGGGGAGAGTTGGGAGGGGAAGGGGGGGGAGAGGGGGGGAATGGGGAGGGAGAGGGGGTGAGGGGGGAACGGACAGAGGGTGGATGGGGAGGAGGGGGAGAGAGGGGGAGGAGATGGGGAGAGGGGTAGGAGAGGTGTGAGGAGAGAGGGGTGTGGATGAAGGGTGGTGAAGGGGGAGAGATTGGGATGGGGAGGTGGGGAGGAGGGAAGGGAGAGAGCGGGGGATGGGGAGGTGGGGGGATGTGAGTGTGGTGGGGGAGGGGTGGAGAGAGGGGATGGTGAAGGGGTGAGAGGGGTAGGGGGAGGAAATGGTGAGAGAGGAGTGGTCGAGGGGGGCAGAGAAGGGGAAGTGGGGAGGGAGGGGGAGAGAGGAAGGGAGGAGGAGGGAGATGGGGGAGAGATGGGGAAAGGGGTGAGGAGAGGAGGAGAGGGGTGATGAGAGAGGGTAGATGAGAGAGGGGGATGAGTGAGGGGGTGCGGAGAGAGGGGCGAGGAGAGAGGGGTGAGGCGAGAGGGATGAGATCACCCCACTCCTCTCCCTCCATTCCCACACTCGTGATCACGCGCTTCGACACAGACGGCGGGGGGGGGGTGGGGCCGGGGCTGGAGCAAAGGCATATGTAAATGGATTCCATTGCGATTGGCCATCAGTGAGCATTGGGCATTGTGACATCATACGATGGAACGTTTGTCAACATTCTATGGGTGAGAGCTGTTTGGTTTTTTTAACATTTCAAAATGTTTAATGTTTTTTACCGAAAAAGCAGTGAAAGGATGAACCGAATATTCTAATTTTACAAACACTGATAGGAGGAGGAAAAACTCTACCGGAACATGTAAAAATTGTTCGTTTCTGCAAATTCTGGAGGAGGAGATTCACTAACAACTAAAACAAATATTCGCGAAATAGAACACGACACCAACAAACGGGAGTTTTTATAGTTACTAGACAAAGTGCAGACCTGCTGGGTCTGTTCCCCCAACGCGCGGTGGGGGGGGGGGGGAACTGCGGCTTCGCACGCACACTAACCACCCCCTACACACACTGGGGGGATAGGGTGGGTGAGAGTGAGGTGAGGAGCTGGAGGAGACAGGGAGAGGGCGAAGGAGAGGGGGAGATGGAGGGGGACATGATGGGGAGAGATTGGGGTTGAGGGGAAGGGGGAGATTGGGGGTGGGGAGGGAGGCGGTGGGTGGGCAAAGGCGGAGAGAGAGCAAGAGAGGAGGGGAGAGAAAGAGAGAGAGAGAGAGAGAGAGAGAGAGAGAGAGAGAGAGAGAGAGAGAGAGAGAGAGGAGGGGAGAGAGAGAGGAGGGGAGAGAGAGAAAGAGGGAGGAGGGCAGAGAGAGGGGAGAAAGAGAGAGGAGGAGAGGAGGGGGAGAGAGCAGGGGGAGGAGATGAGAGAGGGAGAGAGGAGCGGGAGAGAGAGAGAAAGAGAGAGGAGGGCATGGAAGGTTGGTTAAGAAGGTTCAATCTTTGGGTGTAAATGGCGGAATAGCAAGATGGATTCAACAGTGGCTGAATGGGAGATGCCAGAGAGTAATGGTGGATGGCTGTTTGTCAGGGTGGAAGCCGGTGACCAGTGGGGTGCCTCAGGGATCTGTGTTGGGTCCACTGTTGTTTGTCATGTACATCAATGATCTAGATGATGGGGTGGAAAATTGGATAAGTAAGTATGCAGATGATACTAAGATAGGTGGTGCTCTGGATAATGAAGTAGATTTTCAAAGTCTACAGAGAGATTTGGGCCATTTGGAAGAGTGGGCTGAAAGATGGCAGATGGAGTTTAATGCTGATAAGTGTGAGGTGCTACATCTTGGCAGGACAAATCAAAATAGGACGTACATGGTAAATGGTAGAGAATTGAGGAATGCTATGGAACTAGGGATCTAGGAATAACTGCATAGTTCGCTGAAGGTGGAATTGCATGTAGATAGGGTGGTAAAGACAGCTTTTGGTGTGCTGGCCTTTATAAATCAGAGCATTGAATATAGGAGTAGGGAAGTAATGTTAAAATTGTACAAAGCATTGGTGAGACCAATTCTGGTGGATTTCTGAAATCAAAATTCTGAAAGTTAAATCGAAATTGTAAATATTTCTTCTGCAGAACTTATGAGTAGATTCAGCGCATGAGCAATCGCTGCCTTGAGATCTGTAGAACAAAGAAGCTCTAGCGGAACGGAGCTGTAGAACGTTTGTTCTGCAGAACTTTCTCGATCTTTCTGCGCCTTTAATCTGCGGCGGGGGGGGCGGGGCCTGGAGGCAGATGGGCGTGGATTGGTGGGCATGTGGGCATTGTGACGCCAGCAGCTGGCAAGCGCCGTTTATATTTAAAAAAATTAGTTTTGTGACTTCAAAATCTGGGGAAATAATTGACCAAGGAGTGGATTTCTAAACTCATAAGTTAAATCCCTACGCGTTTTTTGCATCAGGTTTTCGAGGATGAGGGGGTGGGGCGGCATGCAGCATCTCACACACACTAACCACCTCCACACACACACACTAACTACCCCCCTTGATATTATTGATTTGTTCCGTTTACCCCATAACCGCCCTATCCACTGACGCATAGCCCCCACCTCGCAGGCGCGTCTAGAGAGGGGGGGGGGCGTAGAGAGTGAGGGCAGAGAGAGTATGGGGAGAGAGAGACAGAAGGGCAGGAGGCAGATGGAGAGGAGGGAGGGGGGGGAGGAGGGGAGAGAGAGAGATAGAGAGGGGAGGGGCTTGGAAGGGAGGGGGAGAGGTGGGGTGAGGGAGGTGGAGGGAACGGGGGAGGGGGTGGATGGGTGTGAAGGGGGAAGGGGGTTTTAGGGGAGGGAGGGAGCTGGGGGAAGAAGGAGGAGGGGGAAGAGACGATTGTGTATAGGATCTTTAGCAGAGAGCAGAGAGGAAGGAAGGAGAGGGGAGGAGGTGAGTAGAGAAGGGGGGGGGGGGAGCCGGGCTGCTAAATGAAGAGGGAGAGAGAGAACCAGCTTCTGACTCTGGAAACCCACAGCTGGAATAAGTGCATGGGGCTTCACGAGCTGCGCCAACAGTGATGAGACATGTACGCGCGTGATCCTATAGGGGAGAGGAGTAGATTCAGCATGTGAGGAGTCGCTGCCCCGAGATCTGTAGAACAAAGAAGCTATGGCAAAACGGAACTGTAGAATCTTTGTTCTGCAGAACTTTCTCGATCTTTCTGCGCATTTTAATCCACAACGGTAGGTGGGCCTGGAGGCAGGTGGGCCTGGATTTCTGGGCATTGTGACGTCAGCAGCTGGTGTGCGGCATTTATATTTTTTAAATTGAGTTTTGTGATGAATTTTTGTTCAAAATCTGGGGAAATAATTGACCAAGGAGTGGATTTCTGAAATCGAAATTCTGAAAGTTAAATCGAAATTGTAAAAATCTCTGGTTTTCTAGGAGTTACGTTACACACACACAACGTGTGGTTGGGGGGGGGGGGGGTGGCATGCGGCGACACACACACTAACTACCCCCCTTGATATTATATTAATATTAATTTGCTCCTTTTACCCCCTAGCCGCCCTATCCACTGACGCATAGCAACCAACTTGCAGGCGCGTCTAGAGAGGGAGGGGGAGTAGCGAGTGAGAGCAGAGAGAGAATGGGGACAGAGAGAAAGGAACAGAGATACAAGGGCAAGAGACAGAGTGAGAGGTGGTGGAGGGGATGAGGAGAGGGAGGGTGGGTGAGGGGGGGGAGGGTGGGGGAGGATAGGGAAGGATAGGTGAGAGAGACGGGAGCAGAGAGAGGGGGAGAGAGAGGGGTGCTGAGAGCGGGAAGGGAGAGGGGGGAGGGAGAGGGGGGAAGGGTGGGGGGGAAGGGGGATTGGGTTAACGTAACTCGGCCTCACAACGCCCACAGACGTTGATAACAACCAGCTGACAACAGCCTTTTAAAGTCGCTAAGGCAAGACGCGTTCGCCCAGGAGCGAGCGTTGACAGCAAAGGAGCACCGGCTTCTGACTCTGTGGAAACCCACAGCTGGAATGAGCGCGCGGGGGATGGGAGGGGTGCGCAGGTGGGCGGGGCTTCGCGAGCTGCGCCGGCTGTGAGGAGAAAGTTCAGCGCGTGAGGAGTTGATGCCCCGAGATCTGAAGAACAAAGAAGCTATAGCGGAATGCAGCTGTAGAATATTTGATCTGGAGAACGTTCTCGATCTTTCTGCGCCTTTAATCCACAGCGGCGGGGGGGGCGGGGGGCGGGGCCGGGACGCATGCACTCTTTAATATTTATAACACAAAGTTAAATGAGAAACAATTCAATTAAAAACAACTAAAGAAATTAACAATGAAATTCAATCAAATGTTAATGTGAAAAAAATAATATTTTAAATAAAATGCACTCTTTAAGAATTATAAATTAAATGGAGACAGAAAGATAAATTGTCTCAAAATGATGTCTTACTGCCAAACAAACGACTGAAAAATTAAAATGAGCTTTCTATGACAATTAACTATAGGAGCAGATTCTTATCTGGAGCCAAATGGAAATCCGGACTTTGCTCTTCACAAACCAAGTCAGAATGACGGTTCGTGAAGAATTGGAAAAAACAGCTGAGCGTTCAGATGCTGCGCGCGTCTCACGCACCAAAGCTGTTGGGGGGGGGGGGTGGGAGGAGCGCGTGTCGTCACACACAGCGGGTCCTTTGTTAGTTCGTCTGGAGTTCGGGGGAGGGGCCTGTGTTGTCACACACACTAAGCATGCCCGCCCGCAGAGTCACACACACTAAGCGGGGAAGGGGAGACAAGTGGCAGAGTAGGGAGGGAGGGGGAGAGGGGTAGGGGAAAGAGGGAAGGGGGGGTGGGGAAGAGAGGGAGGGATGGGGTGGGAGGAGGAGGGGGGAGGGGTGGGGAGGAGAGAGGGATGGGGAAGGATGAGAGAAGTGTGGGGGGGGGATGGGGAGGAGTGAGATGGGGTAGGGGAGGGAGGGGAAGAGTGTGGAGGGAGGGGGAGAGGGGTGGGGGAGGGAAGGGAAAGAGTGGGGTGGTAGTGAGGGAGGGGGAGGGGCAGTCCATCTATTCCCCACTCCCTATCACCCCCATCCTCTTTCACTATTCCCCCACGTGATCAAGCGCTGCCACACTTTCTAAAAATGGATTTTTAATGGGGTTTTTTTAAGCATTTTAAAAAAATACTTGTCTAATGTAAATTATAGATATGCAATGAAAACCAGAAATGAAATAAAATTATCACTTGTCTAAAACAACAAATGATATAAGCACACGATTTTAAACACAATTATCTGTTCAATATGAATTAAATTGAAAATAAACATAACATTTGATAACACGGCTGTGGAAATCGGCAAAGAAAAAAGCAATCTCTTCAAAGTGGAGTAATGGAGTCCTTTGAATAAAGAGAGAATATTAAAAAGCCGGGAAAAATGTGTGTTAATTTGGCGGAGCAAATAACGGAGAACTTAATAAAAAGAATTATTCAAATATAAATAAATATTGTAAACATTGTCTATGTTTACCTTTTGGAAAAAAGTGTAAATCGATAATAAGATTTTCACAACAAAAGTGTCAAATGAGAAATGAGATAATGGCAGAAATCCAGCGTTTAGATCGATCGCTGTCGAGAAACGAAGTCCGAATGACCGTTGGGGAAGAATGTTCTTGAAAAGGTTTCCAAGGCAACGTGAGCCGGCAATGTCCCCCCCGTCACATGTCCACACAGGCTGCTGGGGGGAGGGGCCGGGGCTGGGGCCAAGGCAGATGTAATGAGATGCATTCCGATTGGCCATCTGTGAGGGATGGCATTGTGACATCACACAATGGAACGTGCTGGAACATCAGGCTGTCCAACTGTATAGCTCTACGGCAGAGTGGCAGAGGCTCGAAAGAGAGGACATAGTTATAAGATAAGAGAGCAGTCATTTAAAACTGCACAGGAACTTCCTCTTATAGAGGGCAGTGAATCCCCAGAATTCTCTACTCCGGAGGATGGTGCAGACTATTTCATTCATGATTTAGTTTCGTTTAGTTTAGAGATACAGGGTGGAATACGGCGTCACCCTTCAGCCAACCGAGCCCGCGCTGATGAGCGATCACCCGTACACTAGTTTTATTTTACACAGAGAGGGACAATTTTTACAGAAGCCAATTAACCTGCAAAGCTGCATGTTTTTGGAATGTGGGAGGAAAGTGGAGCACCCGGAGAAAACCCACATGGTCACAGGGAGAGCATACAAACTCCATACAGACAGCACCCGTGGTCAGGATCGAACCCAGGCCTCTGGTGCTGTAAGGCAGCAATTCTACCGCTTTGCCACTGAGGAGGGTTTAGATGATGTTTTTCACACAGACGATACATAACTAGCATCCACTAATGATATACAGCACCACAGTTTACCCCCGTCGCACTCTTGTTGTTAACTACTCACTCAGACAACCCAGAATCAGCAACAGAATCTTCATTTCACCAGGTGACATTCTGGAAATGAAAGCAGGGAATTAAAACTGGACATACTCGGGGTCCAGGAAGCTGTATTCTGGGACAAACATCAATATTAAGCAAAATAGCTCACTCCCTCACATAAACATGAGATCGGCCTCTTCCCCTGAAGAACACCACTCGTGGAGAGATCCCTCTCTCTCCCTCAGTGGGACCCACACACAGAGATGAGATCCCTCTCCCTCCATCACTGGGACCCACACACAGAGATGAGATCCCTCTCCCTCCATCACTGGGACCCACACACAGAGGTGAGATCCTTCTCACTCCATCACTGGGACCCACACACAGAGGTGAGATCCCTCTCACTCCATCACTGGGACCCACACACAGAGGTGAGATCCCTCTCTCTCCATCACTGGGACCCACACACAGAGGTGAGATCCCTCTCTCTCCATCACTGGGACCCACACACAGAGGTGAGATTGGTAAGGCGGATGAACTCAGGGCGTGGATAGGTAGGTGAGACTGGGATGTTGTAGCCATTATGGAAACCTGCCTGAGAGACGTGACTGACAGCTCAATGTTCCAGGGTACAGGTGCTGTAGGAGAGATAGAGGTTGGGGTAAAAGAGGAGGGGGAGTTGCTTTATGGCTGGGACATGTTGCCAAGGTTGGGATATGCAGAGCCACCAGGTAGTATGGATTTTCTGTATTTTGTACGGAAATGCGATTAGAATACTGATGTACGATTTTGTGTTGTTAAATACAGATTTTAATATACGGAATTCAGTTCAGTCTGAAGAAGGGTCTCGACCAGAAAAGTCACCGATTCCTTCTCTCCAGAGTCGCTGCCTGTCCCGCTACAAGTTTAAACAGAGCGCTGTCATTTTAACGGGTGAGAAATTAAACGAAAAGCTGTCGGTTGCAGCACTGTGGGTTCTAAATATAGCGCTACCGGTAGGAGCACTATGGGCTTTAAACATAGCGCTATGGGCTTTACACATAGCACTATTGCCACTGCACTATGGGTCACAGACTGTTCAGGAAAATTCTCGTATAACAATGAGTCTTTGGAATTCTCTTTCTCAGTGGAAGTTGAGCCTTTGATTATTTTTCAGGCAGTGGTAGAATTCTGGATAAGCCTAGTGGTGAAAGGTTACCAGTGGGATTGCAGTTACGTTGGGATTGGCCTTGATTTTTCAGAACGGTGGGTGGGCTCAAGGGGGAGAAAGGGAGGGCTGGAGAAAGGGAGAGGATGGAGAGGGGAGGGAGAGGGAGAGGGAGAAAGAGGAAGGGAGAGAGGGGGAGTGAGGGAAGGAGAGAGGGAGGGAGGGAATAAGAGAGGGAGAAAAAAAAGGAGAGAGTGAAGAGATAGAGTGGGAGGAAAAGAGGGAGAGAGGGAGGGAGGGAGAGAGGGAGGGAGGGAGAGAGGGAGAGAGGGAGGGAGTGAGGGAGGGAAGGAGGGAAGGAGGGAAGGAGGGAAGGAGGGAAGGAGGGAAGGAGGGAAGGAGGGAAGGAGGGTGGGGGGAAGGAGGGAGGGAGGGAGGGAGGCATCTGGTGCAAAACGCAGGAAGCAGCCGTTCAAACAGCAGTATACTTATGCGGTTGTATAGGGCTCTGGTGAGACCACATCTGGAGTATTGTGTATAGTTTTGGTCTTCTAATTTGAGGAAGGACATCCTTGTGATTGAGGCAATGCAGCGTAGGTTCACGAGATTAATCCCTGGTATGGCAGGACTGTCATATGAGGAAATATTGAAAAGACTAGGCTTGTATTCACTGGTGTTTAAAAGGATGAGGGGGCATCTCATAGAAACATTAAACATTATAAAAGGACTGGACAAGCTAGATATAGGAAAAATGTTCCCAATGTTGGGCGAGTCCAGAACCAGGGGCCACAGTCTTAGAATAAAGGGGAAGCCATTTAAGACTGAGGTGAGAAAAAACAGTGGAATCAAGGGATATGGGGAGAAGGCAGGCATAGGTTATTGATTGGGGCGATCAGCCATGATCACAATGAATGGCGGTGTTGGCTTGAAGGGCCGGATGGCGTCCTCCTGCACCTATTTTCTATGTTTCTATGTTTCTATGTTATACAAAGAGATGGCAATGAATACCATGTCAAGTAAGCTATGTAGAAGACATGTCAATTGGTAGCAAAGTTATGCATTCTTGTACTGTTACATGGGTATGACCGCACAGAAAAAACAACTTTTTCTCCAGCAAAATGGAACCGCTTAAAAAAAACAATTTCCTCAGCAAAATACTGATTTTCATGTTCTAGAATACTGAAATGGTCTGACAAAACCTGACAGCTCTGGGAGAGAGGGAGGGGTGGAGAGAGAGAGTGGATGGAGAGGGGAGGGAGATAGGGAGAAGGAGGGAGGAAGAGCGGGTGAAGGAGGGAGGGAGAGAGGGAGAAGGAGAGAGGGAGAGTGGGAGGGAAAGGGGTGAGAGGGAGGGGGGGGCGAGGGAGGGGGGGAGAGGGAGGGGGAGATGGAGATAGAGAGAGGGAGAGAGGGAGGGAGGGAGTGGGATGGGGGTGAGGGAGAGAGAGAGAAAGAGAGGAATGGAGGGAGGGACGGAGGGACGGAGGGAAGGAGGGAGCGAGGGAGGGGAGAGAGAGAGAGGGAGGGGAGAGAGAGAGGGAGGGGAGAGAGGGAGGGGGAGAGCATGAGGGAGGGAGGGGGAGGGAGGGAGGGAGGGAGAAAGGGAGGGAGAGAGGGAGGGAGAGAGGGATGGAGAGAGGGATGGGGAGGCGAGAGAGGGAGAGGGAGCAAGGAGAGAGAGAGAGAGAGAGAGAGAGAGTGAGGGAGGGAGAGGGAGGCTTCCAAAATGGCTTCTATATCATCATCTGGTGCTAAAAGCAGGAAGCAGCCGTTCAAACAGAAGTATACAAAGAGATGGCAATGAATGCACTGTCAAGGTGCGTAGATGACATGTCAATTGAAAGCAAAGTTATACATTCTTCTACTCTTACATGGGTATGACCGTATATAAAAAATAACATTTTTTTTTAGCAAAATGGCACTGCATAAAATACTGATTTCCTCAGTAAAATACTGATTTTCAGGTACTAGAATACTGAAATGCTCTGACCATTCCTGGCAGCTCTGGGAGATAGGATGGGGTGGAGAGAGGGAGATGATGGAGAGGGGACTGAGAGAGTGCGAAGGAGGGAGGGAGAGAGGGAGGGAGGGAATAAGAGAGGGAGGGAGCAAAAAAGGGAGGGTGGGTGGGAAAGGGGGAGGGAGGGAGGGATGGAGAAGGAGGGGGAGGGAGAGAGGTATGGAGGGAGAGAGGGGGAGAGAGAGAGGGAGAGAGGGAGGGAGGAAGAGATGGAGGGGAAGAGAGGGAGGGAGGGAGTGAGGGAGGGATGGAAGGAGGTAGGGAGAGAGGGAGGGAGAGAGGGAGGGAGAGAGGGAGAGAGCAAGGGAGGGAGCAAGGGAGGGAGCAAGGGAGGGAGAGAGGAAGGGAGAGCAGGAGAGAAGGTGAAAGGGATGGAGAGAGGGATGCAGAGAGGGATGGAGGGAGGGGGAGGGGAGGGAGGGTAAGAGGAATGAGGGAGAGAGGGAGAGGGAGTGAGCGAGGGAGAGGGAAGCTTCCAAAATGGCATCTACATCATCGTTTGGTGCTAAAAGCAGGAAGCAGCCATTCAAACAGCAGTATACAAAGAGATGGCAATGAATGCACTGTCAATTAAGGTGTGCAGAAGACATGTCAATTGGCAGCAAAGTTGTGCATTCTTGTACTCTTATATGGGGTGGAAGATTGCAACCTACACGTGGTCTGCCCTCTTTCGACAAATGCAATCATCCCAGCATCCAAGATCAAATAGAACAAGTTGTCCTACAACTTTAGGCTGTGCACACCATACGTAAAAAGAACTCTTACATGGGTATGACCGCACATAAAAAACACAAAAAATGTCAGCAATATGGTACCTCGTAAAAATACTGATTTCCTCAGCAAAATACTGATTTTGAGGTACTAGGAAACTGAAATGCTCTGATAAAACTGGCAGCTCTGGATATGTGATGTGTTCAGGAAAGCTTCCTCAGGCAATATGTAGAGGGCTCTGCATGGGGGACAGAAAATCTGGATCTACTCTTGGGAAATTGAGATGGGCTAGTAACTGAATTGTCTGCAGATGAGGCTTTTGGAATCAGCGACCATTGGTCTATTAGCTTCAATATAGTTTAATGGTTCTTACATTACTATGCGTACCAGGTACAGTGAAATATTTATTTTGCATACAGATCTGGCTCATGAGTTAGAATTCAGAATTGAGGGAATTTTGATGGGATGAAACAGGAATTTGCTCAAATTTATTGGAGCCGGTTGTTTGTGGGCAAGAGTGTCCGGAGAGTGGGATCCTTTTAAAAGTGTGGAGACAGTAGTTCAGGGCACACATATTCCAGTGCTACAGCGGCACAGCAGTAGAGTTGCTGCCTTACAGCGCCAGAGTCCTGGGTTCAATCCCGACTATGGGGGCTGTTTGTACAGAATTTATATGTTCTCCTCATGACCTGCATGGGTTTTCACTGAGATTTTCGGTTTCCTCCAACACTCCAGACGTACAGGTTTGTAGATTAAGGGATAACATACTGTATGTAAGCATTTGACGAGGTAGAAGCTAATTAGGGATATTTTGCACAAATCTGAGTTTTTTTAACACATAACTAAGAAGGTTAATGAGGGCAAAGCCATAGACATAGTCTATATCACAGTGTCATGGCGCGTGGAAACATGTGGTTCATCTTGTCCACACTGACCAACATGCCGCATCTACAGTAGTCCCACCTGCCCGCGCTTGGCTCACTTCCCTCTAATCCTATCTAATCCATATGTCTCATTTTTAGGCATCCCCTCATCCTTCTGTGCTCAAAGGAACAAAGTCCGAGCCTGCTCAACCTATCCCTATAGCAGCGGCCCTTGAGTCCTGGCAACATCCTCGTAAATCTTCTCTGCACCCTTTCCAGCTTGACAACATCATTCCAATATCAATGTGACCAAAACGGAACACAATATTCTAAATGTGGCCTCACCAATGATTTATACAACAGTAACATGACCTCCCAACTTCTGTACTCAATACTCTGACTGGTGAAGGCAAATGTGCCAAAAGCCTTTTTGACCACCTTATCTTCCTGCGACGATGTTTCAGGAACCATGCACCTGCACTGCTAGATGTCTCTGCTCGACAACACTCCCCAGAGGCCTACCATTCACTGTGTTGTTAGACGTTTGTTCAACGTCCCAAAATGCCACACCTCACATTTCTCTGTATTAAATTCCATCAACCATTCCTCAGCCCACCTGGCCAATCGATCAAGATCCTGCTGCAATCTTTCGCAACCACATTCACTATCTGCAAAACCACCCACTTTTGTATCATCAGCAAACTTGCTAATCTTGCCCTGTGTGTTCTCATCCAAATCATTGATGTAGATGACAAACAGTAGATGACAAGCAAATGAAGGCCAGTGTGCCAAGTGCCTTTTTGACTGCTCTATCTACCAGCGATACCATTTTCAAGGATCTGGGTACCTGCACTCCTTGATCCCTCAGATCTGCAACACTCCCCAGAGGCTTCAGTCTGAAGATGGGTCTCGACCCGAAACGTGACTCATTCCTTCTCTCCAGAGATGCTGCCTGTCCCACTGAGTTACTCCAGCATTTTGTGTCTAACTTAACATATCTACACTAATCCCACCTGCCTGTGTTTGGTCCATATCCCTCTAAACCTATCTTATCCATGTACAGTACCGGTCTAAATATTTCTCAAACGTTGCACTAGTCCCTGCCACAACGACCTCATCTGGCAGTTTGTTCGATATGCCAACTACCCATTGTGTGAAACTGTTATTCCTCAGGTTCTGATTAAATCGTTCCCCTCTACATTTAAAACTATATCCTCTGGTTCTCGATTCCCCTACTCTGGGCAAGAGACTCTGTGCGTTTATCTGATCGATTCCTCTCATGATTTTGTTCACCTCCATAAGATCACCCCTCATCCCCCTCACACTATAAGGAATAAAGTTCCAGCCTGCTCAAGTTCTCTCTGTAGCTCAGACCGTCTAGTCCTGGCAACATCTTCGTAAATCTTCTCTGCACTGTTTCCAGGTTAACAACATCTTTCCTTTAAATTGCGAGTAAAACCAGGTAAATGGATAGGAAATGTTTAAAGGATATGGGCCAAACTCAGGTAGGTGGGCGAGTGTAGATGGTCAACTAGGTCGGCGTGGGTAGCTTGGGTCAAGGGCTTGTTTCCACGCTGAGTGACTGTATGAGGATATCTTCCTCTCTCTCTTACGGTGACCCCACAGACAGAGTGTGATCTCCTTCTCCCCCTCATTAGGAACTAACCGACAAAAAATAGATATTTCTTACTCTCCTTCCGTGGCACAACAGAGGTGAGAACACACACTCTCTCTCTCCCTCACTAGTCCCTAGACAAGTGAGATCCCTTTCCTCCTTACCACCCCTTGCCCCAATCCCCCTCACTGGAAACGTTGTAGTCCAGTCATTTCATTTCATTTCCGAAAATATTTAATTGCTCTCCGTTCTTCCACTTTTCTCTTCCCAATCCACAAAATCTATCGTACATGCAGCACAGCACGCTCACACATAGGCAAACACACGTAAACACGCACGCACACACATAACCACGTCAATGAACAAGAGAAAAGTCTGAGTAATTGGAGCTGTCTTCTTACCCAAGTCCCCAGTGTCCTACTGTAGATGGAGGGAGATGGGGCCACCTGCAACCTCCTCAGTCTCGGGGACAATCTGCTGTGAGAGACGTCAGGCTCGGTGAAAGCTTGTCGACTGCCTTGCTCACGGGCTTCTGGACTGAATGATACCTGAGCTTTGTGGAGGCACAACAGGCAAATCATAGGGAAAAACATGCAAAATAAACAAAATAAACAAATCAACATCCGTTGTGGAATGAAGAGGCTATTGTTCCCCTCCTGTGACATGCACGGCATGAGTGTTGGGTTCACATTCAGCAGCTGGCTGCAATGGTAATGAACATAGTTGTTAACAATATATAGAGAATATAAACTCAAAAAGCTGGAGTAACTCAGCGGGTCAGACAGCATCTCTGGAGAAAATAGGTGGTGTTTCGGGTAGAGATGAGAGTCCCCCCGACTCTCAGCCTGAAGAAGGGTCTCGACCCGAAACGTCATCTATTTGTTTTCTCCAGAGATGATGCCTGACCTGCTGAGTCACTCCAGCTTTTTGTGTCTATCTTTGGTTTAAACCAGGATCTGCAGTTCCTTCCTACACATATAGAGAATGTAAAACCTGCATAAACCCCTGCGAATATACACTGAAACAGCTATGGACACAAGTGTCCAGAGAAGGAGCAGCCATAGGATAAAGCACTACTGGATTATTAACAGTCTAGTTTCTGCACTGGGCCTTACATTGAAGCATCATTGGCCCAGTTTGGAACTTTAGTGGCACAGCTGGTAGAGCCGCTATCTCACCCAAGTTCAACACTCAGTTTGGGTGCTGTCTGTGTAGAGATTGTCCAGTCTCCTATGGCCACTTGGGAATCCTCCACGTGCTCCGGTTTCTTCCAATTTCCCACAGACTTGTTGGTTGGTGGGTTAACTGCCCACGGTAAATTGTGCTGAGTGTGAGGGAGAATGGTGAATGGATGAGAATGTGGGGAAAATAACGGGAGATTCGTGGCCGTGGGGTCAAAGGGTCTGTTTCCATGATGTACCTCCCTATTCCTCTATATTGTACCTTTAATACTGTTGCTTTCTATTACTCTACACTCAACCTACATACGCCTGTACCTATCTATCATTCTACACTACCCCCTGCTGTTGCTCTGTACTCCACATCTTTGTTGCTCTGTACTACCCCTCTATTACTGTACTTACTCCTATTGCTCTGTGCTATCCCCCTCTAGTACTCTGCACTGCCCCTATGTTGCTCTGTACTGTCCCCCTCTTTTGCTCTGTACTGTACTAAGAGGGTATGGGGGTGGGTGGGGGGGAAGAAGAGGTGACAATATTGGCCATTTCAGTGTGTGACAAAATGGAGCATTTCTGCCTTTGTAAAACCTGCTGGGCATCTTTTTGCAAAGGCTGCAAAGACCATGAGGATCATGGCTCCAGAATGTCTGTGACTTAGTAGGAAGTTAAATACAGGGTGATATCCAATGTCCTCCAATTGATAATATGTATGAGGGTTTTGCAGAAGGAGCTGGGTGCTGCTGCAAATGCATGATCAGGATTGGTTAGAGAATGGGGTGTTGTAAAACTATTGTTAACTGTGTTGCACGGTCTTTGCACTGTTATTTGTGGTTGGTCAAGGAGAGGGGCCTTGCCCAAATTGTTTATGTTACCTGGTAAAATGTTTCTTTACTTAAGGGAACTGTCTTCCATTAAGAACCTTCTGTAGAAACAATGTAATGGGGTATTTTGTGTTTGGGTTAGGGAAACTGTCAATGAATGCATTATATGATCTTTCTTTGTGATTGGCTTGTAGGAGGTTGCACACCCGCCCCCCCTCCCTCTGCCCCCCCCCCCCCCGCCCCCATGTTTTGTCACGCAACGGGTTCTATATGGTATAAAAGAGGGGAGACCACATGAGACTGAGTCGATCTGGGATAGCACTTAGAACTGTGTTGACCATCTGGAGGTGTCTATTTACATGACGCTTAAGGGCTTGGACGAGTAGAGACAAGGATCGGACCCGCGGTGTTCGTTCGGTATCGTATAGGGAGTATGTTCGTGTTTGTGAAATAAAGAAGTTAGTTGATCCTGTGCTTGACTCGGTGTTTTCCTGAAGCAGACTAACAGGGTGAGATTAGGAGCAAAATTGTAGTCGGGGGTTGTCCGGGATCTCTACGGAGTCCCAAACATAAGTTTGCGCTCAAGAAGTTGTGTCGTTCCAGATTGCGAGAGGAGAATTCGGCGCCACGGTGCGGCTTTTGCATCCTGAATCGATCGTTCGTGTGGTTGTGTTGGGGTTCACGACAAGATCAGAGAATAGTAGTCTGACAAGCATTGTGGGCTTGGAGAGTTAGTGTCCTTGCCTAGGGTGAGTGGTGGGGGTTAGGCTCACAAGGCTTTTCTCTAGTAGGAAAACCCCACATCTTAGTTAGTCAACAGCTGTTGCGGTCGGGTACCACTGAGTTGGCCTGGCCCAGAGATTTCAGGGGTTGAAGGCCTCGCTCAGACTGGGATACCAGAATTGGGTACAAGGTATCCAATAGTGACTGGGCTGAGTATAGAACAGTACTAAGTGGAGAAGTACTGTATCGGTGCTGAGGGTGCGATTGGAAGGACACCTTAAAAATCGGCATGAAAGCCAGCGCAAAGTGGAGCTGTGCTGAAGTCCCATACTTAGCAGGTTGGAAGGAAGAGCCTAGGGGGTTGAAGGCCCCGCCTGTGTGAGTAGTAGAAGAACTTCGGATAGGTTCGAGGACTTCGGAACAGTACTGGGAACTCAGTGTTAGAGTATAATTGCCTAAAAAAGAGTATTTTCACTGAGGAGTGATTGGAAGTGGAGACGCGTCTATTATATCATTTGGACTAGTGGGAAAAGAGTTAAAATAGTGGGAACAATGGTTACACATGGTTAAAAGTCTAAATTCTTAGATCCAAATTTCACCAAATTCAGTGCTTCATATCGAAGGACACTGGATATTGTACAGAGATCCTTCATTGATCTATTCCGGGCTTTCAAATTGAGGGCACTGGCTACTGTACATTAATAAAAGTGTATATATTAGATCGTTTGATAACTCGAGTTCAATAAATAATATTGTTGAATTGTTATATTGTTTTGATTTATAGTGTAAAGTGGGTTTAATATTGCCGTTGATTTATTGCGTTTACTGTGTCGTGCCATTAATTTAGAGTGTTAAGTGTGTTAGATACTGCTGTTGTAATCGTAGTTTGAATCGTGACAGTATGTTAATATAGTGTGATTAAGACTAGTGTGATTATAACAAATTGAAGTCCGAATCATGGCTGTGCAATCAAGGGGGCATTGGGAGGCATTTGGTTCCAGGGACGAGTAGCCTGTTAGTGGAAAAGTTAGTGGACGAGTAGCCTGTTCGTGGAGGTCGTGATACATATAGGTACTAATTACATAGGTAGAAAAAGAGAAGAGGTCCTGAAAGGAGAATTTAGGTGGAGAGTTAAGGAGAAGGACTGTAAAAGTAACAATCTCAGGATTACTGCCTGTGCCGCGCGACAGTGAGAGTAGGAATGGAGTGAGGTGGAGGATAAATGCATGGCTGAAGGACTGGTGCAGAGGGCAGGGGTTCAAGTTTCTGAATCATTGGGACCTCTTTTGGGGAAGGTGTGACCTGTACAAAAAGGACGGGTTGCACTTGAACCCGAGGGGAACCAATATCCTGGCGGGGAGATTTGCAAAGGCTACTGGGGAGACTTTAAACTAGATCGGTTGGGGGGAGGGACTCAAATAGAGAAAGCAAGTAGACCGTGTGTGAGGCAGGAGGCAGAGAAGCGAAGCATTCAGACGCAACACGTAGGGGGGAAAGAAGAAAAAAAAAATAAACAGAGAATAAGAGGTGGTGGGTTTCTTAGATGTGTGAGCAGAGAGACAGAGGGGTGGAAAATGAGGATAGAAGCAATAGGTAGCAAGGTGAAAAGTGGCAGGCAGACAAATCCAGGGCAAAAATCAAAAAGGGCCATCTTTCAACATAATTGTATAAGGGGTAAGAGCATTGTAAAAACAAGCCTGAAGGCTTTGTGTCTCAAGGCGAGGAGCATTCGTAATAAGGTGGATGAGCTGAATGTGCAGATAGCTATTAATGATTATGAACTACAAAAATTGTTCATCCCAATTTGGCATAAGAATAGATCAGGGAAGGTAGTGCATCCGTGGATAACAAGGGAAATCAGGGATAGTATCAAAGCAAAGGATGATGCGTACAAAGTAGCCAGAAAAAGCAGCATACCAGAGGACTGGGAGAAATTCAGAGACCAGCAGAGAAGGACAAAGGGCTTGATTAGGAAAGGAAAAATAGATTATGAAAGAAAACTGGCAGAGAACATAAAAACTGACTGCAAAAGTTTTTATAGATATGTGAAGAGAAAGAGATTAGTTAAAACAAATGTAGGTCCCTTGCAGTCAGAAACAGGTGAGTTGATCATGGGGAACAAGGATATGGCGGACCAATTGAATAACTACTTTGGTTCCGTCTTCACTAAGGAAGACATAAATAATCTGCCGGAAATAGTAGGGGACCGCAGGTCAAAGGAGTACTTGAGTGAAATCCAGGTCAGTCGGGAAGTGGTGTTGGGTAAATTGAATGGATTAAAGGCCGATAAATCCCCAGGGCCAGATAGGCTGCATCCCAGAGTACTTAAGGAAGTAGCTCCGGAAATAGTGGATGCATTAGTGATAATCTTTCAAAACTCTTTAGATTCTGGAGTAGTTCCTGAGGATTGGCGGGTAGCAAACGTAACCCCTCTTTTTAAGAAGGGGGGGAGAGAGAAAACGGGGAATTACAGACCAGTTAGTCTAACTTCGGTAGTGGGGAAACTGCTAGAGTCGGTTATTAAAGATGGGATAGCAGCACATTTGGAAAGTGGTGAAATCATTGGACAAAGTCAGCATGGATTTACGAAAGGTAAATCATGTCTGACGAATCTTGTGGAATTTTTCGAGGATGTAACTAGTAGCGTGGATGGGGGAGAACCAGTGGATGTGCTGTATCTGGACTTCCAGAAGGCTTTCGACAAGGTCCCACATAAGCGATTAGTATATAAACTTAAAGCATATGGCATTGGGGGTTCAGTATTGATGTGGATAGAGAACTGGCTGGCAAACAGGAAGCAAAGAGTAGGAGTTAACGGGTCGTTTTCACAATGGCAGGCAGTGACTAGTGGGGTACTGCAAGGCCCCAGCTATTTACAATATACATAAATGATCTGGATGAGGGAATTGAAGGCAATATCTCCAAGTTTGCGGATGACACTAAGCTGGGTGGCAGTGTTAGCTGTGAGGAGGATGCTAGGAGAATGCAAGGTGACTTGGATAGGCTGGGTGAGTGGGCAAATGTTTGGCAGATGCAGTATAATGTGGATAAATGTGAGGTTATCCACTTTGGTGTCAAAAATAGGAAAACCGACTACTATCTAAATGGTGGCCGATTAGGAAAAGGGGAGATGCAGCGCGACCTGGGTGTCATGGTACACCAGTCATTGAAAGTAGGCATGTAGGTACAGCAGGCAGTGAAGAAAGCCAATGGTATGTTAGCTTTCATAGCAAAAGGATTTGAGTATAGGAGCAGGGAGGTTCTACTTCAGTTGTATAGGGTCTTGGTGAGGCCACACCTGGAGTATTGCGTACAGTTCTGGTCTCCAAATCTGAGGAAGGACATTATTGCCATAGAGGGAGTGCAGCGAAGGTTCACCAGACTGATTCCTGGGATGTCAGGACTGTCTTATGAACAAAGACTGCATAGACTCAGTTTATACTCTCTAGAATTTAGGAGATTGAGAGGGGATCTTATAGAAACTTACAAGATTCTTAAGGGGTTGGACAGGCTAGATGCAGGAAGATTGTTCCCGATGTTGGGGAGGTCCAGGACAAGGGGTCACAGCTTAAGGATAAGGGGGAAATCCTTTAGGACCGAGATGAGAAGGAATTTTTTCACACAGAGAGTGGTGGGTCTCTGGAACTCTCTGCCACAGATGGTAGTTGAGGCCAGTTCATTGGATATATTTAAGAGGGAGTTAGATGTGGCCCTTGTGGCTAAGGGGATCAGAGGGTATGGAGAGAAGGCAGGTACGGGATACTGAGTTGGATGATCAGCCATGATCATATTGAATGGCGGTGCAGGCTCGAAGGGCCGAATGGCCTATTCCTGCACCTAATTTCTATGTTTCTATGTCTATGTTTCTATATAGTTGGGATCACGGAGACATGGCTTCAGGGCGATCAAGGCTGGTAGCTGAACATCCAGGGATACTCAATATTTAGGAGGGATAGACAAAAAGGAAAAGGAGGTGGGGTAGCGTTGCTGGTTAGAGAGGGGATTAACGCAATAGAAAGGAAGGACATTAGCTTGGAGGATGTGGAATCGATATGGGTAGAGCTGCGAAACACTATGGGGCAGAAAACGCTAGTGGGTGTTATGTACAGGCCACGTAAAAGTGGTAGTGGAGTTGAGGATGGCAGCAAACAGGAAATTAGAAATGCGTGCAACAAAGGTAAAACAGTTGTAATGGGTGACTTCAATCTACATATAGATTGGGTGAATCAAATTGGCAGGGGTGCTGAGGAAGAGGATTTCTTGGAATGTATGCGGAATAGTTTTCTAAACCAACATGTAGAGGAACCAACGAGGGAGCAGGCTATTCTAGACGGGGTATTGAGTAATGAGGAAGGGTTAGTTAGCAGCCTTGTTGTGCGTGGTCCCTTGGGCAAGAGTGACCATAACATGGTTGAGTTCTTCATTAGGATGGAGAGTGACATTGTTAATTCAGAAACATGGGACCTGAACTTAAAGAAAAGTAACTTTGAGGGTATGAGACATTAATTGACCAAGATAGACTGGCAATCGATTCTTGAAGGGTTGACGGTGGATATGCAATGGAAGGCATTTAAAGACTGCATGGATGAACTACAACAATTGTTCAACCCAGTATGGCAAAAGAATAAATCAGGGAAGGTAGTGCATCCGTGGATAACAAGGGAAATCAGGGATAGTATAAAAGCAAAAGATGAAGCGCATAAATTAGCCAGAGAAAGCTGCCTACCAGAGGACTGGGAGAAATTCAGAGTCCAGCAGAGGAGGACAAAGCGCTTAATTAAGAAAGGGAAAATGGATTATGAAAGAAAACTGGCAGGGAACATAAAAACTGACTGCAAAAGTTTTTATCAATATGTGAAGAGAAAAAGATTAGTTAAAACAAATGTAGGTCCCTTGCAGTCAGAAACAGGTGAATTGATCATGGGGAACAAGGCCATGGCAGACCAATTAAATAACTACTTTGGTTCTGTCTTCACTAAGGAAGACATAAATAATCTGCCGGAAATAGCAGGGGATCACGGGTCAAATGAGATGGAGGAACTGAGTGAAATCCAGGTTAGCCGGAAAGTGGTGTTAAGTAAATTGAATGGATTAAAGGCCGATAAATCCCCAGGGCCCAATAGGCTGCATCCCAGGGTACTTAAGGAAGTAGCCCCAGAAATAGTGGATGCTTTAGTGATAATTTTTCAAAACTCTTTAGATTCTGGAGTAGTTCCTGAGGATTGGAGGGTAGCTAATGTAACCCCACTTTTTAAAAAGGGAGGGAGAGAGAAAACGGGGAATTACAGACCAGTTAGTCTAACATCGGTAGTGAGGAAACTGCTACGAGTCAGTTATTAAAGATGGGATAGCAGCACATTTGGAAAGTGGAGAAATCATTGGACAAAGTCAGCATGGATTTACGAAAGGTAGATCATGTCTGACGAATCTTATTGAATTTTTGAGGATGTAACTAGTAGAGTGGATAAGGGAGAACCAGTGGATGTGTTATATCTGGACTTTCAGAAGGCTTTCGACAAGGTCTCACACAAGAGATTAGTTTACAAACTTAAAGCACATGGCATTGGTGGTTCAGTATTGATGTGAATAGAGAACTGGCTGGCAGACAGGAAGCTAAAAGTAGGAGTCACCGGGTCCTTTTCAGGATGGCAGGCAGTGACGAGTGGGGTGCCGCAAGGCTCAGTGCTGGGACCCCAGCTATTTACAATATATATTAATGATTTGGATGAGGGAATTGAATGCAACATCTCAAAGTTTGCGGATGACACGCAGCTGGGGGCAGTGTTAACTGTGAGGAGAATGCTAGGAGGCTGCAAGGTGACTTGGATAGGCTGAATGAGTGGGCAAATGCATGGCAGATGCAGTATAATGTGGATAAATCTGAGGTTATCCACTTTGGTGTAAAAAACTGGAAAGTAGACTATTATTTGAATGGTGGCCGATTAGGAAAAGGAGAGATGCAACGAGACCTGGGTGTCATGGTACACCAGTCATTGAAAGTAGGCATGCAGGTGCAGCAGGCAGTGAAGAAAGCGAATAGTATGTTAGCATTCATAGCAAAAGGATTTGAGTATAGGAGTAGGGAGATTCTACTGCAGTTGTACAGGGTCTTGGTGAGACCACACCTGGATAATTGCGTACAGATTTGGTCTCCAAATCTGAGGAAAGACATTCTTGCGATAGAGGGAGTACAGAGAAGGTTCACCAGACTGATTCCTGGGATGTCAGGACTTTCATATGAAGAAAGACTGGATAGACTCGGCTTGTACTCCCTGGAATTTAGAAGATTGAGAGGGGATCTTATAGAAACTTACAAAATTCTTAAGGGATTGGACAGGCTAGAAGCAGGAAGATTGTTCCCAATGTTGGGGAAGTCCAGGACAAGGGGGTCACAGATTAAGGATAAGGGGGAAATCTTTTAGGACCGAGATGAGAAAAACATTTTTCACACAGCGAGTGGAGAATCTCTTGTATTCTCTGCCACAGTAGTTGAGACCAGTGTGTTGGCTATATTTAAGAGGGAATTAGATGTTGCCCATGTGGCTAAAGGGATCAGGGGGTATGGAGAGAAGGTAGGTAAGGGATACTGAGTTGGAAAATCAGCCATGATCATATTGAGTGGCGGTGCGGGCTCGAAGGGCCGAATGGCCTACTCCTGCACCTATTTTCTATGTTTCTTTGAGATAGTAGTATACAGTTCCCATTCAGTGGCAGCCTTGTTCTGACAGCTCCAAACTCAGCACCTAACAATGGCTCGTCAAAATAAATATGAATTTACTTATTGAACAATCCAAAACTCTAATTTAAACACTGTACCACAATTAATCCGGCATCTTTTCTTGTTTCACCTCCAGAGGAGCAGTCAGAGGTGGGACATGACTGTTTGTTTATAATGGAGGAGGAAACATCCATAAGGGAGGATTTAACAGACGCACCTATAGAGGACCCTGACATGACATTGTACGTAGATGGGAGTGCATCCATTAGACCCTGGGGAGAAAAATTGTCTGGGTATGTGATTATAGATGAGGATGGGAACAACCTAGAAGCCACTGTCTTTCAGTCACCTTATTCAGCACAACAGGCTGAATTGTTTGCTTAAATTAGGACTTGCATTATTGGGAAAATTTTAAGGGTGAAAATATATACAGATTCTGATATGCTTTTGGAGTAGTCCATGATTTTGGACAATTATGAAAGAATGGAGGATTCCTAACCTGGCAGGAACTCAAATATCTCATAAGCAGTTTGTGACTGTTTTATTAAAGGCCCTGATGCGACCTAGACAAACTTCAGTGATGAGGTGTAGTGCACACACACGAAAGGACAGACCCCGTCAGACGTTGGTAATTGTTGTGCTGACCAGGCAGCAAAGGAAGTATCCTGGGAATGCAAGGTGGTGGTGCCAAAAATGATGAGGCAGACTAAAAGTTTAGGTCACAAGTCTCCCTTGGAAAAGCAAATACCAACCATCCAGGAGATTATTCAGTTGCAGGAGGAAGCTTCTGAAGGGGATGTAAAATTGTGGAAACAACTTGGATGTTCATTAGATGGTATGATGGGGTTATGGACCACTCCGGCAGGGCAGGCTTGTATGACAGATCCTCTTGCAGTTTGGGTTGTGGAGTGTATGCATTTTGCGACTTATTGCGGTGCGAGAGCAATTGGAGATGCTCCCTTAGCTACTTGGTGGCATCAAAGATTACAAACCCTGGCCCAGAAAGCGAGTAGCTTCTATATTATTTGTCGGAAATACAATCCTGGAGAAGAAGTAGGTTGTGGAGATGGGAAGACACCTTTGCCCATGGGTCCTTTTGAACATCTACAGAAGGATTATATTGAGCTAAAGAACTGCCAGGGATACAGGTATGTACTCGTAATAGTCGATTTATTCAGCAGGTGGATCGAGGCCTATCCAACACTTGATAACAAAGTGGCTATTGTTGTCAAGGTGCTAATGAGAGAGATTGTCCCCAGATTTGCTATCCCTATTCGACATAGTTCAGACAATGGTCCTCATTTTATTGGGCAAATTAATAAAGAATTCTGCGAACAGCTGTGTATCCAACAGCAACTACACTGTGCTTATCGACCACTGGCTGCTGGACTGGTAGAAAGGTCAAACCAGATCCTGAAAATTAAATTAGCTACATTGAAGGCAGAGACAGGAATTGGTTGGATTAAATTACTTTCCATAGCCTTATTTCAAACGCATGTCAAGCCTACAGGAAAATCTAGACTGAGCCCAGTTGAAATTATTTGTTTTAGACCTTTGAAAACCCCTTGGAACCTGACTGCAATGAAAGCTATACATTTCCATCATAGGACTGCGGAGATGACCGACTACATTCTGGCCATGACTCGAGCACAAAGAGATTTGCATTATAGGGTGGGAGCAGCGTATGGTGAGTTGCCTCTGTTGATCTCTTCTACTAAGGTGGAGTCTGGAGACTGCGTCCTTATAAAGAATTGGGTAAGGAAAGAGTTGGAGGTTCATTGGGAAGGACTTTACCAGGTTCACCCAACGACTCCGACAGCAGTGACGGTAGAAGGTAGGAATGCATGGGAACATCTTCCACTGCAAGAGTATCTGTGGGAGAGTATGCTGCCAACTTATTTTATCCAGAAATCTCTTAGGTAACATCATACCCATCGAGAGATGGGGTTGCCCCCCCCCCCCCCCTATATATTTTGCGCCACGGGTCTGATATGGTATAAAAGAGGGGAGACCACATAAGTCTTCTGGGATAGCACTTGGGACCGTGCTGACCATCTGGTGGTGTCTATTCACACGAGGCTGAAGGGCTTGGATGAGTAGGTACAAGGATCTGACCCGCGGTGTTGATCAGGTATCGTATAGAAGAGTGTGTTCTATAGAAGAGTTTGTGAAATAAAGAAGTTTAGTTAATCCAGTGCTTGACTCAGTGTTTTATTGAACCAGACTAACGGAGTGAGATTAGGAGCAAAATTATAGAGGTAGGCAAATGGATAGACTAATGCGAGAGATGAAAAGGTGACAAAATGGTAGGATGTCTAAAAGGACCTAAAGAGTGCCTAAGAGGCAGGCTTATAGTTTAATGGAGGCTGAAAAGACAAAGGAAACAGAATCATAAGAATATACATAGCCATGAGAGGAATACATTGGGTAAAGGCACAGCTTGCCCAACATAGAAACATAGAAAATAGATGCAGGAGTAGGCCATTCGGCCCTTCGAGTCTGCACCGCCATTCAATATGATCATGGCTGATCATCCAACTCAGTATCCCGTACCTGCCTTCTCTCCATACCCTCTGATCCCTTTAGACACAAGGACCACATCTAACTCCCTCTTAAATATAGCCAACAAACTGGCCTCAACTACCTCCTGTGGTAGAGAATAGTAAGATTGAACGAGAACTTACCAGTTCGAAGGTTGATCTTTATTTTATGAGGAGTCGAAGTGAGGGATTTCGTGAAGAGCCCGCCGGCGCGCATGCTCGACATACTTCAAAGTAGCGGCGTGGAATCACAGAAACCAACAAAAGAAATGACTTTGCATAGTAAGATTGAAGTGACTAAGATTACCAGATGAAGGTGATTGAGGGTTGGGCGAGGAGGGCACGAAATCCCTCACTTCGACTCCTCATAAAATAAAGATCAACCTTCGAACTGGTAAGTTCTCGTTCAATCTTACTATTGCATTTCGGAGTCACGTGAGTGACTTCGTGAAGACTTCAAAGCTTCTGTGATTACACGCCCTGGACCACGTCCATGCTGACACACCACTACCAGGGATGGATGGGAGGAACAAACTTGCTCAATAGTTCATACTGCAAAACAAGAGCAGATTAATTAATAACAAATCAAAAACCCCTCATGCGGGGACATCTCCACGTTCTTGACCTGCATTCAGCACGGCTTCTGCGAACTGTAGAGGAGCAGCAACAGGCTTGTTATAAAACGCTGGAACACAGCTTCACTAGCCCATCCTGCTGTGGCGAGAATTTGGTCCATAGGCACCTCCATAATCCTCGCCGCTGACGTCGATGCAGCCCTGGTGGAATGAGACTTGAACACATTAGTGTCGATACCTGACTTACCCAAGACGACTCGAAGCCACCTGGATATCGTCTGGACTGTCACTTGATGATGAGGTCTCTTATGAGTGACCAGCAGGTATCTCTCCATTCCTCTGATGCGTGCCGTCACCTTGACATAGTGGCGGATATGTGAGGCTAAACATAGCCTAGCATCTGCGGGGTATGCCGGGAACTTCAGCTGCAGCCCTGTGCACCCAGGTCTATGCTGCTTTAGTAGCTCGTCAATGAAAAAGACTACTTCTGTAGGGGTAGAAGTCATTCTGTCGACACGAAGTTTATGTAGTGTCTGTACCCTCTGAGCTGAAGACAGCGCTAGTAACATCACCAGCTTCATGGTGAGTTTGTCCAGTTGGAGCCCTTCCATGGGAGACCACGTCCTGAGCAGGTTTAATACATCCCTGACATCCCAGGTGATATTATAGCGTGGTGTAGGCGGATTCATATTGAATATACCCCCGCATGAGTCTGGACACTAGCCTGTTGGATCCTACCTCAATATTGAGGTAGAATGAGAGCGCACTTCTGGCGCTGTTGATGGCACTGTAACTTAAGTGTTCATCATGGTGCAACTCCGCGAGGAATTCCAGGACGTCGGTTATTGTCACGTCATCGTACGTGATGCGAGAGCGGCTGCAGTAGGCTTCCCACTTCTTAATATGCGAGCGGTATCTTCGCCTTGTTGACTCTCGACACGACGCCCCGATGGTATCCATGGTCCGAGCTGAGAGGCCGTATTGGACTAACGGCCTGTTCAGAACCTGCAAGCCAACAATTTAAATAGCCATGGCAGGGATGTGGCTCCCCTGAGACAGGGTGAGTAACCAATTGTGGGCAACCCTTCAAAAGGACCCAAGGTTCGTTGAGCATGTCAAAGACCACCGGATACCAAGGCTGTGTGGGCCAGTCGGGTATAATAAGGATGCCCTTGGCAGCATCTGCCTGAATCTTACGCAATACCCGACTGATGAGGCAAAACGGGGGGAAGGCATAGAAAAACCAATTCCCCCAGTCCAGCGAGAATGCATCTAGCGCTATTGCCCCAGGATCTGGTTCCCATGAAACGTAGGTTGGTACCTGATGGTTCAACCGTGACGCAAAAAGGTCAATGTCCGGTTTACCAAATTTGGCTGTGACTTTAGCAAAAATCTCAGGATGCAACATCCATTCAATATTGTCATTAAATTTGCGTGACCTGGTGTCCGCCACAGTATTAAGCTCACCTGGCAAATAGGTAGCTGAAATCCAAATGTCTCTTTGAACACACCAGAGCCAAATTGAGTTAGCCAATTTGTCACACGAAACTGACCTGGTACCACCCATATGGTTTAAGTATGCCACTGCTGTGGTGATGTCTATTTGGAGACGGACATGTGCTCCAACAAGCTTGGAACAATACGCACAAAGTCCGTGGAATGCTGCCAGCAACTCCAAATAGTTAATCCCTTGAGTCAACAACATCGTTGCCTCAAGGGTGTCCCATCTGCCCCCACAACTAGAGCAATTATCCGTAGCTCCCCAGCCATTGGAGCTTGCATCAGTCTGCAAATATACCACTGGATTAGCCTCCCTGATAGGCTTGAATGAGCTGCTAATGTGGCACACCCACCATTGCAACTCATTTATCGCTTCGGACGGCAGCTGCATTGATCGATCATAATGACCAGCGTCCTGTTTTAACGCAGCAATTTTAGCTCTTTGCAAACTCTGATAACGCAAAGGTCCATATCACGCTGCCGGAAACAAAGCTACAAGCTTACCAATTACTGTAGCTGTATGCCGAATCGATGGTATATTGGTGCGGATTAAACCTTGACACACCTGGGTAACCTCCTCAATCTTGTTAATTGGTATGGTAACCCTCATGCTCATAGAGTTCACCGTGAACCCTAGGTAATTAATCACCTGGGCAGGGCAGAACTTTGATTTCTCTGGATGGACAATAAACCCTAATTGTTGAAATATATTGACAGCAGCTGCAACTCCCTGTTCAGCCAATTCCAGGGTGTGGCCCACAATTAAGATATCATCTAAATAGGCCATAACTATATGATGTCGCTGTCTCAAATAAGCCATAATTGGTTTCACTAATTTAGTGAACAATCTTGGGGCTGTGGTGAGCCCATTAGGCAAAGCCTTGTACTGCCAGAGTTGCCCCATCCAGATGAATTTCAAAAACCTCCTGTCGTATTTCTGGATGGATACTGAATAGTATGCGTCTTCCAAATCGATGCATGCCATAAAGCAACCATGAGAAATCAATGATTTGGCTGTTTCAAACGTATCCATTTTAAAATGAGTATATGTTACAGAAGTATTCAAACGGGTTAGATCAATAATGACACGACAACCTCCATCCTTCTTAGGTCTGGTGAATATATTCGAAACAAATTCAACTGGCTCATGCACCGCTTTCTCAATCACTCCCTTCTGTTCAATTTGGTCGCCACATCCAGAAGATCCTCCGCTGGCACCTCCAACGGAGGTGGTATGGAATCCACCAAAACCTCCTCCTCCTGCTGCTCCAGGCTGATGGTAGAGGCTGGTGACAATGCCCTGTGCCTGTTGCTGCCCTGCTGTGGTTGAAGCAGGAGCTCCAGCAGCCGCTCCATACGGTCAATACGCCCTTCACCCTGAACACTCAGGTGGTCGGAGTCCTCCGGCTCTGAAAAGAAAACCGGGCTCCTATCATCGGCCCGCACCTCATCGAGGCCCAGCCGGTGCCGGTAGTTGTCGCTAACAGCCGCCGAGGCGAAACTGCGCGATTCCCGCGCGGGCGTGTTCAACCGCCTCCGTTTAGCGGGAGCTGAAGCCGCTGCCACTAAGGGCACTTGCGGCGTGGTGTCGGCACCAGCCGAAGCATGGCTGCCTGAAGCCCGCGCAGGCTTGCCGGCTGCCCACATCGTGGACTTTGCCGACGCATGGTCTCGCCCACCCATCCATGGGGGGCTCGGCGACCGTGACGAGACCCGACTCAACCGACCCGTCCCGGCGTCGAGAGTCGGGGTGTGCCGGCTGGACCTCACAGCCGCCCTGGGTCTCGCCCTGGAACCTGACCGCTCCTCCGTGTCAGGCAATGCCTTAGCCCTGGCAGGGTTAGGCTTCTGGGCTCCTGCCCTTCCCCTACTCGGAGGGCTGAGTGGAACGGGCCGTGCAGCCGCACGCACCCAGCTCGAGGTCGCCAGCGAGCCCGCTGACGACCTGACTGCCATGGCAGGGTCCCCCTGCTCTGGCGGCACACCACACTCCTCCTCGTCGAACTCCTCCGAGCTGTGGTGTGCTGGCGGATCCGGACCTGTAAACACAGGGCTTACCCACATCTCCGCCTGAGTCCCGACCTGCGTTGCAGGTACTGCCGATAGTAAAGGCCCCGGAACTGTTGACCGGCGAACTCGTCCTGACGCCCTCCGGCCCTTGGAACTCCCATCCATGTCCTTGCTGCAAGATATAACCAACAACAAGGACCACCAACTAAAGGTAGGATACTTACCTCCGTGGCCCCTCATGAAGGGCTGGCGAGGAGCGCGCTCCACCGCCAGCCGTCGCAGCAACGCGGTACGACGATATGTCGAGCATGCGCGCCGGCGGGCTCTTCACGAAGTCACTCACGTGACTCCGAAATAAAATTCCAGAGATACACCACTCTCTGTGTGAAAAATGTTTTTCTCATCTCGGTCCTAAAAGATTTCCCCCTTATCCTTAAACTGTGACCCCTTGTCCTGGACTTCCCCAACGTAAGGGAATCGAGAACCAGAGGGCATAGATTTATGGCGAGGGGCCTTAAATATGGAAATATTTAATAGGAACCTGAGGGGTAAACTTTTCACACAAAGGGTTATGAGTGTCTGGAACGAGCTGCCGGAAGAGGTCGTTGAAACAGGTACTATAGCAATGTATAAGAAACATTGAGACAGGTACACGGATAGGACAAGTTTTGAGGGATATGGGCCAAGCACAGGCAGGTGGGACTAGTGTAGATGGGGCATGTTGGCCAGGGTGGGCAGATTGGGCTGAATGGTCTGTTTTCACGCTGTAAGACTCTACAACCCAATATGGTAGAATTGCACGGTTACATTAGGAAAGCCCATTCAAATCCACCCTGTTCTTGAGATCTTCCCTCCCCTCCACAAGCAACCTTACGCAACAAAGCGAAAGGTTCCGTGATCCTTATCATTCAACCCACCAGCCTCCACATCCAACACATCATCCTCCAGCATTTCCTGCACTTCCAACTTCATCCCACCACCCGCCAAGTTTTCCCATCTTCACCATTCTACCTTCCGACGAGACTGCTCCCTCTGCAACTCTCTGCTTCACTCATCCCTTCCCACCCAAAACACCCCCTCCCCAGGTACTTCCTCCTGCAATAGCAGGAGATGAAACACCTGTCCCTGTACCTCCTCTCTCACTTCCATCTCAGCTCTTGCTCTCCCTCCTAGTCCTCTCCTTTCACCCCATCAGCCGTCACATACAGCACATAATCCTCTGACATTTTCAACACCTCCAATAGGATCCCATCACTAGCCACAGCTTCTCTTCTCCACCCCTATCCACAGAGACCGTTCCCTCCGCAACTTCCTGGTTAACTAATCCCTTCCCACCCAAACCACCCCTCCCCAGATAATTTTTCTTGCCATTTCCTTTATCACCAATACTTTTTTGCATATCTTTCACTCATTGTTCCTTATCTCTCCACATCACTGTTTATATCTCTCGTTTCCCTGATCCCTGACCAGTCTGAAGAAGGGTCTCGACCCGAAACGTCGCCTATCTCCTTCGCTCCTTAGATGCTGCTGCACCCGCTGAGTTTCTCCAGCTTTTTGTGTAACCCCCCATAAGAGATGCAATACCTGTCCCTGTACCTCCTCCCTCAACTGTCCAAGGACCCTGACAGTCCTTTCAGGTGAGGCAGAAGTTCCCTTGCACTTCCTCCAACCTCATCTACTGTATCCACCATTCCAGGTGTGGACCCCTATATATATCAGCAAGACCAAGCGCAGGCTCGACAATCATTTCACTGACACCTTCACTCAGTCCGCCGAGACCTAAAGGATCTCCCGGTTGCTAAACACCTTAAACCCCTCCTATTCCTATACTGACCTTTCAGATCTGGCCCTCCTTCATTGTCAAGGAGGCCCAATGGAAATTGGAGGAACAGCACCTCATATTTCGCTTGGGTAGCTTACAACCCAGCAGTATGTGGTGATTTCTCTAACTTCAAGTAACCCTTACCTACCCACTCTCTCCGTCCCTCCCCCCCCCTCCCCCACCCCCACCCTAGTTTTCTGACTAGTTTCACTATCCTGATTAATTTTACTGATTGTATGCCTCCTTGTCACCTTCCCCTCATCTAGCAAGGAACCATTCAAAGGGCCATCATCTGCTTGGATCGGTCGTTTTCACACCTTACCCTTCCATATCTCTAGACTCCCTCTCCCCTGACTCTGTCTGAAGAAAGGTCTCAAATCAAAATTTCAACCAATCCTTCACACTGGTGAAGCTGCCTGTCCCGCTGAGTTACTCCAGCATTTTGTGTGTAACCTCTAATAAATCAATTGTTTTCTGCCAAACAAAAATGTATCCGCACAGGACATTTGGTCTGTGCTCAAACTACAATAGAAAACCAGCATATTGGGCCTTGCCAGCTGAAGGCAATTACATTTGTGAAGATAGAAAAAAGAGTATTTTTAAACAGCATCTGCAGTTCCTTCTTACAGAAAAACGAGTATCCCAGACAGGCCTTCCGGAGTGCCGCTGAGAACACAAGGCCGGAGCCTCGCGGGACAGAGCCTGGCGGGTCAGCGCCTCGCCGAACAGAGCCTGGGCCTTGCGGGTCAGAAACTCGTGGATCGGAGCCTCGTCGGTCAGAATCTCGCAGGACAGAGCTTAGGCCTCATGGGTCTCGCTGGTCGGAGTCTTGCAGGTTGGAGCCCGGGCCTCGCGGTTCAGAGCCTCATGCGACCGCGCCTCACGGGACAGATCCCGGGCCTCACGGGTCAGAAATCTGTGGGTGGAGCCTCGTGGGTCAGAACCTCGCGCGCCAGAGCCGCGCGGATCGGACATGGAGACTCGCGGGTCAACAAAGTCCGTGGCCAATTGTCACTGGGTCTGTGGAGCCTGGGGCTGGGCCAGCGCCATGGAGGCGTCCAGAGAGGACCCGGCCGCAATACTGGAGAGATCGGTGTGGTAGTCGATGATGGCGCCAACCGACGGATGAGGACTGACACGTGGAAGTGTGGACGCTGCTGCCGGCCGAAGGAACAAAGGAGGACTCGGCGTGGGGGGTCCGCCGTGAGGGAGGGGGAAGAGCAAAGGGGACCGGGGGGGGGGGGCGCGCAGGGGGGTCCGAGACAGCTGTGAGGGAGGAGGTATGGGGAAGAACAAAGGGGGGCCTGGCGCAAGGGTACTTTGTAACTTTGTAAGCATCCTTTTATGGGCGCTATTTGCATACATTGGGTTTGCAAACAAAGAATTTCACTTTTTCTTGTCACGTGACAATAAAGCATTCATTCATTCATTCACTTTGGACAGCTGGTGAAATGGAGGACATAGCAGAAACAGAGATGGGTGAGACTGTGAGGAAGATTGGAAACCAGGATGCGAACTTTGTACCTGAGTGCGTCATTGATATAGGTGAGTCGGATGGTGCAAAGTGGGAAACAGGTTGGCCCATTGTGGACACTCTTGCTGCCTCTGTTGGCTGACACATTAGCACAGCAGGCCGTGCTGCTTATATCTGCTCAATCAGATATCAATGTTCTGGATGATCTAGATAGGGATAGATAGGGCTCTTAAAGATAGCTGGATAGGGCTCTTAAAGATAGCAGAGTCAGGGGATATGCGGAGAAGGCAGGAACGGGGTACTGATTGTGGCTGATCAGCCATGATCCCATTAAATGACAGTGCTGGCTCGAAGGGCCGAATGGCGTACTCCTGCACCTATTGTCTCTGCCTCTGTTGACTAACACAGTAGCACATCAGGTGCCTCAGAGCTCCACTGGTTTGGGTTCAGTTGTGCAGCTGTCTCTATGAAGTTTGCAGGATTTCCTGCCAATATACAATAGTTGCAGGAGTAGGCCATTCGGACCATCAAGCCAGCAATGCCATTCACTGTGATCATGGCTGGTCTCACTAGGGCCCTGTGAAACTGGGCCTTGTACAACTGCAGAAGGTCCTCTTTGCTCCAATACTCAATTCCTCTTGTTATGAAGTCCAACATGCCATTAGCTTTCTTCACTGCCTGCTTAATTTCAGTGACTGATCAACAAGAACACCCAGATCATGTTGTACTTCCCCTTTTCCGAACATGACACCATTCAGATAATAATCTACATTCATGTTCTTGCCACCAAAGTGGATAACCTCACATTTATCCACGTTAAACTGCATCTGTCATGCATTTGCCCACTCACCCAACCTGTCCAAGTTATCCTACATCCTCATAGCATCTTACTCACAGTTCACACTGCCACCCAGCTTTGTGTCATCTGCAAATTTGTTACTGTTACACTTAATCCCTTCATCAAAGTAATTAATATATATTGTAAATAGCTGTGGTCCCAGCACCGAGCCTTGCAGTACACCACTAGTCACTACCTGCCATTCTGGAAGGGACTCAGTAACCCCTGCTCTTAGTGTCCTGTCTGCCAACCAATTTTCTATCCATGTCAGCACTCTACCCCCAATAGCATGTGCCCTAATTTTGGTCACTAATCTCCTATGTGGGACCTTATCAAAGGCTTTCTGAAAGTCCAAGTACACCACATCCACTGGCTCTCCCTTGTCCATTTTCCTAGTTACATCCTCAAAAAATTCCAGATTAGTCAAGCATGATTTCCCCTTCGTAAATCCCTGCTGACTTGGACTGATCCTGTTACTGCTATCCAAATGTGTGGCTATTTAATCTTTTATAATTGACTCCAGCATCTTCCCCACCACCGGTGAGGCTAATTGGTCTATAATTCCCTGTTTTCTGTCTCCCTCCTTTCTTAAAAATAGAAACATAGAAACATAGAAATTAGGTGCAGGAGTAGGCCATTCGGCCCTTCGAGCCTGCACCGCCATTCAATATGATCATGGCTGATCATCCAACTCAGTATCCCGTACCTGCCTTCTCTCCATACCCTCTGATCCCCTTAGCCACAAGGGCCACAACTAACTCCCTCTTAAATATAGCCAATGAACTGGCCTCAACTACCCTCTGTGGCAGAGAGTTCCAGAGACCCACCACTCTCTGTGTGAAAAAATTCCTTCTCATCTCGGTCCTAAAGGATTTCCCCCTTATCCTTAAGCTGTGACCCCCTTGTCCTGGACCTCCCCAACATCGGGAACAACCTTCCTGCATCTAGCCTGTCCAACCCCTTAAGAATCTTGTAAGTTTCTATAAGATCCCCTCTCAATCTCCTAAATTCTAGAGCGTATAAACCGAGTCTATGCAGTCTTTGTTCATAAGACAGTCCTGACATCCCAGGAATCAGTCTGGTGAACCTTCGCTGCACTCCCTCTATGGCAATAATGTCCTTCCTCAGATTTGGAGACCAGAACTGTACGCAATACTCCAGGTGTGGCCTCACCAAGACCCTATACAACTGAAGTAGAACCTCCCTGCTCCTATACTCAAATCCTTTTGCTATGAAAGCTAACATACCATTGGCTTTCTTCACTGCTTGCTGTACCTGCATGCCTACTTTCAATGACTGGTGTACCATGACACCCAGGTCGCGCTGCATCTCCCCTTTTCCTAATCGGCCACCATTTAGATAGTAGTCGGTTTTCCTATTTTTGCCACCAAAGTGGATAACCTCACATTTATCCACATTATACTGCATCTGCCAAACATTTGCCCACTCACCCAGCCTATCCAAGTCACCTTGCATTCTCCTAGCATCCTCCTCACAGCTAACACTGCCCCCCCAGCTTAGTGTCATCCGCAAACTTGGAGATATTGCCTTCAATTCCCTCATCCAGATCATTTATATATATATTGTAAATAGCTGGGGTCCCAGCACTGAGCCTTGCGGTACCCCACTAGTCACTGCCTGCCATTGTGAAAACGACCCGTTAACTCCTACTCTTTGCTTCCTGTTTGCCAGCCAGTTCTCTATCCACATCAATACTGAACCCCCAATGCCATATGCTTTAAGTTTATATACTAATCGCTTATGTGGGACCTTGTCGAAAGCCTTCTGGAAGTCCAGATACAGCACATCCACTGGTTCTCCCCCATCCACGCTACTAGTTACATCCTCGAAAAATTCCACAAGATTCGTCAGACATGATTTACCTTTCGTAAATCCATGCTGACTTTGTCCAATGATTTCACCACTTTCCAAATGTGCTGCTATCCCATCTTTAATAGTAAGATTAAACGAGAACTTACCAGTTTGAAGTTTGATCTTTATTTTATGAGGAGTTGCGATGAGGGATTTCGTGAAGAACCCGCCAGCACGCATGCGCGACATACTTCAAAGCCGCGGTGTGGAATCACAGAAAAACCAAGCCAAGAAATGACTTGTTATAGTAAGATTAAAGAGACTCTAGTTACCAGTTGACTTTATGATCGAGGGTTGGGAGCGGAGGGCACGAAATCCCTCATCGCAACTCCTCATAAAATAAAGATCAAACTTCAAACTGGTAAGTTCTCGTTTAATCTTACTATTTCATTTCGGAGTCACGTGAGTGACTTCGTGAAGACTTCAAAGCTTCTGTGATTTCACGCCCTGGACAACGTCCATGCTATCACACACGCTACTGAAAAGGTGGACAGCAGTAATCAATTTCCGTCACTGTTTCTCTGAAAAAATAATAATATTTATTAATAACAACAAGAAAGGACCCCTCACTGAGGGGGAACTGTATGTTCTCGGCCTGCATCCAGCACGGCTCCTGCGAACATTCCAGGTACGGTGACGGGTTTATTGTAAAACCGTTGAAAAGTGGCTTCACTGGCCCATCCCGCTGTGGCAAGTATCTGGTCCATGGGCACCCCCATGGCCTTTGCCGCCGATGTTGATGCTGCCCTGGTGGAATGGGATTTAAAAACATCAGTGTCAATACCTGCTTTGTTCAAGACGATCCTGAGCCATCGGGATATCGTCTGCACCGTCACTCTATGGTGAGGTTTTTTGTGACTGATGAACAGGTATTGCTCCATTCCCCTTATTTTCCTCGTCACTTTGATATAGTGGCGGATATGGGTGGCTATGCATAGCCTAGCATCAGCGGGGTATGCTGGAAACTCCAGCTGCAGCCCTGTAAATCCAGGTCTATGCTGCTTGAGCAATTCATCAATGAAGAAAGTGACCCGTTCAGGGGTAGAGATCATTCTGTCGATCTTGGCCTTGTGAAGCGTTTGCACCCTTTGTGCTGAAGTAAGTGCCATCAACATCACCACCTTCAGGGTGAGTTTGTCCAATTCGAGCCCCGTCATGGGTGACCATGTTCTCAGCAGGGTCAGCACTTTGCCAATATCCCATGTGACGTTGTAACGGGGCCTCGGCGGGTTGGAATTAAATATCCCCCGCATAAGTTTGGAGACCAATTTATTGGATCCTACCTCAATATTGAGGTAGGACGAGAGCGCACTCCTGGCGCTATTGATGGCACTATAGCTGAGATGTTGATCATGGTGTAGCCCCGCAAGAAATTCCAGCACATCTGTGATGGAGACGGAGTCATATGCAACGTCCATGCGGCCACAATAGGATTCCCATTTCCTGATGTACGATAAGTACTGCCGTCTTGAGGACTCCCTGCATGATGCTCCCATGGTATCCATTGTCCTTGAAGATAGACCATACTGAAGTAGTGGCCTGTTCAGATCCTGCAAGCCAATAGATTCAAATGACTATGGCAGGGGTGTGGTTCCCCTGTGGCAGGGTTCGTCACCAATTGTGGGCAACCCTCCAAGAGGACCCATGGTTGACTTATCATTCCAAGGACCACCGGATACCATGATTGCGTAGGCCAGTCGGGTATAATGAGGATGCCCTTGGCAGCATCGAGCTGGATTTTCCGCAATACCCGACTGATGAGGCAGAATGGAGGAAAGGCATAGAAGAACCATTTCCCCCAGTCTAGCGAGAATGCGTCCATCGCCATTGCCCCAGGATCTGGCTCCCATGATACGTATGTTGGTACCTGATGGTTCAACCGTGACGCAAAAAGGTCAATATCCGGTTTACCAAATTTGGCTGTAATTTTGGTGAATATTTGGGGGTTCAACATCCACTCGATGTTGTCATTGAACTTCCGTGACCTGGTGTCCGCCACTGTATTGAGCTCACCTGGCAAGTAGGTAGCTGAGATCCAAATATTCCGTTGAATACACCAGAGCCAAATTGTGTTTGACAATTCATTGCATGAAATTGACCTGGTACCGCCCATATGATTCAGATAAGCCACCGCAGTGGTATTGTCTATTTGGAGACGGACATGAGTGTTAGTCATGTTTGAACAATAGGCTCTTAGTCCGTGGAATGCTCCTAGCATCTCCAAATAGTTTATCCCTTGTGCTAACAACAAAGTAGCTTCAAGTGAATCCCATCTACCTCCACAACTGTTATTGTTGTCTGTAGCTCCCCAGCCATGGGAGCTTGCATCTGTTTGCAAGTATACCATTGGACGAGGCACAATGATGGGTTTAAATGAGTTATGGATATTGCCAATCCACCATAGTAACTCAAGTTTTGCCTTAACCGGCAACTGCATGGGTCTATCATAATGTCCAGCATTTAATTTTAATGCTGTTATTTTTGACCTTTGTAAATTCTGATAGTGTAAAGGTCCATATTGAGCAGCTGGAAATACTGCTACAATTTTGCCAATTACCCTGGCAGTTAATCTGATAGACGGTATACTGGCGCAGACCAGGTTCTTGCATGCTTGAAACACATCACCAACTTTGTTAGTTGGGATGGTGGTGATCATGCGATTGGAGTCTATTGTGAACCCCAAGTAGTCCATGATCTGTGCGGGGAGGAACTTTGATTTGTCTGGATGGATTATAAACCCCATTTGTTGAAAAATTTCCACTGTGGCTGAAACCGCCAACTCTGCGGATTCCAGAGTGTGCCCAATTATCAGAATGTCATCCAAATAGGCCATGACCGTATGATTTTGTCTCCGCAGTGTAGATAACACTGGCTTGAGTAGTTTGGTGAACAGTCTGGGGGCTGTAGTAAGCCCATTGGGCAATGCTTTGTATTGCCAAAGCTGATCCATCCAGGTAAACTTCAAGAACTTCCTATGATGTTTCCGAATGGATACTGAATAGTATGCATCTTTTAAATCAATGCATGCCATGAAGCAGCCCTCCGAAATCAAAGATTTGGCTGTTTCAAATGTGTCCATTTTGAAATGGGTGTATTTTACAAAGGTATTCAAGTGAGTTAAATCTATAATGACCCGGCATCCACCGTCTTTTTTAGTTTTAGTAAATATATTAGACACAAATTCAACTGGTTCATGTGTGGTTCGTTCTATCACACCTTTGTCTTGTAAACTCAAGATTTCAGCATAGCCTTCTGCCAATTCTTTTTTGGAAAGTGCAAATTTGCGATTCGGCATATGCTGGGGTGGAGGCAATTGGCCATGAATAAACTCAATTTCATAACCCTGAATACTTTGCAAGATAAACTCATCTGAAGTGATGGTTTCCCAAACCTCCTTAAATCCCCGTAATCTGCCCCCAATTCGTGAGGTTAGACATGCAAGTGCATGGAACCCAGACCCCCTTACCTTCATGGTTATCGGCGGTCCCTGGGATTTTTGGTGGGACGTGGAGGCGCTGGGTTTCGTGGTTGGTGCGGAATCCGCATCTTCCATGCTGGCCGCTGAGGGCCTAGTCCTAAAAAAGGCCTGGGCTGATGAGGCTGTTGATATTGAGGAGGTGCCGGAACGTAGGTCCTTGTTGGCCTATCGGTCTGACCTCGTGGCCTGAAGTAAGGTGTCTTCTTGGCCGAAGGTCTGGCCACAAAATGTGGTCTCATCAGACCTATGGTTTTCGCATGGTCATCGAGCTCTTTGACCTGCTTTGGGAGGTCTTCCCCGAACAGCTGTCTAGGTGGGGGGGTAGGAGGTGCTCTGCATAGTCCCGCAAATTTGGGATTCAAGGAAGGTTTGATAATGCTCTTCCGGAAAGCGTTGATCTCGTACTGCGTATTGCAGAGCAGAGCTAGAGCATCCTCCTGTTCGGTGCTTAGATCAACCCCATCTACCGACTTTGCAAAAGCGGTGATCCCAGACGTAAGCAGTTTTAAAATCCTCTGCAGTTTCACTTCCTGCGCTCTGATGCCCGGGCTGATATTACCCCAGATTGGCATGTTCACAATCGGCACGTGGAGTGAATTGCAGTTCCCTGGAGCCTTGTGTCTCTCCATGGCCTTCGCAAGGACCTCCTCCTGCAATTGATGGTTGGTAAGATAATCTATGGTTGCGGCCAGTTTGATGTTGAGGGGTTGTCCTGATGATACGGGTAACCCGAATTTGGCTGCCACATCCAGCAGATCTTCCTGAGGGACCTCAGGTGCTGCTGGGGCATGTACCAGGATATCCTCCTCATCTGGTCTTATGTTGTCCATAGATGGGGACGGGGATATATCCATGAGTCCCCTGGAGCTGTGTGTGTCCTGTTTCTGATTGAGTAGAACTTGCTCCAATATCCTCTCCATACGATCCAAGCGCCCTTCATCGGGCGGGTGTGGGAGGTAAGAGGCCTCGTGCCCGAAGGAACTCCTGAGGCTTCGATCATCAGTCCGTACCTCGTCGAGGTAATATCGGTACTGTGATGATGTGTCGCTACCAGCCGCCTCGGCGAAGCTGAGCGATTCCCGCGCGGACCTGCTCGAGCGCCTCCTCTTCGCTGAGCTGGACCCGGCTGCCTCAAAGGGCATGGGTGGGGAGAGGTCGGCACCTGACGCCGCAGCGTGGTGACCCGACGTCCGCACGGGCTTGCCGACTGTCCTAAATCTGGACCCAGACGGCGTACAGTCCCGACCTGCCCCCAGCGGGGGAAGCGGTGACCTAGGCGAGGCTCCACCCTTGTGACTCCTCCTGATCCCTCTGGGTGGTGAGTCGACACTGGCCCTTCTTGGTCTGCCAGTGGACTCGGGCCTGCCTGATTCACCAGACCACTTCCTAGTGGCTCCTGGTGAGACCTCAACCCGCGAAGGGCTAGGTAGTGGAATTGTATCCCTGCCTCCTTCAAGAGGGCTCAGGGAGAAGGGCCGTGCATCAGCACGCGAATCCCTTTTGCTTGTCTCTGCAAACGACCCAGTGGGTGAGAGAGAGATGGAGTCAGGATGCACCTGCTCCGGCGCTGTACCGACTGATTGTTCTGCAGGTACCCCGCTAGGGCATAGCTGCGTCGGTAAACCGGATCCTGTGAATACAGGGCTCCCCGGTTTGCGCGCCTTTTTTCCGGCCCGTCCTCCTGCCGTGGAGGGGGGCTCCGGGTTGGGTTGCCGACAACTCCTTGCAGAAGTTTTACGGCCTTTACTTTTCCTACTGTCCATGTCTCTGTGGAAGAAAACACAATTATTCACACAGAACAACCAACTCAAGGTTGTTAGTACTTACCTGAGTGGCTCTTATGAAGGGCTGGTGATGAGCCGCGCTCCTCTCCAGCCGTCGACTGCAATGCGAGCGACGATATGTCGCGCATGCGTGCTGGCGGGTTCTTCACGAAGTCACTCACGTGACTCCGAAATGAAATAACTGACTCTAGCAGTTTCCCCACTACCGATGTTAGACTAACTGGTCTGTAATTCCCCGTTTTCTCTCTCCCCCCCTTCTTAAAAAGAGGGGTTACGTTTGCTACCCGCCAATCCTCAGAAATCCACTGCAACTGATCCTGAATCTATAGAACATTGGAAAATGATCACCAATTCGTCCACGATTTCTTGAGCCACTTCCTTAAGTACCCTTGGGTGCAGACCATCAGGTCCTGGGATTTATCAGCATTCAGTCCCATCCGTCTACCCAACACCATTTCCTACCTAATGTGAAGTTTCAAGGTCTGAAATGCTCGTTATTGTCATCCCTGCTGGGGTCTCTTTCCAGTCAACCTTCGCCAGATCCTCCTTCATGCCTCCATAGTCTCCTTTGCTCAACTGTAATACTGACACTTCTGATTTTCCCTTCTCCCTCTCCAATTGTAGATTGAAACTTATCACATTATGGTCACTACCGCCTAATGGCTCCTTTATCTTGAGTCCCCTTATCATAGAAACATAGAAACATAGAAAATAGGTGCAAGAGTAGGCCACTCGGCCCTTCGAGCCTGCACCGCCATGGCTGATCATCCAACTCAGTATCCTGTACCTGCCTTCTCTCCATACCCCCTGATCCCTTTAGCTACATGGGCCACATCTAACTCCCTTTTAAATATAGCCAATGAACTGGCCTCAACTACCTTCTGTGGCAGAGAATAGTAAGATTACACGAGAACGTACCAGTTTGAAATTTGATCTTTATTTTATGAGGAGTTACGATGAGTGATTACGTGAAAAAGCCACCAGCCCGCATGCGCATCAATCTTCAAAGCAGCGGTGTGAAATCACAGATAACAGTTGTTTACCTGAATATAGTAAGATTGGAGAGAACTTGAGAACTACCAGATGACCTTTATGATACGAGGGTTGGGAGCAGTGGGCACGTAATCGCTCATCGTAACTCCTCATAAAATAAAGATTAAACTTCAAACTGGTAAGTTCTCATTTAATCTTACTATTTCATTTCAGAGTCACGCGAGTGATTCCATGAAGACTTCAAAACTCTGTGATTTCATGCCGGATACGAGTCCAGGCGTCACACACTGCATCAATTGAACATGGATGAGTGAAAAAGATTAATGCATTCAGCCATGACATAGTTTTGTTAAAAATGCTGATGCTTTAATCATCAATGGAGAATAATAGTGACCCCTTCCATCCTGGGGGACACTATGAAACAAATCATAAATGGAATTTGGTAAATACCACCGGTCTGGCAATGGGTTATTATAAAATGTTAGAAAGTTAATTTGTTTGACCATCCTGCAGCCACTAGGGTGTGGTTAAGTGGAAGGTACATGACCCTTGCTGCTAATGTAGTAGCAGCCCTAGTGGAGTGAGATAGAAGATATAGTATCTACTTTTGCATAAGCCAAAACCCTGTTTGACCACCTAGAGATGGTCTCAATAGATACTTTTTATGAGGTTTTTAGTAACTAACAACTATTGCTAGTGCCGATCCTCTAAGGCTCTTGGTGACCTTGACGGATTGTTATAAATTAGTGACTACAGACAACCAAAGGTCAATGGGGTATGCCATGAGAAATAGTTTGGGACCTGACACCCCTGGTCTGCTCTGCTTGACTACATCATAAACATAAAATATTATATTATTAGCAGATGTAACCATCCTGTCTAGTCGCAATATAAGTAGTGGCTGGACCCGTTGCGCTGAGACTAACGCTATGAGCATAAACACTTTGTAAGTGACTTTGACCAGGGATAGAGATGTAGCTGGGTCCTACTGATGAAGCAGTTTACGAACAATGCTAACATCCCCTATCTCCGAGTACCTGGGCTTGGGAGAATTATGTTAAAGATATCCTCATAAATCTGGATATCAGAGAGTGAGACCCAACAGAGTGGGTCCTGATCGCTGCAGCAACTATGATGAGAAAGCACGGTGGCACAGATAATGGTACTATAACTTAATTGATTGTCAAAGACCTATCTGTAATGAACTCCGAGACGTTAGTTATCCGTGCTGTATTATATGGAACATTGGCATTAAAACCAAAACACTTCCCATCTCCTGATGAGGAAAAATGTGCTGCTTTCTCGGTGCTATCCCTGCATTCTGCAGTGAGCACGTACATGGATCGGTCTGGCAACCCGTGCTGCCGAATGGTCTTCTCAGAGACTCCAAGTCTATAAATTGATTTTATCAAGCAGAGGGTGGTTTCCTCGGGACCTGCATAAGGGAGCTAAAGCTGCCGAACTACAAGTACTGCTTCATTGTTTCGGCTACAATACACCCCACACCTCCATCGGCAGAAAGCGGTTCACTGAAGCTGGTGGAAGCCAGCAAGCTGGGTAGAGGGCTTTAGGCCAAGGCTCAAGCCAGTCCCAGGAAAAATATGGAATCCACGTACCCTACCAGTCCTCTCCAATCAAGGACGGAAGTAGAACCCGCATGAGGGGCCACCACATTTTTCTGTTTAGGACAACCATATAAGGTCCTATAATCATCCCCAACAATTAGCAGGAACCATGGCTGCATAGGCAGTACGAAATGTCTGAGGCGAGATCTTGCTGGGTTTTGTTCAAGACCCGACTGAGGAGGCAAAATGTAGGAAAGACGTAAAGACCATTCCTCCTCAGTGAGGCGAGAATACATCTATTGCCACTGTGCCACATATTTTTGCAATGGTGATAGAGCCTGGATGCAAACATATTGATATTCGGTGTTCGATCGAACCACAATGTCATTAAAAACGTTGTGATACAACATCCATATTGTGTTGTCATAGATTTTTACGTGATGATACACCAGCGTCAAATGCCCCCACCGTAGTGTATCAACTTGCAGTTGAGCATGCAAAGTCTATCCGCCTCCGTAACTAGAGATGGTATTCGTAATTTTTCATCATTGAGTACTAGTATCAGTTTGTAATATAACTGAAGAGTTACTGAGCAAAGGTACAGGAGCAATGTAGAACACACCATTGTGACTTTGATAGCTTCAGCTGGTAATTGGATAGGTCTGTTAATAACGACCTACATGGCACTGAAAATGCAAAGGTCCAAATGTACAGCTGAAGACACAGCCACTATGTTGCCAATACTCGTGATGAATAGAGGCTGCTTCATAACAAGTGTTTTCAACTTGTAAATACTCCACATGTTTCAGAAAGAACCAGACCCACCTACCTTCATGGTTACCGGTGGTCTTATGGTAAGCCCAAAGGCCCCTCATGCGGGTTCTACTTCCGTCCTTGATTGGAGAGGACTGGTAGGGTACGTGGATTCCATATTTTTCCTGGGACTGGCTTGAGCCTTGGCCTAAAGCCCTCTACCCAGCTTGCTGGCTGCCACCAGCTTCAGTGAACCGCTTTCTGCCGATGGAGGTGTGGGGTGTATTGTAGCCGAAACGATGAAGCAGTACTTGTAGTTCGGCAGCTTTAGCTCCCTTATGCAGGTCCCGAGGAGACCTGTGCTGATGTGGCTCCTCCACGGACCATATCCTTCGTGTCTCGTGGTATGCTCCCGGCAATACCTCCGAACTCAGAGTCAGACAGAACTGACCCCGACTACTCCCCTCTTCAGAGAGGGAGACAGTGTGCAGCCCTGCACACAGGTGTTGTAGCCACGGGCCCCACAGAGACCCGCGGTGATATAACTCCCTCCTTGGAGCATACCATGGTGGAGCACCACTCCATTAGGGGCCCCAAGTGGGTTTGACGTCCGAAGAACGTTACCCATTGAAGGAGGGGATCCTCTCCATCAGGAATCCTCCTGGCCCGACTCATTTGAATCAACGGGCCCTACGGACTTTCTCTGTGGCTGCCCTCCAAGCGGGTTTGCCAAGGTGCTGCCGGCACCAGTCTGAAGCTGCTGGCTCCACCGCCAGCGACTCTGAAGGCGAATTTGACCTCCACCGCTACCCGCATTTCCGCGGGTCTCCGTAGCGGGTTCCCCGTGGTCCGTGGCCGGGATTCCCTGAGGTCATGACCAGGATTCCCCATGGTCCGTGACTGGGGCGTGGTCCATAAAGGTTTTCCCGTGGCCCATCCCGACTTCACCCCGAAATCCAGCATAAAACTCTGTAAGAAGAGATTCCTGCAATGGAAACCTAACCTGAAAAGTTTAAAAACTTACCTTCAGGTTTAAACTTACCACTGGCAGGGGTAGCACGCCTGCCAGTAGCACTCACGTGACTCCAAAATGAAATTACATAGAAACATAGAAACATAGAAAATAGGTGCAGGAGTAGGCCATTCGGCCCTTCGAGCCTGCACCGCCATTCAATGTGATCATGGCTGATCATCCAACTCAGTATCCCGTACCTGCCTTCTCTCCATACCCCCTGATCCCTTTAGCCACAAGTGCCACATCTAACGCCCTCTTAAATATAGCCAATGAACTGGCCTCAACTACCTTCTGTGGCAGAGAATTCCAGAGACTCACCACTCTCTGTGTAAAGAATGTTTTCCTCATTTCGGTCCTAAAGGAATTCCCCCTTATCCTTAGACTGTGACCCCTTGTTCTGGACTCCCCCAACATCGGGAACAATCTCCCAGCATCTAGCTTGTCCAACCCCTTAAGAATTTTGTAGGTTTCTATAAGATCCCCCCTCAATCTTCTAAATTCCATCGAGTACAAACCGAGTCTATCCAATCTTTCCTCATATGAAAGTCCTGACATCCCAGGAATCAGTCTGGTGAATCTTCTCTGTACCCCCTCTATGGCAAGGATGTCTTTCCTCAGATTCACCACTCTGTGTGAAAAATGTATTTCTCATCTCAGTCCTAAAAGACTTCCCCTTTATCCTTAAACTGTGATCCCTTGTTCTGGTCTTCCCCAACATCGGGAACAATCTTCCTGCGTCTAGCCTGTCCAACCCCTTAAGAAGTTTCTATAAGATCCCCGCTCAATCTTCTAAATTCTAGCGAGTACAAGCCAAATTTATCCAGTCTTCATATGAAAGTCCTGACATCCCAGGAATCAGTCTGGTGAACCTTCTCTGTACTCCCTCTATGGCAAGAATGTATTTCCTCAGATTTGGAGACCAAACCTGTATGCAATACTCCAGGTGTGGTCTCACCAAAACCCTGTACAACTGCAGTAGAACCTCCCTGCTCCTATACTCAAATCCTTTTGCTATGAATGCTAACATACCATTCGCTTTCTTCACTGCCTGCTGCACCTGCATGCCTACTTTCAATGACTGGTGTACCATGACACCAAGGTCTCGTTGCATCTCCCCTTTTCCTAATCGGCCACCATTCAGATAATAGTCTACTTTCCTGTTTTTGCCACCAAAGTGGATAATCTCACATTTATCCACATTATACTGCATCTGCCATGCATTTGCCCACTTACCCAACCTATCCAAGTCACCTTGCATCCTCCTAGCGTCCTCCTCACAGCTAACACTGTCCCCCAGCTTCATGTCATCCGCAAGCTTGGAGATGTTGCATTCAATTCCCTCGTCCAGATCATTAATATATATTGTAAATAGCTGGGGTCCCAGCATTGAGCCTTGCGGTACCCCACTAGTCACCGCCTGCCATTCTGAAAAGGACCCGTTTACTCCTACTCTTTGCTTCCTGTCTACCAGCCAGTTCCCTATTCACATCAGTACTGAACCCCCAATACCGTGTGCTTTAAGTTTGCATACTAATCTTTTATGTGGGACCTTGTGGAAAGCCTTCTGAAAGTCCAGATATAACACATCCACTGCTTCTCCCTTATCCACTCTACTAGTTACATCCTCGAAAAATTCTATAAGATTCGTCAGACATGATTTACCTTTCATAAATCCATGCTGACTTTGTCCAATGATTTCACCACTTTCCAAATGTGCTGCTATCCCATCTCTAATAACTGACTCTACCTTTTTCCCCACTACTGACGTTAGACTAACTGGTCTGTAATTCCCCGTTTTCTCTCTGCCTCCCTTTTTAAAAAGTGGGGTTACATTAGCTACCCTCCAATCCTCAGGAACTGCTCCAGAATCTAAAGAGTTTTGAAAAATTATCACTAATGCATCCACTATACTTCCTTAAGTACTCTGGGATGCAGCCTATCTGGCCCTGGGGATTTATCGGCCTCTATCAAATCCAGTTCATTACACAACACTAAATTCAGAATTTCCTTTTCCCTGGTCGGCTCCAGTAGAAGCTGCTCTAAGAATCCATCTCGAAGGCACTCCACAAACTCCCTTGTCCAACCTGATTTTCCCAGTCTACCTGCATGCTGAAATCTTCCATAACCACCGTAACATAATCTTTGCGTCATGCCAATTTTAATTCTTCATTCAACATGAACCCTCAGTAAGGGTGTTGTGGGAGGAATGGACTGCAAATGGGAGAGGGGGACAGCATCAGGCATAGGCTGTCAGGGGCCGGCGGGGGGGGGGGGGGGGGGGAGAACATCGTGCAGCTGGGGGAGGGGGACGGCTTCAGGCGGGGGCTTTTGGAACCGGTGGGGGCATGGGAGCATCGGCAGTCGGGGGAGGGGGGTAGCTTCAGACAGGGGCTGTCAGGGACCGGTGGGTTGAGTGTCCTGCAGCCAGGTAGGAGGACGGTATCAGGCGGGGTCTGTCGGAGCCGGTGGGGGAGGGGGGAGCATCTGGCGGCCAGCGGAGGGGCATGGCTTCAGGCGGGGGTTGTCTGGGCCGAACTGGGGTGTGGGGGGGGCTAAATCGTTTAGGGTAAATATAAAACCGTTTTAGGGTAAATAAAAAAAATTAAAACAACGCAAACCGGAAGAGGACAAGATGAGAGTTTTAGTTAAGTACTAGACTAAGTGGGACCTGTTTGAACCAGTCTCGTGAGAGGCCTGGTGTGGAGGGGATGGTGTGGGGGGTCAGGGGGTGGTATGGGGTAGGGGGTGGTGTGGGGGAAGGGGGAGGGGTAAACGGCGGGGGTGTGGGGAAGGGTGTAAGGGGGTGGGGTTGTGTGGGGAGGAAGGGGAGTGGGGGAGGGGGAAGGGTGTGCTCGGGGGGAAGGGGTGTGTGTGGGGGGAGGAACTCCACTCAGCAGCCACCGGCAACGGCACCACATAGCATCCCAACGAGTCCACACAGCCCAACTCCACACAGCGGCTTTCCCGACTCCACACAGCGGCTTTCCCGACTCCACTCTTGCGGAATCAATTAGCACGGCTTGTCTACTCAAATCTGCCTCCGGGGCTCTATTCTCCTGCAGCTGCCGGAAGAGGCGTTATGTTCATCCTGACAGGTGAGAACAACCAATCTGCTGATCTCACGATTTTTTAAACCTTCATAACTTTTCTCATATTTCACCGATCGGAACAAAACTTGCTGTCTTGGAGTAGAGGAGAACGATGAGTAAGGTAGCGATATAGGGTAGCGCTTTTGCGCAAATTTAATTACAACGCAGACCAGAAGTGGTCAAGATGAGAGTTTTATTAATAGGATCCATCCATCCATCCATCCATCCATCCATCCATCCATCCATCTCTCCATCTATCCATCCATCTATCTGTCTATCTCCCAGCCTGATCAAATATTTCCAAGGACATTGCCGAACGCTGGAGAAGAAGTTGCAGGGAATCTGGCTGACATATATTCATCATCATTACACACAGGTGAGGTGTGTAAGACTGGAGGGTGGCTAATGTTGTGCCTTTATTTATGAAGGGCTGCCTGAAAAAACCTGGGAACCATAAATCAGTGAGTCAAACATCTGTGGTAGGCGGGTTCCTGGAGAGGACTCCGTGGGATAAGATCAATGTGTATTTGGATAAACAAGTTGATAATGGATAGTCAGCATGTTTTTGTACATGGAAGATTGTGTTTTATGAATCTGATTTTTTTTCAAAACCAAAAAAGGGCAATTCCATGGACGTTGTTGCATATGAACCCCAGGCAAGGCATTTGGTAAGGTTCCGCATGTCAGGCGGCTCTTGAAGATTAGATCACACAGGATTCAGGGTGAGCCAGCCAACTGGATAGAGAATGGGCTCATGGATTCATGGATGGAAGCAGATGGTGATGGTGGGAAGTTGTTTGTCGGACTGGATGTTTGTGGATGCCTCGAGGCATGTACTCAGGGTTCAAAATTAACAGTTGCCCTGGTGCCAATTGCCACCTAAAGTCCTGCCGCTCAACCTAAAAGCTGTGCCATTTTGCCCAGCTTGGCAAGCACCGGGACACCTGCCGTTAAACTCTGAACAGGCCCTGTCTCTATCTCTTTCTGTCACTCTCTGAATCCGCCCGCCATCCGTGTCCGGGCCGCCGGGCTCTGCTCTCCGCTCTCCAGCCGCTCCTCATCCGTTGGCATGATCAACCGCCTTGCACATGCACTCTGCCATGGCAACTGGTCACCGCCGAGTACTTTTTCCCTCCCTTTGCATTGTGGGAGATCTGGCCGCCATTGCTGCCCGGTCGCAGGCTCGCCGCGACCGCTGAAAACCAACGCAGAATCACTCCCTGGAGCTGGAGTAACTCCATGGAGTAACCCTTGCTTCAGGGAACAAGAGTAAAGGGTCTGTCAAATTTACGTGACCTTTAAAGGCGACTGCCGGCCCCCACGATAGGTCGCTGAAATTTTCAACATGTTATTAAAACCTACAGTAGCTGTAAAGGGGGACATAACGTCACTTAGAGATTTAAGACTGAAAATGGATAGTTTATTTTTAGTAACCAAAGTTATCAACGTATAATATTTTGTGTGTTGGAAAACAAAACATAGTGGCACAGCTGGTAGACTTGCTGCCTCCCACACCAGAGATCTGTGTTCGATCCTGTCCTCCGGCACTGTCTAGTTTGAATTTGCATATTCTCCCTGCAAGCGTGTGGGTTTCCTCCCATATCCCAAAGATGCATTGGCTTTGTAGGTTAACTTGTCTGTAAAATTGCCCCTAATGTGTAGGGAGTGGGTGAGGAAAGTGAGATAACAGAACTTGTGTGAATGGGTAGACAAAAATGCTGGAGAAACTCAGCGGCTGAGGCAGCATCTATGGAGCGAAGGAAATAGGCAACGTTTTGGGTCGAGACCCTGCTTCAGACTGTTGTGAGGGTGGGGGGGGGGGGGGGGGGGGTGGGAAGAAAAAAGGAAGAGGCGGAGACAGTGGGCTGAGGGAGAGCTGGGACGGCGAGGAGAAAGCAGGGACTGAAATTGGAGAAGTCAATGTTCATACCGTTGGGGTGTAAACTGCCACAGCGAAATACGAGGTGCTGCTCCTCCAATTTACGGTGGGCCTCACTCTGGCCATGAAGAAGGCCCCGGACAGAATGGTCGGATTCGGAATAGGAGAGGGAGTTGAAGTGCTGAGCCACCGGGAGATCAGGTTGGTTATTGCGAGCCGAGTGGAGGTGTTGGGCGAAGCGATCCCCAACCCTATGCTTGGTTGCACCGATGTAGAGCAGCTGACACCTAGAGCAGCGGGTGCAATAGATGAGGTTGGAGGAGGTGCAGGTGAACCTCTGCCGAAGTGTAACAAGTGTAATAAGCCTTCGGCCCATAGAGTGCTCCCACCAACTCTAAGTAGTTAATACCATGTTGCTGAAGAATTAATGACTCCTGCACATTCCATCTACCACCGTAGCTAGAGATGGTATTTGTAGCTCCCCATCCTGAGGCGCTTGCATCAGTTTGTAAAATAACTGATGACGTATCGACCAAAATATTTCTGGAGCAATGCCGAATATGTGTTACCCACCATTGTAATTCAGCAATGGCCTCTGCTGGCAATCGAATAGGTCTACCGAAGTGACCTGCATGGTATTTGTGTGTTTGTGTGTTTGTGTGTTTGCGTGTGTGCGTGTGTGCGTGTGTGCGTGTGTGCGTGTGTGCGTGTGTGTGTGTGTGGTAGGGTGTGCGTGTGTGTGTGTGTGGTAGGGTGTGCGTGAGTGGGTGCATGAGAGAGAAGGAGGCTGAGTGTGTGTGAGATGGAGAGTGTGTGAGATGGGGGAGGTGTGTGTGAGATGGTGGGTGTGTGCGTGAGATGGACGGTGTGCGTGTGTGTGTGAGATGGAAGGTGTTTGTGAGTGTGTGCATTTGAGATGGAGGATGTGTGTGTGTGTGAGAAAGAGATATGGGGTGTGTGTGTGAGATGGCGTATGTGTGTGTGTGAGATGGCGGGTGTGTGATGTGTGTGTGTGTGAGCGAGATAGGTGGAGGGTGTGTGTGTATGTGTGAGACGGAGGGTGTGTGCGAGAGAGAGAGAGAGAGGCGTGTGTGTGAGATGGAGGGTGTTTGTGTGAGATGGAGGGTGTGAGTGTGTGTATTTGTGTGTGAGATGGAGGATGTGTGTGTGAGGGAGGGTGAGTGTGTTTGTGTGAGAGATGGTGTGGAGATCGCATAGGTCTACCGAAGTGACCTGCATGGAATTTGACTGCCTGCTCCTTGGTGTGTGTGTGTGTGTGTGTGTGTGTGTGTGTGTGTGTGTGTGTGTGTGTGTGTGTGTGTGTGTCTTTGTGTGTGTGTGTCTTTGTGTGTGTGTGTCTTTGTGTATGTGTGTGAGTGTGTGTGTGAGATAGAGGGTGTGTATGAGTGTGTATGTGAGAAGGAGGGTCTGTTGATCTGTGTGAGATGGAGGGTGTGAGTGTGAGTGTGTGTGTGTGTGGGGGGGGTGCATGAAAGAGAAGGAGGCTGAGTGTGTGTGAGATGGAGAGTGTGTGAGATGGGGGAGGTGTGTGAGTGTGTGTGAGATGGAGGGTGTGTGAGTGTGTGTGTGAGAAGGAGGGTCTGTTTGTCTGTGTGAGATGGAGGGTGTGAGATGGAGTATGTGTGTGTGAGATGGAGGGTGTTTGTGAGCGTGTGCATGTGAGATGAAGGGTGAGTGTGTGTGTGTGAGAGATGGTGTGGAGATCGAAGTGAACTGCATGGAATTTGAGTGCCTGCTCCTTGGTGTGTGTGTGTGTGTGGGGATGGGGGTGTGCGTGTGTGTGTGATGTAGGGTGTGTGAGTGGGTGCATGAGAGAGGAGGAGGCTGAGTGTGTGAGATGGAGAGTGTGTGAGTGAGATGGGGGAGGTGTGTGAGTCTGGGAAGGTGTGCGTGTGTGTAGAAACATAGAAACATAGAAATTAGGTGCAGGAATAGGCCATTCGGCCCTTCGAGCCTGCACCGCCATTCAATATGATCATGGCTGATCATCCAACTCAGTATCCCATACCTGCCTTCTCTCCATACCCTCTGATCCCTTTAGCCACAAGGGCCACATCTAACTCCCTCTTAAATATATCCAATGAAGTGTGTGAGATAGAGATATGGGGTGTGTATGTGAGATGGCGGGTGTGTGTGTGTGTGTGTGTGTGAGATCGAGGGTGTGTGTGTGTGAGATGGAGGGTATGTGTGAGAGAGATGGAGGGTGTGCGTGTGTGTGTGGTGGAGGTGTGAGTGTGTGCTTGTGTGTGAGATAGAGGGTGTGTGTGAGATAGATAGATGGTGGGTGTGAGTGTGTGAGAGAGAGAGATAGGTGGAGGGTTTGTGTTTATGAGATGGAAAGTGTATGTGTGAGATGGAGGGTGTGAGTGTGTTTGTGTGTGTGTGAGATGGAGTGTGTGTGTGTGGTGGAGGTGTGAGTGTGTGTGCTTGTGTGTGTGTGTGTGTGAGATAGAGGGTGTGTATGAGTGTGTGCGAGAAGGAGGGTCTGTTTATCTGTGTGAGATGGAGGGTGTGAGTGTGTGTGTTTGAGATGGCGGGTGTGTGTGTGTAATGTAGGGTGTGTGTGAGTGGGTGCATGAGAGAGAAGGATGCTGAGTGTGTGTCAGATGGAGTGTGTGTGTGAGATGGGGAGGTGTGAGTGTGTGTGTGAGATCGAGTGTGTGTGTGTGTGTGTGTGTGAGATGGAGGGTGTGTGTGAGTGTTTGAGATAGATAGGTGGAAGGTGTGTGCGTGGGATGGAGGGTGTGTATGTGTGTGTGGTGGAGAGTGTGTGTGTGTGAGAGATGGCGGGTGTGTGTGTGTGAGAGTGAGATGGCAGATGTGTGTGTGAGATGGCGGGTGTGTGTGTGTGAGATGGAGGGTGTGTGTGTGGTGGAGGTCTGAGTGTGTGTGCTTGTGTGTGAGATGGAGGGTGTGTGTGTGTGTTTGAGATGGAGGGTGTGTGAGTGTGTGTGAGAGAGATGGAGGGTGTATGTGTGTGTGAGAGAGAGATAGGTGGAGGGTTTGTGTTTATGAGATGGAAAGTGTGTGTTTGAGATGGAGGGTGTGTGTGCGCGTGGTGGAGGGTGTGTGAGAGATAGGTGGAAGTTGTGTTCGTGGGATGGAGGGTGTGTGTGTGTGTGTGAGTGTGTGTGTGAGATAGAAGGTGTGTATGATTGTGTGTGTGAGAAGGAGGGTCTGTTTACTCTGTGTGAGATGGAGGGTGTGAGTGTGTGTGTGTGTGATGTAGGGTGTGTGTGAGTGAGATGGGGGAGGTGTGTGAGTCTGGGAGGGTGTGTGTGTGTGAGATGGAGGGAGTTTGTGAGTGTGTGCATTTGAGATGGATGGTGCGTGTGTGAGATGGCGGGTGTGTGTGTGTGAGATCGAGGGTGTGTGTGTATGTGTGTGAGATGGAGGGTATGTGTGTGCGTGGTGGAGGTGTGAGTGTGTGTGCGTGTGTGTGTGTGATGTAGGGTGTGTGTGAGTGGGTGCATGAGAGAGAAGGAAGGTGTGTGCGTGGGATGGAGGGTGTGTGTGTGTGTGAGATGGAGGGTGTGTGTGTGAGAAGGAGGGTCTGTTTGTCTGTGAGATGGAGGGTGTGAGCGTGTGTATTTGTGTGTGAGATGGAGGGTGTGTGCGTGAGATGGAGTGTGTGTGTGTGTGTGAGGGAGGGTGTTTGTGAGCGTGTGCATGTGAGATGGAGTGTGAGTGTGTGTGTGAGAGATGGTGTGGAGATTGCATAGGTCTACCAAAGTGACCTGCATGGAATTTGAGTGCCTGCTCCTTTGTGTGTGTGTGTGTGTGTGTGTGTGTGTGTGTGTGTGGTAGGGTGTATGTGAGTGGGTGCATGAGAGAGAAGGAGGCTGAGTGTGTGTGAGATGGGGGAGGTGTGTGTGAGATGGTGGGTGTGTGCGTGAGATGGAGGGTGTGCGTGTGTGAGAAAGAGATATGGGGTGTGTGTGAGATCGAGGGTATGTGTGTGTTTGAGATGGCGGGTGTGTGATGTGTGTGTGTGTGAGAGAGATAGGTGGAGGGTGTGTGTGTGTATGTGAGATGGAGGGTGTGTGCGAGAGAGAGAGAGAGGTAGGTATGTTGCAAAACTTACCTTTAGCGGCGCTGCACTTCTGCCGCTCCCCGTGTGCGCGACTTTGGCGCCTTTCAGAGGGGGGCGGGCTTAAAGTGCCGTTTTTCCACAGACCTAGATAATCGATGAATGTCGGGCGATTTCGTTGTGGAAGAAAAATCGCTCCGGCATTTCATCAATGAAGGTATTTTTAAATTACTCTAAATTATTTGTTAACTAGAGTAATTTAAAAATCACCTTCAAAAGCCGTGAGCACTGACAACTGGAAGGATTCTCCGTAGAGGAGAAAAAAAGGTAAATAGTTTATTTTTATATTAAAAGTTGGTTTTTCGGGAGGCTTTAATAATATTTTTATGTTGCGAAATGGGTTCCCAAAAAATGTATGAACAAATAGTATTTTTCCCCCCGACTTCACCGCTAACCGCAACGTTCCAATCCACGGCATTCCACTAAAACCCACTCGCTAGTTGATTTAAATGGCCATTAATTTACAGGCATAAAACACTAAATTCCTTCCATTTGGCCCAGAAATTCATGAAAATGAGATTTAAAAATTATGTTATTGTGGATTATCGTGTGAATGTTATTTGGACACTTGGGCAATTTAAAAAAAGTTTATCTTTTCTTAAGAAATTGATAGATGTTTAGATCTACTCATTGAATTTTGTAATTAGCTACAATTAGATAACTAACTAATTATATGCTTTAATTTCAGGTAATCCAAGTAAGATTGTTTAATATTTGTTTCAGAATGCTTCAATCTATAATAACTGAAAATTTCATTGAGTTCCCTTAATTTTTAAGAATGTTATGGACTTTTAACTTTTCCAGATCACAGCTTTTGAGTTAAGTCAATTGAAAGGCAATGGGAAGCAAGATGCTCATTTCCGAGTATGAAAATGGCCATAACTTTCTTAATACTGAAGATATGAAAGTAAATTAGGTGTCAACTTAAACTTCTTTTTATGCTTTATCTGATGGGATAAATTGCAGACTTGATTTTTAAAATCTCAAAATTTTGTAACATTGCTAAGAGAGGTGTGTGTGTGAGATGGATGGTGTATGTGTGTGAGATGGAGGGTGTTTGTGTGAGATGGAGGGTGTGAGTGTGTGTATTTGTGTGTGAGATAGAGGGCGAGTGTGTGTGTGTGAGAGATGGTGTGGAGATTGCATAGGTCTACCGAAGTGACCTGCATGGAATTTGAGTGCCTGCTCCTTGGTGGGTGGGTGGGTGTGTGTGTGTGTGTGTGTGTGTGTGTGTGTGTGTGTGTGTGTGTGTGTGTGTGTGTGTGTGATGGAGGATGTGTGGGTGTGAGATGGAGGGTGTGTGAGTGGGTGCATGAGAGAGAAGGAGGCTGAGTGTGTGTGAGATGGAGAGTGTGCATGAGTGAGATGGGGGAGATGTGTGAGTCTGAGATGGAGGGTGTGTGTGTGTGAGAAAGAGATATGGGGTGTGTTTGTGAGATGGCGTATGTGTGTGTGTGTGAGAGATGGAGGGTGTGTGTGTGTGAGATGGAGGTTGTGTGTGTGTGAGATGGAGGGTGTGTGTGTGGTGGAGGTGTGAGTGTGTGTGCTTGTGTGTGAGATAGAGGGTGTATGTAAGATAGATAGATGGAGGGTGTGTGTGTGAGAGAGATGGAGGGTGTGAGTGTGTGTGAGAGAGAGATAGGTGGAGGGCATGCGTTTGTGAGATGGAAGGTGTGTGTGTGTGAGATGGAGGGTGTGTGTGAGAGATGGAGGGTGTGTGTGAGTGTGTGTGTGAGATGGAGTGTGTGTGTGTGTGTGTGTGTGTGTGGAGGGTGTGTGTATGAAAAGGAGGGTCTGTTTGTCTGTGTGAGAGGGAGGGTGTGAGTGTGTGTGTGTGTGTGTTTGAGATGGCGGGTGTGTGTGTGTGAGAGAGAGAAAGAGGTGGAGGGTGGGTGTATGTGTGTTTGTGTGCGTGTGGGAGGGTGTGTGTGCGTGAGTGAGATGGAGCGTGTGTGTGTGAGTTGGAGGGTGTTTGTGAGTGTGTACATGTGAGATGGATGGTGTGAGTGTGGGTGTGAGTGTGTGTGTGTGAGATGGAAGGTGTGTGTATGTGTGAGATGGAGAATGTGCATGTAAGAGAGATGGTTGTGTGTGTGAGAGATGGAAGGTGTGTGTGTGAGAGAGATGGAGGTGTGGGTGATTGAGTGAGATGGAGGGTATGAGTGTGTGTGATGGAGAGAGTGTGTGTATGATGGAGGGTGTGTGTGCGTGAGAGGAGAGTGAGTGTGTGTGTTTGTGAGATGGAGTGTGAGTGTGTGATGGAGGGTGTGTGTGAGCGAGATGGAGGGTGAATGTATGTGTGTTTGTGTGCGTGTGAGATGGAGGGTGTGGGTGTGTGTGTGATGGAGGGTGTGTGTGTATGATGGAGGGGGTGTGTGTGTGTGATGGAGGGTGCGTGTGTGTGATGGAGGGTGCGTGTGTGTGATGGAGGGTGCGTGTGTATGATGGAGGGGGTGTGTGTGTGTGATGGAGGGTGCGTGTGTGTGATGGAGGGTGCGTGTGTATGATGGAGGGGGTGTGTGTGTGTGATGGATGAGTCCACCAGTGAGTGAGTGAGTGAACTATGAGACCACCAGCCTTGAGTGAGTGAACTGTGAGTCCACCAGCCGTGAATTACTGAATTGTCCAAGAATCTAGTCAGCCCACAATGGCCATACTAGCCCTTTGGAAACCAGTCCCTTCAGCCTGCAACACCCATACTAGCGCTCCAGAAAGCCCCCATCCTCACTGGCCACCAATTACAACAATTGTTCATCCCTGTCTGGCTTAAAAAAACAGGGAAGGCGGCTTAACTGTGGCTAAACAGTTTTAGAGAGACAGAGCAGAAACGGGCCCTTCGGCCCAACGAGTCCACACCGACCAGTGATCCTCGCACATTAAAACTACCCTACGCACAAAAGGGCCAATTTACACTGATACAAGCCAATTTACCTGCAAATCTCTACGTTGCCATGGGGAGAACGTACAAATTCAGTACAGACAGCACCCGTGGTTGGGATCGAACCCGGGTCACTGGCACTTTAAGCGCTGTAAGGCAGCAACCTTACCGCTGTGTCAGGAGCCATGTTAAGGAATATGAAAGTAGATAAATCTCCCAGATATTTCCAAGGACACTGCCGAAAGCAAGTGAAGACGTTGCAGGGTCTCTGGCTGAGATATATTTAACATCATTAGACATAAGTGAGGTGCTGTACGACATGTTCTGTCTTTCTTTATGAAGGGCTGCATGAAAAAGCCTGGGAACCATAGACCAGTGAGCCTAAGGAATGATTAGTAAGAGTGCAGATGACATTGGTGGTATTGCAGATAGCAAAAATGGTTTTCAATAATTATGCAGGATCTTGATCAACTAGGCAAGTGGGCGAAGGAATGGTTACCGGTGTTTAATACAGGTAAGTATGAGGTGTGCATTTTGGAAAGTCAAACTCGAGCAAAACCTTCACAGTGAATGGCAGGGCCGTGGGAGGTTGCAGAGTGGAGACAACTAGGAGTACAGGTTCCCTGAAAGTGGCATCACAGGTAGATGATCTGATGAAGGTTCTCGACACAAAACATTACCTATTCCTTTTCTCCAGTGATGCCGTCTGACCCGCCGAGTTACTCCAGCATGTCTATCGAAGGTAGGTAGAGTGGCCACGAAAGCTTTGGTGCATTGGCCTTTATCAGTCATGGTATTGAGTATAGACGTTGGTATGTTATGTTACAGTTGTATAAGCCATTGGTTAGATCACATTTGGAGCAGTGTGTCGGTTTTGTTCACCCTGCTAAAGGAACGATGTCGCTAAGCTGGATCGAGTGCTGAAATTTACAAGGACAGCTCAAACTGCCATGGTATCTCTGTCTGCCTCCCTCTATCCCCACTCACTGCTCCATGGTTGTTGTTTATTTGTTTTCATCTGTGGCTCAATTTGCATATGTGGCCGATTAGGTAATGTTACCTGCGGAACTGATATGACATTCCTTTGTTCTCAGTCTGTGTTTCATGTTGGACACCAAATTAAGGAAATGCTGCAGATTTAATCTGCAGAATGTTTCTGTTAGAAATGTAATCACGAGGGAAGCAAGAGTGAATTATACTGAATATGTTGCACAGAAACAGGTCTTGTTTAGCTTAATAGCTCAAATTGCCAAAGAATCTTTTTGCCTCTACCTGTCGGTTCCCCCTCTCCTCCACTCCCCATTCCACCAATGTCACTTATTTCCATGTTGCTCAATTTGTATTTGAGAGGTTTTCTGATTCCTGGGTGTGAAACGTCCTTTGTTCTCAGTCAAATTATTTCCTGTTAAAAGCAGGATGACAAAATGGGGCAACGTTGACCTGTTACATTCTATGAGTAATGTAATGGCTGAAATGACAACTGTGTATGACATAGAAATTACTGCATAGACAAGGGCCTTGGCAGCTGAAGGCAAAACTGCTAAAACTGGAGGATGTTGCTGGGGCGATGGTGTGAGTTACAAGGAGAGAGTGCATAGGCTGGGTCCATTTCTCCTGGAGCAAAGGAGGATGGTGAGGGGTGACCTTATAGACGTTTACTAGACTAAGTGGGACCTGTGGCTGGTCCCCCAACGTAATATTCCATCTCTCCAACAATTCCAATATTGGTGGCCAGTGGGGGGGGGGGGGGGGGTGCTTTCTGGAGCGCTGGTATGGGTGTTGTGAGCTAAAGGGACTGGTCTTCAGAGGGCTAGTATGGACATTGTGGGCCAAATGGATTCTTGGGCTGGCAGCACAGTCCCTCAAGCCTGATGTGCTGGCAGCTCACTCACGGCTGTTGGGCAGGCAGTTCACTTACGGCTATTCCTTGAAATTCTATTTCAAGAAGGGTGTAAGGCCACCAAATTCAAATCCATTTTCCCACCATTTCAAGCAGGGTGCAAGGCCACCAAATTCAACTACAGTTTCTTACCACTTTAAGCAGGGTGCAAGTCCAACAAACTCAAGTGCAGTTTCATACCACTTCAAGCAGGGTGCAAGGCCACCAAATTCAAGTGCAGTTTCATATCACTTCAAGTAAGGTGCAAGGCCACCAAATTTTACTTTGGTGTGTGTGTGCGTGTAGGTAAAGAGCCCGCCAGCCCGCATGCACGTCATTACGTCAATCGTATTGCACCACGACTGACTGGGAGGCGTGCTGCTCCTTCCAACGGTAAGTTTCAAAAAGCCTTAAGGTAAGTTTTGAACTTATTTTTCTGGTTGTGCTTTTTTGCACAAGCTCTTTTACAGAGTTCCTGCTGGATGTCGGTCCGGGTCTAATGCTGTCTCCACGGGGAAACTCGGCTTGGGGAAATCAGGCCACGGAGACCGCGGGGTATCCAGGCTCCGCGAGGGGAAACCCAGCTTGGAGAAACCGGCTACGGAGGCCGCGGGATATCCCGGCTTTGTGGGGAGACCCAGCTCGGCAAGGACACCTGGCTCGGAGAAACCCGGCCATGAAAGCCACGGGGAATCCCGGCTCCGTGTGGAGACCTGGCTCAGCAGGCCGGTGGACTTCGGACAAGCACTGCCAGGTTGGTTCGCCTCCTGTAGTGGGGAGCGTCTTCGGACGTTCTTCGGACGATAGAGCATCTCATGGAGTAGATGCTCTACCATGATGTACTCCAAGGAGGAGAGTCATATCAGCGCCGCGGCAGCGCCTGGTGCAGGGTTGCATTATATCTCCCTCTCTGAGGAGGGGAGCGTAGGCGCGGGTCTCGGGGGTCAGTTTTGGGCTGACTTGCAGGTCGGTGGTATGTCGGGGGGGAGGAACATTCCACGGCACACCAGCTGTGTGACGAAAATAGGAGGGTTCCCCTCCATGGGTCCTCGGACGTTTTCCCAGGTGGAGCATGGATGCGTCCCTAGGGCGTTCATCACACTGAGATGATGCTCCATCCTGATATGGTCCGTGGACAGGACCATATCAGCACAGGTCTTGTAAGGGACCTGCAGCAGTGCCATTGCAGGGCTGCTTACAAATCTCCCTCTCTGTGGAGGGGAGTGCGAGGAGTCAGTGTGTGACTGACTCACAACTCCGAAGTATGTCCGTCAAACATACGGGAGTGCATTACAGGAACAAAGTGCCGGCAGTGAACAGCGCTATCTGGGGAGACTATGGATCGCGAGGCTAGAAAAGTCCAGCCACGGAATCTTCTCCATGGAGAAGACCTAGCCAAACAGGCAAAAAACCTGGTGAGAAAGTAAAGCTGTCGGACCAGTCAAGGTACCTACGACGAGCAAAAGCCTCACCGTGGCGGCGACTACACCCCTACGACTCCATCAGCAGTAAGTGGTTCACTGAAGCTGGTGGCAGCTGGAAAGCTGATTCTCTGGGCAGAGGTCTTTCAGGCCAATACCCAAGCCGGCTCTGAGGGAAAATGTGCAATCCACGCACCCCAGCAGTCCTAACCTTACAATTCAAGGATGCAATCAGAACCTGAGGACGGAAACAGAACCTGCATCAGGGGCCTTTGGGCGCACCATAAGGCCACCAATAAACATGGAGGTAGGTGGGTCTGGTTCTTTCCGAAACACGGGGTGTGTGGACTAGTTACGTGTGGTAATTGATTACACTGTTTTTGCACGAATATCGACGAATAACATCAGATCAGTTTATAATAACCACATAACAATTACAGCACGGAAACAGGCCTTCGCGGCCGTTCCAGTCCGTGCCGACCATTTATTTTCCCCTAGTCCCATCTACCTGCACACAGACCATACCGCTCCATTCCCTTCCCGTCCATATACCTATCCACTTTACTTTTAAATGTTAAAATCGATCCTGCCTCCACCACTTCTGCAGGAAGATCATTCCACACAGCCACCACTCTCTGAGTAAAGAAGTTCCCCCTCATGTTACCCCTAAACTTCTGTCCCTTCATTCTCATGTCATGCCCTCTTGTTTGAATCTTCCCTACCCTCAATGGGAAAAGCTTATCCACGTCAACTCTGTATATCCCCATCATCATTTTAAAGACCTCAATCAAGTCCCCCCTTAACCTTCTGTGCTCCAAAGAATGAAGACCTAACTTGTTCAACCTTTCTCTGTAACTTAGTTGCTGGAACCCAGGCAACATTCTGGTAAATCTCCTCTGTACTCTCTCTATTTTGCTGCACAATATACAAGGATTTCGAATTGAATTTCCTTAACTTGTTGCCACCAACACAACATACACCAAATTGGACATCTATTCATTCCAAACAAAAGGTTTGGGTGCACAAGCAGATTTCCAAATGGATGATGTCGGATCACACATGATTAACTCACATTCACATGTGCAGTATAGACTTTTTAATGAGACACTTCGTTACTGTCTAACAACGGATTTCCATAGGACTTATAAGAAACATAGACACATAGAAAATAGGTGCAGGAGGAGGCCATTCGGCCCTTCGAGCCAGCAGCGCCATTCATTGTGATATGGCTGATCGTCCACTATCAATAACCCGTGCCTGCCTTCTCCCCATATCCCTTGACTCCACTAGCCCCTAGAGCTCTATCCAACTCTCTCTTAAATCCATCCAGTGATTTGGCCTCCACTGCCCTCTGTGGCAGGGAATTCCATAAATTCACAACTCTCTGGGTAAAAACATTTTTTCTCACCTCAGTCTTAAAGGACCTCCCCTTTATTCTAAGACTGTGGCCCCTGGTTCTGGACTCACCCAACATTGGGAACATTTTTCCTGCATCTAGCTTGTCCAGTCCTTTTATAATTTTATATGTTTCTATAAGATATCCCCTCATCCTTCAAAACTCCAGTGAATACAAGCCTAGTCTTTTCATTCTTTCCTCATATGACAGTCCCACCATCCCAGGGATCAATCTCGTGAACCTACGCTGCACTGCCTCAATCACAAGGATGTCCTTCCTCAATAGGAAACCAAAACTCTACACAATACTCCAGATGTGGTCTCACCAGAGCCCTATACAACTGCAGAAGAACCTCTTTACTCCTGTACTGAAATCCTCTTGTTATGAAGGCCTACATTCCATTAGCTTTCTTCACTGCCTGCTGTACCTGCACGCCCACCTTAAGTGACTGGTGTACAAGGACGCCCAGGTCGCTGTACCTCCCCCTTACCTAACTTAACCCCATTGAGATAATAATCTGCCCCCTTGTTTTTTCCGCCAAAGTGGATAACCTCACATTTATCTATATTATACTGCATCTGCCACGAATCTGCCCACTCACTCAACCTGTCCAGGTCGCCCTGCAACTTCCTAACATCCCCTTCACAGTTCACACTACCACCCAGCTTTGTGTCATCCGCCAACTTGCTAGTGTTGTTCCTAATTCCCTCTTCCAAATAATTAATATATATGGTAAACATTTGCAGCCCCAACACCGAGCCTTGCGGCACTCCACTCGCCACTGCCTGCCATTCTGAAAAGGACCCGTTCACTCCTACTCTTTGCTTCCAGTCTGCCAACCAATTTTCTATCCATGTCAACACTCTACCCCCAATACCATGTGCTCTAATGTTAGTCACCAGATTCCCGTGCGGGACCTTATCAAAGGCTTTCTGAAAGTCTAGATACACTACATCCACTGGCACCCCTTCATCCATTTTACTTGTCACATCAAGGAATGTTCATTATGTCTTTCCTCCATTTTGCCTCATCAGTTGGTGCCAGCAAGACTCCGCCTCAGGCTTTGATAGTGCCTGACTGGCCTACACAGCCATTGGGTCCACTCATACTGCAAATGATAACAGAGCCTTTTATGGCTGTTCCCAAATGCAGAAATCCGCTGGTTTACCCGTGACTGGGGAGAACCATCCTCTGCATGAGCGAATAATATTGTTGGGTTGCAGATTATGAGAAGACCTTTCCTGGGGTACGGACTGTCAGGTTGTACGGTGGATGTAATCACTGCGGCCTGAAGAGATAGTACCAAGAAACAGTACATCTATATCAAGGAATGTAAATGTCCTGTTTACAGTCCAATATATCGTATGACACGGTACGTATAACAGATGTCTTGGGTTTCCAGCTGTATTTCACGAGAGATGGAGTTTTAGTGGTATAAATTGTGCCTAAAGTGCCTGTCGTCATATTTCCTGCTCTGATATCCAGATTTATGAAGGGTATCTTCAACTCAAATTCCACCAGGCCCAGGTACTTGGAGATATGGGATGTTATGCGTGCTGCTGACGCTGCGTCGCTGGTGGGCTCCAGTTACATTCCTGTCTTCGGTCTAAATCACTTACAAAGTGGTTATCCTCATGGCGCTAGGTTTAACGCAACGGGTCCTGCATCAGCTACGACTAGACAGGATGTCTACAGCTGCAAATAATATGATACTTATGTTCACGACTTAGCCTTGCAGAGTAGACCGGGGGCGTCAGGTCTCAAACTAGTTTCATGGCATACCCTATGGACCTTTGGTTGTGTGTGTGGTCACACAGCTATACAGTCATTATGTCACCTAAAGCCTTAAAGGCGCTGAACCTGCAATGTTTGTTAATTACAAAACCTCATACATAGGTATCAGTATAGACCATCCCCAGGTGATTTAACGGGTTTTGGCTCGTGCAGGAGTGTACACTGATGTTTTCAAATCTCACTCCGCCAGGGCTGCAACAACATCAGCAGCGAGGGTTATGGATGTTTCACTGGACCTCATCCTAGCGTCTGCAGGATGGTCAAACAAGCGAATTTCCAAATGTGTTATAACAACCCATTGCCAGACCGGGGGTATTTGCCAACACTATTTTTAGGCTCTATTTTTTACAATGAGGGATTACATGCCCACTGCTCCCAACCCTCTCATAAAGGTCAGCTGGTAGTTCTAGTTTCTAGAATCATACTATATTTAGTTCAACAACTGTTACCTGTGATTTCCCACCACTGCTTTGAAGATTGACGTGTATGCGGGCTGGCGGGCTCTTCACGCAATCCCTCATTGTAACTCCTCATAAAATAAAGATCAAACTTCAAACTGGTAAGTTCTCGTTTAATCTTACTATTCAAGTGCAGTTTCATACCACTTCAAGCATGGTGCAAGGCTACCAAATTCAAGTGCAGTTTCATACCACTTCAAGCAGGGTGCAAGGCCACCACATTCAAGTGATGCTTCATACCATTTCAAGCAGTGTTCAAGGCCACCAAATTCAAATGCAGTGTCATACAATTTCATGCAGAGTGCAAGGCCACCACATTCAAAGGCAATTTCATACCATTTCATGCAGGGTGCAAGGGCACCACATTCAAATGCAGTTTCATACCATTTCACGCAGGGTGAAACCACCATGAAACAACCATAAAACCAGTAAAAACACCACACGTATAGTTCAGTAGACATTCAGTGTGTTCAGTTGATTCACAGCTCAGACAGAGTTGTGACCTGTCCGAAAAGATGTGGCCTTCATGGTGTGAATGGCAGGAGAGAGATTCTCAACATTTTTTTAACACAAACAACACTTTTATTTTTCATCGATGGGAAGAATTATCTGCTCCTGATGAGCGGGTGGGGACTGAGTAAGATGGCCAAATATCACAGCCGAAACTGGTAGTGTTTTAGCTAAAATCATTATACAGTGCAAACAGGAAGTTGACAAATTTAGACTTCCAACCACTTGCAGTGCTTTTACTTCGACCCAAACCCCCACCAACCATGTGCAGTGCTTTTACTTCAACCCAAACTCCCACTAACCATATGCAGTGCTTTTACTTCAACCCAAACCCAATGTGAGATGGAGGGTGTGTGTGTGTGTGTGTGAGAGATGGAGGGTGTGTGTGAGAGATGGAGGGTGTGTGTGTGTGTGAGAGATGGAGGGTGTTTGTGAGATGGAAGGTGTTTGTGAGTGTGTGCATGTGAGATGGTGGGTGCGAGTGTGTGAGATGGAGGTTGTGTATCTGTGTGAGATGGAGAATGTATGTGTATGGTGTGTGTGTATGTGTGAGAGATAGATGGACAGTGTGTGTGTGAGAGAGATGGAGGTGTGTGTGTGAGTGAGTGAGATGGAGGGTGTGTGTGTGTGAGATGGAGGGTGTGTGTATGTGTGTTTGTGTGCATGTGAGATGAAGGGTGTGTGTATGTGAGAGAGATGGACGGTGTGAGTGTGTGTGTGATGGTGTGTGTGTGTGTGTGTGTGAGATGGAGGGTGTGTGTGTGTGGGAGAGGGAGGGTGTGTGTGTGTGATGGCAGGTGTGTGTGTTGTGGGTGTGAGAGGGAGGGTGTGTGTGTGTGTGTGATGGAAGGTTTGTGTGTGTGTGTGTATGTGATGGAGGGTGTGTGTGTGATAGAGGGTGTGTGTGTGTGATGGAGGGTGTGTGTGTGTGTGTGATGGCAGGTGTGTGTTTGTGGGTGTGAGAGGGAGGGTGTGTGTGTGTGTGTGATGGAAGGTGTGTGTGTGTGGGTGTGATGGAAGGTGTGTGTGTGTGTATGTGATGGAGGGTGTGTGTGTGATGGAGGGTGTGTGTGTGTGATGGATGAGTCCACCAGTCATGAGTGAGTGGACAGTGAGCCCACCAGCAATGACTGAGTGAACTGTGAGGCCACCAGCCAGCTACGAGTGAGTGAACTGTGAGTTCACCAGCAGTGAGTGAGTGAACTGTGAGTCCACCAGCCGTGAGTGAGTGAACTGTGAGTCCACCAGCCATGAGTGAGTGAACTGTGAGTCCACCAGCCGTGAGTTAGTGAACTGTGAGTCCACCAGCCCTGAGTGACTGAATTGTCCAAGAATTCATTTTGCCCACAATGTCCATACTAGTCCTTTGGAAACCAGTCCCTTCGACCCAACGGGTCCCACTTAGCCTAGTTCTTAAATATCAATATACTGAAAATTAATATTTAAAGATTACATTGATGAATCACAACAATTGTTCATCCCTGTCTGGCTTAAAAAATGTGTGATGCATTTGTGATAATTGTCAACACTCAGAGGCTAACCTATTGCACGCATTCGTAAACTGTATAAAAATTAATAATTTTTGGATGGAAATTTTTAAGATAATCTCAGAAGCCGTCAATACCAAACTGGCTCCTGACTCAAAATTATTAATATTAGGAATAACTGAACCAAATCAATTCATTACTATGAATCAAATAATTTTTATTGATTATAGTTTAATAATTGGGAAAAAAATAATATTAGAATTTTGGAAAGGCTCTATAACCCCCACAATTAAAATGTGGACCACAGAAATGTCAGAGACCCTATATTTTGAAAGAATAAGATTTGTCTTAATGGACAAACAAGAACTATTTAAAATAATATGGTCCCCATTTATTGAATATTTGAAGGGACAAACTGGTTCGGCACGAGAACCCGACTGAAACCAGAAACGAAGAATAGATGAAGCAGTACATTTCATAAAACGCGGATATATCTCCAACGATGTCAAATCTGTAGAATATTCCATTCTTTCCCAACTTTATATATATATATATATATATATTTTTTTTTTTTTGTTTAATCATTTTCTACTATTTTCTACCTTTATAAAAAATGGAAAAAAATATATAGAAGCACAATTATTAAGCAAGGATTAACATAAATAATACTGATTATGTATATCTACAAAGAACAAAATGATTTTTATTATGTCAACAATGAATACGCACCTTTTTTTTACTATGTAATTGCTTTTTTTAAAAATACAAAACTACCCTACGCACAAAAGGAGCAGTTTACACTGATACAAGCCAAACCTCTACGCTGCCATGGGGACAACATACAAATTCTGTACAGACAGCAGCCGTGGTTGGGATCGAACCCGGGTCACTGACACTTTAAGCGCTAAAAGGTAGCAACCCTATCGCTGTGTCAGGAGCCATGTTAAGGAATATGAAAGTAGATAAAGCTCCCAGATATTTCCAAGGACACTGCCGAAAGCAAGTGAAGACGTTGCAGGGTCTCTGGCTGAGATATATTCAACATCATTACATAGGTATGTTACAATACCTACCTTCAGCAGCGCTGCAGTTCTGCCACTCCCCATGTGCGCGACTTTGGCTCCTTTCAGAGGGGGGCGAGTTTAAAATGCCGATTTTTTCTAGGCAGTCCAAATCAATCCATGTCGGGCGATTTCGTCGCTAAAGAGAAATCGCTCCGACATTTCATTCATAAAGGTATTTTTAAACTACGCTAGATTATTTATTAACTAGAGTAGTTTAAAAATCATCTTCTAAACCTCTGAACGGTGACAACGGAGCAAACCTAAGGTAGGAGATAATAGAAGCTACAGTTTATTTTTACATAAAAACTTGGTTTTTAGGAAGGCTTTAATCACATTTTCATGTTGCAAAAAGGGGACAAAAAAAAATGTATGAACCGGCTGCATTTTTCATACCGGCTTCACTGTAAACCGCAACGTTCCAATCCACCGCATTCCACTAAAACCCACTCGCTAGTTGATTTAAATTGCCATTAATTTACAAGCATTAAACACTAAATTCCTTCCATTTGGCCTATAAATTCATGAAAATTAGATTTAAAAATGATGTTATATTGTGGATTATTGTGTGAATGTTATTTGGACACTTAGGCAATTAAAAAAAAAAAATTCTTTTCTTAAGAAATGGATAGATGTTTAGATCTACTCATTGAATTTTGTAATTAGCTACAATTAGATAACTAACTAATTATATGCTTTAATTTCAGGTCATCCAAGTAAGATTGTTTCATATTTGTTTCAGAATGCTTCAATCTATAATAACTGAACATTTCATTGAGTTCTCTTAATTTTTAAGAACGTTATGGGCTTTTGACTGTTCCAGATCACAGCTTTTGAGTTCAGCCAATTGAAAGGCAATGGAAACAAGATGCTAATTTCCAAGTATGAAAATAGTCATAACTTTCTTAATACTGAAGATATGAAAGTGAATTAGGTGTCAAATTAAACTTCTTTTTATGCTTTATCTGATGGGATAAATTGCAGACTTGATTTTTAAAATCACAAAATTTTGTAACATTGCTACATTAGACACAAGTGAGGTGCTGTACGACATGTTCTGCCTTTATTTATGAAGGGCTGCATGAAAAAGTCTGGGAACCATAGACCAGTGAGCCTAAGGAATGATTAGTAAGTTTACAGATGACATTGGTGGTATTGCAGATAGCAAAAATGGTTTTCAATAATTATGCAGGATCTTGATCAACTAGGCAAGTGGGCGAAGGAATGGTTACCGGTGTTTAATACAGGTAAGTATGAGGTGTGCATTTTGGAAAGTCTCTGCCACAGAGGGTAGTTGAGGCCAGTTCATTGGCTATATTTAAGAGGGAGTTAGATGTGGCCCTTGTGGCTAAGGGGATCAGAGGGTATGGAGAGAAGGCAGGTACGGGATACTGAGTTGGATGATCAGCCATGATCATATTGAATGGCGGTGCAGGCTCAAAGGGCCGAATGGCCTACTCCTGCACCTAATTTCTATGTCTATGTTTCTGTGTTAGAGCAAAACCTTCACAGTGAATGTCAGGGCAGTGGGAGGTTGCAGAGTGGAGACAACTAGGAGTACAGGTTCCCTGAAAGTGGCATCACAGGTAGATGGTCTGATGAAGGTTCTCGACACGAAACATTACCTATTCCTTTTCTGCAGTGATGCCGCCTGACCCGCCGCCTGACTCCAGCATTTTGTGTCTATCACAGGTAGATAGGGTGGCCACGAAAGCTTTTGGTGCATTGGCCTTTATCAGTAGTGGTATTGAGTATAGACGTTGGTATGTTATGTTACAGTTGTACAAGCCATTGGTTAGATCACATTTGGAGCAGTGTGTCGGTTTTGTTCACCCTGCTCAAGGAATGATGTCGCTAAGCTGGATCGAGTGCTGAAATTTACGAGGACAGCTCAAACTGCCATGGTATCTCTGTCTGCCTCCCTCTATCCCCACTCACTGCTCCATGGCTGTTGTTTATTTGTTTTCATCTGTGGCTCAATTTGCATATGTGGCCGATTAGGTAATGTTACCTGCGGAACTGATATGACATTCCTTTGTTCTCAGTCTGTGTTTCATGTTTGACACCAAATTAAGGAAATGCTGCAGATTTAATCTGCAGAATGTTTCTGTTAGAAATGTAATCACGAGGGAAGCAAGAGTGAATTACACAGAATATGTTGCACAGAAACATTTAGCTTGTTTAGCTTAACAGCTCAAATTGCCAAAGAATCTCTCTGCCTCTACCTGTCGGTTCCCCCTCTCCTCCACTCCCCATCCCACCAATGTCACTTATTTCCATGTTGCTCAATTTGTATTTAAGAGGTTTTCTGATTCCTGGGTGTGAAACGTCCTTTGTTCTCAGTCAAATTATTTCCTGTTAAAAGCAGGATGACAAAATGGGGCAACATTGACCTGTTACATTCTATGAGTAATGTAATGGCTGAAATGACAACTGTGTATGACATAGAAATTACTGCATAGACAAGGGCCTTGGCAGCTGAAGGCAAAACTGCTAAAACTGGAGGATGTTGCTGGGGCGATGGTGTGAGTTACAAGGAGAGAGTGCATAGGCTGGGTCCATTTCTCCTGGAGCAAAGGAGGATGGTGAGGGGTGACCTTATAGACGTTTACTAGACTAAGATGGACCCGTGGGACCCGTTCACATGGGAGGGCTGGTCCCGCAATACAATATTCCATCTCTCCAACAATTCCAATATTGGTGGCCAGTGGGGGGGGGGGGGGGGGGGGGGGGGGGGCTTTCTGGAGCGCTGGTATGGGTGTTGTGAGCTAAAGGGACTGGTCTTCAGAGGGCTAGTATGGACATTGTGGGCCAAATGGATTCTTGGGCTGGCAGCACAGTCCCTCAAGCCTGATGTGCTGGCAGCTCACTCACGGCTGTTGGGCGGGCAGTTGGCTTACGGCTATTCCTTGAAATTCTATTTCAAGCAGGGTGTAAGGCCACCAAATTCAAATCCATTTTCCCACCATTTCAAGCAGGGTGCAAGGCCACCAAATTCAACTACAGTTTCTTACCACTTTAAGCAGGGTGCTAGTCCAACAAACTCAAGTACAGTTTCATACCACTTCAAGCAGGGTGCAAGGCCACCAAATTCAAGTGCAGTTTCATATCACTTCAAGTAAGGTGCAAGGCCACCAAATTTTACTTTGGTGTGTGTGTGCGTGTAGGTAAAGAGCCCGCCAGCCCGCATGCACGTCATTACGTCAATCGCATTGCACCACGACTGACTGGGAGGCGTGCTGCTCCTTCCAGCGGTAAGTTTCAAAAAGCCTTAAGGTAAGTTTTAAACTTATTTTTCTGGTTGTGCTTTTTTGCACAAGCTCTTTTACAGAGTTCCTGCTGGATGTCGGTCCGGGTCTAATCCTGTCTCCACGGGGAAACCCGGCTTGGGGAAATCTGGCCATGGAGACCGCGGGGTATCCAGGCTCCGCGAGGGGAAACCCGGCTTGGGGAAACCGGCTACGGAGGCCGCGGGATATCCCGGCTTTGTGGGGAGACCCAGCTCGGCAAGGACACCCGGCTCGGAGAAACCCGGCCATGAAAGCCACGGGGAATCCCGGCTCCATGTGGAGACCCGGCTCAGCAGGCCGGTGGACTTCGGACAAGCACTGCCAGGTTGGTTCGCCTCCTGTAGTGGGGAGCGTCTTCGGACGTTCTTCGGACGATAGAGCATCTCATGGAGTAGATGCTCTACCATGATGTACTCTAAGGAGGGGAGTCATATCAGCGCCGCGGCAGCGCCTGGTGCAGGGTTGCATTATATCTCCCTCTCTGAGGAGGGGAGCGTAGGCGCGGGTCTCGGGGGTCAGTTTTGGGCTGACTCGCAGGTCGGTGGTATGTCGGGGGGGAGGAACATTCCACGGCACACCAGCTGCGTGACGAAAATAGGAGGGTTCCCCTCCATGGGTCCTCGGACGTTTTCCCAGGTGGAGCATGGATGCGTCCCTAGGGCGTTCATCACACTGAGATGATGCTCCATCCTGATATGGTCCGTGGACAGGACCATATCAGCACAGGTCTTGTAAGGGACCTGCAGCAGTGCCATTGCAGGGCTGCTTACAAATTTCCCTCTCTGTGGAGGGGAGTGCGAGGAGTCAGTGTGTGACTGACTCACAACTCCGAAGTATGTCCGTCAAACATACGGGAGTGCATTACAGGAACAAAGTGCCGGCAGTGAACAGCGCTATCTGGGGAGACTATGGATCGCGAGGCTAGCAAAGTCCAGCCACGGAATCTTCTCCATGGAGAAGACCTAGCCAAACAGGCAAAAAACCTGGTGAGAAAGTAAAGCTGTCGGACCAGTCAAGGTACCTACGACGAGCAAAAGCCTCACCGTGGCGGCGACTACACCCCTACGACTCCATCAGCAGTAAGCGGTTCACTGAAGCTGGTGGCAGCTTCAAAGCTGATTCTCTGGGCAGAGGACTTTCAGGCCAATACCCAAGCCGGCTCTGAGGGAAAATGTGCAATCCACGCTCCCCAGCAGTCCTAACCTTACAATTCAAGGATGCAATCAGAACCTGAGGACGGAAACAGAACCTGCATCAGGGGCCTTTGGGCGCACCATAAGGCCACCAATAAACATGGAGGTAGGTGGGTCTGGTTCTTTCCGAAACACGGGGTGTGTGGACTAGTTACGTGTGGTAATTGATTACACTGTTTTTGCACGAATATCGACGAATAACATCAGATCAGTTTATAATAACCACATAACAATTACAGCACGGAAACAGGCCTTCGCGGCCGTTCCAGTCCGTGCCGACCATTTATTTTCCCCTAGTCCCATCTACCTGCACACAGACCATACCGCTCCATTCCCTTCCCGTCCATATACCTATCCACTTTACTTTTAAATGTTAAAATCGATCCTGCCTCCACCACTTCTGCAGGAAGATCATTCCACACAGCCACCACTCTCTGAGTAAAGAAGTTCCCCCTCATGTTACCCCTAAACTTCTGTCCCTTCATTCTCATGTCATGCCCTCTTGTTTGAATCTTCCCTACCCTCAATGGGAAAAGCTTATCCACGTCAACTCTGTCTATCCCCATCATCATTTTAAAGACCTCAATCAAGTCCCCCCTTAACTTTCTGTGCTCCAAAGAATGAAGACCTAACTTGTTCAACCTTTCTCTGTAACTTAGTTGCTGGAACCCAGGCAACATTCTAGTAAATCTCCTCTGTACTCTCTCTATTTTGCTGCACAATATACAAGGATTTCGAATTGAATTTCCTTAACTTGTTGCCACCAACACAACATACACCAAATTGGACATCTTTTCATTCCAAACAAAAGGTTTGGGTGCACAAGCAGATTTCCAAATGGATGATGTCGGATCACACATGATTAACTCACATTCACATGTGCAGTATAGACTTTTTAATGAGACACTTCGTTACTGTCTAACAACGGATTTCCATAGGACTTATAAGAAACATACTGCATTTCGTTGTACCTATACTTGTATTTGTGCAATGACATTAAACTTGAATTGAACATAGACACATAGAAAATAGGTGCAGGAGGAGGCCATTCGGCCCTTCGAGCCAGCAGCGCCATTCATTGTGATCATGGCTGATCGTCCACTATCAATAACCCGTGCCTGCCTTCTCCCCATATCCCTTGACTCCACTAGCCACTAGAGCTCTATCCAACTCTCTCTTATATCCATCCAGTGATTTGGCCTCCACTGCCCTCTGTGGCAGGGAATTCCATAAATTCACAACTCTCTGGGTAAAAACATTTTTTCTCACCTCAGTCTTAAAGGACCTCCCCTTTATTCTAAGACTGTGGCCCCTGGTTCTGGACTCACCCAACATTGGGAACATTTTTCCTGCATCTAGCTTGTCCAGTCCTTTTATAATTTTATATGTTTCTATAAGATATCCCCTCATCCTTCAAAACTCCAGTGAATACAAGCCTAGTCTTTTCATTCTTTCCTCATATGACAGTCCCACCATCCCAGGGATCAATCTCGTGAACCTACGCTGCACTGCCTCAATCACAAGGATGTCCTTCCTCAATAGGAAACCAAAACTCTACACAATACTCCAGATGTGGTCTCACCAGAGCCCTATACAACTGCAGAAGAACCTCTTTACTCCTGTACTGAAATCCTCTTGTTATGAAGGCCTACATTCCATTAGCTTTCTTCACTGCCTGCTGTACCTGCACGCCCACCTTAAGTGACTGGTGTACAAGGACGCCCAGGTCGCTGTACCTCCCCCTTACCTAACTTAACCCCATTGAGATAATAATCTGCCCCCTTGTTTTTTCCGCCAAAGTGGATAACCTCACATTTATCTATATTATACTGCATCTGCCACGAATCTGCCCACTCACTCAACCTGTCCAGGTCGCCCTGCAACCTCCTAACATCCCCTTCACAGTTCACACTACCACCCAGCTTTGTGTCATCCGCCAACTTGCTAGTGTTGCTCCTAATTCCCTCTTCCAAATAATTAATATATATGGTAAACATTTGCAGCCCCAACACCGAGCCTTGCGGCACTCCACTCGCCACTGCCTGTCATTCTGAAAAGGACCCGTTCACTCCTACTCTTTGCTTCCAGTCTGCCAACCAATTTTCTATCCATGTCAACACTCTACCCCCAATACCATGTGCTCTAATGTTAGTCACCAGATTCCCGTGCGGGACCTTATCAAAGGCTTTCTGAAAGTCTAGATACACTACATCCACTGGCACCCCTTCATCCATTTTACTTGTCACATCAAGGAATGTTCATTATGTCTTTCCTCCATTTTGCCTCATCAGTTGGTGCCAGCAAGACTCCGCCTCAGGCTTTGACAGTGCCTGACTGGCCTACACAGCCATTGGGTCCACTCATACTGCAAATGATAACAGAGCCTTTTATGGCTGTTCCCAAATGCAGAAATCCGCTGGTTTACCGGTGACTGGGGAGAACCACCCTCTGCATGAGCGAATAATATTGTTGGGTTGCAGATTATGAGAAGACCTTTCCTGGGGTACGGACTGTCAGGTTGTATGGTGGATGTAATCACTGCGGCCTGAAGAGATAGTACCAAGAAACAGTACATCTATATCAAGGAATGTAAATGTCCTGTTTACAGTCCAATATATCGTATGACACGGTACGTATAAGAGATGTCTTGGGTTTCCAGCTATATTTCACGAGAGATGGAGTTTTAGTGGTATAAATTGTGCCTAAAGTGCCTGTCGTCATATTTCCTGCTCTGATATCCAGATTTATGAAGGGTATCTTCAACTCAAATTCCACCAGGCCCAGGTACTTGGAGATATGGGATGTTATGCGTGCTGCTGACGCTGCGTCGCTGGTGGGCTCCAGTTACATTCCTGTCTTCGGTCTAAATCACTTACAAAGTGGTTATCCTCATGGCGCTAGGTTTAACGCAACGGGTCCTGCATCAGCTACGACTAGACAGGATGTCTACAGCTGCAAATAATATGATACTTATGTTCACAACTTAGCCTTGCAGAGTAGACCGGGGGCGTCAGGTCTCAAACTAGTTTCATGGCATACCCTATGGACCTTTGGTTGTGTGTGTGGTCACACAGCTATACAGTCATTATGTCACCTAAAGCCTTAAAGGCTCTGAACCAGCAATGTTTGTTAATTACAAAACCTCATACATAGGTATCAGTATAGACCATCCCCAAGTGATTTAACGGGTTTTGGCTCGTGCAGGAGTGTACACTGATGTTTTCAAATCTCACTCCGCCAGGGCTGCAACAACATCAGCAGCGAGGGTTATGGATGTTTCACTGGACCTTATCCTAGCGTCTGCAGGATGGTCAAACAAGCGAATTTCCAAATGTGTTATAACAACCCATTGCCAGACCGGGGGTATTTGCCAACACTATTTTTAGGCTCTATTTTTTACAATGAGGGATTACATGCCCACTGCTCCCAACCCTCTCATAAAGGTCAGCTGGTAGTTCTAGTTTCTAGAATCATACTATATTTAGTTCAACAACTGTTACCTGTGATTTCCCACCACTGCTTTGAAGATTGACGTGTATGCGGGCTGGCGGGCTCTTCACGCAATCCCTCATTGTAACTCCTCATAAAATAAAGATCAAACTTCAAACTGGTAAGTTCTCGTTTAATCTTACTATTCAAGTGCAGTTTCATACCACTTCAAGCATGGTGCAAGGCTACCAAATTCAAGTGCAGTTTCATACCACTTCAAGCAGGGTGCAAGGCCACCACATTCAAGTGATGCTTCATACCATTTCAAGCAGTGTTCAAGGCCACCAAATTCAAATGCAGTGTCATACAATTTCATGCAGAGTGCAAGGCCACCACATTCAAAGGCAATTTCATACCATTTCATGCAGGGTGCAAGGGCACCACATTCAAATGCAGTTTCATACCATTTCACGCAGGGTGAAACCACCATGAAACAACCATAAAACCAGTAAAAACACCACACGTATAGTTCAGTAGACATTCAGTGTGTTCAGTTGATTCACAGCTCAGACAGAGTTGTGACCTGTCCGAAAAGATGTGGCCTTCATGGTGTGAATGGCAGGAGAGAGATTCTCAACATTTTTTTAACACTAACAACACTTTTATTTTTCATCGATGGGAAGAATTATCTGCTCCTGATGAGCGGGTGGGGACTGAGTAAGATGGCCAAATATCACAGCCGAAACTGGTAGTGTTTTAGCTAAAATCATTATACAGTGCAAACAGGAAGTTGACAAATTTAGACTTCCAACCACTTGCAGTGCTTTTACTTCAACCCAAACCCCCACCAACCATGTGCAGTGCTTTTACTTCAACCCAAACTCCCACTAACCATGTGCAGTGCTTTTACTTCAACCCAAACCCAATGTGAGATGGAGTGTGTGTGTGTGTGTGTGAGAGAGATGGAGGGTGTGTGTGTGTGTGTGAGAGATGGAGCGTGTGTGTGTGTGTGAGAGATGGAGGGTGTTTGTGAGATGGAAGGTGTTTGTGAGTGTGTGCATGTGAGATGGTGGGTGCGAGTGTGTGAGATGGAGGTTGTGTATCTGTGTGAGATGGAGAATGTATGTGTATGGTGTGTGTGTATGTGTGAGAGATAGATGGACAGTGTGTGTGTGAGAGAGATGGAGGTGTGTGTGTGAGTGAGTGAGATGGAGGGTGTGTGTGTGTGAGATGGAGGGTGTGTGTATGTGTGTTTGTGTGCATGTGAGATGAAGGGTGTGTGTATGTGAGAGAGATGGACAGTGTGAGTGTGTGTGTGATGGTGTGTGTGTGTGTGTGTGAGATGGAGGGTGTGTGTGTGTGGGAGAGGGAGGGTGTGTGTGTGTGTGATGGCAGGTGTGTGTGTTGTGGGTGTGAGAGGGAGGGTGTGTGTGTGTATGTGATGGAGGGTGTGTGTGTGATAGAGGGTGTGTGTGTGTGATGGAGGGTGTATGTGTGTGTGTGATGGCAGGTGTGTGTTTGTGGGTGTGAGAGGGATGGTGTGTGTGTGTGTGTGATGGAAGGTGTGTGTGTGTGTGGGTGTGATGGAAGGTGTGTGTGTGTGTATGTGATGGAGGGTGTGTGTGTGATGGAGGGTGTGTGTGTGTGATGGATGAGTCCACCAGTCATGAGTCAGTGAACTATGAGTCCACCAGTCATGAGTGAGTGGACAGTGAGCCCACCAGCAATGACTGAGTGAACTGTGAGGCCACCAGCCAGCCACGAGTGAGTGAACTGTGAGTTCACCAGCAGTGAGTGAGTGAACTGTGAGTCCACCAGCCGTGAGTGAGTGAACTGTGAGTCCACCAGCCATGAGTGAGTGAACTGTGAGTCCACCAGCCGTGAGTTAGTGAACTGTGAGTCCACCAGCCCTGAGTGACTGAATTGTCCAAGAATCCATTTTGCCCACAATGTCCATACTAGTCCTTTGGAAACCAGTCCCTTCGACCCAACGGGTCCCACTTAGCCTAGTTCTTAAATATCAATATACTGAAAATTAATATTTAAAGATTACATTGATGAATCACAACAATTGTTCATCCCTGTCTGGCTTAAAAAATGTGTGATGCATTTGTGATAATTGTCAACACTCAGAGGCTAACCTATTGCACGCATTCGTAAACTGTATAAAAATTAATAATTTTTGGATGGAAATTTTTAAGATAATCTCAGAAGCCGTCAATACCAAACTGGCTCCTGACTCAAAATTATTAATATTAGGAATAACTGAACCAAATCAATTCATTACTATGAATCAAATAATTTTTATTGATTATAGTTTAATAATTGGGAAAAAAATAATATTAGAATTTTGGAAAGGCTCTATAACCCCCACAATTAAAATGTGGACCACAGAAATGTCGGAGACCCTATATTTTGAAAGAATAAGATTTGTCTTAATGGACAAACAAGAACTATTTAAAATAATATGGTCCCCATTTATTGAATATTTGAAGGGACAAACTGGTTCGGCACGAGAACCCGACTGAAACCAGAAACGAAGAATAGATGAAGCAGTACATTTCATAAAACGCGGATATATCTCCAACGATGTCAAATCTGTAGAATATTCCATTCTTTCCCAACTTTATATATATATATATATATATATATATTTTTTTTGTTTAATCATTTTCTACTATTTTCTACCTTCATAAAAAATGGAAAAAAATATATAGAAGCACAATTATTAAGCAAGGATTAACATAAATAATACTGATTATGTATATCTACAAAGAACAAAATGATTTTTATTATGTCAACAATGAATACGCACCTTTTTTTTACTATGTAATTGCTTTTTTTAAAAATACAAAACTACCCTACGCACAAAAGGAGCAGTTTACACTGATACAAGTCAAACCTCTACGCTGCCATGGGGACAACATACAAATTCTGTACAGACAGCAGCCGTGGTTGGGATCGAACCCGGGTCACTGACACTTTAAGCGCTAAAAGGTAGCAACCCTATCGCTGTGTCAGGAGCCATGTTAAGGAATATGAAAGTAGATAAAGCTCCCAGATATTTCCAAGGACACTGCCGAAAGCAAGTGAAGACGTTGCAGGGTCTCTGGCTGAGATATATTCAACATCATTACATAGGTATGTTACAATACCTACCTTCAGCAGCGCTGCAGTTCTGCCACTCCCCATGTGCGCGACTTTGGCGCCTTTCAGAGGGGGTCGGGTTTAAAATGCCAATTTTTTCTAGGCAGTCCAAATCAATCCATGTCGGGCGATTTCGTCGCTAAAGAGAAATCGCTCCGACATTTCATTCATAAAGGTATTTTTAAACTACGCTAGATTATTTATTAACTAGAGTAGTTTAAAAATCATCTTCTAAAGCTCTGAACGGTGACAACGGAGCAAACCTAAGGTAGGAGATAATAGAAGCTACAGTTTATTTTTACATAAAAACTTGGTTTTTGGGAAGGCTTTAATCACATTTTCATGTTGCAAAAAGGGGACAAAAAAAAATGTATGAACCGGCTGCATTTTTCATACCGGCTTCACTGTAAACCGCAACGTTCCAATCCACCGCATTCCACTAAAACCCACTCGCTAGTTGATTTAAATTGCCATTAATTTACAAGCATTAAACACTAAATTCCTTCCATTTGGCCTATAAATTCATGAAAATTAGATTTAAAAATGATGTTATATTGTGGATTATTGTGTGAATGTTATTTGGACACTTAGGCAATTAAAAAAAAAAAATTCTTTTCTTAAGAAATGGATAGATGTTTAGATCTACTCATTGAATTTTGTAATTAGCTACAATTAGATAACTAACTAATTATATGCTTTAATTTCAGTTCATCCAAGTAAGATTGTTTCATATTTGTTTCAGAATGCTTCAATCTATAATAACTGAACATTTCATTGAGTTCTCTTAATTTTTAAGAACGTTATGGGCTTTTGACTGTTCCAGATCACAGCTTTTGAGTTCAGCCAATTGAAAGGCAATGGAAACAAGATGCTAATTTCCAAGTATGAAAATAGTCATAACTTTCTTAATACTGAAGATATGAAAGTGAATTAGGTGTCAAATTAAACTTCTTTTTATGCTTTATCTGATGGGATAAATTGCAGACTTGATTTTTAAAATCACAAAATTTTGTAACATTGCTACATTAGACACAAGTGAGGTGCTGTACGACATGTTCTGCCTTTATTTATGAAGGGCTGCATGAAAAAGTCTGGGAACCATAGACCAGTGAGCCTAAGGAATGATTAGTAAGTTTACAGATGACATTGGTGGTATTGCAGATAGCAAAAATGGTTTTCAATAATTATGCAGGATCTTGATCAACTAGGCAAGTGGGCGAAGGAATGGTTACCGGTGTTTAATACAGGTAAGTATGAGGTGTGCATTTTGGAAAGTCTCTGCCACAGAGGGTAGTTGAGGCCAGTTCATTGGCTATATTTAAGAGGGAGTTAGATGTGGCCCTTGTGGCTAAGGGGATCAGAGGGTATGGAGAGAAGGCAGGTACGGGATACTGAGTTGGATGATCAGCCATGATCATATTGAATGGGGGTGCAGGCTCAAAGGGCCGAATGGCCTACTCCTGCACCTAATTTCTATGTCTATGTTTCTGTGTTAGAGCAAAACCTTCACAGTGAATGTCAGGGCAGTGGGAGGTTGCAGAGTGGAGACAACTAGGAGTACAGGTTCCCTGAAAGTGGCATCACAGGTAGATGGTCTGATGAAGGTTCTCGACACGAAACATTACCTATTCCTTTTCTGCAGTGATGCCGCCTGACTCCAGCATTTTGTGTCTATCACAGGTAGATAGGGTGGCCACGAAAGCTTTTGGTGCATTGGCCTTTATCAGTAGTGGTATTGAGTATAGACGTTGGTATGTTATGTTACAGTTGTACAAGCCATTGGTTAGATCACATTTGGAGCAGTGTGTCGGTTTTGTTCACCCTGCTCAAGGAATGATGTCGCTAAGCTGGATCGAGTGCTGAAATTTACGAGGACAGCTCAAACTGCCATGGTATCTCTGTCTGCCTCCCTCTATCCCCACTCACTGCTCCATGGCTGTTGTTTATTTGTTTTCATCTGTGGCTCAATTTGCATATGTGGCCGATTAGGTAATGTTACCTGCGGAACTGATATGACATTCCTTTGTTCTCAGTCTGTGTTTCATGTTTGACACCAAATTAAGGAAATGCTGCAGATTTAATCTGCAGAATGTTTCTGTTAGAAATGTAATCACGAGGGAAGCAAGAGTGAATTACACAGAATATGTTGCACAGAAACATTTAGCTTGTTTAGCTTAACAGCTCAAATTGCCAAAGAATCTCTCTGCCTCTACCTGTCGGTTCCCCCTCTCCTCCACTCCCCATCCCACCAATGTCACTTATTTCCATGTTGCTCAATTTGTATTTAAGAGGTTTTCTGATTCCTGGGTGTGAAACGTCCTTTGTTCTCAGTCAAATTATTTCCTGTTAAAAGCAGGATGACAAAATGGGGCAACATTGACCTGTTACATTCTATGAGTAATGTAATGGCTGAAATGACAACTGTGTATGACATAGAAATTACTGCATAGACAAGGGCCTTGGCAGCTGAAGGCAAAACTGCTAAAACTGGAGGATGTTGCTGGGGCGATGGTGTGAGTTACAAGGAGAGAGTGCATAGGCTGGGTCCATTTCTCCTGGAGCAAAGGAGGATGGTGAGGGGTGACCTTATAGACGTTTACTAGACTAAGATGGACCCGTGGGACCCGTTCACATGGGAGGGCTGGTCCCGCAACACAATATTCCATCTCTCCAACAATTCCAATATTGGTGGCCAGTGGGGGGGGGGGGGGGCTTTCTGGAGCGCTGGTATGGGTGTTGTGAGCTAAAGGGACTGGTCTTCAGAGGGCTAGTATGGACATTGTGGGCCAAATGGATTCTTGGGCTGGCAGCACAGTCCCTCAAGCCTGATGTGCTGGCAGCTCACTCACGGCTGTTGGGCGGGCAGTTGGCTTACGGCTATTCCTTGAAATTCTATTTCAAGCAGGGTGTAAGGCCACCAAATTCAAATCCATTTTCCCACCATTTCAAGCAGGGTGCAAGGCCACCAAATTCAACTACAGTTTCTTACCACTTTAAGCAGGGTGCTAGTCCAACAAACTCAAGTACAGTTTCATACCACTTCAAGCAGGGTGCAAGGCCACCAAATTCAAGTGCAGTTTCATATCACTTCAAGTAAGGTGCAAGGCCACCAAATTTTACTTTGGTGTGGGTGTGCGTGTAGGTAAAGAGCCCGCCAGCCCGCATGCACGTCATTACGTCAATCGCATTGCACCACGACTGACTGGGAGGCGTGCTGCTCCTTCCAGCGGTAAGTTTCAAAAAGCCTTAGGTTAGTTTTAAACTTATTTTTCTGGTTGTGCTTTTTTGCACAAGCTCTTTTACAGAGTTCCTGCTGGATGTCGGTCCGGGTCTAATCCTGTCTCCACGGGGAAACCCGGCTTGGGGAAATCTGGCCATGGAGACCGCGGGGTATCCAGGCTCCGCGAGGGGAAACCCGGCTTGGGGAAACCGGCTACGGAGGCCGCGGGATATCCCGGCTTTGTGGGGAGACCCAGCTCGGCAAGGACACCCGGCTCGGAGAAACCCGGCCATGAAAGCCACGGGGAATCCCGGCTCCGTGTGGAGACCCGGCTCAGCAGGCCGGTGGACTTCGGACAAGCACTGCCAGGTTGGTTCGCCTCCTGTAGTGGGGAGCGTCTTCGGACGTTCTTCGGACGATAGAGCATCTCATGGAGTAGATGCTCTACCATGATGTACTCCAAGGAGGGGAGTCATATCAGCGCCGCGGCAGCGCCTGGTGCAGGGTTGCATTATATCTCCCTCTCTGAGGAGGGGAGCGTAGGCGCGGGTCTCGGGAGTCAGTTTTGGGCTGACTCGCAGGTCGGTGGTATGTCGGGGGGGAGGAACATTCCACGGCACACCAGCTGCGTGACGAAAATAGGAGGGTTCCCCTCCATGGGTCCTCGGACGTTTTCCCAGGTGGAGCATGGATGCGTCCCTAGGGCGTTCATCACACTGAGATGATGCTCCATCCTGATATGGTCCGTGGACAGGACCATATCAGCACAGGTCTTGTAAGGGACCTGCAGCAGTGCCATTGCAGGGCTGCTTACAAATCTCCCTCTCTGTGGAGGGGAGTGCGAGGAGTCAGTGTGTGACTGACTCACAACTCCGAAGTATGTCCGTCAAACATACGGGAGTGCATTACAGGAACAAAGTGCCGGCAGTGAACAGCGCTATCTGGGGAGACTATGGATCGTGAGGCTAGCAAAGTCCAGCCACGGAATCTTCTCCATGGAGAAGACCTAGCCAAACAGGCAAAAAACCTGGTGAGAAAGTAAAGCTGTCGGACCAGTCAAGGTACCTACGACGAGCAAAAGCCTCACCGTGGCGGCGACTACACCCCTACGACTCCATCAGCAGTAAGTGGTTCACTGAAGCTGGTGGCAGCTGGAAAGCTGATTCTCAGGGCAGTGGTCTTTCAGGCCAATACCCAAGCCGGCTCTGAGGGAAAATGTGCAATCCACGCACCCCAGCAGTCCTAACCTTTCAATTCAAGGATGCAATCAGAACCTGAGGACGGAAACAGAACCTGCATCAGGGGCCTTTGGGCGCACCATAAGGCCACCAATAAACATGGAGGTAGGTGGGTCTGGTTCTTTCCGAAACACGGGGTTAGTGGACTAGTTACGTGTGGTAATTGATTACACTGTTTTTGCACGAATATCGACGAATAACATCAGATCAGTTTATGCTGCACGATATACAAGGATTTCGAATTGAATTTCCTTAAGTTGTTGCCACCCACAAAACATACACCAAATTGGACATCTATTCTTTCCAAACAAAAGGTTTGGGTATATAAGCAGATTTCCAAACAAGCAAAAGATGGATGATGTCGGATCACACTTGATTAACTCACATTCACATGTGCAGTATAGACTTTTTAATGGAACACTTCGTTACTATCCAACAACGGATTTCCATAGGACACTTTTAAGAAACATAGAAACATAGATATTGGTGCAGGAGGAGGCCATTCGGCCCTTTGAGACAGCACCGCCATTCATTGTGATCATGGCTGATCGTCTGCTATCAATAACCCGTGCCTGCCTTCTCCCCATATCCTTTGACTCCACTAGCCCCTAGAGGTCTATCCAACTCTCTCTTAAATCCATCCAGTGATTTGGCTCCACTGCCCTCTGTGGCAGGGAATTCCATAAATTCACAACTCTCTGGGTAAAAAAGTTTTTTCTCATCTCAGTCATAAATGACCTCCCCTTTATTCTAAGACTGTGGCCCCTGGTTCTGGACTCACCCAACATTGGGAACATTTTTCCTGCATCTAGCTTGTCCAGTCCTTTTATAATTTTATGTTTCTATCAGATATCCCCTCTTCCTTCAAAACTTCAGTGAATACAAGCCTAGTCTTTTCAATCTTTCCTCATATGACTGTCCCGCCATCCCAAGGATCAATCTCATGAACCTACGCTGCACTGCCTCATTCACTAGGATGTCCTTCCTCCAATTAGGAGACCAAAACTGTACACAATACTCCAGATGTGGTCTCACCAGAGCTCTATACAACTGCAGAAGAACCTCTTTACTCCTGTACTGAAATCCTCTTGTTATGAAGGCCAACATTCCATTAGCTTTCTTCACTGCCTGTTGTACCTGCACGCCAAATTTCAGTGACTGGTGTACAAGGACACCCAGGTCTCGCTGTACCTCCCCCTTACCTAACCTAACTCCATTGAGATAATAATCTGCCCCCTTGTTTTTTCCACCAAAGTGGATGACCTCAGATTTATCTATATTATACTGCATCTTTAGAATGCATAGACATGACTTTAGAATTAAGGGACAGAGGTTTAGGGGTAACATGAAGGGGAACTTCTTTACTCAGAGAGTGGTAGCGGTGTGGAATGAGCTTCCAGTGGAAGTGGTGGCGGCAGGTTCGTTGGTATCATTTAAAAATAAATTGGATAGGCATATGGATGAGAAGGGTATGGAGGGTTATGGTATGAGTGCAGGCAGGTGGGACTAAGGGAAAAAAGTTGTTCGGCACGGACTTGAAGGGCCGAGATGGCCTGTTTCCGTGCTGTAATTGTTATATGGTTATATGGTTATCTGCCACGCATCTGCCCACTCACTCAACCTGTCCAGGAACCTCTGCAACCTTCTAACATCTTCTTCACTGTTCACACTGCCACCCAGCTTTGTGTTATCCGCAAACTTGCTAGTGTTGCTCCTAATTCCCTCTTCCAAATAATTAATATATAGGGTAAACAGTTGTGGCCCCAACACTGAGCCTTGCGGCACTCCACTCGCCATTGCCTGCCATTCTGAAAAGGACCCGTTCACTCCTACTCTTTACTTACGGTCTGCCAACCAATTTTCTATCCATGTCAACACTCTACCCCCAATACCATGTGCTCTCATTTTAGTCACCAGTCTCCCGTGCGGGACCTTATCAAAGGCTTTCTGAAAGTCTAGATACACTACATCCACTGGCACCCCTTCATCCATTTTACTTGTCACATCCTCAAAAAATTCCAGAAGATTAGTCAAGCATGATTTCCCTTTCATAAATCCATGTTGACTTGGACTAATCCTTTTACTGCTATCCAAATGCTCCATTATGACCTCTTTAATAATTGACTCCAGCATCTTTCCCACCACCAAAGTCAGGCTAACTGGTCTGTAATTCCCCGTTTTCTCTTTCGCTCCTTTCTTGAAAAGTGGGATACCATTAGCTATCCTCCAATCCACAGGAACTGATCTTGAATCTATTGAACATTGGAAAATGATCAATGCGTCCACTATTTCTAGAGCCACCTCCCTGAGGACCCTGCGATGCAGATCATCAGGCCCAGGGGATTTATCATCTTTCATTCCCATTAGCCTACCCAATACTATTCTCGCCTAATGAAAATTTATTTCAGTTTCTCTACCCCCTTAGATCTTCTGTCCTCCAGTACATCTGGGAGTTTGTTTGTGTCCTGCTTAGTGAAGATAGATCCGAAGTACCTATTCAACTCTTCTGCCATTTCCTTGTTGCCCATAATTAATTCACCCGTGTCTGCCTTCAAGGGACCCACATTTGACTTTGCTACTCTTTTTCCCTTAACATATCGAAAGAAGCTTTTACTGTCCTTCTTTATATTCCTGGCCAGTTTCACGTCATACTTCATCTTTTCAGCTCGTATTGCCTGTTTTGTTTCCTTCTGTTGTCCTATGAAAGTTTCCCAATCCTCTGGCTTCCGGCTACTCTTTGCTGTGTTATACATCTTTTCTTTTAGTTTTATTCTATCCCTAACTTCCCTTGTCAGCCACGGTTGCCTCCTACTCCCCTTGGAATCTTTCTTCCTCTTTGGAATGAAACGATCCTGCGTCTTCCGGATTATGCCCAGAAATTCCTGCCATTGCTGTTCCACCGTCATTCCTGCTAGGATCCCTTTCCAGTCTACCTTGGCCAGCTCGTCTCTCATGCCTTCATAGTCCCCTTTGTTCAACTGCATCACTGCCACTTCCGATTTAACATTCTCCTTCTCAAATTGCAGTTTAAAACAAATCATATTATGATCACTACCTCCAAGCGGTTCCTTTACCTCGAGTTCTCTTACCATATCTGGTTCATTGGACAACACTAAATCCAGAGTTGCCTTTTCTCTGGTCGGCTCCATTACAAGCTGTTCTAAGAATCCATCTCGGAGGCATTCTACAAACTCTCTTTTTTGGGGTCCGGAACCAACCTGATTTTCCCAGTCTACCTGCATATTGAACTCCCCCATCACCACAGTAGCATTACCTTTGTTACATGCCAGTTTTAACTCCTGTTGCAACTTACACCCTACATCCGGGCTACTATTTGGGAGTCTGTAAATAACACCAATTAGTGTCTTCTTGCCTTTACAATTCCTCAACTCAATCCACAGCGACTCTACCTCGTCAGTCCTTATGTCTTCCCTTGCAAGTACTGAATTCCATCCCTCACCGGCAGAGCTACCCCCCCCCCCCCTTCCTCTGCCCACCTGCCTGTCATTTCTATAGGATGTATAACCCTTAATATTAAATTCCCAGACGCGATCCTCCTGCAGCCATGTCTCAGTAGTCCCCACAATGTCATATCTACCAACCGCTAACTGAGCCTCAAGCTCATCTACTTTACTTCTTATACTTCGCACATTCATATATAATACTTTTAATTCCTTACGCATCTCACCTTTCACATCGATCCCTATTACACTTGGCCATACTCTCCTATCCATTTGTGAGCTTCCTTTCCCGTTAATTCTGGGGACATTAACCATCCCTTTACTCTCTTTCCCTTTAACTCCATCGTCGACTAACTCATTTGACACCGCACCCCCCTTATTCAGTTTAAAACCACCCGTGTAGCAGTGGCAAACCTGCCTGCCAGAATGCTGGTCCCCCACCATTTAAGATGCAATCCGTCCCTTTTGTACAGTTCCCCCTTACTCCAAAACAGATCCCAGTAATCTAAGAATCTAAATCCATGCCCCCTGCACCAGTTCCTCAGCCACACATTCAGGTCCCGAATCTCCCTGTTCCTGCTCTCGCCAGCACGAGGAACTGGAAGCAAACCGGAGACAACCACCCTGGAGGTCCTGCTTTTCAGCATTTTCCCGAGCTCTCTAAAGTCACGCTGCAGAATATTCATCCCCTTCTTTCCGACATCGTTTGTGCTGACATGCACTACCCCTTCCGGCTGTTCTCCTTCGCCCTTGAGGATTTTCTGCACTGTCTCCGTGACATCCTGGATCCTGGCACCAGGAAGGCAGCACACCATCCTCGAATCCTGTCTGTTGCCTCAGAAACCCCTATGGCATGCGTCAACCTCAAAGATGCATACTAAATTTTCAGTTGCGTAATTGATGCCTTTGCATTGTCAGAACTTACATCGAGCAAATGAGCAAGCTCTCAAGTACCATGTAGGTCATTGTTAACAGATCTATGCTATTAACAGTTGAAGCTATGTCAAATGATGGACAAACAGTATTCAGCATTGCTCCAGTACTTTGGTCATTAACCTTCAGTTATGTTATAAACTGATGCTAGTGCTCAAAGATGGGAAATAGTGAGATTAAACGAGAACTTACCTGTTCGAAGTTTGATCTTTATTTTATGAGGAGTTACGATGAGGGATTACGTGAAGAAGCCCCGCCTGGCGCTGGATCGGCATACTTCAAACCAGCGGCATGAAAAACACAGAACCAATAGCCGAAGTAAAATAGTAAGGCTCAAAATAGACTAGAACTACCAGATGATCATTTACATTATGAGGGTTGGGAGTGGAGGGCACGTAATCCCTCCTCGTAACTCCTCATAAAATAAAGATCAAACTTCAAACAGGTAAGTTCTCATTTAATCTCACTATTTTACTTCAGAGTCACCTGAGTGACTACGTGAAGATTTTAAAGCTCTGTGTTTTTTATGTCGTAAATTCATTTCATACGACTCTCTGTTTAGTCAAAACAGTCGTGAGTAAATAGTATTTTAAGACATTGTTACAATTTATGTAATAAGTCCTTTAATCATAAAAAGAACAACTTTTTAAATAATAACCCCTCTATCCCAGGGGAAAATTACAAAATAAATTGATAAATGATGTCAATGGTAACATAAATCGATAATATAAATCGATAATATAAAACAAATCAAGCATTTAAAGAGAACCCAGTACTGCGTGTCCAAATCCTGGCACCGTGACAACAGGTTTATTGTAGAACTTTGAAAAAATCTCTTCTCTAGACCACCCTGCGGCCTCTAAAATTTGATCGAGTGGTACGTCCTGTACCTTCGCCACGGACGTAGCTGCCGCCATCTAGAAATGGTTTGAACTGAAACTTTTGTATGTGGCTTTTTGTGTGTTATCAATAACGCTTTCTCAGAACCTCTGAGATTTTTGGTCACCTCAATGTATTGAGTTAAATGCTTAACTACACACAATGTTTCATCAATAGGATATGCTTTAAACATTACCTTCATTCCAGTTCTTCCTGGTCTGCTTTGTTTGATCAAGTCATAAACATAAAACACAATGTTATCTGTAGTCACATGCATGCAATCCAACCGTAACAATTGCAAAGTTTGTACTCTTTGAGCTGATACCAATTCCATTAACATTACCACCTTGAATGTTAATTTCTGCAAAGACATTGAATTAATTGGAGTCCATTGTTTAAGCAAAGTGAGAACAATGCTAACATCCCAAATTTCTGTATATCTGGGCTTGGGAGGATTTTTATTGAAAATTCCTTTCATGAATCGGGATACTAATGGGTGAGACCCAACTGAATCCCGATCCGAAATTTGTCCTAAATAGGATGACAATGCACTACGAGCACAATTAATGGCACTATAACTCAAATGCTCATCAAAGTGTAACCCAGCAGGGAACTCCAATACATTTGAAATGTTTGCAAATGTATCTTTGACTGTGTACAAAAAACTTCCAATTTCCTTATATGCGACGTATATTTTTTTTAGTGCTATTCCTCCAAGCTGTATCTATAACATCCATGGTCCTGTCCGACAGTTCAAACTCTTGCAACGGTCTGGTCAGAACCTGCAGATTAACAAATTCATATGATCATGCAATGGATGAATTTATTTTGTTACTGGTTGTGTCAACAGATTGTCGCAACTGGGAATTGTCATACATGGTTCAATAATCATTTTTAGCATCAATGGGAACCATGACTGCGTGGGCCAATTTGGCACCACCAAAATGCCTTTGGCAGCGTCTTGCGCTATATTCTTGAGACATTGCCCAATGAGACAGAATGGGGAAAAAGCATAAAAGAACGTATTCCCCCAGTGTAGCGAGAAAGCATCCACCGCTACTGCCCCTGGATCGTTTTCCCAAGACACGCATTTGGGCAATTGGTGATTCAATCTAGATGCAAACAGATCAATGTCCGGCACTCCATACCGACTGACAATATTTTAGAAAATTTGTGGATTTAACATCCATTCTGTATTGTCTTTAAATATTCGTGATCTTTTGTCTGCCACAACATTGTCTCTCCCCGAGAGATAAATAGCTGAAAGCCAAATATTTTTTGCCATACACCATTGCCACATCTGGTTTACCAGATGATCACATGATATTGATCTGACACCACCCATGTGATTGATATATGCCACAGCTGTGGTATTATCTATTTGTACTTGGACATGCAAATCTTTTAATGAAGAGCAATAAGCTTTTAATCCATAAAATGCTCCAGTAGCTCCAAATAATTAATACCATATGTTTGGAGCAATAAATCCTCTTGGACAGCCCATCTGCCTCCACAGCTGGTCTCATTATCCGTAGCCCCCCATCCGAGAGAACTTGCGTCAGTTTGCAAAAACAGTACTGGCTGATGAACTAAAATGTTCTTAGCAGCTTGTGGAACATTCTCAATCCACCAATGTAATTCTGATAAAGCTTCCTTAGGCAATTGCATTGGCCTATCAAAATGGCCTGCTCGCTGAATAAGCGCTTGAGTTTTTGCCCTTTGAAGATTTTGGTGATGTAGACGACCAAACTCTACTGCTGGAAATGCTGCTACCAATTTACCAATAACCTTGGCAACCTCTCGGATGGAGGGATAAGGTTTGTTAATCAGGTTCTGACACACATTAGTGATAAAGTTAGAAAAAGGTGATTGGCATACTTGCTTTCAGCAGTGCATGACATTAGTGAGACTACATTTAGAGTTGTGTACAGTACTGGTCACCCTGCTATAAGTAAGATGTCTCTAAACGGAGAATGCTGCAATAAGGTTTGACAAGGATTTTACCGGGTTTGGAATGTTTGAGTTAAAAGAAGAGGCTGGATTAGCCGGGTCTATTTTTCTTGGAGCATGGCAAACTGTGGAGTGACATTATAGCTGTTTGCAAGATCACGAAGGGCACAGATAATGTGAACAGCACAGTATGTTTTCCCAGGGAAGGAGAGTCTAAAGCCCCTGTCCCCCTTAGGAAACCTGAACGGAAACCTCTGGAGACCGTGTGCCCCACCCAACGTTTCTATGAGGTTCCCAGAGGTTCCCGGGGGTTCCGGTCATTCTCCATGAGTCACCAGAGGATCTGGTCAATTGCCTGGAAAGCCTCAACCGAAGCGTGAGCTGCATCTACTGACCAAAGATCCTAAAGGATCTTTGCTGCCGACCGTGCGCACACACACAAACACATCGCGAAGGTGGGGGCCAGGGACAGCGGAGGAGCGTTTTCTGCGTGTGAAGAGGAAAGTGAATGGCTGCGACAGAGCATTGTAAGTCCTTCAGAGAGGGCGGGAGGGAGTGAGAGAAGGGGGGAGAGAAGGGGAGAGAGAAGGAGAGAGAGAAGGGGAGAGAGAAGGCGTGGAGACAATTTTAGGAAGTTTATTAAACTTTAACTTTATTAAACCGCTAACTTTATTAAGCGGGCATTTTACCTTCCGGCGGATCTTCTAGGTCCTGAAAACCAAAGATTTCTTTGCTCACAACTCCAATGAGCCAATCGGAATGGCCGGTCAGTGAAGGCCTTCGACTGGCTGTAAGTAATAATGCGACGCCACCACTGGCTTTCACAAAACGGCAACCTAGTTTTAGTTGCGGCCGGTTTTGTTTTTTTTTAAATAATCGCAGGAACATAGCAGAAGCGGCGATTACGCGGAAACCACTTTCCACAATTAGGGAGAGTGACAGGAACCTCCGGGAACCACATGGAAAACTTGGGTGGGGCGCAAGGTTTCCGTTCAGGTTTCCTAAGTGGGAAGATCCGCCGGAAGGTAAAATGCCTGTTAACTTTATTAAACTTATTAAAACTGTCTCCACTCCTTCTCCCCCCCCCCCGTTCTTCCCCCCCCCCCCCCCCCGTGCTCTCTCCCCCCTTCTCTGTCCTTCTCTCCCTCCCTCCCGCGCTCTCTAAAGGACTTACCATGCTCTGTGGCAGCCGTTTACTTTCCTCTTCAACACGCAGAAAGCGCTCCTCCGCTGTCCCTGACCCCCACCTTCGCAATGTGTTTGTGTGTGTGCGCGCGGTCGGCAGCAAAGATCCTATAGGATCTTTGGTCACTAGAAGCAGCTCACGCTTTGGTTGAGGCTCTCCAGGCAATTGACCAGAACCTCTGGTGACTCATGGAGAATGACCGGAACCCCTGGGAACCTCACGGGAACCTCTGGGAACCTCATGGAAACCTTGGGTGGGGCACCCGGTCTCCAGAGGTTTACGTTCAGGTTTCCTAAGTGGGACAGGGGCTTAAAGCATTGGTTTAAGATGATTGTGAAAGTAAAAGGGAATGGATGGTCATCTTTTTCAGTCAGTGAGTGATATAGAGATGGATGAGCTGCCATTGGAAGCGATAGCAGCAGGTACAATTATGACACTTAAAGGATGCACGGACAGGTGTGGATAAGAAAGGTTTGAAGAAAGATTGACCAAGTGCAGCTAAGTGGATCGAGATTGCATGGACAACTTGGTTGTTATGGATGTGTTGGGCCGAAAGACCTGTTTCCTTGCTGTATGATTGTGTGACTATGACTATGACGCTTCCCAGCATATGGTTTGGAACTGAAATAATTCCCCTTCAGCCTATTACTGCAGCCAAGCTTTGCCCCTGTCACTTAAAGATTTCAAAAACAGGAACAAAGAAAACTTTACAAATTGGTTACATAAAAAATGTACCTGTGCCAAATTTACACTTGCACCATGCCCCCAACTCTTTCTGCTACATCAATGACTACATCAATTCCTTGGTTCACACATCCCTTCCCATCATATCACCCCTCCCCAAACACTTACCCCTGCAACTGCAGGAAATATAACAGCTATCCTTATATATTCTCCCTCGCCATCATCTAGGGTGAGACAGATGTTCACCTGCACATCCTCTAACCTCATTTACTGGATCCAATATTCCGGGTCGGCAAGACCAAGCGCAGACTCCGCAACAGTTTCAACAAAAGACATATACTCTCGTACTTGGATCTCCTGGTTGCTAACCATTTTATCTCATCTTCTCATTCCAAAACTGACATTATAGCTGTTTCTGTCCTGAGCCTCCTCCATCCTCCATATTTCTCACTATCCGCAACCCATCCCCTCTTCTCTACATTCCTTCCTCTAGCTTCAAAATTATTAACTCCAATCTTTTTTTCTTACACCTTCTAACTTTTCATCTCTGGCCTTTGTTCAACTCTCTGCCTATCAATACACCCCTTCACCTGTTTCCATCTATTACTCAAAAGGAAATAAAGTGCTGCTATAACTCAGCAGGTCAGGCCGCACTCTGGAGAACATAGATAGGCAACGTTTCGGGTCAAGACTCTTCTTCATATTGACTGTGGAGGGGAGGGAGGTGGGGGGGGGGGGGGGGGGGTGGAAGAGGTAGGAAAGGGTTGTGGTAGGAGCTGGATGGTAGGTAAGAGGGCGCCACAGGTGAGGGAGGGGAGTTGAGGGCAGTTTTAAAAGGCAGCACTTTGGAACAAAGGCCAAAGAGATGGAAGGAAGGAAGGTGCGATACAGGTTTGAAGAGTTGCAATTATAAAGCCAGAGGGAGGACAATGACAGGAGGGGAGATGGGGTGTGGAGGGGAGAGATAGGTGGGAGTGCTCCTGGGGTTCAGGGGCTGAGAAGGGGTGGGGACGAGAAGGGTTATTTGAGGAGAAGCGGGTTGGGGATGTTGAGAGGTTATCTAAAATTGCAGGTGAATGATCATATCATTGCTACCCAAGCGGAATGTGCAGTGCTGTTCCTCCAGTTTGCATGCAGCTTCACTCTGCCAATGGAGGAGGCCCAGGACAGAAAGGTCATTTTGGGAATGGAAAAGTGATTTGAAATGACCAGCAACTGGGAGATCCATTAGGCCTTCGCGGACCGAGTGCAAGTGTTCGATGAAATGGAAACCGGGACTATGTTTGGTCTCGCTGATGTACAGGACCACTGGATGCAGTAGATAAGGTTAGAGGAGGCGCACATGAACCTCTATCTTATCTGCAAAGGCTGACGGGGTCCCTGGATGGAGATCCTTCGCTTCCATCCACATGGTGATGTTTGCAGTAACGCCTTTGAGATGTTTCTTACATTAATCCTTAGTAATTGAAATCAAACGTTTTAAAACTTGAAGTCTCTGAACCCTTTCTTTCAATGACAGTACAGGACTGAGTGGTGACATTACTGAGTTGTATAAAATCTCGAGTGCAATGAATAGGGTGAATGCACACAGTCCTTTCCCCGGGGTAAGGGAATCACGAACTTGAGGTTTAAAGTGAGATGGGAACAAATTAGAAACCTGATCAACAAACTTTTTCTCGCACAGAGTGGTACATATATGGAACAAACTGCCAGAAGAAGCAGGCAAAAAAATATATATATATTTTAGTTTAGTTTAGTTTCGTGATACAACGAGGAAACAGGCCATTCTGACCACCAGTACGCACCGACCAGCAATCCCTACACAATTATCCTATCCTATACACACTAGGGATAATTTACATTTATATCAAGCCAATTGTAGATTGGTTATTTCCTACTAGCCATTTGTAGTGCTTGTTAGTAGTGACTCCGCCTATTAGAAACATAGAAACATAGAAAATAGGTGCAGGAGTAGGCCATTCGGCCCTTCGAGCCTGCACCGCCATTCAATGTGATCATGGCTGATCATCCAACTCAGTATCCCGTACCTGCCTTCTCTCCATACCCCCTGATCCCTTTAGCCACAAGTGCCACATCTAACGCCCTCTTAAATATAGCCAATGAACTGGCCTCAACTACCTTCTGTGGCAGAGAATTCCAGAGACTCACCACTCTCTGTGTAAAGAATGTTTTCCTCATTTCGGTCCTAAAGGAATTCCCCCTTATCCTTAGACTGTGACCCCTTGTTCTGGACTCCCCCAACATCGGGAACAATCTTCCAGCATCTAGCTTGTCCAACCCCTTAAGAATTTTGTAGGTTTCTATAAGATCCCCCCTCAATCTTCTAAATTCCATCGAGTACAAACCGAGTCTATCCAATCTTTCCTCATATGAAAGTCCTGACATCCCAGGAATCAGTCTGGTGAATCTTCTCTGTACCCCCTCTATGGCAAGGATGTCTTTCCTCAGATTTGGAGACCAAAACTGTACGCAGTATTATGCGCTTTATATAGAAATATAGAAAATAGGTGCAGGAGGAAGCCATTCGGCCCTTCGAGCCAGCAGCACCATTCATTGTGATCATGGCTGATCGTCCCCAATCAATAACCCGTGCCTGCCTTCTCTCTATATCCCTTGATTCCACTAGCCCCTAGAGCTCTATCTAACTCTCTCTTAAATCCATCCAGTGACTTGGCCTCCACTGCCCTCTGTGGCAGGGAATTACACAAAGTCACAACTCTCTGTGTGAAAACGTTTTTTCTCACCTCATTCCTAAATGGCTTCCCCTTTATTCTAAAGCTGTGGCCCCTGGTTCTGGACTAGCCCAACATTGGGAATATTTTTCCTGCATCTAGCTTGTCCAGTCCTTTTATAATTTTATATGTTTCAATAAGATATCCCCTCATCCTTCTAAACTCCTGTGAATACAAGCCTAGTCTTTTCAATCTTTCCTCATATGACAGTCCCGCCATCCCAGGGATCAATCTCGTGAACCTACGCTGCACTGCCTCAATCACAAGGATGTCCTTCCTCAAATTCGGAGACCAAAACTGGACACAATACTCCAGATGTGGTCTCACCAGAGCCATACAACTGCAGAAGAACCTCGTTACTCCTATATTGAAATCCACTTGTTATGAAGGCCAACATTCCATTAGCTTTCTTCACTGCCTGCTGTACCTGCAAGCCAACTTTCAGTGACTGGTGTACAAGGATGCCCAAATCTCGCAGCACCTCCCCCTTGCCTAACCTAACCCCATTGAGATAATAATCTGCCCCCTTATTTTTGCCGCCAAAGTGGATAACCTCACATTTATCTATATTATACTGCATCTGCCATGCATCTGCCCACTCACTCAACCTGTCTAGGTCCCTCTGCAACCTCCTAATAATAATAATAATAATAATAATAATAATAATAAATGCTTTATTGATCCCCTCAGGGAAATTCAGATGTCCAGAAGCCCCCAACCAATAAACCCACACAATTCAAACCGAATGCAGACAGAAAATACATGAAATACAATGTGGACAATACCCGAGAGCAATAAGTAGTTAAAAAGACCAATAATTAACAATTAAAAATTAAAAAATGCAAAAATGCATCCCCCTACAGCCTAGCGGTCCGAATTATAAAATCTAATGGCTGCAGGGGTGAAGGATCTCCTGAACCGCTCTGTTCTACAGGGCAGGGAGAGGAGCCGGTTGATGTTCCGAGTGCTCTTTTGACTCCAGAATTACATGGAGGGGACGCCCGGGGTTTTTCAGGATGACCTGCACCCTGCGCCTCATACGCCTCTCAAGCACATCCATCCCAGAGTCCACTCTCCCCTCCAGCACTGAGCTAGCTTGTTTAACCAGTTTGTCCAGCTTCTTGTTGTTTTTTGCACTATTAATAAGAAAATAACACTTGCAACCACAGTGTTGTAAAACAAGTGCAGCATATCATTACGCACATTGAAGGATTTTAGCCTTTTGAGGAAAAAGAGTCTGCTCTGGCCTTTTTTGTAGAGGGCGTCAGAGTTGACAGACCAGTCCAGTTTCTTATCCAGGTGCACTCCAAGGTATTTATATGTCTGCACCACCTCAATGTCAGCCCCTGCAGCGTTGACCGGCTGAAGGGGGAGCTTGGACCTGCCAAAGTTAACCACCATCTCTTCAGTCTTAGTTGTGAACATCCTCTTCACAGTTCACACTGCCACACAGCTTTGCGTCATCCGCAAACTTGCTAGTGTTGCTCTTAATTACCCGTTCTAAATAATTAATATATATGGTAAACAGTTGCGGCCCCAACACCGAGACTTGCGGCACTCCACTCGCCACTGCCTGAAAAGGACCCGTTCTGAAAAGGACCCATTCACTCCTACTCTTTGCTTCCTATATGCCAACCAAATTTCTATCCATGTCAACACCCTACGCCCAATACCATGTGCTCTAATTTTAGTCACCAGTCTCCCGTGCAGGACCTTATCAAAGGCTTTCTGAAAGTCTAGATACACTACATCCACTGGCTCCCCTTCATCCATTTCACTTGTCACATCCTCAAAAAATTCCTTAGATTAGTCAAGCATGATTTCCCTTTCATAAATCCATGTTGACTTGGACTAATCATTTTACTGCTATCCAAATGCCCCATTATTACCTCTTTAATAATTGACTCCAGCATCTTTCCCACCACCAAAGTCAGGCTAGCTGGTTTATAATTGCCCGTTTTCTCTCTCACTCCTTTCATGAAAAGTGGGATAACGTTAGCTTTCCTCCAATCCACAGGAACTGATCCTGAATTGATCGAACATTGGAAAATAATCACCAATGCATCCACTATTTCTAGAGCCACCTCCTTGAGGACCCTGGGATGCAGACCATCAGGTCCAGAGGATATATCATCCTTCAGTCCCATTAGCCTACCCAATACTATTTCTATACTACTATATTAACAAGAGGTTTCCTACGCCAGTTAGTATTAGTAGCTGCTAGGTGATGTAATATCCTGCAGATTGATGCTGTAAGTAGATTTAATAAACATGTGTTGTATCTTGATATGTGTTTGACTCAGCTCATTACATAATGTCGGAAGTGGGATTCGAAACCACGCCTCCATTCGGAGACCTGATGTGTTCCTCATGCCATGTGTGACAGAGTACACAATGAACTCAAGCGGATGGTCTCCATGGGTGTTATTGTTGAAGTTACTGACCCATCTGTTTGTGTTTCCACCATGGTGGTCGCAACAAAGAAAAACAAGGAGGAGATCTGTATCTGCCCCAGAGATCTTAACAATGCTATCAAATGCCAGCACGACCCTATGCGAACAATAGACGAAGTTGCTGCTCAGATAGGGAACACATCAGTATTCTCCGTTCTGGATGCCAAAAGCTCATTTTGGCAGATTCCACTTGACCCAGACTCGTCCAATCTTACTACTTTTGGCACCCTCAGGAGATCACAAATCTGAAGAAAGTACTAGACTGTGCCAAAGAGATTCAGCTTAAACTTAATCCCCTGAAGTGCAAGTTTCGAGTCCCAGAAGTTACTTACATCGGACATGTTTTCACAAGTGATGGTCTGAGACCAGTCCCATCAACGAAATGCCAGATCCTACTGACGTTGTGAGTCTACAAAGGTTCTTTGGATTGGTCAACTACCTGGGGAAATTTATTTCCAACCTCAGCGACATATCTGCCCCCCTGCGAGAACTGACACACAAGGACACTGCATGGTCCTGGTATTCGCAGCACCAAAGAGCTTTTGACACTCAAGTTGCAGATGGCCAGCGCACCTACTCTCGCCTACTTTGCTTTGGAGTTACCAGTGACATTCACAAGTGATGTGTCCCAGTACGGACTTGGCGCCGCGTGCCTGCAAACCACTACCGATGGCAACTGCAAGCCTGTTCCATACGCCTCTCGCACACTAACTGACACTGAACAACGTTACGCCCAGATCGAAAAAGAATTGCTCGCAGTGGTTTCGCTTGCACAAAATTCAAGGACTTTATTTTTGGGAAGTCTGTGACTGTAGAAAGTGACCACCAGCCGTTGGTCATTATTTGGAACAAACCCATCCACGCTGCCCAACACGCCTACAACAAATGATGATACAGCTGCAGTGGTTTGATTTCAACATGGTCTATAAGAAAGGGCAAGGACATGCCCATAGCTGACACGCTATCAAGGGCCCCACGTAAAACTCATGAACAACAACTGTCTGAACAGGACCAGTTCTCAGTAATGAAGGTATCGTATGTTCCTACGGATTGCTTGAGCAGCCTGGCAGAGCACACGGCTGCTGACGAGACTTTACAATTGCTGTCTGCAGTCATCCGGCGTGGCTGGCCGGATAAACAACACAACACCCCGCTCGCAATCAGCCCATACTTCCTGGTTTGCGATGAACTGGTGTTACAGGACGGGATTATAGTTAAGGTCCACAAGGCGGTGATCCCAGCTGTCCCAGCGGTTCCAGAAGTACTTTGACGCCATAAACTGGGGCCCCGACGTGGAGGCACAAAGCATGTTTTGCTGGCCTGGCATGATCAGGTACATGTGCGATGAAAACAAAGTTTGCGCCGTCTGCAAAAGCCTGACACCACATCAGCAGAGGCAGCCTTTACTGCCGCACCCGGTTCATCCTCTCCTGTGGTCCACATTAGCTATTGACATATTCGAGTGGCATAGGAATCACTATATGTTTTTTCTTGACTCTTACTCGGGCTGGTTCGACATTGACTTACATCAAACCATTACTTGTGAAGCGGTTATCGGGAAGTTGCAGCATCACCTCTCCATGCAAGGATCCCCTGCACGTCTTCTGTCCGACAACAGCAGACAGTTCACCAGCCAGGCTTTCAAAAACTTTGCAAAACTATGAGACTTCCAACATATTACCAGCAGCCCTGAGTTCCCGCAGTCCAACGGACTCGCTGAACGCGCTGTCTGAAGTGCAAAACAACTAATGGAGCAGGCCTACCTTGCAAAATCGGACATATACCTGGACCTGCTCAACTTGAGGAACATTGCAAGGGATCCCACGCTGGGTTCCCCAGCCCAGCGACTGATGCCTCGCCAAACCCGTGCTGCCCTGCCTGTGTCCCAGCAGCTTTTGCAGCCACAAGTTCGTTCCCCGCCTGCAGTCCAGAAACAACTACAATTCAAGCATAATACACAGAAACGCTTTTATGACAAGCCTCTTAAACCTCTTGCAAGTGTACAAGTGGTTAGTCTCCAGACCAACAAGGGCTATGGCCGTCTGGGTCACGTCTATGGCCCTGCCAAAGAACCGCGCTCTTATCTAGTTGAAGCGGATGGAACCATCTACAGACACAACCGTCAACATATCCTTCCAGTGAAGGAACCGCGTCCTGCAACTCCGTATCCAGATGTCTCGCATTTCGTATACCCTCCCACTGCCAGTCCTGCTGCTCCACTATCAGCGAACGTTTCCACCACAGCCTCCTCGCGGCGTTTGCCGAGTAGCTCGCCTATCTCATCACCTCCCTGCCCTGTCGGGTCCCCGGACGTTTCCCCCATTCCCTCCCGGGTATCTTCTGTGCTGAAAGGAGGTGAGGCGAATTCATACCGCACAGACGCCGAACAGGTTTGCAGGCCACCCATTAGATATGGTGATTTTGTGTAACTTTATAAACTTCCCCAAATCCTTTATTATTGTTCCACCACCTATATTGCTTTGCCACCGCTGCTTTATTTTGTTTCTACAAGGAAAGATGTAGATTGGTTATTTCTTACTAGCCAATTGTAGTGCTTGTTAGTAGTGACTCCGCCAAATATGCGCTTTATATTAACAAGAGCCTGCCTACGCCAGTCAGTATGAGTAGCTGCTAGGAAATGTAATGTCCTAAAGATTGATACTGTAAGTAGATTTAATAAACATGTGGAGTATCTTGATATGTGTTCTCAGCTAATTACACCAATTAACCTATAAACCTGGGGTGGGAGATTGCAACCTGTTCCAATGGATGACATCAACCTGGTGTGCACAAACAGAAGATCAAACAGAACAAGTTGTCTTTAGGCTGTGCACACCATGTGGAAGAAGACCTTCAAACCTGTACATCTTTGGAGTGCGGGAGGAAACCAAAGATTTCAGAGAAAACCCGCGCAGGCCATGGGGAGAACGTACAAACTCAGTACAGATAGCACCCGTGATCAGGATCGAACCCTGATCTCTAGTGCTGTAAGTACCGCTGCGGTACCCTGCCGCCCAATTTTGACAGGTACATGGTTAGGAAAGGGACAGAAGGACATGGTTCAAATGCAGGCACATGGAATAAGCTTCAATGGGGCATCTTGGCTGTAATGGACAAGTTGGGCCACAGGCACTGTCTCCTTTCTGTCTGAATCTATGACTATTTAAAGTGCAGTCGTACACAAAGTATGGGACTCCATTACTTTGCAATCCATGAGCGAGAAACAGAAATCATGATCACTCATCATTAGATACAGAGAAATTAAGCTCTTGGGGAAGAGGAGGTTGAACAGAATCTGAGGATTTCAGTTTGAATTCCAGTGTATGAGTGATTACATATCCGTCGTAAACTGAGATGCATCGTGATAAAACGTGGTAAAAGTTAACGGTCTGGTTTGCTGATCATGAATCTCTACATTAATGCACAGTTTGCAGTTTCCATTGAAACACTTACCTTCACAACCCCTATGTGAGTGACTTTACAAACACCTTGACATTCACCCGCAATATCTGATCTCCTCATTAAAGTCCCACTATTTCAGCCAAGGAACCTTGCTCAAGAACGGACACATAACCATATAACTATATAACAATTACAGCATGGAAATGGGCCATCTCGGCCCTTCTAGTCCATGCCGAACACTTACTCTCACCTAGTCCCATCTACCTGCACTCAGACCATAATCCTCCATTTCTTTCCCGTCCATATACCTATCCAATTTATTTTTAAATGATAAAATCGAACCTGCCTCCACCACTTCCTCTGGAAGCTCATTCCACACAGCTACTACTCTCTGAGTAAATAAGTTCTCCCTCATGTTACCCCTAAACTATTGTCCCTTAATTCTCAAATCATGTCCTCTTGTTTGAATCTTCCCTACTCTCAATGGAAAAAGCTTATCTGCGTCAACTCTGTCTATCCCTCTCATAATTTTAAAGACCTCTAACAAGTCCCACCTTAACCTTCTACGCTGCAAAGAATAAATACCTATCTTGTTCAACCTTTCTCTGTAACTTAGGTGCTGAAACCGAGGCAACATTCTAGTAAATCTACTCTGTACTCTCTCTATTTTGTTGACATCTTTCCGATAATTTGGCGACCGAAATTGTACATCATACTCCAGAATTGGCCTCACCAATGCCTTGTACAATTTGAACATTACATCCCAACTTCTATACTCAATGCTCTGATTTATAAAGGCCAGCACACCAAAAGCTTTCTTTACCACCATATCTACATGAGATTCCACCTTCAGGGAACTATGCAGTTATTCCTAGATCCCTCTGTTGAACTGCCTTCCTCAATTCGCTACCATTTAACATGTACGTCATATTTTTATTTGTCCTGCCAAGATGTAGCACCTCGCACTTATCAGCATTAAACTCCATCTGCCATCTTTCAGCCCACTATTCTAAATGGCCTAAATCTCTCTGTAGACTTTGAAAATCTACTTCATTATCCACAACACCACCTATCTTAGTATTATCTGCATAGTTACTAATCCAATTTACCACACCATCATCCAGATCATTGATGTGTATGACAAACAACAGTGGACCCAACACAGACCCCTGAGGCACCCCACTAGTCACCGGCCTCCAACCTGACAAACAGTTACCCACCATTACTCTCTGGTATCTCCCATTCAGCCACTGATTAATTCATCTTGCTACTCCACTATTAATACCCAACAATTGAACCTTCTTAACCAACCTTCCATGTGGAACCTTGTCAAATGTCTTCCTGAAGTCCATATAGAGAACATCCACTGCTTTATCCTCATCAATTTCCCTAGTAACCTCTTTCCCTAGTAACCTCTTCAAAAAATTCAAGAAGGTTTGTCAAACATGACCTTCCAGGCACAAATCCATGTTGACTGTTCTTAATCAGACCCTGTTTATCCAGATGATTATATATATTATCTCTAAGTATCCTTTCCATTAATTTGTCCACCACTGACGTCAAGCTAACAGGTCTATAATTCCTACGTTTATTCTTAAAACCCTTTTTAAACAATGGAACAACATAGAAAATAGGTAAAATAGGTGCAGGAGTAGACCATTCGGCCCTTCGAGCCTGCACCGCCATTCAATATGATCATGGCTGATCATCCAACTCAGTATCCTGTACCGGCCTTCTCTCCCATACCCCCTGGTCCCATTAGCCACAAGGGCCACATCTAACTCCCTCTTAAATATAGCCAACGAACTGGCCTCAACTACCTTATGTGGCAGAGAATTCCACAGATTCACCACTCTTTGTGTGAAAAATGATTTTCTAATCTCGGTCCTAAAAGACTTCCCCCTTATCCTTCAACTGTGGCCCCTTGTCCTGGACTTCCCCAACGTCGGGAATAATTTTCCTGCATCTAGCCTGTCCAACCTCTTAAGAATTTTGTAAGTCTCTATGAGATCCCCCCTCAATCTTCTAAATTCCAGCGAGTACAAGCCGAGTCTATCCAGTCTTTCGTCATGTAGAAGTCCTGCCATCCCAGGAATCAGTCTGGTGAACCTTCTCTGTACTCCCTCTATGGCAAGAATGTTCTTCCTCAGATTAGCAGACCAAAACTGTACGCAATACTCCAGGTGTAGCCTCACCAAGACCCTGTACAACTGCAGGAGAACCTCCCTGCTCTTGTACTCAAATCCTTTTGCTATGAATGCCAACATACCATTCGCTTTCTTCACAGTCTGCTGCACCTGCATGCCTACTTTCAATGACTGGCGTACCATGACACCCAGGTCTCGTTGCATCTCCCCTTTTCCTAATCGGTCACCATTCAAATAATAGTCTATTTTCCTGTTTTTGCCACCAAAGTGGATAACCTGACATTTATCCACATTATACTGCATCTGCCATGCATTTGCCCACTCACCCAGCCTATCCAAGTCACCTTGCAGCCTCCTAGCATCCTCGTCACAGCTAACACTATCCCCCAGCTCCCTGTCATCCGCAAACTTCGAGATGTTGCATTTAATTCCCTCGTCCAAATCATTAATATATATTGTAAATAGCTGGGGTCCCAGCACTGAGCCTTGCGGCACCCCACTAGTCACTGCCTGACATCCTGAAAAGGACCCGTTCACTACTACTCTTTGCTTCCTGTCTGCCAGCCAGTTCTCTATCCACATCAATACTGAACCGCCAATACCGTGTGCTTTAAGTTTGTATACTAATCTCTTGTATGGGACCTTGTCGAAAGCCTTCTGAAAGTCCAGATATAACACATCCACTGCTTCTCCCTTATCCACTCTACTAGTTACATCCTCAAAAAATTCAAGAAGATTCGTCAGACATGATTTACCTTTCGTAAATCCATGCTGACTTTGTCCAATGATTTCACCATTTTCCAAATGTGCTGCTATCCCATCTTTAATAACTGACTCTAGCAGTTTCCCTACTACCGATGTTAGACTAACTGGTCTGTAATTCCCCGTTTTCTCTCTCCCTCGTTTTTTCCAGAATCTAAAGAGTTTTGAAAAATTATCACTAAGGCATCCACTATTTCTGGGGCTATTTCCTTAAGTACCCTGGGATGCATCCTATCTGGCCCTAGGGATTAATCGGCATTTAATCCATTCAATTTACCTAACACCACTTTCCGGCTAACCTGGATTTCACTCAGTTCCTCCATCTCATTTGACCCGCGATCTCCTGCTATTTCCGGCAATTTATTTATGTATTCCTTAGTGAAGACAGAACCAAAGTAGTTCTTCAATTGGTCTGCCATGTCCTTGTTCCCCATGATCAATTCACCTGTTTCTGACAGCAATGGACCTACATTTGTTTAACTAATCTTTTTTGCTTCACATATCGATAAAAACTTTTGCAGTCAGTTTTTATGTTTCCTGCCAGTTTTCTTTCATAATCCATTTTCCCTTTCCTAATTAAGCCCTTTGTCCTCCTCTGTTGGACTCTGAATTTCTCCCAGTCCTCTGATAGGCTGTTTTCTCTGGCTAATTTGTAGGCTTCATCTTTTGTTTTGATACTATCCCTGATTTCCCTTGTTCTCCACGGATGCACTACCTTCCCTGATTTATTCTTTTGCCATACTGGGATGAACAATTGTTGTAGTTCATCCATGCAGTCTTTAAATGTCTTCCATTGCATATCCACCGTCAACCCTTCAAGAATCAATTGCCAGTCTATCTTGGCCAATTCACGTCTCATACCCTCAAGGTTACCTTTCTTTAAATTCAGGACCCGTATTTCTGAATTAACAATGTTACTCTCCATCCTAATGAAGAACTCAACCATATTATGGTCGATGAAATAAGATTATGTAGATATCAGATAGGTGGCACTGAAAATAGATGAAGCTCATGAAAGCTTGGGCCTCAGCATCCGAGGTGGCTCAGAACTTTGACAGAAATATTTCAAATGTCATTAGAAACGGGAATGGTGCCGGAGGATTGGCAGTAAGGAATGGTGCCGGAACATGCGCAGTAAGCCCATCCTCCTCTTGTCCTGCGCAGCGGAGGGCGACTCTGAGTAAGATGGCCAAAAATCACAGCAATTCTTCTAAAATAATGAAACAGAAAAACAGGAAGTGGTCAAGGTCAGTCCTTTGGTAATATAGATGTATTGTAATGAGTCGAGTCAAACACATATCAAGATACAACACATGTTTATTAAATCTACTTACAGTATCGATCTGCAGGACATTACATTACCTAGCAGCTACTCATGCTGACTTGTGTAGGCAAGCTCTTGTTAATGTAAAGCGCATATTAGGCGGAGTCACTACTAACAAACACTACAATTGGCTAATAGGAAATAACCAATTTACATCTTTCCTTGTAGAAACAAAATAAAGCAGCGGTGGTAAAGCAATATAGGTTGCAGAACGTTAATAACGCATTTGGGGAAGTTTGTATAGTTACACAAAATCACTATATCTAATGGGTGGCCTGCTAACCCTTCCGGTGTGTGTCCGGTACGAATCCGACTCGCCTCCTTTCACCGGAGAAGATACCGGGGTGGGAATGGGGGAAATGACCGGAGACCCGACGGGGCGGGGAGGTGATGAGATAGACGCGCTAGTCAACAAACGGCGTGGGAGGCCGTGGTGGAAACGTTCGCTGATAGTGGAGCAGCAGGACCGGCAGTGGGAGGGTATACGAAACGCAAGACATCTGGATACGGAGTCGCAGGACACGGTTCCTTCACTGGAAGGATATGTTGACGGTTGCATCTGTAGCTGGCTCCGTCCACTTCAACTTGATAAGAGCGCGGTTCTTTGGCAGGGCCGTAGACATGACCCAGATGGCCATAGCCCTTGTTGGTCTGGAGACGAACCACTTGTCCACTTGCGAGAGGTTTAAGTGGCTTTCTGGATTTGTCAAAGAAGTGTTTCTGTGTATCACGTTTGAATTGTAGTTGTTTCTGGACTGCAGGCGGGGAATGAACTTGTGGCTGCAAAAGCTGCCGAGGCATCAGTCGTTGTGCTGGGGAACCCAGCGTGGGATCCCTTGCAATGTTCCTTATGTTGAGCAGGTCCAGGTGCACGTCGGATTTTGCAAGGTAGGACCGCTCCATTAGTTATTTTGCGCTTCGGACAGCGCGTTCTGCGAGTATGTTTCTACTGCGGGAACTCAGGGCTGCTGGTAATATGTCAGAAGTCCCATAATTTAGCAAAATTTTTGAAAGATTGGTTGGTGAACTGTCTCCTGTTGTTGGACAGAAGACGTGCAGAGGAGCCGTGCACGGAGAGGTGATGCTGCAACTTCTCGATAACCGCTTCAGAAGTAATGGTTTGAAGTAAGTCAATGTCGAACCAGCCCAAGTAAAAGTCATTAAGAACCAGATAGTGTATTCCATGCCATTCAAATATGTCAGTGGCTAACGTGGATCACGGGAGAGGAGGGACCGGGTTTGGCAGTAAAGGCTGCTTCTGTTGATGTGGTGTCAGGCTTTTGCAGACGGCGCAAACTTCGTTTTTTTCACGTATGTACTTGGTCATACCAGGCCAGTAAAACATGTTTGTGCCCGTTGTAGGGTTGCCTCCATGCCGGGGTGGCCCCTGTGGAAGGCGTTGTAATACTTGTCCCAGAGGACAGCTGGGACAACTGCCTTGTGGCCGTTAACTATGGTCCCATCCTGTAGCACCTACACGTCGCGAACCAGGAAGTATGGGTGGATTGCGAGCGGGGTGTTGTGTTGTTTATCCGGCCAGCCACGCCGGATAACTGCAGACAGCAATTGTAAAGTCTCGTCAGCAGCCGTATGTTCTGCTAGGCTGCTTAAACAATCAGCAGGAACATACGACACCTTCATTACTGAGAACTGGTCCTGTTCAGAAAGCTGTTGTCGTTGGTTTTACGTGGGGCCCTTGATAGCGTGTCAGCTATGGGCATGTCCTTGCCCTTTCTTATAGACCACGTTGAAATCAAATCGCTGCAGCTGCATCATCATTTGTTGTAGGCGGGCTGGGGCAGCGTGGATGGGTTTGATCAAAATGGTGACCAACGGCTGGTAGTCAGATCCTATCGTCACAGACTTCCCTAAAATAAAGTCCTTGAATTTTGTGCAGGCGAAATCACTGCGAGCAATTCTTTTTCGATCTGGGCGTAATGTTGTTCAGTGTCAGTTAGTGTGCGAGAGGCGTCAGAAACAGGCTTGCAGTCGCCATCGGTAGTGGTCTGCAGGCACGCAGCGCCAAGCCCGTACTGAGACGCATCACATGTGAATGTCACTGGTAACTCCAAAGCAAAGTAGGCGAGAGTAGGTGCACTGGCCAGCTGCAACTTGAGTGTCAAAAGCTCTCTGGTGCTGTGGATACCAGGACCATGCAGTGTCCTTGTGTGTCAGTTCTCGCAGGGGGGCAGATATGTCGCTGAGGTTGGGAATAAATTTCCGCAGGTAGTTGACAATTCCAAGGAACCTTTGTAGACTCACAACGTCAGTAGGATCCGGCATTTTGTTGATTGTTGCAGTTTTTGATGGGTTTGTGATGAGACCATCACTTGTGAAAACATGTCCAACGTAAGTAACTTTTGGGACTCGATTCTTGCACTTCAGGGGATTAAGTTTAAGCTTAATTCTAGTACTTTCTTCAGATTGGCATCATGTTCAGTCAGGTCATGTCCGAAGACGAGAATATCATCAACAATGTTGGCGCATGGATAGTCAGCAAACAATTGTTCCATCCTACGCTGGAAAACTTTGCTGGCGGAGTTGATGCCAATCAGAAATTTGTATTGGCCAAAGGGGGTGCAGAACGTAGTAAGATTGGATGAGTGGGCCCAGTGGAATCTGCCAAAACGAGCTTTAGGCATCCAGAACGGAGAATACTGATGCGTTGCCCATTTGAGCAGCAACCTCCTCTACTGTTCGCATAGGGTAGTGCAGGCATTTGATAGCAGTTTTAAGATCTCTGGGGTTTATGCAGACATGGATCTCCTCCTTGTTTTTCTTTGTTTGCGACCACTATGGTGGAAACCCAGTCAGATGGGTCAGTAACTTCTGCAATAACACCCATGGAGATCATCCGCTTGAGTTCATTGTTAACTCCGTCACGCATGGCATGCGGAACACTGTGTGGTGCTCGGACCACAGGAGCAACGTTGGGATCGATGACAATGTGGTATTTGAGGGGCAACTTGCCAAGCTCGTTAAACAGATCTTTGTATTGAGAGAGTACTTGTTGAGTGGGCACATCAGCAAGAAAGAGTTGATGGACTAGTGGAATCAAGGGATATGGCGAGAAGGCAGGCACGGGTTATTGATTTGGAACGATCAGCCATCATCACAAAAAAATGGCGGTGCTGGCTCAAAGGGCCGAATGGCCTCCTCCTGCACCTATTGTCTATGTTTCTATGTTTGGCCAAAGTATACCAGGCCTAGATTGTGGCATGCATTGATACTGACCAAAGTCTCCTTGACAATATAAAACTTTAAGGTATGGGGCTGCTCGTCGATGGTGCACTTTAAATTAGTTTGTCCAAGTGGGTGTAGAACATCTCCCCCGTAAGCCTGAAGCATGGTCGAGGCTTTTTCAATATGTTCAGCATTACGAATTTTTTAAAACTCTGATAATAAGGTGACGTTGTATTTTGCCCTCGTATCAACCTTAGCAATCAAAGGTCTGTTATTCACAAACATGGTTACCTCAGGGTCATGTTGCTCTTAGACAAAGGGAGGAGAGTGTATGGCAGAGCTGGTATCTGTATTTTCTGAGAACGGAGCAGGCGACGGCAAGTCAGGCTCTTGGAATTTGTTATCAGCAAGCTCGTGTTGTAACAGGTGCAGGCTTGTCCTTGAAGCTGGTTGAGTCGTACGGGAATGGCAGCATCTAGCAAAGTGGTTTAATTTCTTGCAGAAGTTACAGGTTTTACCATAAGCAATACAGAACTGTTGACCCATAGCATGAAAGTAGTTGCAATTTTGACTTCGACAGCAGATCCTCTCTGCTGCCAGACAGGAGAGGGTTGGGAACGGCTGTTACGGGAGGAGGTATCTCTAAGATTTACACAAAACTGTGAACACTGACCGGATTTAGTGTGAAAAGATGTTATATCTGCAATCCGACAGGCATGCCCTGCTTGATTAAGGGTTTGGTCAGTGTTACGAAGAAGTTCATCTCTTAACTTGCTATCAAGCATACCTCCAACAATCTTATCATGTATGAATTCATCGCACAGATTACAAAATTGGCAGCAGGCAGTCATGTGTTTCAAGTCGCAGATGAAACGTTCAATCGGTTCATCAATCTGTTGCATACGAGCATAAAACTTGGTTCATTCAATAATGTAGTTTGAAGGCAGGACACGCAACTGTCTGAATTTTGCACGCAAAACGGCAGGGTCATCAATTGGCTCTGCAGGCACCAGGACCTGTCCATTAATTGTCCAAAATGGCAGGCTCAAATGTGAAATTGGCGGCACGATTCATTGCCTCAGGGCCCGCCAAGTTGAGCAATGCAGAAGCATGCACATCTGGGGGGGGGGGGGGGGGGGGGGGGGGGGTTCGTTGCGATGAATAATGCAAACATAGTGAGTGTAGTCACGCTCGAAAAGACGCCAGCGTTGATCAATGTCAGAATCAAAGAACAGTGGACTAGGACGTAAGATGAATTTGCCATGATGTTGCCTGGGTTTCAACAGCTAAGTTACAGAGATAGGTTGAATAAGTTAGGTCTTTATTCTCTGGAGCGCAGAAGGTTAAGGGGGGACTTGATAGAGGTCTTTAAAATGATGAGAGGGATAGACAGAGTTAATGTGGACAAGCTTTTCCCTTTGAGAATAGGGAAGATTCAAACAAGAGGACATGACTTTAGAATTAAGGGACAGAGGTTTAGGGGTAACATGAGGGGGAACTTCTTTACTCAGAGAGTGGTAGCAGTGTGGAATGAGCTTCCAGTGGAAGTGGTGGCGGCAGGTTCGTTGGTATCATTTAAAAATAAATTGGATAGGCATATGGATGAGAAGGGTACGGAGGGTTATGGTATGAGTGCAGGCAGGTGGGACTAAGGGAAAAAAGTTGTTCGGCACGGACTTGAAGGGCCGAGATGGCCTGTTTCCGTGCTGTAATTGTTATATGGTTATATGGTTATATGATAGAGATAACTGGCACATAAACTAATTAAAAAAACAAAACCCGATAAACGTGAACAGAGTAGGTAAGACTCACTCTCTGACACCATGTAATGAGTCGAGTCAAACACACATCAAGATACAACACATGTTTATTAAATCTACTTACAGTATCAATCTGCAGGACATTACATTTCCTAGCAGCTACCCATACTGACTGGCGTAGGCAAGCTCTTGTTAATAAAATGCGCATACTAGAGTCAAGACTAATAAGTACTACAATTGGCAGGTAGGAAATAACCAATCTACATGTATGATCCTAGGTGGGGGTGGGGAATGCATACCAGGATAAATGCTCAGATGTTTCTAGTTATCGTGAATCTTAAGTGAGGGAACATGATTATAAGATAAGGACGTGATCAATTAAAACTTAGGAATGTAGGAGCTTTTGGCAGAGATTGATGAATGTCTGGAATTCATTCCCCTGGCAGGTTGTGGAGGAGAGGTACTTTAAGAAGATCTAGATTTTTTTAAACTCAATTTAGATGTAGATCAAGGCATTAACATCTAAGGAGAACTGATGAAGAAGATGTGATCAGGTCCATGACAGATCAGCCATGATCATATTAAATGATGCGACAGGCTTGAGGGGCCGAATGGTCTACACCTGCTCATATTTTCTTATGTCCTGAAATACTTTTTCAACAGGTAATGAAGTACTTGTTACATTATTGGAAACACCAGAGCAAAATTGCAGTCAGGAAACCATAACAATTGGCCAGATTTTCAAAGTTCAAAGTCATGGTTACTTGTGGATAAACATCACCCTGTTCAGGTACATTTGAATGTCTCTGTTCAGAGTAAATCTGGGTGGGAAGCTAACGGAAGGATGGTAATCCAAAGCATCTGAGAGTTCATTATGCCCCTGGCAGATCTTTCACTAAAATAATTTGAAATCACTGTTAATTGTGATTAATTTGTTAATTTCACTGGCCAGTGAAATTCCTCCTATGTTGCAAACATACTTGGTGAATAAAATCTGATTCTGATGTCAAAGAGAGCTGTTCTCAGCAGCGTTAAACCCCAATGTTACATGGTGCAAAAACGTACTTGTCTGTTGTAGATGATCAGTGCATGTCCCTTTAATTATAGGCTGTGTAGCCCTACTAATCACTCCCCTTTTATCAAGTATATCAATGTCTCCCCACCCCCCAGTAGGCTCTCTAGTAAACCGTGCAGACCATGTACAGCTAGGGCATCAGTGAATGTGTGATTAATAAAGGCCATAGTAAAGAAACACTGTGTGAGTGTACGCTCTTTACATGGTGTCAGTGGTTTCGAATCTTGCGTCTCCTGTTTATCGTGTTTAGTTTCTTTTGCCCCAGTTACCCTTCCCTGCCGGGCCATGGCTTCCTCCTGCCGCAAGCCAGACCCTCTGGTCTTCGACGATGACATCGCTCACCGGTGGAATGCGTTCCGTCGGGACTTTCAGCATTATGTCACTATCGTCCACCCAGCTGCTTCCCCTGCAGTTAAAGCGTCACTGCTCTTGAATCTGGCCGGCTCTGAGGCTTTGGAGCGCTCTGTCGTTTGTGTACGGGGCAAATGATGATCCCCAGGACCTTGATTGCCTAATCGGGAAGTTCACTGAGATGTGCGACGTTCCCACGAACTCTATCCTGGAGCGTTTTAAGTTCTTCGCTCGTCGTCAGAATCCCGGTGAGTCTGTCGGCAACTTTTATGCTGCCCTACGGCATCTAGCTAGGCGGTGCAACCTGGGTGACGCGACCCCCGATACCCTGACCTGCGATGTCTTGGTGTACGGTCTACGGAATGACAAGCTGCGTTCGGAGCTCCTGTGCAAGCCTGACTTGACCCTCCATGAAGCTCTGCACGCCTCTAGAATGGCGGAGGCTGTTACCTCTGCTGTGCCCCCCTCTGACCATGCGGTTAGAGCGGCTACCTTCGCCACCCGCCGTCCTGCTAATCAGGCTCGCCGTGCGACTAGCTCCGCCTCCAGCTCCAGGCCGGGGCAGAGTTGCCCGAACTGTAACTTTGAATCTCATCGTTTCAATGTGTGCCCTGCGTTGGGAAAGACCTGTAATTTCTGCAACAAACTCAACCATTTCTCAGCAGCCTGTCGCTCTCGCAGGAATCCTGCCCAGCAACAGCGTCGGCCATCTAATTACCTGGTACGGGATGATACTGTGTCTGGTTCCTATCAGCCTGCTGATAACCTCCCACTGTCTGACTCAGCCTCCTCCCAGAGCGAGCTCAGTGTGTTTTCAGTTAGAAAGACACCTGCCCTGATTACAGACCCGACTGTGCAAGTTACTGTTAATGGTGCTACTTTCTCTGCCAAGGTCGATACTGGGGCTGCGACAAACGTTATGTCTACCAGCCTGTTCAAGAAGATAAGGACTAATGAGCGGATTACCACTGAGCGCTCTGTCCTTCGAGCCTATGGGGGAGGTCTGCTTGTTCCTGTGGGGAAGGCCACCTTGAACTGTAAAGTGCTGAATGCCGTTCGGCCCCTCTCTTTATTTCTGATTGACGGCAAATGTGTTCCACTGCTTGGCGTTAAGGCATGCCAAGACCTCGGGTTGGTCAATTTCCACCGGGATATCCGCTTGCTTCAGCAGCCTCTGGACCCACTGGCCGAGTACCCTGATCGGTTTGACAATGCGTTGGGGAAGCTTCCCTGCAGCTATAAGATCTCTCTCAATCCAAACATGGACCCGGTTGTACGCCCACCTCACCGAGTCTCCTTCGCGATGAAGGACAGGGTCGAGTCTACCCTTCGTGACATGGTGACTACGGGTATTCTGAAGGAGGTGAGTGAGCCGACCCGGTGGGTCTCCACCATGGTTGTTGCTGCCAAGAAAGACAAGAGCGAGATACGGATCTGCATCAACCTTAAAGATCTGAACCTGGCTATCAAGCGCCCACACTATCCTATGCGTACTGTCGAGGATGTTGCTGCACAGGTCGGCCCGGCCACTTTGTTTTCAGTGCTGGATGCAAAGAGCTCGTTTTGGCAGATACCGTTAGATGAACGATCGTCTTACCTGACGACTATCGCCACTCCCTTCGGGAGGTTCCGATTCCTGCGCATGCCGTTCGGGATCAGCTCCGCTAGCGAAGTTTTTCAGAGAACGATGGAACAGCTGTTCGCGGGGCTCCCGTGCGCTATTATTGTCGATGACATCTTGGTTTATGGAAAGGATGTCGAACAACACGACCATAACCTCCGACTGGTCCTGGATCGAGCTCGGGAGGTGAACCTGAAGCTCAACCCCAACAAATGCCGGTTCCGCGTCCCGGTGGTCACCTATGTGGGACATGTTTTCACAGCGTCCGGGCTGAAGCCCGACCCACAGAAGACAGCCGCGATTTCGGAGATGCCTGCTCCTGAGGACGTGCCGAGCCTCCAGCGCTTCCTTGGCATGGTTAATTACCTGGGGAAGTTCATCCCCGACTTGAGTGAGTTGAGTGCTCCCTTAAGGGACTTGGTAAAAAAAGATACTGCATGGTCCTGGTTCCCGCAACACCAGGCTGCTTTCGACGTGCTCAGGTCCAAGCTCATCTCCACCCCGACGCTGAAGTATTTTGACCTGAACCGACCTGTCGTCATCACCTGCGATGCCTCCAAGTTCGGACTGGGTGCTGCCTGTTTGCAAATCCATGATGGGGTACAGCTGCCTGTGTCTTTCGCGTCCCGCACGATGACTCCAGCTGAGCAGCGCTATGCCCAGATGGAGAAGGAGCTGCTGGCTGTCGTTTTTGCCTGCTCGAAGTTCAAAGACTACATTCTGGGCACCGAATTTTCAATTGAGACTGATCACCAGCCCCTGGTCACCATCCTCAGCAAGCCGATTCACGCTGCTTCCTCCAGGCTCCAACGGATGATGCTTCAGCTGCAGCGTTTCACCTTCTCCGTGGTGTACCGTAAAGGCAAGGACATGTTTATCGCTGACACGTTGTCTCGGGCACCTCTTGCTTCGACCACCCGTCACCCTTACGAGGCTTCCAGCATGATAGTCATGAACGTCAACTTTGTGCCCTCCAACCAGCTCAAGTCCCTGGTCAAACACACTGCTGCTGACGCCTCTCTCCAACAGCTGGCTGCAGTCATTCAGCGAGGCTGGCCTGAACGACGTTCTTCCCTACCCGCCGCGGTAGTGCCTTACTTCCTGGTCCATAACGAGTTGGTGCTGCGGGATGGTGTAATCGTTAAGGGTCACAAAGTTGTGGTGCCTGAGGCTCTACGGCAACAGTATTTCGACACTGCTCATCGCGGCCATCCCGGTGCCGAGGCCACTCTCTCCATCGCTCAGAGCCAGTTTTACTGGCCCGATATGTCTGCTTACTTCCGGGGCCGGGTGTCTTCGTGCCCAACCTGCAACAGTCTTGCATCGCAGCAGCAGCGACAACCCCTTCTACAACAGCCTGCACCTGACTTGCCGTGGTCGGCGCTGGCAACTGACATTTTTGAGTGGCACGGCAAGCACTTCTTGGTGCTTGTCGACTCCTACTCTAACTGGTTTGAGGTCGACCAGCGGTCATCTCTCTCCTCTTCTGCTGTTATTGAAAAGTTGCACCGCCACTTTGCCACCTTTGGGTCCCCTGCAAGCCTGCAGTCCGACAACGGCAGCCAGTTTACCAGCGCGGAGTTCAAGGACTTTGCTGATCGTTGGAACTTTCGGCATTACACTAGCAGCCCTGAATACCCTCAAAGCAACGGCCTGGCTGAGCGAGCTGTCCGCAGCGCGAAGGGCTTATTGGAGCGTTGCCGGGTTTCCAAATCTGACATCTACCTCGCCCTGCTCAACCTCCGTAACATTTCCCGGGGTCTTGGGGTCCCCGGCGCAGCGCCTCATGTCCCGGGTCACACGCCCTCCCATTCCGGTGGCCCAGCAGACTCTTGCTCCCGCTGTTTTGAAGCCTGCCATGGTTCGTGAGCGCATCACCGCTAAGCAGTCCATCCAGAAGCGCTCCCATGATAGGTCCTGCCGTGCCCTTCCTGCCCTGTCTCCTGGTCAGGTTGTCCGCATGCGTTCCACCTCTGGTCACCCTAGCCTTGCGGTTGTTGTCGGGCCTGCCGCAACACCCCGGTCCTATCTGGTCAACCTCGATGGCACTGTTTACCGTCGTTCCCATCAACACCTCCGCCTCGTGAATGAGCCTCCTCCTCCTCCTGCTGTTCCCCATGCTTCTCCTCTGTCTGCTATTCCGCCTGCTGCATTCACTTCGCGTGCGCCTGCTAGACCGGTCCCGGTCCTTCTCCCTGTGTCTGTTCCCGTGCCTCCGCCCTCTTCTCCCCCGTCGCCTAGTCGCTCGCCTTCCATCCCCTTATCGCCACGGGCGTCCCCGCCTCGCAGCGCTCCTGTCGTGGGGTCTTCCCCAGTTTCACCTGCTTCTGTTCCTTTGGGGGGAGGGGGTGTGAGCGGGATTCGCACCCGCTCTGGCCGTCTTGTGCAGGCACCTGACCGCTACGGCGATTATATATGATTACTGCTATTGTATTGTCCAGTTGCCCTAGCGCGTGACACATGGTCGGCTGTCACGTTCCTTTCTTTTATAAGAGGAAGGATGTAGATGATCAGTGCATGTCCCTTTAATTATAGGCTGTGTAGCCCTACTAACCACTCCCCTTTTATCAAGTATATCAATGTCTCCCCACCCCCCAGTAGGCTCTCTAGTAAAACGTGCAGACCATGTACAGCTAGGGCATCAGTGAATGTGTGATTAATAAAGGCCATAGTAAAGAAACACTGTGTGAGTGTACGCTCTTTACTCAGCAGCGCTATACCCCAATGTTACATGGTGCAAGAGTGTACTTGTCTGTACTATGTTTCTATGATCCAGTAACAGACCTGCTACATTCACCAGTGTTGTACCTCTGTGTTATACAGAGATGGGATGTGCCAGTAAGACAGCAATCTTTCTTCTTTCTCAACCTATTCCTCCATTAATAAAACTAAGAATTTAAAATGTATTTTAAATGTCTTTAAATTTCTTTCTGATTTGAAGTTTTTTTCTGAACTTACACCGGTTTCTGTGTTCCTTTTCACACTAAAATAGATTCACTTATTTGCATATTTCAGCTTCTCATTTTTCCCACAATTTCATTTCTCTGCAACGATTTCTAGCTGCTATTTAGCAGTTTGGCTATTTAACAGTTTACTAATGACCCCTGCTAGGATCTCATTGTCAAACATCATCCTTGAACTCCCAAGTGTAACTTACATATCACAAATAGAAGAACTCTCCACGTCTACCTCTTTGCTGCCTCAGCTGGTCACTTATCCATATGTATGCCCTTATCTTGTGATTTGACCAGAAACATTTCATTATATGAAAATAGCGTGGAAATATGCCTCATTTTAAATTAACGTTCTTAACCAAAAGACTTTAATCCCATGGACGAACAATGGTTACTTTTAATTTTGAAGTATCTACTTCTTAAAAAATGCATGCAAACATTAGAGGAAAGGTTGGGGGAAATGGCTTGTGTGAGAAAAAGTGGGAAAGGTTTTGGTGAAGGATAGACCGTGAGACCATGTAAACTTGTCTTGAGCCAGTGATCAATGACCTGAGATCCAGTAATTTACATCCATACATATTTGCACACCTTTAAGTTGGAACATTAAGTTTATTAATAACGTTCTTTGTTTTCTTGTCAACTCATTTGCTATAATACCCCTCCTATGGTTACTGTGTGTGGTTGTTGAAAGACCCATTTTGTCAATTATTGTTCGCCTCCGCTTGCTCAGGCCGAGTTGGTACATTTCTTCGCAGCTTTTATGCCTTTAGAAACGGCGTGCTTAGCTAGTTCTCCCGACAACATGAGCACGAGATGGTATGATGCTTGTTATAGTGAATGAGATGAGAAGCTTTGTTTGCAATGCACTTAAATATATGGATAACGAACGAGTTAATGACACTCATGGCCTTGGAAGAGATGTCGGTAGTTACAGATAGGTGAACCTGCGTCAACACTCTGTACACGTAAGCTATCGGATATTTCCTCTGCTTCTTACACAGCTTCATATTGGTTTTAATAAATCATTAGTTCATGCCTTTCTGAACACGACACACTTACTCACCAACACTGCCATTCTGACTCCCTTGAAGATAACAGGATTGTCATCACCTTGCCAGTCTTATCTAGAGGCAAGGTTAGTGCAGGTTTTAAACATAAAGCACCTCATCACTGCTGTGAAGGTAATTTCTAAGATTTTTTTCTAAACAATGTCATTCAAGAGTTTTAAAAATTATTTATAGATCACTCATCTTTGCTTTAATATGATTTGCCTTTCTAGATTTCAAAGTGCGGCCAGTAATGGCCCCCTCGCCAGCAGTCTGTCTTGTCCCTTCTCTGTTTTTATTATTTTAAGTATGTCTTGAATGTCAGTTTTAATGTGTTTGGTATGTTTTATGTTGAGGGTGCGGGGGCTCGGGGGAAACCTTTTTCAGTCACTTACCTCGATGGAGATGCAATATTTCTCCGTGCCGCATCTCCGCCGCCCCACCCCCCCTTGCGGCCTACAATGTGGAGTGGTGCAGCCTTTCCTGGAGACCGGCCCGCAGCTTCAAGCCGCGGGTGTGGCGCGGACTTACCATCATGGAGCCTGGGATCTTTTGCTGAGGATCGCCAGTGTTGGAGCTCAGACCGTGGGGCCTGTGGACTTTAACGCCGTGAATCAGCGATCTCCCGTAAGAAGCGGCCGACTCGTGAGCTCCATGCTCCAGTGTTCTGATCCATCCCGTCGGAGTTTCGATCATCCCGATGAGAGGGCTTGAACAGCGGACAGTTGGTAATGGCAAGTGCGGAGGATTCAGCCCTGACCATGGGTTATCAAAGGAGGAAGATGACTGAACGTTATTGCTTTCTATCACAGTGAGGAATGTTGATTCTACTGTGGTGGATGTTTATGTTAAACTTTATTTTATGGGCTGTGTGATTTTTCCTTTTTTACTCAGTATGGCTGTATGGTATCTCACATTTCACTGTACCTTAATTGGTATATGTGACAATTAAATTGAATCTTGAAATGTGAATTTATATTATCGGGATTAATTTTAATTGATAACTAGACCAAGTGGGACCCGTTGGGTCCCTGTCACATGGGAGGCCTGGTCCCCCAACGCAACTTGTTCCCCCAATGGAATATTTGACCCCTCACCCATAGCCCCCACGGGAGGCCTGGTCCCCCAAAGCAACCCATTCCCCCAACGCAATATTCCACCACTCACCCGTTCCCCCAGCTCAACCTATTCCCCCATAGCTATATTCAAGCATTCAACCATAGCCCCCAACTATGCAGGAGTGGCTCATTTCCCCTTATTTACCCTCCCTTAATTAACACTTTAAAAAAAATGCATTTGCATTTGCTAAGGCAAGCAGGACTCAATCATGGGATTGCAACATTGTAGCGGACAGGGCTACAATCCCATTGTGACATCATAGATATATCACAATGATACATTGATAGCGGACGATCAGCCATGATCACAATGAATGGCGGTGCTGGCTCGAAGGGCCGAATGGCCACCTCCTGCACCTATTTTCTATGTAACTGCCACTGCTGATGGAAGAGATTTTTCTCAAAGTGGGATGTTATAAAGTTAAAAAAGTGAATAACTTGTAAAATATAACATGAATGTGAACAAAACTTGGTAAAAGGACACCACAAGACAATTGTAAGGTGGTCCAAAAATTCTAGCGCTATCGTATACTGTTTTGTCATAGTTCTGGGATCACATACACATTACTCCTTATCCCCAACATTCCCTCCTCCTCTTCCTCTTCACCCTCCCTCTTCTCTCCCCTCCTTCCCTCACCTCTCCTTCCTCTTACCCTCAGTCACTCCCTCCCTAACCCTTCTCCCCTCCTCTCCCTCTATCACTCTGCTCTCCCACTCTTCACCTATCCCACTCCCCCACTAAACACAATGTTTAAATAACATTTCTCCTCCTCCACTGCCTCCCTATCCTTACAACAATGTAACAAATCTTTCAATGCACTGGGTGAAACACTGCTGACAGGCAGTTTATGTAAATTAGATCCCATTGTGACATCATAGCTGCTAACTGCCAGTGCAGATATTTCTCAAAGTGGGAAAGTTAAAAATGTGAATAAAATTTAAAATATAACATCAATCTGAACAAAACTGGATAAAAATACACCACAGGACAATTGTGAGTAAAGTGGTCCAAAAACTGTAGTGCTATCATGTACCGCTTTCGTGTAGTTCTGGGCATCCCCGAGTCACAGACAGACAGAATCACAAACAAACAAGATGAGAGCTTTAGTAATATATATACATAGATAGATGACAAATAATGTTCTTAGAGTGATATTAGTTACCACCCTCCTGATGTTGTTTGACTTATTTTTGTTTCAGAGTGTCAGTATCTGCATTATTTTCTCCATTTTTAATTAAGTGTAATGCCTAACCAAGACCGGAAATGATGAAACAATACATTTAATCTAAATGTTTGTGGGTTTTTTTAATTCACACGTTCCAATGGTTCTATTCTGCACGGGTTTCCCGAGGTGTCAGAACATCCACATCCACCCCACAAAACAAGTACATGTTCTACAGCACGGAAAGAAATATTATCTTATTTTTATTGGAACCATTTTAAGTCCTGTTACAAATGTATATGCAGAAATCACGCACAATACACTCCAGCAATTATGAATGACGCGGTTACAAAGTTCGTTGTTCAATGGAATGTGATCAAATTTGTGAGAAATTACTTCCCTTTCGATTGAAAACTGTGGAAGGCACTGACAACAACCGCTGACATTGAGGCAAATTGTTATTTACTTCACGTCTACCTTCTCCGTGCCACTCGAATGAACTCAGTGCACTCTACGCCCGTTTCGAACAGAAGGTCAGTGGTGCAAGTCTCAATTGCACCTCAAACAATTAACACCGCGGCACTCGCAAGATTGGCCTTCCCTAATGTGAAAGCAAATGGTCCAGATGGTCGTATCCTCAGGACCTGTACGGAGCAGTTGGCATAGATATTCACAGACATCTTACTACTCCACTCCAAGTTCTCCACTTGCTTCAAGAAGAGTCACTATCAAGCTGGTACCAATGAAAAGCAGGAAAGCATTGTTGGGTTACATCACAGCTTGGTTTGGGAAAAGCTCTGCCGAAGACCACAAGAAAGTGTAGACAGTTGTAGATGTGGATGTGCATGGTGTGGTTTAATGACTACAATCCAGTGGCTCTGACATTCCCTATTATGAAGCACTTCCAGAGATTGGTGATGGCACACATTAACTCCAGCCTCTCAGCCAACCTTGATCCACTGTAGTTTGCTTACCATCACAAGTCCATAGCAGACACCGTCTCCCTGGCCCTAAACACATCTCTGGAATACGTAGACAACAAGGACTCCTACATTAGACATGTACTTATCCACCACAACTCATCCTTCAACAGCATAATCCCATCCAATCTCATCTCCAAACACCTGGACCAAGGAATCAGCACCCACTCTACCACTGGATCATCAACTTTCTGACCTACAGACTATAATCAGTAAAGATAGGTGACAACATAGGTGAGTGCAAACCTGTGGGGTTTTGACCCCACAGCCCCCGCGCCCTGCTCCTGACGCCGGTCGCAGGACCCGACCCTTTTACACACCCGGAGCGGAACCCAAACAGACTGTCAGCCATTGCTTTACATCCCAAGTTCCGAAAAGCGGATAAAGTTTCTCGGTGAATTTATTCCCAGCGAAGGTGTGGAGATGGGACTTGGTGTCTGCGTTGTAAAATGAAACTATTCCGGACTCATAGCTCAGATAAACTCCCACCCTCCTGGGAATGGGGTCGGCGGGGAGACGGGATCGAGGTGAGGTGTTTACATTAAATCCGTTACTCTGCCGCCCGATGGTCCAGATTCCAGCCTCAGGAACCAGCGCTACCCATTGCTTCCTCTTCACAGACATTGCAGCGACTCCCACACTCCAGACCCGATTCCTGGCCACCTCCACTTCCCAGTAATGTCTCCCCGATGTGAATCCCTCCGATCCCAGCACACACTCCCAGACGGTTAACCGCGTCCCAGTGTCAGGGAGACTCGTCTCAGTCTTGGCCCGCCTAACGCTCCTCCGATCCTTAGACACCTCGAGGTCTTGATTCTTTTTCGCCGTTTCCACATCCAACGTCACGGAGACTGGGAGGGGCGGGGAGAAGCAGAGAGTTGCCAATCAGTGGGGGTGGGGGAAATTTGTCCAGCATTCCCACTGGACCAGGGCAACACCGTTCAGAATCAGGCATAGTCAGGCAAACAATTGCAATCATGCAAATGGAAAATGGGCAGGATTGAAAGCTCTGGAGGATTAATGGTTGAGAAGGAGGAAAAAATATGGGGGAAGGGGATGGGGCGCGGGAGGGGCGTTTTAGGTCAGTGGTTATCTAGGCATTCTCTTACACACAGAGGGGGTTGCGTCATCGGTAGCCACTGGTAAAGTTCCAGAACGTTAGAGCATGGCTAATGTACAGGAATTTAAAATGAATTGGGAAGTCAAATCAGCGTAGAACCTTCACTGTTAAGGACAGGGCCCCGGGAGGGTTGTAGAAGAAAGGAACCTTTCTCCTCCTGTTGGACTCTTCCCGTCAGCCTTCTAGCCTCTCTGGACCTTTTTATTTCCAACTACCAGCGCGACATCAAGCATCTAAACTTCTCTACCCTTCTTACTCAAACCAGTCTCACCTTTTGTGAACAGTAACAATTTCAATGTTGTTATTAAACCTGCTGACAAAGCAGGTGTTGGTGTAGTCTGGCGGGCTGACCTCTGCTGTGCTGAGGCCAAGGTCTAGGACACCCCCTCAAACCTAACCCTTGCCCATGACCCCACAGCCGAACAACAGGCCACAGTCTCACATACCATCAGTGATCTCATCACCTCTGATTATCTCCCCTCCACAGCCTCCAGACTGATAGTTGTCCAGCACCATACTGCCTGCTTCTAACTACTTCCTAATATCTACAAGCAGGACTGCCCTGATAGGCATTGTTTCTGCTGCCTCTGCCTCACCAAACTCAACCCCAACTATATCAATTCGGTCTTGTCTATCGGCCCTTCCGACCTACATCTGAGACACCTCACCGTCTTCAACATTTTAATACGTTTCCATTTCTTGGTCCTGTTGCTTCACCTTTACACCTCCATTTCCAGTTAGGAAGGTTTTAAGGCCCTCCTGGTACAGAAACCCAATTGGTTTCCCTCTACTAACATTTCTCTATTAACTTTACCCCTCAAATTCACTTTGATTATCTCTGACACCTCTCTCCCCTTTTTTTAAAAATCTCTCTTTCTCCATCACAGGGGGCAGATTATCAACAGACATCTACTATTAGCCCACTGACTCCCACAGTTATCTTGACTACACCTCCTCCCACCATGTCTCTTGCAAGGACGCCATATCCTGCTCCTAATTTCTTCATTTCTGCCGCATCTGCTTCTGGCATGAGGCTTTGTAGGCTAGGACATTGATGGATTTCATTGAAAGTTACAAAGTTTGTACAATGTACAACAGGCTGGATGCAGTGAGGATGGTTCCCTTCACTGGTTTCTGGAATCAGTGTTCACAGACTCAGAATAAGGGATATGCAATTGAGTAGAGGGTGAACTCATTTGAAACAGAGATTAATCTTTTTTTTTATGGAAGTAAATGTGGTGATGCCATAAAATTGGTTAGATAGTCATGGTATTTTTGATAAGTGGGCTGAGCTTGAATGGACATGAGCCTACAGCTGGTCATGTTTCTGACGTGTGATCATTAGTGATTTGGTGCCTATCCCTGACCGTGTGTGGATATTCATAACATGTGACTGTTACTAAAGAAGGCCTGATTTAAGTGGCCACCCACAGTGCCCTTGATCTGATTATTTGCCAAGGTAGCTCCGAGGGAGGTTAACTGCTGCATAATACTCAGACTTGGTGATTATGGCAGATTTAATTCTGAAATGGCAAACGTGAAGCTGTGCTCCTGGCAGTGTCTTCCACTCTGATTATAGTTGTGTGTGTGTATATTAATTAGAATCAATGGAGTGTTTATCCGTGGCAATGGCATGTATATAAATGCGTTAATGCACATTAGTCATATGTGAAGTGTGCATTGATGTGAGTGTATATGTGTGCGTTCCTTATGTTAGTAAATAGACTGGATCTGAAAAGGATGGATTACACGTTACTGAGGGAACGAATCAATGTGAGTGTATTTGTGAAGGAAAGTTGGCAACATCGACTGGGCTGCATATGGTTTTCTGGTGCTGAGGTCGATACTGGTTGGTCTGTCCTATCTCATTCCTTTAATATATGAATGTGTAATGCTGGCGAGTCCAGCAGGAGGGAGGCTGATCCGAGTCAACATGAGTCTGCCGCCATGCACCATTCAGGCATGGTTATTGGTGCCTCTGAAGGATGCCAGTGTGTCGTTATGATAATCTGGTCACCATACTGGTCCAGCTTTTATCCTCCTAAGATTTCATTAACTGAATTTTAATTCCCCAGCTACTGTAATAAAATGTAATGATATTGTGGGGGGGCGGGGCATGTGGGGAAAGGGGTGATGGTGACATGTGGATAAGTTCAGGATGCTGTCGTTGATGGAAGGGCCCTTGGAAAGGTTGTATTGGGCTCCTCTGTTGGTAGATTTCAGGAATCTGACAATTTTGAAAGCAATTCCTCACGGTAGGCATGATAGATGTTGGATTGCTACTTCAATTCCCTCTCCACCCATTATTAAAGTCAATGTGTAGATCTAATTATCTTTGAGATTTGGATCACAAACAAGGAGAAGGGAAATAGTGGAAGTTTTACCTCGCTTCATGACATCAACCACATCTCTCAACACAGTATTTAACAAAAAGGGCTGATCGAATTTTCCAATTGGCAAGGCACCATCTGCCACTGACAATACTTGGCCATCATCTTTAACCCTACAATTATTAAAGATGTAGTTAAACAAATATACATATGTAAATGTCTGTCATCTTAGAAAATGGTGCAGATTCAGCAAAGAGCATGTCCTACCTTCTCTCTTGGTGAGCTTCCTCCTGAAATAAATAAAACACAAATCTGACTTGGGTAAGATGGACAATGACATCACAACAACAGGAATTTATCCCCCATAGTACAAGCCTCTGAAAATTCCCATTTCTCAACTCTTCTGCTGACACACAGACAGAAAAAGGATATTGCAGAAAGGACCTAGAACAACGGGAGAATAGTAAGATTGAACGAGAACTTACCAGTTCGAAGGTTGATCTTTATTTCATGAGGAGTTGCGATGAGGGATTTTGTGAAGAACCCGCCAGCACGCATGCGCGACATTCTTCAAAGTAGCGGTGTGGAATCACAGAAACCAACAACAGAAATGGCTTGGCATAGTAAGATTGAAGAGACTCTAATGACCAGTTGATTATGATCGAGGGTTGGGAGCGGAGGGCACGAAATCCCTCATCGCAACTCCTCATGAAATAAAGATCAACCTTCGAACTGGTAAGTTCTCGTTCAATCTTACTATTTCATTTCGGAGTCACGTGAGTGACTTCGTGAAGACTTCAAAGCTTCTGTGATTGCACGCCCTGGACCACGTCCATGCTGACACACCACTAGCAAGGATGGATGGGAGTAAACAATTTTCTCAAACTGGTTATACTGAAAAACAAGAAGAATATTTATTAATAAACAAAGCAAAAAAACCCTCATTCGGGGACATCTCCACGTTCTTGACCTGCATTCAGCACGGCCTCCGCAAACTGTAGAGGAGCAGCAACAGGCTTGTTGTAAAATCGCTGAAATACAGCTTCATTCGCCCATCCTGCTGTAGCGAGAATATGGTCCATGGGCACCTCCATGACCCTCGCCGCCGACGTTGATGCAGCCCTGGCGGAATGGGATTTGAACTCATTAGTGTCGATACCTGACTTACCCAAGACGATCCTGAGCCACCTGGATATCGTCTGGACTGTCGATGGTGAGGTTTCTTGTGAGTGACAAGCAGGTATTTCCCCATTCCCCTTATGTGTCTCGTCACCTCAACATAGTGACGGATATGGGCGGCATCTATAGCCTTGCATCTGCGGGGTATGCCGGGAACTGCAGCTGCAGCCCTGTGCACCCAGGTCTATGCTGCTTTAGTAGCTCATCGATAAAGAAGACTACTTCTGCAGGGGTAGAGATCATCCTGTCAATGCAGATTTTATGCAGTGTCTGTACCCTCTGCGCTGAAGTCAGTGCTAGTAACATCACCAGTTTCATAGTGAGTTTGTCCAGCTCTAGCCCCTCCATGGGCGACCACGTCCTGAGCAGGGGTAGTACTTTCCTGACATCCCAGGTGATATTATAGCGTGGTCTAGGCGGATTCATATTGAATATACCCCGCATGAGTCTGGACACTAGCCTGTTGGATCCTACCTCAATATTGAGGTAGAATGACAGCGCGCTTCTGGCTGTAGCACTGTAGCTCAAGTGTTCATCATGGTGCAACCCCGCGAGGAATTCCAATACGTTGGCTATGGATGCATCGTCATATGTGATTTGAGAGCGGCTGCAGTAGGCTTCCCATTTTCGGATGTGGGAGAGGTATCGCCGCCTGGTGGACTCTCGGCACGACGCTCCAATGGTATCCATAGTTCTGGGTGATAGGCCATACTGCAGTAATGGCCGGATTAGAATCTGCAAGCCAACAAATTCAGATAGCTATGGCAGGGATGTGGCTCCCCTGACACGGGGTTTGTGACCAATTGTGGGCAACCCTCTAAGAGGACCCAAGGCTGACTGATCATGTCAAAGACCACCGGATACCATGGCTGCGTAGGCCAGTCGGGTATAATAAGAATGCCCTTACCAGCATCCATCTGGATTTTCCGCAATACACGACTGATGAGGCAAAACGGGGGGAATGCATAGAAAAACCATTTCCCCCAGTCCAGCGAGAATGCATCCATCGCCATTGCCCCAGGATCTGGTTCCCACGAAACGTATGTTGGTACCTGATGGTTCAACCGTGACGCAAAGAGGTCGATATCCGGTTCACCAAATTTGGCTGTAATTTTAGCGAAGATTTGAGAATGCAACATCCACTCGATGTTGTCATGAAACTTGCGTGACCTGGCGTCCGCCACAGTATTGAGCTCATCTGGTAAATAGGTAGCTGAAATCCAAATATTCCTTTGAATACACCAGAGCCAAATTGTATTAGCCAATTCATCACATGAAATTGACCTGGTACCGCCCATATGGTTTAAATATGCCACCGCAGTGGTATTGTCTATTTGGATACGGACATGAGCGTCAGTAAGATTGGAACAATAAGCTCGAAGTCCGTGAAATGCTGCAAGCATCTCCAAATAGTTTATCCCTTGTGACAACAACATAGTCGATTCAAGGGTGTCCCATCTGCCCTCGCAACTAGAGTAGTTGTCCGTAGCTCCCCAGCCATAGGAGCTTGCATCAGTTTGCAAGTATACCATCGGATTGGGCACAATAATGGGTTTAAATGAGTCACTAATATGGTCCACCCACCATTGTAACTCAATCTTAGCTTTAAGAGGCAGCTGCATTGATCTGTCGAAATAACCGGCGTTCTGTTTTAACGCGGAGATCTTGGCTCTTTGCAAATTTTGATAATGCAAAGGCCCGTATTGAGCTGCTGGAAACAATGCTACGATCTTGCCAATCACCTTAGCAGTTTGCCTAATTGATGGTATACTGGCGCAGGCTAAATCCTGACATACTTGGGTGACATCCTCAACCTTGTTAGTCGGTATGGTGGCCCTCATGCGATTGGAATCCACCGTGAACCCCAGATAATCCATAACCTGTGAAGGTCAGAACTTCGACTTGTCTGGATGGACAATAAACCCCAGCTGCTGAAAAATTGCCACAGTGGCTGAGACTGCCTGTTCAGCCGACTCCAGGGTATTGCCAACAATCAATATATCATCCAAATAGGCCATCACTATATGATGTTGCTTCCGTAGCTTGGCCATAATGGGTTTCAGTAATTTAGTAAACAATCTAGGGGCTGTAGTAAGCCCATTTGGCAAAGCCCTGTATTGCCAGAGCTGATCCATCCAGACAAATTTTAAGAACTTCCTATGGTGTTTTCGAATGGATACAGAATAGTATGCATCTTTTAAATCAATGCATGCCATAAAGCAGCCATGAGAAATCAATGACTTGGCTGTCTCGAAAGTGTCCATTTTGAAATGGGTGTATGTTACAAAAGTATTCAAATGGGTCAGATAAATAATAACCCGACATCCTCCATCCTTCTTGGGCCTGGTAAATATATTTGATACAAATTCAATTGGTTCGTGTATAGTTTTTTCTATCACGCCTTTTTCTTCTAACCTTAAGATCTGAGCATAGCCTGCTGCCTGTTCAACGGCAGACAGCGTAAATGTCCGATTGGGCATATGCTGGGATGGAGGAATGTCGCCGTTAATAAATTCAATCTCATGACCTTGAATACTTTGTAAAACAAATTCATCGGAAGTGATAGTCTCCCATGCCTCCAAGAAAAAGCGAAGGCGCCACCAACATGTGAAGTTAAACACACAGGTACGTGAAACCCAGACCGCCTTACCTCCCTGGTTACCGGCGGTCCCTGACATGTTTGGCGGGTCGTGGAGGTGCTGGGTTGGGCTGGTGCTGCGGTGTCCGCATCTTCCACGGCGGCCTCTGCCGGCCTTGCCCTAAAAAAGGCCACGGCTGCTGGGGCTGCTGGTAGCGAGGTGGAGCTGGAGCCTAGGTCCGTGTCGGTCTGGAGACAGGCCCTCGTGGCCGAATAAATGGCGCTTTCATGGCCGGCGGCCTGGGGGCGATCTGAGACCGCATAAGTCCCACCGTTTTGGCATGGTCATCCAGCTCCTTAACCCTCTTCGGGAGGTCTTCCCGAACAGCTGTCTGGGCGGTGGTGGAGGAGGCGCCTTGCACAACCCAGCAAATTTTGGGTTGAGCGTGGGGCGGATGCTGCTTTTTCTAAAGGCATTTATTTCGTGCTGCGTGGCACATAGCAGCGCAAGAGCATCCTCCTGCTCTAGGTTGAGGTCTTCGCCTGGGGGGCTTTTATTGTTGCTGGCGATTTTAACCACTCCAACCTAAAAACTGTGCTCCCCAGATTCCACCAACATGTCTCCTGCCCAACCAGAGGTAACAATATTTTGGACCTAGTTTATACTAATATTACTGAAGCATGCAAAGCCCTTCCCCTCCCCCACCTGGGACAGTCTGATCACCTCTCTTTGTTCCAGCTCCCCAAATACACACCTCTGATCAGACGTGTGAAACCTACCGCGAGGACAGTGAAGGTCTGGCCTGAGGGGGCTGTCTCTGTCTTACAGGAACAGTTTCAGCAAACAGACTGGAGTCTGTTTGCCACCCAGGCCACCTTTAACTCCCAAGTGGACATAAATTCATACACCTCAACTGTTCTGGACTACATAAGATTCTGCACTGATAACGTCACCACCCATAAAGTGATAAAGACCTTCCCTAATCAGAAGCCGTGGATGAGCAGGGAGGTCAGACTCCTGCTGAAGGCTCGAGACGCCGCTTTTAAATCTGGCGACGCTGAGGGATACAGCTCATCCAGGGCCAATCTGAAAAAGGGAATTAGGAATGCTAAACTCAATCCCAAACAGCGGATTGAGGAGCATTTCCGAAACAACTCCGACCCCAGGCGCATGTGGCAAGGAATTAAGTCCATTGCCGACTACCATAAAATCAACACCCCCCCCCCGGACAACGCCTCCCTTCCTAATGAGCTAAACCACTTCTATGCTCGCTTTGACCGGGACAACAAAACTCCCGCCATCAAAGTTGCTCCACCCCCGAATGAACAACCCCACAGTCTCTCCACCTCTGCTGTACAAGACGCACTGAGCAAGGTGAATGAGCACAAAGCTGCCGGCCCCGATGGCATCCCCGGGCGGGTGCTCAGGGCATGTGCCGGACAACTATCCCTGGTCCTCACTGACATTTTCAATCTGTCGCTGGCCCAGGGTGTCGTCCCCACTTGCCTCAAGACATCTACCATTGTGCCAGTGCCCAAACAATCAGCGACAGGGAGTCTCAACGACTACCGGCCAGTGGCACTCACCCCTGTCATCGCTAAGTGCTTTGAGCGGCTGATCCTGGCTCACCTCAAAGCCAGCCTCCCCCCCACACTGGACTCCCACCAATTTGCCTACCGGTCAAACAGGTCTACAGAGGACGCCATATCGACGGCCCTACACTCTGCCCTGACCCACCTGGACAGCAACAACACCTACATCAGGCTGCTGTTTATTGACTTCAGCTCTGCCTTTAACACTGTCATACCCGCTAGCTTGATCACCAAACTCAGCGGTCTTGGCATCTCCACCTCCCTCTGCAATTGGACACTGGATTTCCTCACTAACAGACCACAGTCTGTTAGGGTCAACAACCTCACCTCCTCCACTATAACACTGAACACCGGCGTGCCACAGGGCTGTGTGCTCAGCCCTCTCCTCTACTCCCTCTTCACGCATGACTGCATCCCCAAGTATGGCTCCAACGCCATCATAAAATTTGCCGATGACACCACGGTGGTAGGACTGATCAGTGATAATGACGAATCAGCCTACAGGGAGGAGGTCCAGCACCTGACTACCTGGTGTGCCAACAATAACCTCGTCCTCAACTCCCAGAAGACGAAGGAAATAATTGTTGACTTTCGGAAGAACAGAGGGGGCAGACACACCCCCATCCATATAAACGGGACTGAGGTGGAGCGGGTCTCCAACTACAAATTCCTCGGGGTACACATCTCGGAGGATCTGTCCTGGCCCCTCAACACCTCAAAGCTAATCAAAAAGGCACAGCAGCGCCTTTACTTTCTGAGGAGGCTCAAAAAAGTCCACCTGTCCCCCCAGATCCTGACGAACTTCTACCGCTGCACCATCGAAAGCATCCTGACCACCTGCTTTACGGTATGGTACAGCAGTTGCACCGTGGCAGACAGGAAGGCACTACAACGGGTGGTGAAAACCGCCCAGTACATCATCGGTGCCCCGCTCCCTGCCTTGGATGCCCTCCACCGAAAACGGTGCCTGAAGCGGGCCGGGAAGATCATCAAGGACCCCTCACACCCTAATCATGGACTGTTTGCCCTCCTCCCATCAGGGAGGCGGTACAGGAGCCTCAAGTCCCGCACCAGTAGGACGAAGAACAGCTTCTTCAACTACACCATCCGACTGCTGAACTCGGAGCCCAGCTGATAGACTTGTCTGTACCCTGTATTTATTTATTTTCCATATTGCTACCACTGCACTCTGTATTTATTTTTCTATATCGCTATCACTAAGAACGACGCTAAACTGCATTTCGTTGTACCTATACTTGTATTTGTGCAATGACATTAAACTTGAATTGAATTGAATTGAATTCGCCATCCACCGACCGCGCAAACGCGGTGATTCCAGCCGTGAGCAGCCTCAGGATCCATTGGAGCTTTATCTCCTGAGTTCTGATGGCTGTGCCTATGTTGCCCCAGATCGGCGTATTGACCACGGGCACGTTGAGGGAGTTGCAGTTGGATGGGGCTTTATGCCGGTTGATGGCCTGTGAGAGAACTTCCTCCTGGAGCTGGTGGTTAGTGAGGAAGTCCACGGTGGCAGCCAGTTTGGGGTTGAGGGGAAGTCCCGCTGTCTCCGGAGAAGTAAATTTTGCCGCCACATCAAGGAGTTCTTCCTGCGGCACCTCCGATGGAACCGGTGTAGGGTCTGCAAATTCCTCCTCCTCTGGCTGCCTCAGGCTGGCTGTTGAGACTGGTGAAACCTCCCTGTGCCCTTTGATGCTGGATGCCTCCTGCCGTTGGTTGTGCAAAAGGAGCTCATATAGCCGCTCCATACGGTCAATACGCCCTTCGCCCTGAACACTCGGGTGGTCGGAGTCCTCAAGTTCTGATATACTGCTGAGGCTCCTTTCATCGGCCCGCACCTCGTCGAGGTGAACCCGGTGCCAGAAGTTGTCGCTGCCAGCCGCCGCAGCAAAGCTGAGCGATTCCCGCGCGGGAGGTGTGTTCAAACGCCTTCTTTTGGCGGAGCCTAATGCCGCTGCCACGGAGGGCAAACGCGGCGGGGAGTCGGCACCCAATGCCTCAGCACGGTGACCCGACGCCCGCGCGGGCTTGCCGGCTGCCCACATCGTGGACCTTGCCGACGCATGGTCTCGTCCCCCCATCCATGGGGGACTCGGCGACCGTGCCGGGAATCCACCCAAATGACCCGTCCCGGCGTCGGTGGTTGGGGAGTCAACACTGGACCTCACAGTGGACTTGAGTCCCGCCTTTACACCAGTCCGCTGCTTGGCGGCAGGTGATGCCTTTGCTCCTGAAGGGTTAGGCTTCCGGGCTCCATCCCTCCCCCTTCTCTGAGGGCTGAGGGAGAAGGGCCGTGCAGCCGCACACGAGCCCTTGCCCAAGGCCGCCAACCTGAATGGCGACCTGAATGGTCGGCCCAAGGCCGCCAACCTGAATGGCATTGGCGACCTGAATGCCGAGGCAGGGTCAGCCTGCTCCGACGGCACACCGTAGTCCTGCTCCTCGAACTCCACCCCGGAGCTGCGGTGTGTCAGCGGGTCCGGTCCTGCAGCAACAGGGCTCCCCGGTTTCCCCGCCTTCTTCCCGGCCTGTCTCACAGGTGCAGCCGATGATGAGGGCTCCGGGACAGGTGGCCGGCGACTCCGGACGGACGTTTTTCGGCCTCTCGAACTCCCGTCCATGCCCTTGCTGAAAGACAAAAAGTACTCGCAGCAAGGACCAACCAACTTAAGGTTAGTATAACTTACCTTAGCGGTCCCTTATGAAGGACTGGCGGGGAGCGCACCCCACCGCCAGCCGTCGACAGCAACGCGTTGCGACGATATGTCGCGCATGCGTGCTGGCGGGTTCTTCACGAAGTCACTCACGTGACTCCGAAATGAAATAGCTAAGTAATGAACATTGTGCCACAACTGAGTGGATGCAACTTTCTGGAATGGCTGGAGAGGTTATGTTTTTCTTATCTGCATCAGTGTCAGAGCCAGTCAGATGGAGGGATTCAAAATTATTAATGGATTTGATTGGCAAGGCGAAATATCCCTAATTGTGCGTAAAATGACAAATAGTGTCCAACAAATTCTACGAGAATAGGTAATAGTTGTTGATGGATAAAGTGAGTAGATGGGAGGAGGGCTGTGCGAAGCAGAACAACTGATGGGAGAAGATGGTCAGTCTGGCCTGTCTGTGTTGAAGAATGGGATTAATTCAATGTTGATCATACCCAAACAAAACAATGTTTTAATCCCCCCCAAATAACCAACCACACGATGTAAGCCGGATATCAATGACAAATCTAACGTGTATGCCACTGTCCGGATTTCATTGTTAGTTCCCACTCACTGACACACCGCCCATCCACAAGTACGTCAACACACGAACACAAAACCTGATCACTCAAGACTGCCCCACCATTCAATATGGTCAAGGCTGATGTACCCCAAACTTAAATGTCTTTTCTAGACTATATTTCCATTGTCCCCAATTCCCCACACCTTCATTAGAGACCTCCCACTCATGACGCATCTCAATATCTCCACTCTCATGCCCCCTTAGGGTTTTATATGTTTCACCCGGATCAACCCCATTCTTCTAACTCAGTAAAATATAGACACAACCTGTTTAAGCTCTCTTGATAGAATGATCCTGTCATCTCAGACATAAGCCTCGTATACTTCCTTGGATTGCCTCCGATATTACATAATCACAAAACCACAGCAACTCATTCTTGAGAAGATACGTGGCATCCTGGGACTCTATGGACATTTTCTGTCAGCTAATTTGCATGACCACATTAACTCGGCGCCAGTACAGGGAAAACATTTGTCTAGTTGAAAATCAGAATTCAATCCACAAACATAGAGACAATTTAAATCTGTGTTTGGGCCATTTCCTCCAGAATCTTTCCATCCATGCACCTGATCAGATGTATTTTAAATGTTCAACTACCTCTGCTGGCATCTCATTCCATATACCAGCTTCTTTGTGAAAAGGTTGCCCCTCAGTCTCCTATTAAATCTTTCCCCTCGATCCTTAAATATATGTTTTATTGATTCCACTACTCTGGGTTAAAAAATCTCTGTATATCTACTCCATCTATTCCCCTCATGATCTTATACACCTCTTTAAGATCACCTCTCATCCTTCTGTGCTCCAAGGAATAATATCCAAGCCTACCCAGCCTCTCCCTATAGTTGATTATTACATGTGTCAGGGTTTATGGGGAGAATAGCATGAGAATGTGGTTGAGAGGGGAAGATAGATCTGCCAAGATTGACTGGCAGAGTAGACTTGACGGGCCAAATGGCCTAATTCTGCTCATATCACTTATGAAGCCTTCAAGTCCTGGTAACATCCTCAGAAATCTTCGCTGCACTCTTTCCAGCATAACAATATCTTTCTCAGAGCTGGATAACTAAAACTAAGCACAATACTCCAAACATGGACTCACCAATGTATTGTATAACTATAACATATTATCCCAACTTCTACACTCAGTACCCTGACTGAAGAAGACCTGTGTGCAGAAAGCCTTCCTAATCATCCAATCTACCTGTGGTGCCACTTTCAAATAATAGTGCACTTGCACTCCTAGATCCCTCTGTTCCACAACATTCCCAGAGACCAGCCATTTATTGTGATGGTCCTGCCCTGGGTGTACTTCCCAAAATGATACAACTCACACGTATCTGCATTAAACGTCAATATTAAATTCCAATAACTATTCGTCAAGCCATTTGTTCAACTGATCAAGATCCTGTTGTAATTTTCGATAACCATCTGTACTATCTATATCACCCAATTTAGTGTAATCTGCAAACTTACTAATTATGCGTTGTACATTCCTATCCAAATCATTGATATAAACCACAAACAGCAATAGGCCCAGTACTGATCCCCGAGACACACCACAGGCCTCAAGTCTGAAAAACAACCATCCACCATCACACACGCTCCTTCCTTCCATGAAATCAATTTTATATCCAGTCGGCTAGATCGCCTTGGATTCCATGTAATCTAACCAACCAGAGAAGCCTACCATATTGTACCTTATCAAATGCCTTACTGAAATTTAGAAATTGTGGAGGCATTGACAGTGATATTTCAAGAATCAATAGAAACAGGAGAGGTCCCAGATGATTGGAAAATTGCCAATATTATCCCGTTGCACAGCAAGGGAGCAAAGGCGAATAGTTGGAACTAAATAGTCTGACTTCGGTGGGTGGTAAGACTTTAGACTCCATAGCAGGATAGACAAAGGAGAGTCAGTAGATATTGTGTACTTAGATTTTCAGAAAGCCTTTGATAAGGTGCCATGTGAGGCTGCTAAGGAAGATGAGAGCCCACGGTATCAAAGGGCAAATACCAGTATGGATAGCAGGTTGACTGGATGGCAGAAGACAATGGCAGTGGCAATAAAGGGGGCTTTTTCTGGAAGGCTGCCACTGATTAGCGGAGTTCCGCAGGGGTCGGTGCTGGGGCCTCTACTCTTCACGTTGTACATCGATGATTTGGACAAGGCGATTAAAGGCCTTGTGGCCACGTTATACAAAAATGGGTGGAAGGGCAGGTTGTGTAGAGAACGCAGGGACTCTGCAGAATGACTTGGACAGGTTGAGAGAGGGCAGAGAAGTGGCAGATGGAATGTAGAGTAGCAAAGTGTGGAGTCATGCATTTAGATAGTAGCAATAAAGGCATAAACTATTTTCGAAATGGGGAGAAAATCCAGAAATCGGAGGTGCAAAGGGAGTGGTGATGCAGGATTTCCAAAAAGTTAATCTGCAAGTCGAATCGGTAGTAAAGAAAGCAAACTTATTTCAAGAGGGTTTAAGAAGGAACTGCAGATGCTGGAAAATCGAAGGTAGACAAAAGTGCTGGAGAAACTCAGTGGGTGCAGCAGCATCTATGGAGCGAAGGAAATAGGCAACGGTTCGGGCCGAACCCCTTCTTCAAACTTCAAGAGGGCTTGTATACAAAAACTGGGATGTAATGCTGAGGCTCTATAAGGTGCTGGTAAAGCTGCATTTGGAATAATGTGAGCAATTCTGGGCACCATATCTCAGGAAGGATATGCTGGCCCTGGAGAGGGTCCAGAGGAGGTTTACAAGAATGATCCGAGGAATTAGTAGGTTATACTATGATGAGTGTTTGACGGCACTGGGCCTGTACTTGCTGGAGTTTAGAAGAATGCGGGGGGACCTCATGGAAACGTACAGAATAGTCACAGGCTTGAATGGAGTGGATGTGGATAGGATGTTTCCACTAGTGGGAGAGTTTAGGTCTAGAGGTTCTTTTAGGAAGGAGATGAGGAGAAATTTATTTAGTTTGAGGGAGGTGAATATATGGAATTCTTTGCCACAGAAGGCTGTGGAGGCCAACTCAGTGGATATTTTTAAGGCAGAGATAGTTAAATTCTTGATTAGTACAGGTGCCAGAGGTTATGGGGAGAATACAGAAGAAGGGGGTTAGGAGGGAGAGATAGCTAATCCATGATCGAATGGTGAAATAGACTTGATGGGCCGACTTGTCTAATTCTACTCTTATCACACGAGCTTATGACCTAATCCTTACAGACAATGTCAATGGCTCTGCCCTCATCAACCTTCTTGATTATATCTTCAAAAAGCTCAGATTTGTGAGGCATGATGTCCACATACAAATCCCTGCTGACTACCCTTAATCAGCCCGTCTCTCCAAATGTATATATATTTATCCCACAGAATACTCTCCAGTACCTTGCCTATCATAGATGTTGGGTTCACTGGTCTATAGTTCCCAGGCTTTTCTTTACAGTCCTTCTTAAATGGAGGCACAAAATAAACCACACTTCAGTCTGCCGGAACTTCTCCCCTATTTGATGATGATTGATATCTCAGCCTGCAGTTTCACACTGTCCTCGGATATATTTGAACAGGCCCAGGAGACTTATCTACCGTCATACACATTAGGAGGTTCAGCACCTCCTCGACCATAATATTGACTGGCTTCAAGCCACTTTCTTTAACTGTCCTAAATTCCCCAGTCGTCATGTCTTTCTCTGTGGCAAAAACAGAGGAGAAATACTCATTGAAGACTGCCCATCTATGTGACTCCACACAGATATAACCAATTTGATTTCTGAGCGGCCCTATTCTCTCTTTAGTATTATCTGCCAGAGCTATCTTTTGCCCCCTTTTTGCCCTCCTGATTTCCTTTTTAAGTACACTGCTCAGTTCCAGAAACTCCTGACCAGAGTCTAAATTTCTCTCATCATCCAAGCTTCCTTAAGGGTCTGTCCTACCAGCATCCGACTCCATGCGGTGATCGCGGCCAAACTGGAAGCGGGGGCCGTGCGGAGGTCGAGTGATCCTTGTACAGGGCCGATCCCACCAGCATGCGCCTGCATGCGGCGAGTGCAACCAAACCGGCAGCGGGGGCCGCGCAGAGGTCGGGTGAGTGGCGCGAAGTTGGAGCGAAGTCTGCAAGGTGAGTTCTCAAGGACAGAGAGGCACACACAGAGAGGGGCATGGAGGCACACAGAGAGGGGCATGGAGGCACACAGAGAGAGGGCCACGGAGGCACACACAGAGAGGGGCATGGAGGCACACACAGAGAGAGGCATGGAGGCACACAGAGAGGGGCATGGAGGCACACAGAGAGGGGCATGGAGGCACACAGAGAGAGGGCCACGGAGGCACACACAGAGAGGGGCATGGAGGCACACAGAGAGAGGCATGGAGGCACACAGAGAGAGGGCCACGGAGGCACACACAGAGAGGGGCATGGAGGCACACAGAGAGAGGGCCACGGAGGCACACACAGAGAGGGGCATGGAGGCACACAGAGAGGGGCATGGAGGCACACAGAGAGAGGGCCACGGAGGCACACACAGAGAGGGGCATGGAGGCACACAGAGAGAGGGCCACGGAGGCACACACAGAGAGGGGCATGGAGGCACACAGAGAGGGGCATGGAGGCACACAGAGAGAGGGCCACGGAGGCACACACAGAGAGGGGCATGGAGGCACACACAGAGAGAGGCATGGAGGCACACAGAGAGGGGCATGGAGGCACACAGAGAGGGGCATGGAGGCACACAGAGAGAGGGCCACGGAGGCACACACAGAGAGGGGCATGGAGGCACACAGAGAGAGGGCCACGGAGGCACACACAGAGAGGGCCACGGAGGCACATATAGAGAGGGTCACGGAGGCACGACTTCGAGGCGGTGCGTAATGCGTCGAGGCGGCTGCGGGCTGACAGGCCGTTGCCGCATGGAATTTTTGAACACGGTCAGTTTTTCGGAGTCCCGCGCGATGTCGTGACCAGCTCCGCACAACTCCGCACGGCTCCGGCGATCAAAGCGGAACCGGCCCCGCGAGTCCGGACGGCTCAAGCGACCACGTTAGGTCGCGTTCACCGCATGGAGTCACATGCTGGTAGGACAGACCCTTTACACCCAGCTGCATTGCCCATCATGCTTATAAATGCATCAACATTTCCGGATGTTCCTTTGTCGCAAACAATCTACTCCAATCAATTTGAGCAAGTTCCTGTCTGATACCATCAAAGTTTACCTTGCCCCAATTCAGAATTTTAACTTGCGGGCCCACCCTGTCTTTATCCATACTATCTAATAGAATAGTGATCTCTGGTCCCAAAAGGCTCACCCACAAAGACTTCAGGTCACTCGTCCTTTCCAGTTTCCTAAGGGTAGTTTAAGCTTTACCCTCTCCCATAGAATGCCCTCTATATATTGCCCTCTATAGATTTTCCTGAACACATATACAATTTCCATCTTGTCTAAACAATTTGCACTATGACAGTCCCTATCTATATTGAGATAAATCCCTGTGAGAACTTTATTAGTCTTAAAATGGCCTGCAATCAACTGGCATATTTTCTCTTTTAATTCCCATTGACCATTTGGCAGTGTGTGGTATACTCCCAATAAAATCATCTCTTTTAATTACTCAGCTCCACCCATGGGCATCAGTGGATGAACCATCAGTAATGTAATCTTGGACTTCTGCTGTGACATCCTCCTTAATAAATAAAGCAATACTTCCTCTTCTTTTACCCCAACTTTTATCTCTCCTGCAGCACGTACCCTGGAACATAGAAACATAGAAAATAGGTGCAGGTGGAGGCCATTCGACCCAGCACCGCCATTCATTGTGATCATGGCTGATCGCCCCCAATCAATAACCCGTGCCTGCCTTCTCCCCATATACCTTAATTCCACCAGCCGCTAGAGCTCTATCTAACTCTCCCTTAAATCCATCCAGTGATTTCCCTCCACTGCCCTCAGTGGCAGGGAATTCCACAAATTCACAACTCTCTGGGTGAAAACGTTTTTTCTCAATCTTGTGAACCTAAGCTGCACTCCCTCAATCACAAGGATGTCCTTCGTCAAATTAGGAGACCAAAACTGTACACAATGCGGTCTTACCAGAACCCTATACAACTGCAGAAGAACCTCTCTTTTCCTATACTGAAATCCTCTTGGTATGACACATTAAGCTACTAGTCCTGTCTCCCTCTTAATTAGGTTTCCATAATGGCTACAAATTTCCATCCACATGTACCCATCCATGCCCCAAGTTCACCTGTCTTACCCGTCAGGTTTCTCGTATTAAATTAAGTGCAATTCAATTCAACAGTCCTTCCTTGCTATCTGCCATGCTCCTTCCTATTCTGTTCACTGAACTTTCTTAATCGACTTCTATACAAACTTCCAGCCTCTCACCAGCTTCAATCCCGCTCACCCGCCAGTAGTTGAAACCCACCCCTGTAGCACTAGCCAACCTGCCTGCCAGGATATTGGTTCCACTCCAGTTCAGGTGCAATCCATCCCTCTTGGACATGTCACCTCTGGCCCAGAAGAGATCCCAAATCTGAGACCAATGGGCCGCTTTTCCTGCACATAGACTCACCAGCCATGAATATGAATTGTTACAAATGTAACATTTATTTTAAATATACATCCCAACATTCTGTGAGTCTGCCCTTACACTGAACCAAACTGACATGTAATTACTCACTTTGAGAAATATCATACCGTCCTTCTGATCCATCTGTTCCTGCAACTTTGCGAGTTCCTCCTGAATAGAGTGTAATTTTTTTTGAATCTCTTGGAGATTTTGCTCCATTGGAATTAAAATACTCTTCTCTTCCTCCAGGAGATTTCTCAATAAGTGTTGCTCTTTCTCAGTGAGAATCTGGTGCAGTTCTGCAAACTGGGATGTGATGTGGGACTGAAGGCTGTTTGACTGCTCCTGTCAAATGGAAGGTTAATATATGATGCCAGTGAATTCTACTACCTATAGAAATGGATGGTGAACACAGGGTCCATTAATCTTAAGTCAGAGTCAGAAAGCATAGAAACAGGTCATTCCACCCAACATTCATGCCACCCACTGTACTTGCCACATTTACACACATTTTGTCCGCAGCATTCCTTGACTTTTGAATCAAGAGCTTTTTTAGCTGCTTCTTAAATGTAGGTAGATAGATAGACACAAAATGCTGGAGTAACTCAGCGGGACTGGCAGCATCTATGGATAGAAGGAATGGGTGACATTTCGGGACGAGATCGTTCTCCAGACTGAGAGTCAGCGAACAGGGAGTCACAGAGAACAGGAAGTGTAAGAGATCAAAAGAGTTGAAGATCAAGGAAAATGTAGAATAGTTCATTGTTAGCTAGGAGAAGGTGACAACAAAGCAAATGGATAAATAGTAACCAGTGGGACAGTCAGACTGCTTGGAGAACTGGGAGGGAGCAGGGATGGAGAAACAGGTGCAGGAGTAGGCCATTCGGCTCTTCGAGCCAGCACTGCCATTCAATATGATCATGGCTGATCATCTAAAATCAGTACCCCGTTCCTGCCTTTTCCCCATATCCCTTGATTCCTTTAGCCCTAAGAGCTAAACCTAACACTCTCTTGAAAACATCCGGTGAATTGGCCTCCACTGCATAGAATTCTTCACACAGAACTCTCTGGGTGAATAATTTTTTCCTCATCTCAGTCTCAAATGGCCTACCCCTTATTCTTAAACTGTGACCCCTGGTTCTGGACTCCCCCAACATCGGGAACATTTTTCCTGCATCTAGCTTGTAAAATACTTTAAGAATTGTTTATGTTTCTATTAGATATCCTCTCATCCTTCTAAATTCCAGTGAATATCATCATTTGTCAGTCCCACCATCCCGGGAATTAACCTGGTGATCCTACGCCGCACTCCCTCAATAGCAATAATGTCCTTATTCAAATTAGGAGACCAAAATTACACACAATATTCCAGGTGCGGTCTCACCAGGTGCCCTATACAGTTGCAGTAGGACCTCCTTGCTCCTCACCTCAAATCCTCTTGCAACGAAGACCAACATGCCAATAGCTTTCTTCACTGCCTTGCTGTACCTGCATGCTTACTTTCAGTGACTGATGTACGAGCACACCCAGGTCTCGTTGCACCTCCATAATAATAAGATAATAATCTGCCTTCCTGTTCTTTCCACCAAAGTGGATAACCTCACATTTATCCATATTATACTACATCTGCCATGCTTCCCACTCATCCAACCTATCCAAGTCACCCTGCAGCCTCATAGCATTCTCATCGCAGCTCACACCGCCACCCAGCTTTGTGTCATCCGCAAACTTGGAGATGTCACATTTCATTCCCTTGTCATAGTCGTGAATATATATTGTAAACAACTGGGGTCCCAGCACCGAGCCTTGCGGCACCCCACTAGCCACTGCTTGCCATTCTGAAAAGGACACGTTAATTCCTACTCTTTACCTCCTGTCTGCCAACCAGTTCTCTATCCAAGTCAATACCCTACCCCCAATAACATGTGTTCTAATTTTGCACACTAATCTCTTGTGTGGGACCTTGTCAAAGGCTTTTTGAAAGTCCATATACACCACATCCACTGGCTCTCCCTTATCCATTTTACTTGTTACAGCCTCAAAACTTCCAGAAGATTAGTCAAGCATGATTTCCCCTTCATAAACCCATGCTGACTTTGACCGATCCTGTTACTGCTTTCTAAATGCGCTACTATAACATCTTTAACAATCGATTCGAGTATCTTCCCCACTACCGATGTAAGGCTAACTCAGCTATAATTCCCCATATTCTTTCTCCCTCCTTTCTTAAAAAGTGTAGTTACATTGGCTACTCTCCAGTCCACAGGAACTGATCCAAAGTTGAGAGAACATTGGAAAATGATCACCAATGCATCCACGGTTTCAAGGGCCACCTCCTTGAGTACTCTGGGATGCAGACCATCAGCCCTGGGATTTATCTGCCTTCAGTCACAACAGTTTCTTAACACCATTTCCTGACTAATGTGGATTCCCTTCAGTTCCTCCCTCCCACTAGATCCTCGGTCCCTAGTAATTCTGTGCGTGTTCTTTGTGTCTTCCTTAGTGAAGACAGAACCAAAGTACTAGTTTAACTGTTCTGCCATTTCCTTGTTTCCCATTATAAATTCACCTGTCTCTGATTGTAAAGGGACCTCACCATCTCCTATTAGCGACTGACATCAATTATGAACCTATTGACTCCCACAGTTATCTAGCCGGCACTTCTTCCTACTTTGCTTCCTGCAAAGACTCTGGCCCCCTACTCCCAATTCCTCTGGCTACACCGCATCTGCGCCCAAGGTGAGGTCTTCAATACCAGGACGTCTGAAATGTCCTCACTCTTTAGAAAACGGGGGTTCCCCTCTTCCATCATAGATAAGGCCCTCACTAGGGCCTCCTCAATATCCCGCAGCTCCCTCCCCCAGTCGTGATAAGGACAGTTACCCTAGTCCTCACCTTTCACCCCATCTGCTGTCACATACAGCACATAATCCTCTAAGATTTTCACCACCTCCAACGGGATCCCACCACTAGCCATATTTACCCATCTCCACCCCTTTCCGCTTTCCGCAGAGACCGTTCCGTCCAGAACTCCCTAGTTAACTTGTCCCTTCCCACCCAAACCACCCCTTTCCCAGGTACTTTCCCCTGTAACAGCAGGAGATGCTACACCTGTTCCTGTACCTCCTCCGTCGACTCCATCCAAGGACGCAAACATCTTTTCAGGTGAGGCAGAGGTTCACTTGCACTTCCTACAACATCATACATTGTACTGTATCCGCTGAGACATGTGTGGACTCCTTTATAACAGCCAGACCAAGCGCAGGCTCGGCAATCGTTTCACTGAAGAACCTCTGCCCAGTCTGCCTAAGCCTATCTGATCTCCTGATTGCTAAACTCTTTAACTACCATTCCTATTCCCACACTGACCTTTCTGTCCTGGGCCTCCATTGTCAGAGTGAGGCCCAGCGCAAATTGGAGGAACAGAAGCTGATATTGCGCTTGGGCAGCTTCACCCCAGTGGTATGAACATTGATCTCTAACTTCATGTAACTATGGCGTTCCCTCTCTCTCTCTCTCTCTCTCTCTCTCTCTCTATCCCTCCCCCTTCAAGTTTTCCAACTAGCCTGACTGTCCCCGTGATTACATTTTATCTGCTTGCTTTGTTGTCAACTTCCAGCTAACAATGATCTATTCTACATTTTCCTAGATCTACATCTTTCATGATCTCTTACACTTCCTTATCGCTGTAACTCCCTCTCCCCTTACTAGTCTTAAGAAGGGGCTCGATCCGAAACGCCACCCGTTCCATTCTCGAGAAATGCCGCCAGTCCTGCTAAATTAATCCAGCATTTCGTGTGTAAACCAGCATCTGCAGTTCCTTCCTACTCTTAAATGCCGGTCTCTGGCACTGTGAGACACGGGTGTGAGTTATTGTGCCACGGCGCTGCCCGATTATTACAACCAAAAAAAATCACGTAAGATCAAGAAATCGAAACTGGAGAGCCTCACCCGAATTCTATAAATATTCAGCTTCTGTCGCTGCTCCATTTGCTGGATCCTTGATTTATTTTCAGTGAAAATTTCGAAGCAAGATTTAACTTTATCCTGAAATTAGTTTTAGGAATCAGAGAATAAAAGTTAGACAATAAACATGCAATTCTGCAAAGTTGTCATTAAAAATCTCTTTGCATTTACCTTGTAAATTTCCACAGCTTCATCTCTGGGCAGGAAGCGGTGATCTCTGTGTTCCCGCGCATCTCGACAGATCACACAGATCAGTTTCTTATCAGTTTCACAAAACAGCTTCAGTTCTTCCTGATGTTTCTCGCAGTAAAGTTTCGCATCTTTCTCTTTGGGATTCAGGTGTAATATCCGAGCTTTATCAGATAGATTTGCTAAAACGCGATTTACCCTCACAGTGCGGTCTCTAAACACCTCTCTACATTCCGGGCAGGAGTTTCTCCCCTCCCTTTCCCAACACTGCGTGATACAGGAGCGGCAGAAGTTGTGCCCACACTCCAGTGACACCGGATCGGTAAAGAAATCCAGACAGATGGGACAAATTGCTAACTCAGTCCAACTCTCGATCTGTTCTTTGGAAGCCATGTTAATTCGGCACTTCCTGGTTCAAAATGTTTTCACTTTCCTGAACCCTTGCCGTACCGCGAGTGTCCACTGCGCACGCCGCCGCCGCCGCCGCCGCCGCCGCCGCCGCCGCCTCGGGGTGAATGCTCTGCTGCAAATGCCAACTTCAATCTCACGTGAGGACTCATCAAGCATTAAACAACCTGGATATCAATAAAACCGGAAAGAATGGCCTGTAACAGTCTCAGGCCGGAGAGAAAGAGACGCGAAACATGAGACCCGAAGTGGTGCAGAATAATAGATGCAGTGGGGATTGCTCAGATAACCTGCGAAAACCAGGACAGACAACTGTACCACACGGTGCAGGCAGCGGTCGAGTTGCTGCCTGGCAGCGCTTTGCAGCGCCGGAGACCAGGGTTCCATCCCGACTATGTTTGCTATTTGTACGGAGTTTGCACGTCCTCCCCGTGACCGCGTGGTGGGTTTTCTCCGAGATGTTCGGTTTCCTCCCACACTCGAAAGACGTACAGGTCTGTAGGTGAATTGGCTTGGTATAAGTGTCATTTGTTCCTGCGGTGTAGGACAATGTGCGGGGATCGCTGGTCGGTGCGGAGTTGGTGGGCCTGTTTCACGCGCTGTATTTCTGAACCAAAAAACAAACAGGGTGGGAGGTATTAACTCTTGGGGTGAGAGAGTATCTCACTATGTACTATCTTTTCTGAAGAAGTTAATGACTTAATCACAATACGCTCCAATGTAAGGCAAGCTCTTCACTGCGAATGAAGTAACTACAGGTGCTAGTTTACACTGAAGGTAGACACAACATGCTGGCAGCATCTCTGGATAGAAAGGATGGGTGACGTTTCTGGTCGAGACCCTTCTCTGGACTGGGCCCACGCGGAAACGCCTGTTTCCCTCGCCTGTCACGTCCACCATTCAGCCCTGAAGCTGAATTAAACGCTCCTGGGTTCACTAATTAAAGTTGATTAAATTGATGGTTACTAGAACAATTGATTTATTACATATTTGATAACTGTGTTCATTTGTTTTGTTATTGTGTTAATGGGCTTATAAAGCCGCAGTATGTATGGATTCCATAGTTCGTTCCTGGTGAATATGATTATTGAACATGATGGAATCTGGGAATGTTGGTGCCTGTGAGAAGGCACCACTGAACTGAGCTGCCACCTCACCAGGCGGTCGGGTGGGTTCGCCGGCCGCACAGGGAGGTTTCACGGCAGTCGGGTCACGACTCATGACCCGAGCTGTTGCGACGCTACCCCAAGTGGATTACACGCGATGAACTGCAGGTAAGCACTTACAGCGTAGCGGGCCCGTTAAAACCTGCCAAAATGGTCAATTTTTGCGCTGTAACTAATTACAGGAAATCGGGATAAGCGTGAGATACATTTAGCGTACTTCAGAATTCCAAACGTGAGGAGAAATGATGGTATATGGTACCTTCATTGAAATGGGCGCATGTGCGGGGCTCTTCTAGAGTGTGCGCATGCGCAGGACGTTCCCGGAGTGTGCGCATGTGCAAAGTATTTCGGGCGGAACAGGCCTGCGGAATCAGCCATGTTTGCCAGACATTTCTGAGTAATGTATTAAAGAAATCCTTGTGAATGAGGCAGTGCAGCGTAGGTTCATGAGACTGATCCCTGGGATGGCGGGACTGTCATATGAGGAAAGATTGAAAAGACTAGGCTTATATTCACTGGAGTTTAGAAGGATGAGGGGATATCTTATAGAAACATATAAAAGGACTGGACAAGCTACATGCAAGAAAAATGTTCCCAATGTTGGGCGAGTCCAGAAACAGGGGCCACAGTCTTAGAATAAAGGAGGTGTCATTTAAAACTGAGGTGAGAAAAAACTTTTTCACACAGAGAGTTGTGAATTTGTGGAATTCCCTGCCACACAGGGCGGGGGAGGCCAATTCACTTGATGGATTTAAGAGAGAGTTAGATAGAGCTCTAGGGACTAGTGGAAGCAAGGGATATGGGAAGAAGGCAGGCAAGGGTTATTGATTGGGGACGATCAGCCATGATCACAATGAATGGCGGTGCTGGCTCGAAGCACCGAATGGCCACTCTTGCACCTATTTTCTACGTTTCTATGTGGGAATGCAGCATAGGTTCATGAAGTTAATTCCCGGGATGGCAGGACTGTTATGATGAAAGAATGGAGCGACTGGGCTTGTATTCACTAGAATTTAGAAGGATGAGAGGGGATCTTATAGACATTTTAAATTATTAAGGGATTGGACACGCTTGTTGCAGGAAACATGTTCCTGATGTTGGGGGAATCCAGAACCTGGAGCCATAGTTTAAGAATAAGGGATAGGCCATTTAGAACTGAGATGAGGAAACAGTTTTTCACCCAGAGAGTTGGGAATTTGTGGAATACTCTGCCTCAGTAGGCAATAGAGGCTAATTCACTGGATGCATTCAAAAGGGAGTTAGATGGAACACTTAGGGTTTGCATAATCATGTGATGTGGGGAGAAGGCAGGAACAGGGCACTGATTGTGTATGATCAGCCATGATCACATTGAATGGCGGTGCTTGCTCGTCGGGCCGAATAGCCTACTCCTGCACCTAGTGTTTATGTATCTATGTAATGGATATGCAGAGAATGGACGGAAATGGGTCACATGTAGGCAAATGAGATTAACATGGGATCATAGCAGACACAGATATTGTGGGCCAATTGTATGCAGTACATTCTATATGCTCAACATGGAATGGTGCCACATTGGAATTAAGATATTGTTAAGAGTTGAAACAGAATCTTCAGTTTGTTTTCTGGGTGTTAAATCCTTAAGAGATAAAACTCCTTGAACTGTGGAAATCGCCCTGAAGATCCTTTTTCCCCCAAAAAATTGCCTTTTGAAAAAGCAAACTAGAAAAAATGTCGTAGTTTTTCTAGTTTGCTTTTTCAAAAAGCACTTTTTGTGGACAAAAGGAGCAAATAAGTCCTTCTGCATTTGTGCAGGGCCCTGGTGAGAACACTCTAGTTTGTAGGGGCTAGTGGAATCAAGGGATATGGGGAGAAGGCAGGCACGGGTTATTGATTGGGATGATCAGCCAAGATCACAATGAATGGTGGCGCTGGCTCGAAGGGCCAAATGGCCTTCTCCTGCACCTATTTTCTATGCTTCTATGTATCTAAATGAAAGCCTGAAAGTAATTCAGAAATTGCTGGAATGGAGAGGAGGGAAACTATAGCTGCCAATCAGAATCTTCTTCCCTCTGTGATATCTTGAGCTCAGACACAGAATAACAAGTTAACTCACTGGTGATTTGAACATGACTGCACACGTGCACTGTGGTTCATTCAATCATTTACAATCCTCTGACCACAGGTGGCGCTATTACAACTCCTCCCACCTTAATGAAAAAGATATCGCCTTGTTTGCATTTTTGAATATAATAAAAACGGTATGAATGTATTACAATCTTTTATGATAGTTTACTTTTATATAACCCGAATAAAATGAGGGCATCAGGCATATATGTTGCATGTACATTTCACAAAAATAAACTTCACAAATTAAACATAACCACGTGGTTTTTCCTTCTTTCTGGATATCTTCCCTGACCAAAAGCTTCTGACTGTTTAGAACCACTTGGATTAATTTTTCATTGATTCAAGCCTTCATTTTGACCTGCATTCAAGGATTCCAGTCCATCAGTCAATGTTGTTGGACTTTTAACCACACTTGTACCTACATTTTCTGGCTGGTTCAAACTCTCACTATCTTGTGTACCTTCATGTACCATTTCTGGTTCATCCGTTGGTACCTGTATCTGACTCGTCTGGTTGTAAATCTGTCTGTGCTTGCATAGGCATGACATGGTCAACGTGTACTTTTCTCACCTTTCCACTTCCAAACAGCTTGACCAGGTATGTCCGTGGTCCGCACTTTCTCACTACTCTTCCAGGTAACCACTTTACACACTTGTGATGATGGTTTTTCACCTTTACCTTCTGATTCAACTCAACACTCCTTTCCTTTACTCTACTTCCGTCATGATATGCTTTTTATTTCTCCTGTTTCTCTTCTACTGTTTGAGCCAAGTTTGTTTTCAACACTGAAAACCTTGTTTTGGGTTTTCTTTTCAAGAAGAGTTCAGCTGGCGTTTGACCAGTAGTGGTGTGAGGTGTGTTTCGATATGTAATCAGAAAGTTAGCCAGTTTGTGAGACAGAGACAATTGTCTTTTCCTTGGATTTAGATCCAGCAGTTGTTTGACTAATGTACTCTTCACAATTTGCACTGTGCTTTCTGCTGCTCCATTTGAAGCGGGATGGTAAGGAGTGAAAAAAAAACTATGTCATCATTTTTACCATGTGATGATTTTTCCACATGTCTGTAGTCGTTGTTGGCTCAAGAGTAACTGGGGAGAGTAACTTGGAACATCACAGAAATGAGAAGCAAACGGCAAACTAGTCATTCCCGTGATATCTCCATATAACCATATAACCATATAACAATTACAGCATGGAAACAGGCCTTCTCGGCCCTTCCAGTCCGTGCCGACCATTTATTTTCCCCTAGTCCCATCTACCTGCACTCAGACCATACCCCTCCATTCCCTTCCCGTCCATATACCTATCCACTTTACTTTTAAATGTTAAAATCGATCCTGCCTCCACCACTTCTGCTGGAAGATCATTCCACACAGCCACCACTCTCTGAGTAAAGAAGTTCCCCCTCATGTTACCCCTAAACGTCTGTCCCTTAATTCTCATGTCATGCCCTCTTGTTTGAATCTTCCCTACCCTCAATGGGAAAAGCTTATCCACATCAACTCTGCCTATCCCTTTCATCATTTTAAAGACCTCAATCAAGTCCCCACTTAACCTTCTGCGCTCCAAAGAATAAAGACCTAACTTGTTCAACCTTTCTCTGTAACTTAGTTGCTGGAACCCAGGCAACATTCTAGTAAATCTCCTCTGTACTCTCTCTATTTTGTTGACATCCTTCCTATAATTATATTACAGGTTAAACTCGGTTGTCTCGGTTAAACAATTTGAACATAAACTTCGAATCTCGTACACAACCACGAGTCTGATTTTTTTTTTCTTGCACTCGGCGTCACTCGTGGGTCGACTCGCACCGTGAGACAGGGGTTTTAGACTAGTGGGAGGACTGGAAAGGGAAGGGGGATGGTGAGAGAAAGCAAGGGCTGTACTTCACATATCCAGAATGGTGTCAAATTTCTGCCACAAAATCTTGAAGTGTAACATCACTGTTCGATTATTTAGTTATTTCTTATTCGAATAATGTCATTCGGCATCATTCAAATGTATGGTTAAGTTGGCAAGGTTAAATTGGTTGCAGAAAATTATTTATTTGCAATACCTTCTTTTCAACTGTCGATTAGCAGTCTCCGGACTATAAATTCACAAATAATGTAGAACCGTCTCTGTGAACAATGGAAATCCATGTGCTGATTATTTAATTTAAGTCAAATTGAGTTTGTTGACAAGGTACAGATCCAAATAAAATATTGTTTGCATCAGGATCGTAGGCACATGGAACCATAAACATACACAAATATCAACACATTACAATACATAGGGTATTTGACCCATCAAATCTACTCCACCATTCAATCATGGCAAATCTGTCTCTCCCTCCGAACCCAATTCTCCTGCCTTCTCCCCACAACCACTGCATGCCGTACAAAGCAAATCTATCTCTGCCTTAAATATATCCATTGACGTGGCCTTCACAGCCTTCTGTGGCAAATTCTCCACCATCTGAGTAAATAAATTCCTCCTCATCTCCATCCTAAAGGAACATCGTTTCATTCTGAGGCAATGACCGCTGGTCCTTGACTCATCCACTAGTGGAAACACCCTCTCCACATCCACTCTGTCAAAGCCTTTTACTATTCAATATGTTTCAATGAAGTCCCCCCTCATTCTTCCAAACTCCAGTGAGTAAAGGCCCAGTGCCGTGAAATGGCCATATAGCCACAAGATCATGTTATAGGAGTAGAATTAGGCCATTCGGCCCATCTCCACCATTCAATCAGGGCTGATCCCTGCCTCCTAATCCCATTGTCCTGCCTTCATAACCCTTGATATCCGTTCTAATCAACAATTTGTCTATCTCTCCCTTAAAAATATTCTCTGACTTGACCTCCACAGCCCTCTGTGGCAATGAGTTCCACAGATTAACTACCATCTGACTAAAGAAGTTCCTCCCCACCTCCTTTCTAAAAGAGCACCCTTTAATTCTGAGGCTATGACCTCTGGTCCGAGACTCTCCCACCAGTGGAAACATCCTTTCCACACCCACTCTATATGTTCCTTTCATTTTTCTGTAAGTTTCAATGAGGTCCCCCTCAACTTTCTAAACTCCAGCAAGTACAGGCCCAGTGATGTCAACCTAACCCACTCATTCCTGGAATTATTCTTGTAAACCTCCTCTGGACTCAGAGCCAACCCATCCTTCCTCAAATATGGGGCCCAAACTTGCTAATAGTACTTCAAATGCTGCCTGAACAACGCCTTATAGAGCCTCAGCATTACATCTCTATTTTTGTATTCCAGTCCTCTTGATGTAAATGCTAGCATTGAATTTGCCATCCTTACTACTGATTCGACTTGCAAATTAACCTGCACCAGGACTCCCAAGTCCCTTTGCACCTCCGATTTCTGGATTCTCTGTCCATTTAGAAAATAATCTACGCGTTTATTCTTATTACCAAAATGCATGACTCTGCATTTTGCTACCCTGAATTTAATCTGGCACCTCTCTGCCCACTCTTCTAACCTGTCAAAGTCCTTCTGCAGAGTCCATTGCATCCTCCACACTGCCTGCCCCTCCACCTTTCTGAGCATCGTCTGCAAACGTGGCCACAAAGCCTTCAATCCCCTTATCCAAATCATTAATATACAACATGAAGAGAAGTGAGCCCAGCACCGACCCTTGTGGAACTCCACTAGTCATTGGCAGTCAACCAGAAAAAGCGCCTTTTATTGCAAAACTTTGCCTTCTGCCATCCAGCCAACTCGCTATCCATGCTAGTATCTTCCCTTTAATACCATGGGCTCTCATCTTCCTTAGCAGCCTGACATGCGACACCTTATCAAAGGCCTTCTGAAAATCTAGGTAAATAACATCTACAGCCTCCCCTCTGTCCGTCCTGCTATTAACTTCCTCAAAGAACTCCAGCAGATTTGTCAGGCAAGGTCTTCCCTTCACAAAGCCATGCTGACTTTCGCCTATTTTATCATTGACTTCACCATAACCTCATCCTTTATAATGGACTCTAAAATCATACAAACCACTGAAGTCAGACTAAATGGTCTATAGCTCCCACTATTCTGCTTTGATCCCTACTTGTACAGTGGGGGTAATATTGACATTTATTGAATCATCTGGAACCATTCCTGACACTAGTGATTTTTGATATATCACTATTAATGCCTCCATAATCTCTAAAGCCACCTCTTTCCAGATGGTACGGGATACTGAGTTGGATGATCAGCCATGATCATATTGAATGGCGGTGCGGGCTCGAAGGGCCGAATGGCCTATTCCTGCACCTAATTTCTATGTTTCTATGTTTCAGAACCCTGGGGTGCAGTTCATCTGGTCCAGGTGGCTTTTGCACCTTCAGCCCTCTCAGATTCCCAAGAAACTTCTCCTTAGTAATAGCCACTACACTAACTTCCACCTGTTGACTAATTTGAAATTCAGGCACATTGCTGCTGTCTTCCACTGTAAAGACTGATGCAAAAAAAGTTATTCAACTCCTCTGCCATTTCTTTATTCCCCATTATCACTCCTCCTGCATTATTTTCCAGTGGTCCAACATCCAATCTTGGCTCTTTCTTACTCCTCACATAAATGAATAAACTTTTACTATCTATCATATTTTATGTAATTATCTATCTTAACTTTGTATTTCATCTTTTCTCCCCTTACTGCCTTTTTGTTACCTTCTGTTGTTCATGAAAAGCTTCCCAATCCTCAGGCTTCCCACTAATCTTTGCAATGTTACATGCCTTCTCTTTTATTTTTATATTATCCTTGACTTCCCTTTTCAGCCATGGTCACCTCATTCTCCTCCTAGAATCTTTCTTCCCCTTTGGAATGAAAAGATCCCGCATCTTCCGAATTATTCCTAGAAATTTTAGCCATTGCTGTTCCACCATCATTCATGCTTGGGTCACTTTCCAGTCATCTTTAGCCAGCTCCTCCCTCATGCCTCTGTAATCTCCTTTGCTCAGCTGTAATACCAACACATCCAATTTCACCTTCTCCCTCTCAAATTGCAGTTTATTGTGGTCGCTAACTTCTAGCGGTTCCTTTACCTTAAGTGCTCTTATCATAAACGGGTTTGAAGTAAACCCGTTTATGCCACAGAGGGTAGTTGAGGCCAGTTCATTGGATATATTTAAGAGGGAGTTAGATGTGGCCCTTGTGGCTAAGGGGATCAGAGGGTATGGAGAGAAGGCAGGTACGGGATACTGAGTTGGATGATCAGCCATGATCATATTGAATGGCGGTGTGGGCTCGAAGGGCCGAATGGCCTATTCCTGCACCTAATTTCTATGTTTCTATGTTTCTATGTAAAATTGGTCAGTAGATAATTTGCTGTGTGTAGCTCACAGTTACCCTGATGTTTGTGCTGCCTTTAACACCACGTCCTATGCCATTGGACACCAATCTGTGAACCAATCACACCAAGCGTGTCACCACATTGCCCAAGGATTCTATTTGGCCCGGCGCATTCGCGGCAAGCTTGTTTGAATTTCTTCGGGTCCAGCGATTTAACTGAAAAGAATCCAAAGACGCAAAATGCATGGGCGAGTCAGTTCCAATACAGTGAAACCTAAATGGGATTATCGCAAGTTTGGTACCAACTGGCATATGATAGAAATGCAGGTCAGTTATCAAACATGAGTAATTAACCTGCGACTCCCATTTGATTCCACGCAACCAGACACTTGCATCTGCTACCACTACATTTTAATATTCGTTTAAGTACTATGTATTTATGGAATGCACTGAATTGTGATTTAGGTGGACCAAAGTTGGCCCTTTTCCCATAAGAGATTCACATCCTTCACAAATCCAATGTTAATCAAAAACTGTACTGTTTGAATTTTCACTGTTGATACTGACAGGGCTTAAGAGCTTGAAACAAGGTCCAACAACTTCATTATTCAGCTTGTTGTGCTGTTTTGGGGACTTTTTTCATGGTCTAGGATTACACACTCACTGCCCGGATGGTGGGAGAAAGAGATTCAGATTAGCAGCTGGCAACTATTATTTCCCTTCACTCCTTTCCAGCATTTTCAGAATTATTTTCAGACCTTCAATTGCTCCAGTTTTTTGAATTTGTTTTTTTCAAAAGGCAATTTATGTTTGCAAAAGGAACTTCAGGGATGGAGTGATATTTTGAATGCTCCATGATTTTCATCTCTTCAGGTAGCAATACCCAGTGAACTAACGAAAGATTGTTTTTTGACTGAACAATATCTGAATTCCCTACAGAGATCATAGAACACGCAGCGTACAGTATAGAAACAGACCCTCGGGCTCACAATGTCTATGCTTGATATGATGCCGTGTTTATGTTCTATACCTGCATTTAATCCATATCCCTCCTTTCTCGGTGCATCAATTTCCCGATTAAACACCACTTAAATGCACTATAACATTTGCTTTCACTACCACTCCTTGGATGCATTCCTGGAATTCACCACTCTGTGGTTCCAGAGCTCCAGCCGGAGGAGGAAAATTTAACCCAGCGATGGTAAGCCGGATGCGAAACTAGGCTGTGGGAATGGATCCACCAGCTGTGGATGGGCTTGAGTTCCAGAGCACCAGCCGCAGGCCCAACGATGTTGAGATCGGTGCCTCATTTATGTAGTGATTTCCAGGGACGATTTTGATACGATAGAACTTTATTCATCCCTGAAGGGAAATTGGTCTGGCAACAGTCATAAAACACAAAATACATGAAACATGAAATTAAAGTGACGACTTCCGGTGGCGCCATGTTTTGGTAACAGTCGCCACACATAGCTCCGCTCCCAAAAATTTGCTGTTTTTCGCATTAAAACTGGATCTACAGATCGGGACCAATTAATAAAAGTTATCGGAGCCTTTGAATGCTCTGCTGATGGCGTTATCAGTAAGTGCTGTGCAGTAAACTCTGGATTTAACCCATTAAATGCAGAATCCGATTTTTGCTAAGAGTCCTCAGAGAAGCATTTCAAAAATATACTGCAGCACGGAGAAAGAGCCTGAAGAGCTTGAAGAATCGACTTTTGAAGGTGCTCGTGAAGGAAAACTGCCTTCCGAAATGTCTACAAGAGCTAAGGCAGATAAGAAGAAAGACTTGGAGGACTTAAAGCAAACGGTAAGAAAACTGAAAGATAAAAAGGTGGACGGAACGCACATGGAAAAAATGATGAAAGATATGACAGGTAAGCTAATGCTGAATACGAATACGGGCAATTTGAAAGTTATTGAGTCTGTGCAGGATTCGATCAACACTGTAAATAAAAGAATTGAAGATGTGAGAGTTGAACTATTGGAGCGAATGAACAACGGGGAACTAATAAGAAGTTTGCTGCAGTGCATGAGACTGTCTCATCATATGTGAAAACAATGAATGAGATGGAGAAAGAGATGGGACGAATGGCCGAGGATATGAAGAAAATGAAGATACAGCACGACCTCACTGCAAAACAGCTGGCAAAATGTTCAGATAAGTGCTTAGACTTGGAAAGTCGTCGAGACGCTTTAATCTAAGGCTAGTAGGAGTACCCAAGGAAGCCGAGGGAGATAACCCTCGGGAGTTTGCTGCGGATCTGCAGATAGATGGGACTAGGGGAAAATAAATGGTCGGCATGGACTGGAATGGCCGAATTCCGAGATTCAAACAAAAATCCCAAACAGGCTCAGAATACACACGTCAGATCATTGTGAAATTCCGTGACATTTCTGGCGTGGAAGAGGTTATGAACAATATTAAATACGGAATACCACTGAAATACGAGCAGACAATCTTCAAAATATTTAGAGATTATCCCTATGAAGTTGTCCAGAACAGAAATCAGTTCTATAAGGTAAAGCAACCTCTCCAAGGCATGAATGGTGTCAGATATGGAGTCTACTTTCCCGCGAGAATGCGCATTTCTTACAAGGATCAGCAAAAATCGTTTACAAATCCTGAGAGCGCATATAAATATGCCTTAACCATCGTGGAAGAGAATCAGTAACTTTAAAAGCTGAACTGTATGGATATTCTTTCTCTTATTATTTCACCATGAAATGTGTTCAACAGAAGATGGAACTCTCCCTGTGTTTTGACTCAATGGCTTATCGAGGAATGTTAATTCAAGGACATACTTTGTTCCAAATAAGCAGAAAAAGATAAACATTGAATACAGAGCTTTACAATATAATCTGAACAGTGCAATTACCGTGGTTTAAAAATGTAACTGAATAACCTAATGTTATAGAAGTAACACTTTTAACACTTAAAATATAGAATACTATTATAGAAATTATAATGAATACTAACCAGATCGGTAATAAGGGGCTGATTTACAAACTAACATCTATAGCTTAATATCTTAATAAGTTTTAAGCAGATTTATAACCGGGTTGTGAGGGGGATGACGGGCTCCTGGCTCCGATCCAGAAGCCTGCCCTAGGTAGTCCCTTCAACCAATAGCTGATTAATATCGAGGTAAAAACTGATGCTTAACACTCTGTAGATATAACAGTTAGATATATTTGGGAATACATATGAAATGGATATATGTACTGCAATTAAGTGTTATATAGTTGATTTGGAATCGGCTCGGTTCTAGTATGGATATGTTATGACTTATTGGGGGAACGGAGCTATTTGTTTATTAACATCGACAATGGAAGTCGTTATAATGTTTTCTCCCACCAACAGGTGGGCCACTTATTACAGCGCCGGCAAGCTCGGTCACTGTATTTTCACTTTTACTATTTTCTTAAAAATATCACAATTAATCACATGTGTGTTTTTTTTTATTCAAGGATAATCGCAAAGGGAACCCACAAATTGAACTTGGTAGGTTGACTGTTTCCCCATTGCTTAAAGACCTGAGCTATGGATGCACCGTAAGATACATAGGTACTAAACCTAGCTAAAATGCAAGACACTAAACAAAATAAATCGGGAGGAATCTCATTTTGCAGTTGGAATATTAGGGGGGGCTAACGAACGTATTAAAAGGGGTAAGATTTTAGCACAGCTGAAGGCATTTAAATCAGATGTTATCTTCCGCCAAGAAACGCATCTTAAAGTTCATGATCAAGTTAGATTGAGGGCCAACTGGATAGGTCAAACTTTTCATTCGTCATACACGTCAAAATCCAGAGGCACGTCCATCATGATTCGCAAAGGTATACCGTTTAAACAGAAAAATACCTTAACAGATAAGGATGGGAGATATTTGATAGTTACCGGTGAGATCCATGCAATCCCAATCACATTGGTAAATATATATGCACCTAACTTTGATATTCTGCATTTTTTTAATAACATTTTGAATATAATTGCAGAATATAATTACCAGAATGTTATAATTGGGGGAAGACTTTAACTGTGTATAGATTATTTCCTGGTAAACACAAAATTAATTCTGTATACTCTTAACCCAAAATACCATACAAATACGATTTCAGATCATTCTCCTCAAACTTTTTTTTTTAAATAGAAGGTATTTCTAAGAGTACATCATTCTGGAGGTATAACCCCCAAATTTTAAAAGACCCGCAAGGGAGTATATATCTAAGACAGCAAATGGATCTTTTTTTCTAAATAAATGATACGCCAGACACACCACCTACTTTATTATGGGAATCTTTCAAAGCTTTTATTCGAGGTGTTATAATCTCATACCAAGCCTTTCAGAATAAAAAAAATAAGATTGAACAACGGCAGCTAGAGGAACAAATTAGACAATTGGATATAGATAATGCTAAAGACCAGCCCATGGATAAACTTAATAAAATATTAATACTAAAATTCAAATTAAATAAATTATTATCAGAGAAAGTTATAAGATTACTCCAAATTACAAGACAGGAACAGTTTGAATTTGGGGAGAAGCCTCATAAACTTCTCGCACGCCAATTAAAAAAACGAGAAAATGAACACACGATTTCAAAGATTAAATCCCTTTAGCGGTAACATGAGGGGGAACTTCTTTACTCAGAGAGTGGTGGCTGTGTGGAATGATCTTCCTGCAGAAGTGGTGGAGGCAGGATCGATTTTAACATTTAAAAGTAAAGTGGATAGGTATATGGACGGGAAGGGAATGGAGAGTATGGTCTGAGTGCAGGTAGATGGGACTAGGGGAAAATAAATGGTCGGCACAGACTGGAAGGGCCGAGAAGGCCTGTTTCCGTGCTGTAATTAGTAAATGGTTATATTGTTAAATCAGACAGAGGGGAAGTATTAACATTACCGAATGAAATTAATAAAAGATTTGTGCAATTTTATGAGAATTTGTATACATCCAAAATGACAATGGACACAACACAGTCACTGAGTTTCTGGATAATTGCAATCTTCCCAAACTAGAATTGCAGGAACAAGAGGAATTGGGAGCACAAATCTCAAATAAGGAAATAGAAGAAACAATATTCTCATAAAAAAATGGAAAAACACCAGGTCCCGATGGATTTAGTAATGAATTCTATAAAAGTTTTTACGATATATGTAGTCCTCGTCTACAGAAAATGTACACACACGCTTTCAGAGAACAATTATTACCTGATACATTAGCAGAATCTACGATTACACTAATACTTAAGAAAGATAAAGATGAGGAAGAACCTGGATCTTATAGAGCTATCGCGTTGTTAAATACAGATACAAAAATATTAACAAAAATATTAGCAAGAAGATTAAGTAAGTACGCCATTAAACTAATACATCCGGATCAAAAGGGGTTTATCCCTAAGAGACATTCATTCAATAATTTGAGACGTCTGCTTAACATATTGCACTCACACCAAACTAAAGATCCAAATCTCGCAATTATTTCGCTGGATGCAGAGAAAGCATTCGATCAGGTTGAATGGAAGTATATGGTTAAGGTATTGCAAAAATTTCAACTGGGAGAGAATTTCATTCAATGGATAAAATTAATGTATAATAAGCCAACGGCCAGAATGTTAACTAATAATATTTTATCCACGAAATTTCAATTGTCAAGGGGTAATAGACAAGGTTGTTCATTATCACCATTGTTATTTGCACTCATAATTGAACCACTAGCGGAAAGAATTAGAACTAATTCGAATATCCATGGATATAAGACAAAATATTAAAACAATAAAATATCATTATACGCTGATGATGTACTTTTGTGCATTACAAAGCCTCATATCAATATACCCAACATTTTAAATTTAATTGAGGATTTCGGTTCATTTTCAGGTTATAGAATAAATTGGGTGGGGAGAGGGGAAGAGGGGGAGTTGAGAGGAGAGGGGTGGTGGAGAAGAGGGGAGGAAAGGGAGAGGTGGCGGGGAGAGGAGAGGGAGAGGGGTGAGGAGAGGGAGATGGAGAGGGGCAGGAGAGAGGGGTGGGGGAGGGGAGAGGGATCGGGAAGGGTGAGAGAGGTGTGGGGGAGCGGGGAGGGAGGGGGGAGGGATGGGGAGTGTGGAGAGGAGGGAGATGGGGCAGGAGAGGGAGGGGGAAGAGCGTGGAGGGAGGGGGAGAGGGTGGGGGGAGAGAGGGGAAAGAGTGGGGTGGTAGAGAGGGAGGGGGAGGAGTAGGGGCAGTCAATCTATTCCCCACTCCAATACACCCCCAATCCTTTTTCTCTATTCCCACACACGTGATCAAGCGCTTCGACACAGGCTGCGGGGGGGGGGCTAGGATTGGGGCTGGGGCAAAGGCAGATGTAAATGAGATCCATTCCGATTGGACATCTGTGAGCATTGGGCATTGTGACGTCACACGATGGAACGTTCATCAACATTCTTTGGGTGAGAGCAGTTTGATTTTTTTAAGATTTTGACAAATTGGGGGGGGGAGGATTTTATTAAAAAATGTGTACATAAAAATGTCCCAATGTAATGAGGAGTGCATTTGTGAATGTAAAACTGTAATGTCTAGCAAAATGGAAAAAATGGCGGCGTTTGAGGGTCTGGTTTTGGCAGACCAGGGAATCAAAGGGCGAAAATCTTATCTGAAAACAAAATGTAATGTGACACACACCCGGTCGGTCGGCAGACACACACACACAGAGTTTTAAAAGTATATAGTTGTCGGGAAAATAATGTACAGAGGAGTGGATTTCTAAAATCACAAGGAAAATTCTACTGAAATATGTAAACATGTCCCCGTTTCGGCATCTGGTTTCCGAGGGGAGAAGAAACCCTTGGTCAAATAATTGGAAAAGGGGGTTAAAAGATAGACCCTAAAAAAAGAAAAGGAAAAAGAAAAAGGCATGTTGGCCTTTATAATAAGAGGAGTCGAGTATAGGAGCAAAGAGGTCCTTCTGCAGTTGTGCAGGGCCCTACTGAGACCACACTATTGTGTGCAGTTTTGGTCTCCAGATTCGAAAAAGGACATTCTTGCAGGAGTGCAGGATAGGTTCACGAGGTTAATTCTCGGGAAAAAACTTGTTCACCCAGAGAGTTGTGAATCTGTGGAATTCTCTGCCTCAGAAAGGCAGTAGAGGCCAATGCTCTGGAGTTACATAAAGCTCATAAAGATAGTGGAGTCAGGGGATATGATACTGATTCTGGATGTTCAGCCATGATCACAGTGAATGGCGGTGCTGGCTCGAAGGGCCGAATGGCCTACTCCTGCACCTATCGTCTTTAACCCCCTCCCCTCTGGCCCCTACAATCTCCTTCCCATCGGTGTGACCCCACCCCTTTAGCGCCAACACCCCTCCCCCATCTCCATGACCCCTTTCACTATCACAACTCTTTCCACATTTCACTCTCTTTCTCTCTATTCTTTTTCTTTAAAAGCCATACAATTATGGGGTACAATGATTGTAACAATATATATGTGTACGTTGATGTATTTACCTCTAATAAATAAAATTTAAAAAAAAGAAAATAAATTAAAGTGACAAGTCAAAAGGATTGTGGGCGTGCAAAGATTCGGGAAGGGAGTCAAGACCAAAGATTCTACTTCGGAGTCACGTGAGTGATTCCGTGAGGAAGGCCCGCCAGGCCGCATGCGCAGCATGTTTATGCATGTTTCACTGTTTGCAAAAATATGTGACACAACAGTGTGGAGAAATACATTCTTGCTTCAATAGGAGGAATGGACTTTATGTCTTCCTCATTAGCTGGGTCTTAAAACAGTCAGCAAGACCTCATTTGGATTCGTACTATCGGACTGGCCAAGCGTCCATGTTGCCTGCTTCATCAGGCATTATGGCACAACAGTACAGTTATGCCAAAAGCAAGAACTTGCTGTTTTAAACTGTGGTTCAGGAGACTGGTCTTTGCACAGTAAAACGATTATTGACTTAGACATTTTCAATGGATTGACTTATGCCTCAGGTTGTCACATTTAGCCATGAGGGTGTTCACTGCAGTATGCATGGATAGCACCCAAAAAAGCAGTACATCTCTATTGAGGGGATCAGAAATGTTTGTTAAATATTAATTATACATTTGATACGATACAACTTACTGACATTTCCAGTTCATTTTAAGTGATATTGACAATAGTTCAGTTATAGAGAAATTACAGCTGTAACATAAGGGAATTACATTGTCGGGTCCAACCCGGATATCAAGTTGTTAAAAAGATCTTGATACAAGTAATCACATCACAAGATTATGCAGTTTGTTATTGTAAATGTGTGAACATTACTTCACCAAGGGGTTCCAGCTACATCCTTAGTCATGACTCTAATATCAGCACAATGACTGCAAAACATTGCAAACGCTGTGGCTGGGCAGGATGGAATTGGCTGTTCATGCCATTACATTTTATATTCTGGTCTACACTAGCAGAGCAGACCAGGGCTGGCATGATTTTTAAGATCATTTTGAATACCCCACGGTCTAATCTTTATGTTATCAAAGCCACCAGAATCCTTAGAAGTATGGATTCAGCACTGTGTATTAGTTAATAAACAATTACACAAGAGAAGGTCGGTTCAGACTATTTCAAGGTGGCTGCAACAGGTATTAACATTGACGATTGTATGTCTCATTCCACCAGGTCAGCATCAACGTCAGTATATCATTTAGATAGTGTGTTTACATCTCATTATACTAGGGCAGCAGCTATGTTGGTGGCCAAAGGGAGGGATGTGTCCTTCGACCAAATGTTAGCGGCCGTCGGATGGGCAAACGAGCTGATGTTTCAGAATTTTATCATCCGCCAATCGTCAATCCAGGGCTGTTTTCCAATGACATTTTAAGTACCTAAATTTTAGGGGTACTGTTGTTTGTTTGGGGGGCAGTGTTAGCTGTGAGGAGGATGCTAGGAGACTGCAAGGTGACTTGGATAGGCTGGGTGAGTGGGCAAATGTTTGGCAGATGCAGTATAATGTGGATAAATGTGAGGTTATCCACTTTGGTGGCAAAAATAGGAAAACAGACTATTATCTAAATGGAGGCCGATTAGGAAAAGGGGAGATGCAGCGCGACCTGGGTGTCATGGTACACCAGTCATTGAAAGTAGGCATGCAGGTACAGCAGGCAGTGAAGAAAGCGAATGGTATGTTAGCTTTCATAGCAAAAGGATTTGAGTATAGGAGCAGGGAGGTTCTACTTCAGTTGTGTAGGGTCTTGGTGAGGCCACACCTGGAGTATTGCGTACAGTTCTGGTCTCCAAATCTGAGGAAGGACATTATTGCCATAGAGGGAGTGCAGAGAAGGTTCACCAGACTGATTCCTGGGATGTCAGGACTGTCTTATGAACAAAGACTGCATAGACTCGGTTTATACTCTCTAGAATTTAGGAGATTGAGAGGGGATCTTATAGAAACTTACAAAATTCTTAAGGGGTTGGACAGGCTAGATGCAGGAAGATTGTTCCCGATGTTGGGGAGGTCCAGGACAAGGGGTCACAGCTTAAGGATAAGGGGGAAATCCTTTAGGACCGAGATGAGAAGGAATTTTTTCACACAGAGAGTGGTGGATCTCTGGAACTCTCTGCCACAGAGGGTAGTTGAGGCCAGTTCATTGGCTATATTTAAGAGGGAGTTAGATGTGGCCCTTGTGGCTAAGGGGATCAGAGGGTATGGAGAGAAGGCAGGTACGGGATACTGAGTTGGATGATCAGCCATGATCATATTGAATGGCAGTGCAGGCTCGAAGGGCCGAATGGCCTACTCCTGCACCTAATTTCTATGTTTCTATGTTTACATTGTTAAATAAACCCTATCATTACATTGAATACAATGTTATTACGAATGCATTTAATTTTCTTTCGAGTCAATCAACTGCAGTGGGATGCCGAGATTGTAATCTGCGGCTTGAAATCACAAAGCTTTGAACGCTTCACGGAATCACTCACGTGACTCCTAAGTAGAATAGTAAGATTAAATAAGAACTTACCAGTTTGAGGTTTGATCTTGATTTTATGAGGAGTTACGTTGGTGATTACGTGCCCACCACGCCCAACCCTCTCTCATAAAAGATCATCTGGTAGTTCTCGAGTCATTGATCTTACTGTTTACATTGGTGTTGTTTATTTGTGATTTCATATCGCTGCTTTGAAGTTTGCTGCGCATGCGGCCTGGCGGGCCTCCTTCACGTAATCACCAACGTAACTCCTCATAAAATCAAGATCAAACTTCAAACTGGTAAGTTCTCATTTAATCTTACTATTCAAGACTGCCCCACGACAGAAGGGGGAGGTGTTGCACAGTTTGATAGCCACAGGGAAGAAGGATCTCCTGTGGCGTTCTGCACTGCATCTTGGTGGAGCCAGCCTGTTGCTGAAGGTGCTCCTCAGGTTGACCAGTGTGTCGTGGAGGGGGTGAACTGCATTGTCCAAGATTTGAGGATCATTTCAAGTGGACTCTCATAATTTTGTCAGGATTGAAGGAGGTGCCTAACCACCACATTATGGAATGTTTGAAGGGTCTCGACACGAAACGTCACTATTCTTTCACACCATAGATGCTGCCTCACCCGCCGAGTTTCTCCAGTAAATCTAACTCGCTCTTGAAAAGGTCCAGTGAATTGGCAGGGCTCGAAATTAGCGGTTGCCCGGATGGCAATGGCAACCTAAAGTGCCGTCGGTCAACCTAACAGCCGTCCCATTTTGCCCGGCTTGGCAAGCAGCTCTGAGCGGCCCCCCTCTCTATCTCCCTCTCTCCCTCTCTCTCCGTCTCGGGCTGCCGGGTCTCAGGTCTCCGCTTCTCATCCGCCGGCACGGCAGGCCGCCTTGCACATGCGCACTGCCACGGCCAGCACATCCTCCCCCTGCACATGCACATAACCACGGTCCGCGCATCATCGGCCGCCATGCACAAGCGCACTATCACGGCAACTGGTCGGCGCTGGGGACTTTCTCCCTCCCTTTGAATTGTGGGAGATCTGGCCCCCATTGCTGTCTGGTTGCCGCGACCGTTGAAAACCAAGGCAGAATCACTCCCTGGAGCTGGAGTAACTTGCTTCTGGTTTCCTGGTCCTCCAAAAATATTCCAAATGGAATTTAACCCACCACCACCAAACTCCAAACTCTGAAAAGTAATAGCCTATTGCACTTTATCTGTTTATTTATTGTGTATATATATACCATGACCATATATACACCATAATACACAAGACCATATATATATATATACAAGACCATATATATATATATATATACACAATAAATATAAATATATTTATATATATATATATATATATGGTATTTTGACACACTGAACTTTTATCTCCTGTTCTAAGATATGAGGTTGCTTTGGCAAGTAAGGTGAAAATCAATCCAAAGGGTTTCTACAGCTATATTAATAGCAAAAGGATAATAAGGGATAAAATTGGTCCATTGGAGAGACCGAGTGGACAGCTATCTGCAGAGCCAAAAGAGATGGGGGAGATATTGAACAATTTCTTTTCTTCGGTATTCACCAAGGAGAAGGATATTGAATTATGTGAGGTAAGAGAAACTAGTAGAGTAGCTATGGATACTATGAGTTTCAAAGGAAAGGAAGTACTGACACTTTTAAAAAATATAAAAGTGGATAAGTCTCCAGGTCCTGACAGGATATTCCCTAGGACATTGAGGGAAGTTAGTGTAGAAATAGCCGGGGCTATGACAGAAATATTTCAAATGTCATTAGAAACGGGAATAGTCCCCGAGGATTAGCGTACTGCACATGTTGTTCCATTGTTTAAAAAGGGTTCTAAGAGTAAACATAGCAATTATAGACCGGTTAGTTTGACTTCAGTGGTGGGCAAATTAATGGAAAAGATACTTAGAGATAATATATATAAGCATCTGGATAAACAGGGTCTAATTAGGAGCAGTCAACATGGATTTATGCCTGGAAGGTCATGTTTGACGAATCTTCTTGAATTTTTTTGAAGAGGTTACTAGGGAAATTGACGAGGGCAAAGCAGTGGATGTTGTCTATATGGTCTTTAGTAAGGCCTTTGACAAGGTTCCTCATGGAAGGTTGGTTAAGAAGGTTCAACTGTTGGGTATAAATGCAGGAATAGCAAGATGGATTCAACAGTGGCTGAATGGGAGAAGCCAGAGGGTAATGGTGGATGGCTGTTTGTCGGGTTGGAGGCAGGTGACTAGTGGGGTGCCTCAGGGGTCTGTGTTGGGTCCTTTGTTGTTTGTCATGTACATCAATTATCTGGATGAAGCGGTGGTAATTTAGATTAGTAAGTATGCCCTTGATACCAAGATAGGGGGTGTTGTGGATAATGAAGAAGATTTCCAAAGTCTACAGAGTGATTTAGGCCAGTTGGAACAATGGGCTGAAAGATGGCAGATGGAGTTTAATGCTGATAAATGTGAGGTGCTACACCTTGGCAGGACAAATCAAAATAGGACGTACATGGTAAATGGTAGGGAATTGAAGAATACAGTTGAACAGAAGGATCTGGGAATAACCGTGCATAGTTCCTTGAAGGTGGAATTTCATATAGATTTGGTGGTAAAGAAAGCTTTTGGTAAGCTAGCCTTTATAAATCAGAGCATTGAGTATAGAAGCTGGGATGTAATGTTAAAATTGTACAAGGCATTGGTGAGACCAAATCTGGAGTATGGTGTACAATTTTGGTCACCCAATTATAGGAAGGATGTCAACAAAATAGAGAGGGTACAGAGGAGATTTACTAGAATGTTGCCTGGGTTTCAACAGCTAAGCTACAGAGATAGGTTGAATAAGTTAGGTCCTTATTCTCTGGAGCGCAGAAGGTTAAGGGGGGGACTTGATAGAGGTCTTTAAAATGATGAGAGGGATAGACAGAGTTGATGTGGACAAGCTTTTCCTTTTGAGAATAGGGAAGATTCAAACAAGAGGACATGACTTTAGAATTAAGGAACAGAGGTTTAGGGGTAACATGAGGGGGAACTTTACTCAGAGAGTGGTAGCGGTGTGGAATGAGCTTCCAGTGGAAGTGGTGGCGGCAGGTTCGTTGGTATCATTTAGAAAATAAATTGGATAGGCATATGGATGAGAAGGGTATGGAGGGTTATGGTATGAGTGCATGCAAGTGGGACTAAGGGAAAAAAGTTGTTCGGCACGGACTTGAAGGGCCGAGATGGCCTGTTTCCGTGCTGTAATTGTTATATTGTTATATGGTATTATGTTTACATATTCTGTTGTGCTTATGGAAGTTCTAGCAAAGAACACTTAATTAAAAACATTTATCATAGCCAGCAGATGTCAGCTATTTACGTAATCCGACATCAGCCTATTTTATTTTAGACTTCTTAGACTCACATGATTTCTAACAGTGCTTGATTAAATCATTTACCTATTAACAAGTTACTTATTTTTACATTTGTATTCTTAATGCATTTATATCCTTGTATTAAACATAAACAAAAATGCTGTGTGTAACAGTATAAAATGGCTTTAGCTAAAACATAGCTGGGAGATTAGAAGAAACAGTTTGGAAGTTCATGGTGGCGAGACAGATTGATGCGAAAGGAGTACGCATGCAAGATAATGTAGCAGAGATAAGGCTGAAAGACTGTAATAAAGAGCTGCTTATTTCGGTGGAGCAGAGAGCAATTAGAGAACGGACAGGTGGTGTCATCTCTGAATGTTCCAGGCTGATATTTGCAAATAAAGGCTTTCGTCTTCTTGAAGAATTCTCTGTGTCCGTGTCATCTTCTCCAAATTTGAGTCCCAAAACCACGACATGCTGCAGCAAGCAAGAATTTCATTGTCCTATCTGGGACACATGACAATAAAACTCTTGACTTGGACTTAAGCAAAAAAGGGTTCTTGGGGAAAAAAGGTTTACCTTAAATTTAGTTGCGTCTGGTTGGGTAACTATGGTAGGGTGAAGACTATTCCATGCTTTAATTGTGCGGGGGAACACCATGGAGCAGCCAGCATCTCTGGATAGAAGAAATTGGGTGACATTTCGGGTAAAGACCCTTCTTTACATTTCCTCTGGTTTTAGTGTTTTTAGATTCATTTAAAGATACAGTGTGGAAACAAGCCCTTCGGCCCACCGAGTCCACGCCGACCACCGATCACCTGTACAGTAGTTTTATCCCACACCTTAGCGACGCAAGTCAAGAGTGTTTTATTCTCTCACATCCCCGTTAGAACAATAAAATCCTTACTTGCAGCAGCACAACATAATATGTAAACATAGTACACTGTAAACAATGTTATAAATGAGAAAACAAAACAGTGCATTTTTATATATGAATATACAAGTATATAGATATATATAGAATTTACCTCCTGGGATTAATAAAGTTCTATTGTATAGTATTGCGTATGTAGGAAGGAACTGCAGATGCTGGTTTAAACTGAAGATAGACACAAAAAACTGGAAGAACTCAACAGGTCAGACAGAATCTCTGGACAAAAGGAAACTATTACGTTATGGGTTGGGTCTGAAAAAAGTTCCTACACAACTTTGGAATGTGGAAGGAAACGAGCACCCGGAGAAAACCCATGTGATCAAAGGGAAAAGGAGTAGACTTCATATTGAGGATCAATTCCAGGTCTCTGGCAATTTTAGGCAGCAACTTTATGGCCAATGTGCTGCCCCATAGTCTTGAACTGAATTAAAACAAACAGTAGCTGTAAAGAGGGAAATTGTGTCACCAAGATATTTAAGACTGAAAATGGATAGTTTCATTTTTTTAGTAACCAAAGTAATTGACATATAATTTTTTGCGTGTTGGAAAATAAAATATAGTGGCACAGCTGGTGGACTTGCTACCTCACACACCAGGGATCTGTGTTCGATCCTGTCCTTGGGCACTGTCTGTGTTGAATGTGCACATTCTCCCTGCCAGCATGTGGGTTTCCTCCCACATCCCATTGGCTTTGTAGGTTAACTTGTCTCTGTAAAATTGCCCCTAATGTGTGGGGAGTGGGTGAGGAAAGTGGGATAACAGAACTTGTGTGAATGGGTAGACGAAAATGCTGGAGAAACTCAGCGGGTGAGGCAGCATCTATGGAGCGAAGGAAATAGGTGACGTTTCGGGTAAAGACCCTTCAGACTGATGTCGGGGGGGGGGGTGGGAAAAAGAAAGGAAGAGGCAGAGACAGTAGGCTGTGGGAGAGCTGGGAATGGGAGGGGAAGGAGGGAGAAAGCAAGAACTACCTCAAATTGGAGAAGCCAATGTTCATACTGCTGGGGTGAAAAATACCCAAGCGAAATATGAGGTGCTGTTCCTCCAATTTGCAGTGGGACTCACTCTGGCTATGGAGGAGGCCCAGGACAGAAAGGTCAGATTCGGAATGGGAGGAGGAGTTGAAGTGCTGAGCCACCGGGAGATGAGGTTGGTTATTGTGAACTGAGTGTAGGTGTTGGGTGAAGTGATCGTCAAGCCTGCGCTTGGTGTCACTGAGGTTGATCATGCACTGAATAATCCAACCACATTTTTGTTTGGAAGTGGAAAGAAATAATAGAAATTGCATTTATTGCAACGTGTAAAAAGAGATGAGATACTGTATTATAATTTTGTTGCATATCGAATATATCATGTCTTGATTGGTGAATATGTTTAGTTTGTGACTTATTTGAAGCAGAAAAAATATGCGAATGCTTCATTGAGCATAATTCCGACTCGTAACTATGCACTTCGTCTGAGCACATAATCACATGCGTCATGCAAACCGTCTTAAATGACCACCTAAACTGTCATTTGGCAACCTAAAAAGCTGCCAAGGTTGCCCGGCTGGCAACAGCGGAAAAAAGTTAAGCGAGAGCCCTGATTGGCCTCTAATTCCACAGATTCACAACTCTCTGGGTGAAGAAGTCATCTTTATTTCTGCACACAAATCCCCTTCCAATACTACTGACAATCCTGACAGCGTGCTACAACTTCTTTGATATCCAGATCCCTTTGAACACCTTTATTTCCGAGTCATTACTGAAAAATCCTCCCATTTTTCCACGTTGTACTCCACCTGCCATCTAATTGTCCACATGTTCAACCTATCCACTTAAAGCCTGTTTATATCTTCCTTGTTATTCCTGGTAAAATTTGACCCCTGCAGCTGGATCACTGCCCATCATGTGCGCACAATGGAGTCTGTAATTGATCAATAGCTTTGTTGGCACTCAATTGGTGATAAATTGGCTATAATAAACATCAAAACATTCAAAATTACAAAGCGCTGGAGACAGGCAATGTCTGAAAAGAAACAATAAATGCTTTAAGTCAAGACCTTTCCTTGGTTTATCAATGTGTAATATCAAAAATACAATCAATAGAATATAAATCTTGTCACAGGTAATGACAATCATTTAGTTGCACTCTGCATACGTTGAAATTGTAGCCATTTCAAAAGTCATTCCATGGTGTTGCTCCATTTTAATTCTGCTCTTAGCTCATTTATTTAATATCAAAATTATAGACATAATGGAGGTCACATTCACTCGCTAAGTCTAGTTCAAATAACCATATAACAATTACAGCACGGAAACAGGCCATCTCGGCCCTTCAAGTCCGTGCCGAACAACTTTTTTCCCTTAGTCCCACCTGCCTGCACTCATACCATAACCCTCCATACCCTTCTCATCCATATGCCTATCCAATTTATTTTTAAATGATACCAAAGAACCTGCCGCCACCACTTCCACTGGAAGCTCATTCCACACCGCTACCACTCTCTGAGTAAAGAAGTTCCCCCTCATGTTACCCCTAAACCTCTGTCCCTTAATTCTAAAGTCATGTCCTCTTGTTTGAATCTTCCCTATTCTCAAAGGGAAAAGCTTGTCCACATTAACTCTGTCTATCCCTCTTATCATTTTAAAGACCTCTATCAAGTCACCCCTTAACCTTCTGCGCTCCAGAGAATAAAGACCTAACTTATTCAACCTATCTCTGTAACTTAGCTGTTGAAACCCAGGCAACATTCTAGTAAATCTCCTCTATACCCTCTCTATTTTGTTGACATCCTTCCTATAATTGGGCGACCAAAATTGTACACCATACTCCAGATTTGGTCTCACCAACGTCTTGTACAATTTTAACATTACATCCCAGCTTCTATACTCAATGCTCTGATTTATAAAGGCTAGCATACCAAAAGCTTTCTTTACCACCCTATCTATATGAGATTCTACCTTCAAGGAACTATGCACGGTTATTCCCAGATCCCTCTGTTCAACTGTATTCTTCAATTCCCTACCGTTTACCATGTACGTCCTATTTTGATTTGTCCTGCCAAGGTGTAGCACCTCACATTTATCAGCATTAAACTCCATCTGCCATCTTTCAGCCCATTTTTCCAACTGGCCTAAATCACTCTGTAGACTTTGGAAATCCTCTTCATTATCCACAACACCCCCTATCTTGGTATCATCTGCATACTTACTAATCCAATTTACCACCCCTTCATCCAGATCATTGATGTACATGACAAACAACAAAGGACCCAACACAGATCCCTGAGGCACCCCACTAGTCACCTGCCTCCAACCCGACAAACAGCCATCCACCATTACCCTCTGGCTTCTCCCATTCAGCCACTGTTGAATCCATCTTGCTATTCCTGCATTTATACCCAACAGTTGAACCTTCTTAACCAACCTTCCATGAGGAACCTTGTCAAAGGCCTTACTGAAGTCCATATAGACAACATCCACTGCTTTACCCTCGTCAATTTCCCTAGTAACCTCTTCAAAAAATTCAAGAAGATTAGTCAAACATGACCTTCCAGGCATAAATCCATGTTGACTGTTCCTAATTAGACCCTCTTTATCCAGATACTTATATATATTATCTCTAAGTATCTTTTCCATTAATTTGCCCACCACTGAAGTCAAACTAACCGGTCTATAATTGCTAGGTTTACTTTTAGAACCCTTTTTAAACAATGGAACAACATGCGCAGTACGCCAATCCTCGGGGACTATTCCAGTTTCTAATGACATTTGAAATATTTCTGTCATAGCCCCGGCTATTTCTACACTAACTTCCCTCAATGTCCTAGGGAATATCCTGTCAGGACCTGGAGACTTATCCACTTTTATATTTTTCAAAAGTGCCAGTACTTCTTTTACTTTGAAACTCATAGTATCCATAGCTACTCTACTAGTTTCCCTTACCTCACATAATTCAATATCCTTCTCCTTGGTGAATACCGAAGAAAAGAAATTGTTCAATATCTCCCCCATCTCTTTTGGCTCTGCAGATAGCTGTCCACTCGGTCTCTCCAATGGACCAATTTTATCCCTTGTTATCCTTTTGCTATTAAGATAGCTGTAGAAACCCTTTGGATTTATTTTCACCTTACTTGCCAAAGCAACCTCATATCTTCTTTTAGCTTTTCTAATTTCTTTCTTTAGATTCTTTTTACATTCCTTATACTCCTCAAGCACATCATTTACTTCATGCTGCCTATAATTATTGTAGATCTCCCTCTTTTTCCGAACAAGATGTCCAATTTCCCTTGAAAACCAGGGCTCTTTCCAATTTTTACTGGTTCCTTTCAACCGAACAGGAACATAAAGATTTTGTACTCTTAAAATTTCCCCTTTAAATGTCCTCCATTTCTCCTCTACATCTTTCCCATAAAACAAAATGTCCCAGTTCACTCCTTTTAAATCATCTCGCATCTCGTTAAAGTTAGCCTTTCTCCAATCAAAAATCTCAACCCTAGGCCCAGTTCTGTCCTTCTCCATAATTATATTGAAATGAAAATATTAAGATATTTTCTCATCTCAATTTATTTCTACAATGCTGACATTGTCCTTTTGATCAATTCAAATGTTTAAATGAAAGTTAATATTTTGGATTACATAATTGTGATTTTCAAAATACATCAAAATTCATTCAAACACCCATGTTCCCAACTGTAATATAATTCAGTGAACGATTTTTGGATGACTTGCAAAGCACAGTACATCTAAAGTGCCTAAGCAATTCCACCCCCAACGTTTCGTCAACAGCTACTGCTGAATAATTCTGAGGAAATGAATTCAGATCAATGTATCAATTTCCTTCCGAAAGGCATTTTTTTGGCTTGTCGCAATGTAAATATAGCTATTAAAGTCTGCATAGAATCGAAGCTTTGCAGCTCAGTGACTACTTAAAATGAATTATATTGTGAAAATTGATACTAAGACTATATGTTTAGATCTTAGGTAGAGAAGAGTTTTATTTTATGTCTTCCCGTGGAATGGTTTTGCTGTTATATTGATCATTTAGTTGCTCTAAAAAGAGCCTTTTTTTATAACAGTGTATTCCATTTTAACCCCTTCAAAATTAAATCTATCCCGCTGCACTGCAGCAACCGAGGCATCGTAGGCACCTTGAAATTCAGCTCAGTAGACCAGGCTTCTTTTAGATGGTTAGTGGATACAGAGGTGGTGAATAGACACACAAAGCGAGATATTAGATTTTTAGAGACTGGAGGAAGCTGCAGGAGCTCGTAGAATGGGCAACTGTCAGGCATGGTTTGAAAATTTAAAATTTGGTCTTTAACATAGTGCCTAATTTGGAGATAGCAAAACAAATGAGAGTTGGAAAGGTTAAATTTCAGCCGATTAAATGAAGCAAACTTTTTGTCTATATATAGATCTCTTAGGGTTGCAAGGCCCTTGTCCCTCCAGACAGCAAACACCACATCTGTCTGTGATGGCAAAAAGGTGTGGTTGTGACATATGGGAGTGTAAATAGAAACGTTTGACAATGTACTGAAACTTCTTATCTGATTTCAAATTCAAATAGAATTTCTTAACATAACATTCTCACCAACCAACTTGTGTGGGGATTCTGTTTTTGAAAAGAGCAAAGTACAGAGGGAGGAATTTTTCACTGCTGTGCTTTCAATGTTTAGCCACAGGGGGTTATTATTGTTATTCAAAATTTCATCTGGGAATCCCCTTTGCCAGTAGATCAGGGCTTTAGCATTGGCTGCCCAATAGTAGTGCCTAAATAAAGGAAGGCCCATGCCTCCCTCATTTTCTGGCTTTCGAAGATGAGCCTTTGATATACGGTGGGCTTTATAGCCCCAAATAAATGGAAGGATAATGGAGTCCAATTTTTTAAAGAATGATGAAGTAAGAAAAATGGGAAGGTTTTGAAATAAATATATAAATCTAGGAAGAGACACCATCTTGATAGCGTTAATACGCCCCACTACAGACAAGGGTAAAATCCTCCACTTCTCTATGTTCAGTTTTAACCGTATAATCATATCAGCATAGTTGAGTTTGAATATACGTTTGGAGTTTAGGGGTATTTTGAGTCCTAGATATGTAAAATGGTCATATACTATCTTAAATGGTAGAGCCTCAAGGAAATCTGAATCTATACTGTCTGATAAAGGCATAAACTCGCTCTTACTCCAATTGACTGTGTATCCGGAAAGCTTGCCAAATGATTTAATAAAATCTAACAAGGGAGGGACAGAGACTTCTGGATAGGAGAGATATAATAATGTGTCATCGGCGTAAAGTCCCATACAGCTTTCCACATTCCCCACCTTAATACCCCTGATGTTAGGGTGACTCCTGACTGGTGCTAGGGGTTCCAGAGCAATATCAAAGAGTAGGGGGGACAGAGGATCTCCCTGTCTAACCCCACGTTGTAAGTCAAAAGGTTCAAATTTATCATTAGTGAGGATGGCTGATGTCGGACAAAGATACACCATTTTGACCCATGCAATAAAGGAATCCCCAAACCCAAATCTTTTAAGTGCTTCTAACATGTAGGGCCACTCTATATGGTCGAACGCTTTTTCGGCATCTAAGGATAAGATGGCCGCTCTGGAATCCCCCCTCTATATAGATTATTAAGGAGTCGACACACATTACAAAATGAAAATCTACCTGGAATAAACCCTGTTTGGTCAAGGTGTATAATTGATGAAATATGCTTCACCAGTCTATTAGCTAATATTTTGGTGATAGTCTTTTGATCAAAGTTGAGGCGAGCAATTGGCCTATAGCTGCCAGGTTCAGTTTTATCCTTGTCTTTTTTTAACAGGATGCACTTATTTGCCTCATACAGGGACTTTGGAAATCTGTTATTCTTAATCGAATCATTGATCATCCTAATTAGAAGTGGGGCAAGCAACTTATGAAATGCTTTGTAGAATTCACAACCAAATCCATCCGGTCCAGCTGCTTTACCGGAGGGAAAAGATTTAATAGCCTCAACTAGCTCGCTTTCTGAGAAATTTGAGTCCAGTTCCAGCCTGGTTGATTCATCTAGTTTTGGCAAACTGAGGGAGTCAAAGAGACCTGCAAAATCTGCATTAGTGGCCCGAGTTTTAGCAGTATATAATTCTAAGTAAAATACTTTGAAGCGGTTGTTTATTTCTTTAGGATTGGTAAGCAAATCACCTGTTTTGGATTTAATTTTATGGATTGCACGGCTCGCCTGTTCCCCTTTTAATTGTCTGGCCAGCAGCCTCTCTGGTTTATCGCCCAACTCAAAGTGTCTCTGTCTGAGCTTGAGTAGAAGCTTGCCAACATTTTCACTAAGAATACGATTATATTCATATTTTAAATTCAAGATTTTGTTGTAATCCTCTTGTAGGAGAGAATTCCTATAAGTTTGTTCAAGAGTTAGAAGTGCATTTTCAATTTCTACCAATTGATGACGCTGTTCCCTTCTTTTGGAGACTACGTAAGATATAATGTGACCCCTTATTACCACCTTAAGGGTCTCCCAGAGCGTAGAATCTGATAGATCCCCTGTATCATTGGTCTCAAGGAACTCTGTAAGCTCTTAATTAAGGGGCAGAAGTTTAGGGGTAACATGAGGGGGAACTTCTTTACTCAGAGAGTGTTGGCTGTGTGGAATGATCTTCCAGCAGAAGTGGTGGAAAAAGGATCGATTTTAACATTTAAAAGTAAAGTGGATAGGTATATGGAAGGGAATGGAGGGGTATGGTCTGAGTGCAGGTAGATGGGACTAGGGGAAAATAAATGGTCGGCACGGACTGGAAGGGCCGAGAAGGCCTGTTTCTGTGCTGTAATTGTTATATGGTTATATGGTTATAAGCCTTGCAGTCAAAAAATCAATAAACACTTGGTCTGTGAGCAAATACGGGTCAAAGCGCCAACAATAGCTTTGTTTAGGCAGAGCAAGCTTCAAATCTAGGGATACTGGACTGTGGTCTGATATCAATATATTATGATATTTGGTATGTTCAATGCTCGATATTAATTTTGCATCCACTAGGAAATAGTCAATTCTTGTGTATGATTTGTGGACATGAGAAAAAAATGAATAGTCTTTGTCTGTTGGATGTTGTATCCTCCAGATATCGACAATATTTCTAGACTTAATCAGGTTATTTAATGTTTGAACAGATGCAATTGCAGGTGGGCTGCGGGTGGAGAGCCTGTCAAGATATGGGTCAAGGTAACAATTAAAATCTCCGCCCATTAGCAGATTGGTGGTATTGAGGTCTGGAATTAAATCAAAGACTTTATGGAAAAAATTTGAATCATCAATGTTTGGACCATATATATTCAGTAGTGTGACAGGAAGTGAATTAATATTTCCAGTAATCATAATATATCTTCCATTTGGGTCTGTAACCATTGAAACAAGTTGAAATGGAATATTCTTACGAAAAAAAATGGCTACACCTCTAGCCTTGGATGTAAAAGGCGACTGATAAACTTGTGAGATCCAATTAGCTCTCAGCCTCCTCTGCCCTGTAGGTTTGATGTGGGTCTCTTGAATAAATATTATGTCTGGCGCTAGAGATTTCAAATGCATAAACACTTTACTCCGCTTAATTGCATGCCCAAGGCCATGTACATTCCACGAGACCAACGTTATCTTACTGATATCATCCTGTTTTACACTGTTAAGTCCTGACATATTCAGCTAAGAGGAAAAAAAAAGGCACACCATGGTGAAATAAAAGAATGTAAAAAATAAAAAGTCTGGCAGCTCTGGAACACATTGAACATTAATGAACCTCCCCCCCCCTCCCCCCTCCCCCCTCCCTAAAGACACTTCCCCAAACAGAGCGTCACCTTCCCCTTCATTGCTTAACGAGGACCGCCGGGCGTATGGCAAGTAAGATTGCCTCTCAGGCCCACTACCTAACCAGTCTATAAACAAATAGGCCAGCTAAGGCAAGCCAAGGGTTCCCTCCACTCATTCAAATAATGTTGAAAGTGTCAAATTATACCGTCTTTGGGTGTGTTGAAACAAACTGTTCTTTGATGCTCTCAGTGACTAAGTCCTCTGTCCTGCGGGATTATCCTGTCTGTTCATTTCCAGCGTTGCGTCTCAAGTACACTTCCACAAATATCTTTGCTTCTTCGCTTCTTCTGTTGCCCGTTGTGTTGAAGCTGGAGATTAACTGGGAAGCGCAGGCTGTACTTCACCTCCATCTCTCGCAGGGTCTGCATGACCTCGCGGAACCCACGTCGCTCCTTCATTACCTCAGCTGTGTAATCCGGGAAGATAAAGACTCGCCGTCCGTTATATTCCAGAGTCTGTTGTCGACCAAGTCGTATTATCATCTTTCTCATGAAAGAAATGGACTCTGGCGATGAGTGTGCGAGGCCTGGCTCCCTCTGCTTCGGCTGTTGGGTGCGGTGTGCACGATCAATAATAATTGGTTTTTGGAAGTGTAATTCACCCAGCAGTTTTGGGATGAGGGTGCTGATGAACTCTGTTGGTTTCCCCCTCTCTTCTCCTTCTGGAATACCTACAATTTTAATGTTATTTCGACGCGGGCGGCCCTCTAGGCCATTGAGGGCATTTTCCCTTTGTAATTCGCTTATATTTTTCTCCATTAACGTCAGGCGGGTGTCATGCTCTCCAGCTATCTCATCCATGGAATCCATTCGGACAGTCAGGGCATTTTGTGAGGACTGAAGAAGTATAAACTTGGCTTCAAATTGGTCAAAGCGGTCGTTGATGGCCTTTAAAATCACATCTGACATCTCTCTCAACATTGCATCTGACGGTGTGGAGTGGCTGCTTGCTTTGTTGTTAGAGTCACTATCTTCTCCTTTGCTGGCCAAGGTTGCTAGCGGTTTTAGTTTAGCTCTTCTCTTGCGTGTGTCTGACATTTGCAGGTCTTTTTATATAGCTCTGCCTTCAATACGGTCATCCCCACCAAGCTCACCACCAAACTCCACCAGCTAGGCCACAGCTTACTGATATGTGATTGGATCCTGAATTTTCTGACGGAGCGACCGCAGGCAGTGAGACTGGGGCCGCACCTGTCCTCCACTATCACCCAGAGCACCGGCACACCACATGGCTGGGTACTGAGCCCCATGCTCTACTCCCTCTTCACCCACGACTGTGTCCCTACATTTGACAACACCATTGTCAAGTTTGCAGATGACACAACGGTGATCGGGCTGAACACCAACGGGGATGAAACAAACTATAGAGCGGAGGTGCAGAACCTGGTGGACTGGTGCTCACGGAACAACTTGTCGCTAAACACCTCCAAGACCAAGGCGCTGATTATCAACTTCAGGAGGTCACAGAATGGGGACTGCACTCCAATCTTCATCTACGGAGACAGTGTGGAGAGAGTGTCCAGCTTCAAGTTTCTGGGCACTCGCATCTCAGAGGACCTCACATGGTCCACCAACACCTCTGCGCTGGTCAAAAAGGCCCAGCAACGACTGTTCTTCCTGAGAACATTGAAATGGACTGGTCTGCCCCAACAGCTGCTGACGACCTTCTACCGCTGCGCCACAGAGAGCATACTAACGTATGGCATCTCGGTGTGGTATCTCCGCTGCACGGAGGCGGAGAGGAGAGCTCTTCAGCGCATTGTCCACAGAGCGCAACAGATATTGGGACACAGCTATCAGCCTTGGAGGGCATCGACCACACACGGTGCCTCAGGAAGGCCGTCAGCATACATAAAGACTCCTCTCACCCTTGTAATGGACTGTTCGAAGTACTCCCTTCCGGCAGACGTTACAAGGCCTTCTACGCCCGCACTACCAGACTCAGGAACAGCTTCATTCCCAGAGCTATAGTGGCTCTGAACTGGCCCTGCTGAGAACCCCTCCACCCCCCCCCCATGGACTGTCTCCCCTGACCTCGCACTTTAGTCTGTGACTGGTCAAATGTTCGTTTTGACAAACCTTGTTTTCGAGGGTTGCTAACCGAAATCTCGAAGTTGCAAACTAAATCTCATTGCACTTATGTGTAATGACAATAAAAGATATTATTATATTAATATTATTATGCAGGTCTGCACCATGCCGAGGTTGATAAACAGACTGTGAAAAGTGCTGAGAGCGACCTTAACTGGAAAACGGTATTTTAAAATAATTTTAAACTGAGCGCAGGAGAGCTCTTGAAAGTACGTCTTACTCCATCCGCTGTACACTAGCGCCCCCTGGTACTCTACAGGACCATATTAATGAAGCAGAGACCACTCTAGGAGTAGAAATTGAACGGGTTGAAGAAGATTGCAATAAAAAGCTGGAGTCCATTCTCACTACTTCTGTAGAACAAAACAATGCTATTAAAGATCTGGAAACCGTGACTAAGGATATGTCTGAAGCGATGAAGAGAATGAAAGAAGATCTAGACCGAGTTTCTGGGCAACTGACCAGAATGACCGACAAATGTCTCGATCTCGAAGCTCGGTCAAGACGGCAGAACTTAAGGATAGTTGGAGTGAAAGAAGGGAAGGAGACTGGAACGGACGCTTGGAATTTAGATTAGATTAGATTAGATTGGATTTTATTACTTCTCATTCGAACCTCAGAGAGGCTCAAACGAAACTCTGTTTCTACAGCCATTCAAACAAAACAATTCCTACAAAACATACAAACAATTCAATGTACATAAACATCCATCACAGTGAATCTCCTTCTCACTGTGATGGAAGGCAAAGTCTTCTCTCTCTCCCTCACCATTTCTCTCCTGACGTCGAAGCCCCAGGCGGGCGATGTTAAGTCCCACGGCCATTGAGGCCGCGCCTGGCGATGTACGGCCCCGCTCTAGCCCCAAAAGTCACAAGGTTGGAGCCCCCGGTGGGAGCTGGAATGTCCCACAGCCATTAAAGCCGCGCTGGGCGATGTACGGCCCCGTTCCGGGTCGTTCCAACCCCGCGGCACGGGTGGGAGAAGTTGCATTGCGGGAGCTCCGGAAAGCGGTCTCCCACCTGGACCCACGAGCGCCTGCTATCCCGACAGTCCACCGGCAGTAATTTGCAGCTGGAGCTGGAGCTCCGGAGTAGGGCCGCAGCAGCGAGCCACCACCGCTCCCCACACTCCCAGGCCGGCCAGCCCCATGATAAGTCCGCAGCTCCGCAGGTTCCGTGACTGGAACCCCCAGGTCATCCCGGTCGGAGGCCGCTCCACGGTACTAGGCCCCAACGACAACGGAGACCCGACAGGGAAAAGATCGGGTCTCCCGTGCAGGGAAGAGATTTTAAAACAAATGTTGCAGATAAGATGGCCGACTAATTCGCTTGTGTTCATGTCTAGACATCTTATCAGGTTGGAATGTACACAAACAACTTCAAGGTCACGATGTTTTTCATGTCTGTTTTAAAAATAAACATTTTCGACAGAAAAATTAAATAAAATGGAACTACGTAGTATAGAAAACAAACTAAATGGAGCGGAACGTAATAATCCACTAACAAAAAGATATAAATAATTTTATACTAACACATAAGTAATTGAACTAACATGTATTTTAATCTAAAATGCAATATCATAACCGAATAATAATTCATTCCTTTTTAAAGCCAATATTGAATATGTTTTAGACCTATGATCTAGTTGAAGTTTGTTGGATTGATACACTAAAGTATGCGTAATCGATTTGGGAGGACAAATTCAGAGTTATGCTCAGACAAAATTAATGAAGATTCACCCAGGCTGGAAGGGAGTGGAACAGTTGGCCAGCAGCCAAGATTGCAATGTTGGTTAACCCCTTCCAGCCAGCTGATTCTTACTTAAATATACTGGGGTTTGTCTTCTAAGTTAAATACAGTCATTAAATAGTAAATACTTGTTTAGTTTAAAATATCAGAGGAATTAATCACAGCACATGTTTGCTTGTTTTCTCTTTGAATATATTATCCAGTTTTGACCTGCTTTTTCTTTTTTATAATACTTGTTTAAGGGAACGGAGCTTAATGTAATTTTACATCTTTTGAAGGTTTCATCAATTTTTCTCCCACCATTTAGTGTTTTTTTCTCACAATATTTTTTTTAAATAGTTTTTTAATATAATTTATGTTATTTAGCACATTTTTTAATTCTTCCTTTAACGGCACACTTGCAAGGGATATACCTCCAGAGTTCAGCAGCTGGGAGCACCCACCCAACACCCAGAAGCCTGAGGTATTGTGTTGCACCAACTGAAATAAATGTAACCAATGGAGCCAATGTAACTTATAATGCAAGACGACACTCAAAAGAAAATTGGAGGAATTATGTTTTGTAGCTGGAATATAAGGGGCGCTAATGAGCCAATTAAAAGGGGTAAGATTCTTTCCCAATTAAAATCACTCAATTCCGATATAATATTTCCTGATAATGGCAAAAAAACTTATACTTAAATTTTGGAAAAATGCACCTACCCCAACTCTTAAAATGTGGATCACAAGCATGGCTGAGACGCTACATCTTGAAGATATAGCACGAAAATCAGAGCAATTCTCAAAGATATGGTCTCCTTTCATTGATTCATTACAAGGATAATATGGTGCAACACAACTTTGGAATTAAACCTATTTACGGGCAGTGTGATGGGTGAGGTGAGAAATGATGCAGGTATACCAGTACGTTTTGGTACCTTTTTAAAACAATATTTCTTGCTTTTGTCTTATTTTTTAAAAAGTTTTTACTTACTCACTTTATGAGTACACTCTTTGGTAGTTTAGGGGTTCTACTTTTACACATTCACTATCTCTTTCACTTTTTCTCTTGCTCTTTTTCTATGTCATTTTTGTCAACATTTAAATGGAAGATGTACAATACATGTATTTTGTCATATGCCACGGTTTATACTACTGTACACTGCTTCTAGTAAAAAATATGTATTTAAAAATATATATATAATAAAAGCTATGTGCTTCATCAATGAGTGGGCAGTTTTATTTATTGGGAAGGGGTTAGCATTGAATACATTTGTGGTTATAGGTAGTGATTGTGAACTAACGGGTGGAATTTGCATGGATTGGAAAACAACCAATCAAAAGTTTATATTTCGACCAATTAGTTAATTAAAAACCACAAATGAAAGTTTGCAATGCATCCAATGACACTTCTCTACAGATCAGAGGCTGATCGAAAGATGAAATCTCGAAGTTGCAAACCAGCACTGATGAGAACGCGGACTTTAAATTAACGACGCTGGCTGTTTTCGTGTGAAGGCTGAATTAATTTACGGATAGATCTAATGTAAGATATTCACAAATGCATATTTTAAGAATGGATGGGAGCGAATTTACCCATGTATTATTGGACACAAAAAAAAACACAATAAGGTAATCGTTTCAATTAAAAAACGATAAATATATTAAAATAAATCATTATTATCACAGGAAGATTCAAAATAGTGGAGTAAGTCTGAAGAACGGTCATGTGCCAAAACATCACCGATCCATATTCTCCAAAGATGCTACCGAATCCACTGAGTTACACGAGCGTTTTGTTGTTTTTATTTGCTAAACCATCACCTGTAGCTCCTTGTTATTAGGGTAGAATCACGGGACTTTAGGTACTCTCCAAAACCAGCATTTAATCCACCTGCCCATTCCCATATTGACCTTTCCATCCTGGTCCTCCGCCATTGTTATGCTGAGGCCAACGGCAAATTTGAGGAACAGCACATCATATTTCGCTTGGGCAATTTACCCAGCTGTATGAATATTGATTTCTCCAACTTCAAATAACCTCTCTCACCGTCCCTCCGCCACCCAATTTATTGTACTAGCTTCAAAGCCGACTTGTTGAGTCTCATTGTCTGCTCCTTTTTCCCACCAAGGATACAGATAACAATGATTTGTTCCTTTTATTATTCCTTTTTTCCATAGTTTTCATTCATTTATTCTGTAGCTTTCTCTATCCGAGCAGCGGGGTCGAGGAGGCAGCGCCCGACAGGTAAACGGGCGCTACAGGCGGCGGCCGGCGAGGATTCCAGAGCATCGCCGATGCTCCACATCAGCTCCTGATTCCCCGCCGCGTGTCAGGATGATGTGACTGACGTCGGCTGAGCTGAAGATGGGGTCCAACCATTCTCACAAAACGCCGGTGTACGGCGAGGACGGTATAACACTCAACGCAAACTTCAGGTCATTTGTTCCTTGCGCCCGCGGAAATTCCCGCTCCCAACCATCCCAACCATGGCGCAAAAGTCTATTGTGTAGGAAGTATATTGTGTACAACAGTGCAAAGTGCCTTAAACTATCTGAAATGGAACCCACCAAATGCCCTTCAACAATAAGTGGTTGAGAGGGTACACAAAAGGCTGGAGAAACTCAGCAGGTGCAGCAGCATCTAAGGAGCGAAGGAGATCGGCGACGTTTCGGGTCGAGACCCTTCTTCAGACAAGTTTGGGAGAAATTGTAAGCAGCGAGGGGGAAGGTGAAAAACAAAGTGCTGGAGGATATCAGCGGGTCAGATGACACATCTGTGATGAGAGGACAGACTATGTTTCAGATCGCGACCTTTCTTGAGATCAGGAAGAATAGCTTAGCTATAAGATGAGAGGGGGGAATTTTAAAGGAGATGTATGTAGCTTTGTTTTTTGCAAGGAGATTGATGGGTGATGTAATGTGCTGACAGGGTAAATAATGGAACCCATGACAGGAAAGTTTAAAAGAATTTAGATACACACGAACAAGCATGGAAATGAGAAGCATAGACCATATGGAAGCAGATATTCAGTTCGAACTGGCATCATAGTCTGCACATGTATCGTGGGTCAAGGGCTTGTTTCTGTGCAGCACTGTTCAACGTTCTAAGTTCTCGTTGAACAGCAATTCGTGTTAGTTTGCTATTTCGAAGATAAATGTGAGGAAATCTATTTGTAGTGAATCCTCAGCACATTTTAAGGTTTTGCGTGAATTGTAACCAGTCATTAAACGTGACAAAAACACAAATCATAGTTCCGCAGAGCTGTGCAGCAACGAAACAGGCCATTCGGCCCAACTGATCCATGCCGACCATAGTTGTTATAATTCTTTACTTTTAACTTGGCCATAATGGCTCGTTATCATGGCGGTGGTACGATGTTGGAGTTGCAGGGATCGACTTGCCCAGCTGATGATGTTGATGTCCTCCACCAGTACTCCGATCAGCTCCATGCTGCTGCAGACTACGTCCAATCTCTGCGTTCTGCCTCTTGAAGCGGCACCTGATCAATTTTTCCTTTGCCCCACTTATTGTACTTGAGTTTGGCTTGATTGTATTTATCTATAGTTTTATCTGATTTGACTGATGACATGTAAACAAAGGAATTCATTCAACACAATAGTAATAAAACTAAACCCAAATCAAAAATATAACCAATCCGGTATCCTGAATAATTTGGGGTCAATGCTAATTGTGTCGCGGCACCAGGTAAAAAACATCTACCTTGTGATTTGTTTTACTGCATTTTGACGTTGTTGGATAAGCCTTTCTTTTGGCATCGATTTTCCTCAGTGCTATTCCTTTTCGTTTCGAGGATAGTTGAATTTCAATATCTCGAGGCTCACCAAAAATTTATTTTAGGATTTTTTTCCCCAATTGAAATCAATGTATTTGAACGCGGTTGTCATGGTAGATGAAGTTTTAATATGTAATATGGATATTAAATAACACCATTCTTCTCCGCCCTGTTAAAGTACTCCAGTTGCCAAAGGAAACACAGCGCTTGCTGTGATTGGTGCAGGCGAACAAGCGATTTCCCATCCCTCCCTCATCTGCCTATATAAGAGAGGCGACGGGGTGGGAGGGCACTGACCTGATACTTCCTCGTGATTTTATTTGTAATTGGGCAGCCGTGAACACTGTAGTGCTGCCGCTGTTTCCACAAGTGACTTGGCAGTGAGTTCCAAATGCGTCATTTCAAAGAAGAGCTAGAAAAAAGCCACCATGAGGTTGAGCAGGAAGGAGATCTACCAGCTGCTGAAATAAGTCCACCCCACCACGAGCATCTCCTCCAAGACCATGAGTGTCATGAACTCGTTAACCAGACATTTTCGAGCGCCTCTCCTTCAAGGCCTCTCGTCTGGTGCATTACACCCGCCGCCAGACCATCCCTTCCCGGGAGATTCAGAGTTCCATCCGCCTCCTGCTGCCTGGGTAACTGGCGATATCCGCCGTCTCGGAAGGCATGAAAGCGGTCACCAAGTGGACCAGCTCCAAGTAGAGACTCCATCTAAAGCTTCCATTTGAAAGTCATTCGGATCTTAAATGAAACTAATTGATCAATAACTTTGTCGGTGCCAATTGGCTATAATGAAAGTCAAAACACTGAAAATTACAAAATGCTGGAGACAGTCGGGTCCAATCTTTGGTCGGGTCAGGCAGCGTCCAAAAAGAAACAATCAACGCTTTAAGTCAAAAATCCTCCTTGGCTTAACATTCGATATACAATCAATAGAATATAAATATTGTCCCCGGTAACGTCAAACATTTATTTGTCTGAAGGGTCTCGACCCGAAATGTCACTCATTCCTTCTCTCTAGGGATGATGCCTGCCCCGCCGAGTTATTCCAGCATTTTGCGTCCACCTTCGATTTAAATCTGCAGTTATTTCCTAAACATTTATTTGTGCTCTGCAAATTGGGGCCATATCTAAAGTCATCCCATTGCGTTGCTATTGTCCCATTCCGCTCTTAACTCCTTAGTTTAGTATCAGTAATTTATGGATATAATTGAAGTGTTAAATTAAGGGATATATTTCAGGTCTTAAATAAAAACTGTAGCAAAGATAATCATCTAATCTTCAAATGCACCGGGCGATTAAAACGAATGGATTTGATAAATTAGCTGTGTCACCCATAATTTACACAATTTGATGAGTTGTTAATGTAGGCATTAAGCTTTGCAACTCAGTGAATACTTACATTATGTTTTGGCTTTGTGGCGGAATTGATATTAAATCTACAGGTTGTTAGATCTTAGGCAGGTAAAATAGAAGAGTTACATGTCGTCCTCTCCTGGAACGGATTTGCTGTTTCCTTGATTGTTTGGTGGCTCTGAAAAGAGCCGTTTTATAATAGAGCGGCACACCGTCAACATGCGAGGGCGGTTCCTTCTACCGGCGCCTGGGTCCGGATTTACGTGGGCGCCCCACCGGCCGCTTGATCCGTCCGCGGGCCGCCTTTCTTCCTCGGCCCGACCGGTGCCGGCGGGAGTCCCGCGCCGCCCGGGGTCCAACCCTTCTGGGCTGGAGACGGGCCCGGGCCTTAGCGCGGGGACGGACGCCCGCTCTGGGGCGGCGCTTGTAGGGTCGGGCGACGGTCCTGCGCCTTTTGGTTTGGCGCTTGGGGCTCCTCCTCCTGGGCGACGACCTCTTGGAATGGGCGGCGGTGGGTTTGCACGACCTCGTTTTCTTCCTGGACGACACTTTCTTGCGGGCCACCCCCGCTTTCGTCTCCCGGTTAGGCGCTGTTGTACGGTTGAATCTGAAGGAGCCGGAGGCGCCGGTGCCGCTGGTCCGCACCAGCGAGCCCCTCTGCACCAGCTGCCGCACCGTCCGGTTGACGCGGCTGTTGTTGCGGCCCACGTCGTAGCCCATGGCCGACAGCGCTTTCTTCAGGGCGGCCAGCGAAATGCCGCGCCGCTGCTTGTTGGACGCTGTCACTGACAAGACGCGCTCGGTAACGGTGGGGCGAACCAACGTTTTCTTGGGCCGCTGCTCGGTCTGGGGCTGCGGCTGTTGTTGTTGTTGTTGTTGGCGTCGTCGTTGCCGCCGCCTCTTTACCGCCGCTCCCTTATCCGGCGCCGGCCGCGCCTGAGGCGGGGTGGTGTTGCTTCCCCCGCCGGTATCGCTGACATCTTCCGCCTTCTGGTTGTCAGTCATGTCGGAGTGGCCCGAGAACCGCTCTTTTCTCCTCTCTCTGGCCGAAACTGCAGAAGTGAGGAGCAGCAGCAGCCGCTTTTATGCGGCGGAGGCGGACGGTGAAGAGCAATCCCGGAAACTGCAAGAAATTCCTTCACCCGCCTTCAACATTCATGTCATTTTGTCCAACACGTTAGTCCAACAGCCTCTGGAAAATAGTTTGGCTCATATTTTCAAAATCTCCTATTAACGTATTTGCATTGTCAATCACAATTACAAAAAAAAAGCGAATGCAATAAAGAGGGGAATGTACGAATAGGGTTGAATGCTATTCAATTCGAACCAAACCAGATTTTAAAACGACTGTTCTTCATAATAAGAAACTTATCACGCTGCCATCGGAGAAGCGCTCTCAAAGTGACAAGAATGCTGAATTATCTTGATCACTACGAATTAAAAAAGAAAAGGAACATAGCACGTTAAAACACATCTAGAATAAAGGGATTGGTGAACGGGCTGTTACAATATATCAGGCAAAAATTCACAATATCAAGTGATGCTGTTGCCCAAGAAAAACGTGGAATTTATTTCTGTCGGGAGTTATTTTCACGCTGTTTAATATTGTTTTCAATCATTTTTTATTACCAGAACGGTCCTTGTGATAGGAGGTGGTACGCCGACAGGACAAACAAGCAAAAGCCAATATCATAATAAGCGGGTGGTTTACATCGTCCAACGGGACGTCCAGGACCCTTGCTGCGGACGTAGCTGCAGCCCTAGTGAAATGAGATTTGAACACATCAGTGTCTATACCAGCATCAGCCAGAACATGCTTTAACCACCTGGAGATGGTTTGAGCTTAAACATATTATGCGGTTTCTTGTGACTGATAAATAATGTTAGTTCTGACCCCCTAAGAACCTTGGTTGTTTTAATATATTGGTGGAGGTGTGTGACCACACATAATCGGGGGTTGAAGGGGTATGCCATAAATTGTAGCTTAAGACCGGAAACACCAGGTCTCTTCTGTTTAATTAGATCATATACAAAAAACATTATATCACTGGCAGAAATCACCATCCTACCCAGACGCAGCTTTTGTAATGACTGGACCCGTTGAGCTGATACTAAAGCCACGAGCATCACTACTTTGTAAGTGAGCCAGGGAAGGGACAGGGATGTAGCTGGAGCCCATTGGCGAAGTAGTGTTAAAACCACACCTACATCCCATATTTTGATATACATGGGCCTGGGAGGGTTTAAGTTAAAAATACCCCTCATGAATCTGTATATTAATGGATGGGACCCAAAAGAGTGACCTGAACTTGCCAACAAATATGATGACAACGCACTTCTGGCACAATTCAGAGCACTGTAGCTCAACCTCTCGTCAAAGTGAAGTTTTGAGAGAAATTCCAGAATGTTGGTTACGTGTGCTGTCTCATACGTGATGTTAGTTGGCAAACAGAACTCTTGGCATTTCTTTATGTAGGAGACATATTGTTTTTTAGTGCTGTCTCTCCAGGCCGTAGTTAGTATATCCACTGTATGGTCAGCTAGTCCAATCCCGAGAAAGGGTCTTCTTAGAATCTGCAAACCAATAAGCTTTTAGCTGGTCTTATAGGGGATGTTCTTCCCCAGTGATGGTGTGGATAGCAGATTCTAGCATTGAGGAACCTCCATAAGGGTTCCATGATCACACCCAGAATGAGTGGTTACGATGGCTTAGTGGCCCAATCAGGGCTATTAGAATGCCCGAGCCAGTCTTGTTTGACTTTAAGCAGGCATCGACAGCCAAGGCAGAATGGGTAGAACATATAAACCTTATTCATCCGAATGCAGCGAGAATGCATCAATTGCTACTGCCCTTGGGTCTGGTTTGCAACCAATATACCTTGGTAATCTTTAGATTTAAGTCTGTCTGACCACAACAAACTTGTGTCCGGTGTAGCATACCTAGCATATTATTAAGTGCTTTATGATTCAACATCCATTCTGTGTCATCATTAATTGCGTGGCCTGGTGCACCATCATATTAAACCTAGCTGGCAGATAGGTAGCTGAAACCCAAGTAATTATTGAGCAAATTGGGATTAACCAGTGCAAATTGGGATTTTTTTTTCATCAACCCCTGTGATTAAGGTATGTCACTGCTGTGGTGTTGTCAATAATACTAAATAATTAACACCATTTAATTGCAGAAACCCCATTCATGCATGTTCCATCTGCCTTCGCAATTAGGGATGGCCTGAGAACCCATCATTAATTTGCTAATGAAATGGCCACTTGTCAAATAAGAGGCTGCTGGTTTGTAATTAGGTAATTAGAAGACATTCAAATAACTCCAATTATTATTATAATTTGTGACAAGGCAGAGTTACAGAGGTGTTTCAACTTGGATTGAGCTTGATGGATGAGAAAACCGCAATTTGCTCTAACAAGCATTTGGTGGTTGAGACGGCTAAAATAGCTAATTTTGGAGTTTTTAGAATTTGTTAAGTAACCTGGGTGCTGAAATTAACCCATTAGCTAATGCTTTAAACTGCCATGGCTGCCATGCAGTTGAATTCAGTTATTCCCGGTGATCCTATAAATAGGCACCAAATAATATAAACGTGATGTTTATCCAACATCCAAACTACACGTAATTTCCCACCAACATGTGATTGTGCAACACTCCACATATTTAGAGAAAACCAGATCACGTACCTCCATGGTTGCTGATTCATATGCGGTGTGTACTGGCGGCGCCAATTGCCCCTGTTTGGAGTCTGTTGGCTTGAGCTTTGCCCCGGAAAACGCCTTTGGCTGGCTCTGTCGGTCCTTGAGCTGGTACTGTCTCTTGTAGACCATCTGCTGCTAGCAGAGGCATATGAGTGCTGCCGTTGGAATGCTGATGGTCTGTCTGCTGGTGGAGCTCTGAGTTGCCCCACTACCTTTGACTCATCGTCCAACTCTTTAATTTATTTGGACCAGACCTCCCTAAATAAATAATTGGGAGGCTGCACATTGGTTGACTTACATAATCCCGCAAATTTGGGATTAACTACCGGACGAATGGCGTTTTTCCTGAAACAATTTATCTGAAAATGTGCATTGCGCATCAGGACCAATGCGTCTTGTTGAACCTCTGACAGGGAGCTTGCATCTACAGACCTGGCAAAGGCAGTGACTCCAGCAGCTAGCAGGCTCAGGATTCTTTGGAATTTAACCTCCTGAGTCTTAATGCCTCCTCCCATGTAACTTCAAATAGAGCTATTGACAGTCGGGACTTTTAGCGAGGCGTAGTTGCTGGGTGTCTGATACTTCATTGCCGTTTCCAGCATTACCTGCTCCTGTAGTTGATGAGATGTCAGGTAATTTATACTGGCCGCTAACTCATGGTTCAACGGCTCACTGAGTTGAGACGGCATTGCAAACTTGGACACCATGGAGGGCGCTTTTGTTTGCTGTAGGTCTTGTGCCCAGGGCTGTTGACCTACACTCCCTTCTTCAGCCAGGGAGATATAACGCAGCCCTGCACCATGCGCTGCCATAGGTCCCTCAAGCCCGTGTTGACATAGCTCCTGTTCCTGGAGTATGTCATGCTGGATCTTATCCATAAGATGCTCCGTACGGGAAATTCATCCGAAGACGTTCCCTGTAGGGGGAAGCGAATCCTCCCGGCCGGACTCATCCGAGTAAAACGGGCTGTTGGTTTTGCGTTTGGCCTTCCCGACTCTTAGGGTAACCAAGGTGCCTTCTATAGGTGCAGTGTCGGACATTGCTGGCTGTGCTGCCAGCGACCGAGACAGTGAGACCGACGGCCGCCCGCTAACAGCACTCCCGCGGTCCTTGGTAGCGGTTCTCCCCGTGGCTAGCCTGGTCTTCACCCTGGTCTTATCCATTATGAAAATCGCTTCCCAAATGTAACACGGTAACGAAAAAGCGACCGCCGGTTAAATTTGAAACTTGGGTACACAAAAGGCTGGAGAAACTCAGCGGGTGAAGCAGCATCCAAGGAGCGAAGGAGATAGGCGACATTTCGGGTCGAGACTCTTGTTCAGACTGGTCAGTCTGAGGTTCAGCCCAGTCTGAAGAAGGGTCTCGACCCAAAACGTCGCCTATCTCCTTCGCTCCTTAGATGCTGCTGCACCCGCTGAGTTTCTCCAGCCTTTTGTGTACCCTCGATTCTCCAGCATCTGCAGTTCCTTCTTTAACACTAGGTTTGAAACTTACCTGGAGGTCTTTAAACTTACCGCTGGAGGAGCAACCCGCCTACCAGGCAGTTGCAGCGCCATGCACTGACGTAATGGACGCGCATGTGGGCTGGCGGAGTTCTTCACGTAGTCACTCACGTGAATCTGAAGTAAAACTTTATATATTAATTTAGTTCCCCAATTTGTTTGTTGACATTCCATCTAATCTTCATCTGAATATTCTTCATCAGATTCCAAATCTTTTGCAGTAAGAGAGTTTCTGCAGTCAACACACTAACATAAATCTGTGCATGGCACACCATGCTGTTGACATGAGCATCTTCCTTTCCCTGTACATGATTTCTTACAGCTTGTTTTCTTGCATGAACATTATGCTAATTCTAGCAACGTGCTTGGGGCTGGAGGCAGATCAGCCCAGTCAATGTCCAATTCACCACCTACAATTTTCCACCCATGTCCCTTTGGACTGGGAATTTGTGGAAACTCTTCCAGACACTTTGAATGCACAGCAGCCTGGTAATTTGCTCTCATGACATGCTTTCTGAGATAGTCTGCTGTTGGTGGAAGATGTGCCTCTGATTTTGTTAACATAAGGAACAGGTTGTATCTAGCTTCGTCTACTTTCTCACAGCCCTGCCCATACAACTTGCAAACACATTTCTCTATACCTTTCACCAATTTATCACTGACTGTGAATGAGCTTCCCATTTCACGAAAGGTGGCCTGGGTAGCTGTGTCATTTGCAAGCAACTTGAAGGCATTGGATTTGGATTTTCCATGAAATGAGCTAACTGAATCGCAGCCTGTGAAACAGTGCAAAGATATCAAAGCTTCGCTGACAGCTGGTCCCAGATGTGAGCTAATCTTTGATAGACTCATATTCCTTGCCTCTTCCAGTGTGCAATAATAAGTCTGCTCCAATATGTTGAGACACAGCAACTCCGAATCACAAACATATCTGTGTCAGCACTACTGATTATAGTTGGGTATCTAGCTGTATCTGTTGAAGTTGATGGTTGATGACTAGCAGCATACTGACAGTGAAGGAAAAGACGAGTGTCTGCCTCTTCATGGTTGGACTCCAGTTCTGGTACCAGGCGAGTACTCATTTGCCCATTATCATCTGTCAACTCGTGACATTCCACATCATGAGCAACAAACACTGTCACATTCTTCGGGCATGCAGATGGTTTGTTCTGCCAAGTCTGAAACATGAACCTGATAAGCTCTGATTTGTTGTCACCACATGCAAGAAATTTCTTCCATTGATGGTTGCTGGTCTTCACTGTAGATTTTGGTGATTAAGCTTCCAGCAACAGAGCATCTCCCTCTCTCAGTATTCTTGTTGCTTTCTTTCCTGTAAGTATCAACTACAAAGTGGATAATATTACTCCGGACACCAAGGGCCATCTCAACAATTGGTTTCAGAAGGTGATCAGCAAGCTTGCCAAATGTTGATGGAATACTTCTCAGGGACAGTTCTAGGACCATAGCCATGCCATCTACAATCCACATGCTCTCTGGCAGAATGTCAACTTGTGGAGATGGTTGTGCTTGCGATTCGATGTAATGCAGCAAGGATGAATTCACGGTTTTGTTAAGTGACCCATCTGTATGTGCAAGTGAGAGAGGAAGAGGACCCAAGTTGTATGTCAGCATGTTACAGATATCAAGCTTCCGTACATTAGCGATGATCACTTGTCTGTGGAACAGATTTCTGTCAGCCTTTAACACCACTTCCTTTCCTTCGATTTTAGACTGAGGACTTATTCATTGACTGGAAAGTCTTCTTCGCATTTCTCCTTATTTAGTGGCTTGAACATTCCTTCACTGCCCTGGAGATGATCTTTGGAGTATGTGATGAAAGCTGCATGTCCCGTCTCCCATGCAGTGATGTAATCCTCAGTTACATCCTTGGATGCAATACAGCCAGATGCTATGTGGACTAATTGGTCTTGGATGTCTTCAAATGGATTAACAATTGACTCAAGGACAGATATAACCTTGCAGACATCCTCTTCATCTCTCTTTATTCGCGACTGCTGCAAGTCCTTGCGTCCCCTTGTCATCTGGTCTTTTCCTGCCATTTCTTCACATCTCCTGGAAATAGCGGCTCTTTCTGGCTGGGACAAAATCCATCTTGAGATGGCACCTTTGTGAGTTGTGAATCCCACTATGCCTCCTTTTGTTTTTGTGTCTAGGTTGCAGGTCTGCTCTATAGCTTGATCACATGCTACTTGTGAAAATCCATGATCAGCCTGCCTCTGTACAGTAAAATGACATTTCATGAACTCTTGGGGACAGCAGAATGAGATGATGGGAGGTCGCACATCTCAAGCCAGTAGGCTGGCAGGTAACGGGCATAGTTCATGTGATCATAGGCAAGCAACCATGGAAGAAATGAGCTCACAGCAGAGAGATGCAAGTTCCAGTCCCCTTCTCTGGTTGCTGTGAGAAACAGTAGCATCACTTCTACCATCTCAATGTAAGATGCTATTGATATACATGGTATTGATATACAATGATATACAATCTCAATACATGGAATGTTGGATTATTCGCCTGACTGTTGCCAGACTCATCATACATTGTAATCATCTTGTGAAATTAATCTGACGATACAAGTTCTGTGAAACCCTCTTTAGGAAAGGATGCCTTCAGTTGGCTCATCAATGTTTGTGCTTGATTTGTATCCTCTTCTGTAAGGGATTCAAGGAAGCTATGCCAGCGGACGCGTTCCATTGTTTCCACCAAACATTTGTGCATGCGGACACTTCGATTTTAGTGATGCCCGTTCATTGCGCCATTCAAATATCCCTGTGCAATGATCCCTGCTTCTATCACCAAGTTCTCAAGACCTGCATCTCTGAATCGTTTACCGATACAAGCTAACATGGTTAAAGAAGTGTGAAAGGCACCAAGACGGAGAACTATCCAATCTGAAAATGTCTCATTACTCCATCTGATCTGCTGTGCTTTTGAGTATATGGCTTGATCAAACACTACAACCACTTGTTCTTGCTTCAAGGTATCGACAATTTGAAGAGACTTCTCAAGAACGGTGAAGACTGTGTCATACTCAGTTGGACTAGCATCTATAATTGGTAGATAGCTGATGTTACACATTCCTGGAATATCATTCTGTAGAAGAGTGTTGCAGCCTGTCCATCATCTTAGATGAATCCACCAATTTCATCACACGAAGAGTCAGGTCAAGTGTTCTTGCAGAACTTTGGACTGATCAATAATGTCTGTCCAGTAGATCAATCTTTTCGCCGTAAGATTTTTCTTGATGCGAGGAGATGGCGGCTGGATAGATCATCGTCTATCTCTTGCACTGGGCACAGACTGCGATGACTGGGTTGACTCAGAGGTGGTAGAGGTGGGCTCCACTGAAGAAGAATGCCATTCGTATTGGGTGTGGTTCCTTTTCCACTCACCATTTCTTCCCCAAAATCATTGATGTCCCATACAAACGTAGGGAAGGTTGTTACAGCATCAGCTGAAAGTAGGCCAATCCCCTGTTCTATCTGTCTCTTTGTCAGTGCAGTGTCATGTTCGAAGGTGAATGAATTTGATGAACCCAAATCCATTGAGCAGCCCGATTAACCTTGCTGAGCCTGTTAAATGTCTGACTACCATGGAGAGGGCTGTAGGTTTTGGAAGGAGTATCCTTCCTTCGGCTTTCACGTACATGATATCCTGGGCAATTGGCAGCAGACGGTGATGCATCTCGTCAAGCACATCAACTTTCCCAGATTCTCTTGGCTCTTTGCTCACTCCAGTCGTCCATGCCAAAAAGTTGAGATGGCACCTTTGTGATGCTACTGTTTCTCACAGCAACCAGAGAAGGGGACTGGAACTTGCATCTCTCTGCTGTGAGTTCATCTGGGACAATCTGTTCAGCTTGTCTTGTCTTGAGAAGTCGGGGCCCATTGGATGTGGTTTGTTGAGTTGACGATGCTATTCTGAACTATCTGGGCTGCATGAAACATGTCCTGAGGTGATGGGACGATAATCCTCCCTGTTGATTGTCACTGACAATTTTGCTGCTATCACTGTCCTCAGTTGAATTATCTTCTAGAACACATTCAACCAGCTCTTCAACAGCAAGTGATTCCACAAATACAATTTCACTTTCTACTTGCCTAAATGACCTTGCGAAACATAAAAGAGGATGGGATTTCTTCAACCTTGCCTTCAGGCAGCCTGTCATATGAGATGATGCATCCAAGCCCTCAACTTCTCAAACCACACTTATGAAAAGTCTGTTATGTTTACCAACTCTTAAGATTTCTTTGCCATGGATGATTCTCTCCTTGATGACTCTCTTACAGAAACTGGAGTAGGGCTTCTCATACACCTGCTGCTGATTATCTTGTTTACAAATTTGTGCAAAATCAGTGACAACTTTGGTGTATCTCTGGCAGCATGCTTTATGGTATCTCACTTCAATAGCTACAAGGCCTCTATCTCTTATGTGTATCAGCAATGATTCATCTTTCTTCACGGTTGCAGCAGTCATTAAATGCCCACCTTGTTTTGTATCACATTGCATTAATTGCACACTTCTCTTTTTCACATGTTTTTTTCCTATGTGTACTTTGAACTTTTACAGATGATGCAATGCACTGGTAGGACATGCCTACAGTCAGGGTGCTCGACAGGGTGCTGTTTGTTGACCATCACTTGTTAATGGATCGAACCAGTCTCTTTGGGGTCGGCTTTTCAGCGTCTGTGTATTGAACTCACCTAAAAGAGGAAAAATAAAACAGAAAATAAATGAAAAGTAAAATAAATCAACATCCTCAAATATATCTTTTCATAGGGTACACAAAAGGCTGGAGAAACTCAGCGGGTGCAGCAGCATCTAAGGAGCAAACGATATAGGTGACATTTCGGGTCGAGACCCATAGTTCAAAGTGACATCATATGACCATAAATACAAAGAATTGTTGTTTGAGTCCTATCATTTCCTTTCTTCCTTCTAGACCTTGCTATTGCTTGATTTATTGTTGTTATGTTGCAGAAGTGACGATAGTACTCGGCATGATAACCCGGGATACACTGCGGCTTCCTAATAATAGAAGATCAAATGTGTCAGGGAGTATTTTACATCTTTTCATGTTTTATATTATATAAGTCAATATCAACATATCAATGGGGAAATTGTACATGTATGCATGTCCAGGTAGATGGAATGGCAAGTCAGCAAATGATCAAATTAGTGTTCATTATGTGGCACAGTGCCTACAGTGCATGTCCATACAAAACACTTCGGTGTGTAAATGTGCATGGGGCTCTGAAGAGTGGAGGGACAGAAGCTACAGAAACAAAACCCCATCTAATAATGCTTAAGTCTTCATGGACTTTAACTCATAAAATGTCAACCACTTCTTAATGTTAATGCGACTTTCACTGTAATTTACTACCATAGATAAGTTAGTTCAAGTGGAGGGGCAGAGGCTACAGAATAGCTACAGAAAAAAACACCTCATAGTGCTTAAGTCTGCATGGACTTTAATTCATAAAATATCAACCTCTTCTTAATGTTCATTAGACTTACACTAAGCTACTACCATAGATAAATTAGTTCAATTTCAAGTTCAAGTTCGCATACACCAATTGCTTTCAACATAAACATCCACCATTTCTGAACATTTCTCACTGCGATGGAAGCCAATAAAATGCAGTCAATCTTCCTCCTGTGTTCTCCCATGGTAGGGGCCTTGAATCCTCCACAGTTGCCGCTACAGACGGCACTATGTACAGCCTCCCCCCCGCGGAGATGATCAAAACACACCCCGCAGCTCCGAGTTCCTGAATCGGCCGCTTCTTACTGGAGATCGCGGCTTCACTATGTTAAATACATCAGTCCCGCGGTCTGAGCACTTTTTCTCGGTAAGTGATCGCAGGCAGCTCTGAGATTAGATGTTTAAGAAGACTTCTTTGACTTCAACAAGCTGGCATTAGTGACAATTTCAATTTAATTTATTATGGATAGACATAATTTAGGTCCTCAACTTCAGCCTCCAGATCTAATTTTTCACATTATAAGAGGTTGAAATTAAATAAATTCAACTCCATACAGAATGATTTTCATAAATTCAGACTTCAGATCTTACCTTTCAGTTCCAGTTGATTTGCAATGTTTCACTGGTTTCACGACTTGGCTGTCCTCTTTGTGTTGCAGCACCTTAGCAGCAACTTTGCTTTCAAGACTTCATTCCAGTTCTATCCACTTAGATGCACATTCTTCAGACTTCTTAATGCTTTTCTCACTAAATTCACCTTGCTGTGAGTTTCCATGACATGTATTCCACAGAACAACAAAGAACCTTCATCAGAGTCTTCAGTAACACTGGCATCAGTAGAAGTTCTCTCCACCATGATGCGTGTTCCCTGCCTAGCTGGCCTGAAACAAAGCGCATGATTGGCCAATTGGCGTCCATCTCAATGTGCTTTGATTGGATAAAAGCTACTCAAAATTTGAGTTTTTCTCATATTTTAAAAATATGTGCAGGTTTTGTTCTTGACAAATTTCAGGTATTTTTACACAATATGTTAAACATTCAGGGAGTTCCATGAGTTGGGTCATGAACTTGAACGAAAATCTCCTCGTCCTACAGCCTACAATCAGAAACTGATCTAACTATGGAGATATGATAAGCACCGAAGAGAATGTGGTTTTCCGCGTAATCCTGCTGATGTTTTTTATGTGAAAGCTGAAGCAATTTACGGAAAGATCCACAACACACAAGATATAGGAGCAGTATTAAGCCATTCAGCCTATTGAGTCCTCTCCGCCATTCAATTATGGCTGGTCTATTTTTCTCTCTCAATCCCACTGCCTTATCACACTAACCTTTGATGTCCTTCCTAATCAATAACCTATCAATCTCTGCCTTAAAAATATCAAATTTCGGATCCTCCACAGCTGTCTGTGGCAAAGAATTATGCAAATTTGCCACTTTTAGCTAAATAAATATATCCTCATTACCTTTTTAAAGGTATGTACTTTTGTTTTGAGGCTGTGCCCTCTGGTTCTAAAATCTCCTATTGCTGGAAACATCTTCTCCACTACTACTTTTCCTAGGCATTTCATGATCAGGAGATTTCAGTGCGAACCTCATCATCATTCTAAACTCCAGCAACAACAGGCCCAGAGCCTTCAAATGCTCCTCAGAAGTTAACAAACCATCCATAGGTTCATTCTGGTTAACCATAGCCAGCAGATCCTTCCTCAAATAATGGGCCCCAAAACTGCTCACTTCTCATAAAATCACAAATTTATATACAAAATCACCAATGCATGATAAAGCCTCAGCATTACATCCTTGCTTTTTATATTCTAGTCTCCTCAAATTGAATACTAACACTGCATCTGCCTTTCTTATCACTAACTCAACCTGAAAATTAAATTTTGGGGAATTCTGCACCATCACTACACAAGTTCCTTTACACCACCGATTTCCGAATCCACAATCAATTTACAAAATATACTACGCTTTTATTTTTTCTACCAAAGTGCATGGCCATACACCTTGCTACACTTTATTCCATTTTACACATCTTTGCCCATTCTTCCAACCTGTCCAAATCATTCTGCAGCCTCCCTGCTTCCTCAACAGTACATGGCTCTCCAGTTATCTACCAGATATTTGAAATCATGGCCACAGAGCCATCAATTAGGGAAGCACAGTGTTGTTGCAATAGTTGCTGCCTTACAGCGCTAGAGACCCAGGTTCAATCTTGAATATAGGTGATGAGTCTGTTCTGCCCATCATGCCTGTGCTACCTCTTTGTTTTGTTTAGTTCAGAGAAATATTGTGCAAACAGGGCTTTGGGCTCATCGAATCCGCGCCAACCAGCTGTTAAGGTTCACTTCTTAAAACAGAGAACTCACAATGGGTTAGATAAACCAACTAAAGCTTTATTGATCATCAGCCGGCGAGAGTGTCAGGGATGCAGAGTCAAGTATGCAACAGATACTCCTGAGCTACCACTCTAATGAACAAAGACATACAGCATATTTTATAGTATTTTGGAAACTTAGTCACATGTTTATATAGAGTTGCAGCAATGGCATTTAACACAAATCAATCACAGGCTGTATCCATTCAAAGTATACTTGTCACTAATACAATACTTGTCTTACTGTGGTTATATCATTCACAAACTGTTGATCACTACTCTGCAAGGCTACAGGGCAAAGTGCAACCATTTCAGCCGTTATGGATGAGAGGGCCTTTTGCTTGTCGGTAATCATCCTCAGTTTCATTAACCAATTCCTCCAACACAGAGGCCATTATAATCAATTCCCGTGATAGACGGGCTGTCCTGTAAAGTGGGAAGGCAATCATCCAGAAACGCTCCGACTGCAATATATTTCGCTTATCCCTCATGGGGATATACAATTCAGTTAGATGTTACACAGCTCGCATGTGAGGGACAACAGAGGCCAAATAACAGCGTCCCCTTCAGTTGTAGGTTGGCCTGATCAATCTTTCCCAGTTCATCTCATCCCCAGGTGGCATACCAGGTAACCATGGGTATGCCCATAATCCACATATAAAATACGTCCCATTTATTGGACTCAGTTGGTCACTAGCAGTAACCTTGGTGTAGGTGCTGTTCCCTAAGTATACCCCATTGCCTCTTTTGTCACAGTAACAGGTGATGTGGGGGAAATCAACTAATTTAAGCCGTGGCATTTCCCAAACCTTGGTCTCACTTACCTTCCATCCTGGCTTAAAAGAGGGCGTATACATCCTTTAAATATGGGTCCTTGAGTTTACCATTGTGAAGGCACCCGCTAGTTGCTGGTTTATTGCGAAAACCGTGTAAGGCTAGAATCTCAGTAAGGATAAGGTGTAATCTTACCCGATTAGTCTGGTTCAGTAAAACACTGAGTCAAGCACTGGATCAACTAAATTTATTTTCCAACACAAACACACTACCTATACGATACCTAATCCAACACCGCGGGTCCGATCCTTGTCTCTACTCTTTCAAGCCTATTAGCCTCATGCAAATAGAACACCTCCAGAAGGTCAGCACGGTCCCAAGTGCTACCCCAGAAGATCAGCATATTCTCATGTGTTCTCCCCTCTTTTATACATTCACGAACCCTTGGCACAAAATACATCGGGGGGGGGGAGCGCAACCTTTACAAGCCAATCGTCAATAAAGGTTATAAAATACATTAATTGACAGTTCCCTAACCCAATCACAGAATATCACATAACATTGTTTCTACAGAAAGCGCTTAATTGGAAACAGTTGTATTAAGCAAATAAACATTTTACCAGGTAATGTAAACAATTTGGGCAAGCCCCCTCTCCTTGACCAATCACGAATAATGATGCAAAGACCATGCAACATCATTTCCCAACCAATCCTGAGCATGCATTTCCAGCAGGACCTAGCTGCTTCTGCAAAAGCCTCCAACATGTTAACAATTAAGGACATTTGGACATCAACCTGTACTTAACTTCCTCCCAGGCCACAGACATTCTGGAGCCATGATCCTCATGGTCTTTGCAGCGTTTGCAAAAGATGTCAAGCAGGTTTTGCAAATGCAGAAATCCTCCATTTTGTCAGGCACCTAAAATGCCCAATATTATCAAAGGGGTATTTATATAGCACGTTTAAATCAACTCGCGTTGAAACCAAAGTGCTTTACAAAGTTTCCGTACATCCATAGATTTTTTTTGATTTTTTTTAAAATCCTCCTCATATGTAGCATATGTACGTAGTCTGGTAGAATGGACTCGTCCCTGTGTTCAACGGGTAGTGGCTTCTGTGATTCTCATTGGTTAATTGCTGTGCATACTTAATTAATTAATTGCGAGGGCCTGCAGGTAGGTTCATAGATTGTCCTGTTATCAATTCAAGATGTGTTAGCTGGGGTTGTTCTGAACCATCAAAATGGCTGGGAATACCATAACCCATTCCTGTCCAGTCTCGGTCAAGGCTTTACTTAAACTCTTTAGTGATCTATTCATTCCCTCCACTAATCACCAACTCTACAATTGGTGGGAGATTAACCCTTTAACTACTGACAAGGCAGCGCCTCCTTCGTCACCCTCCCTGTGAAACATGTTCCCTGATCAGAGTCTATCTGAAGAGGGACCCCACCTAAATATTATCTCTTTGACTCTTTGTCACAATTCTAGCTGTTCTATCTTGGCAAGGGAATATCTTTACCCAGTAGGTAAAGTGATCAATCAGTACTAAATAGTACCCTATATTTTACATAGAAACATAGAAACATAGAAAATAGGTGCAGGAGTAGGCCATTCAGCACTTCGAGCCTACACCGCCATTCAATATGATCATGGCTGATCATCCAACTCAGTATCCCGTACCTGTTTTCTCTCCATACCCCCTGATGCCCTTAGCCACAAGGGCCACATCTAACTTCCTCTTAAATGTAGCCAATGAACTGGCCTCGACTACCTTCTGTGGCAGAGAATTACACAGACTCACCACTCTGTGTGAAAAATGATCTTCTCATCTCGGTCCTAAAAGACTTCCCCCTTATCCTTAAACTGTGACCCCTTGTTCTGGACTTCCCCAACATCGGGAAAACAATCTTCCTGCAGCTAGCCTGTCCAACCCCTTAAGAATTTTGTAAGTTTCTATACGACCCCCCCTCAATCTTCTAAATTCTAGCGAGTACATGCTGAGTCTATCCAGTCTTTCTTCATATGAAAGTCCTGACATTCCAGGAATCAGTCTGGTGAACCTTCTCTGTACTCCCTTTATGGCAAGAATGCCTTTCCTCAGATTAGGAGACCAAAACTGTACGCAATACTCCAGGTGTGGTCTCACCAAGACCCTGTACAACTTCAGTTGAACCTCCCTGCTCCTATACTCAAATCCTTTTGCTATGAATGCTAACATACCGTTCACTTTTTTCACTGCCTGCTGCACCTGCATGCCTACTTTCAATGACTGGTGTACCAGGTCTCGTTGCATCTCCCCTTTTCCTAATCGGCCACCATTCAAATAATAGTCTACTTTCCTGTTTTTTACACCAAAGTGGATGACCTCACATTTATCAACATTATACTGCACCTGCCATGCATTTGCCCACTCACCCTACCTATCCAAGTCACCTTCCAGCCTCCTAGCATCCTTCTCACGGCTAACACTGCCCCCCAGCTTTGTTTCATCCGCAAACTTGGAGATTGTGCATTCAATTCCCTCATCCAAATCATTAATATATATTGTAAATAGCTGGGGTCCCAGCCCTGACGCCTTGCGGTACCCCACTAGTCACTGCCTGCCATTCTGAAAAGGACCCGTTTACTCCTACTCTTTGCTTGCTGTCTGCCAGCCAGTTCTCTATCCACATCAATACTGAACCCTCAATACGGTGTGCTTTAAGCTTGCATACTAATCTCTTATGTGGGACCTTATCGAACGCCTTCTGAAAGTCCAGATATAACACATCCACTTGGTTCTCCCTTATCCACTCTACTAATTACATCCTCGAAAAATTCTATAAGATTTGTCAGACATGATTTACCTTTTATAAATCCATGCTAATTTTGTCCAATGATTTCACCACTTTCCAAACGTGCTGCTATTCCACATTTAATAACTGCCTCTAGCAGTTTCCCCACTACCGATGTTAGACTAACTGGTCTGTAATGCCCCGTTTTCTCTCTCCCTCCCTTTTTAAAAAGTGGGGTTGCATTACCTACCCTCCAATCCTCAGGAACTACTCCAGAATCTAAAGAGTTTTGAAAAATTACCACTAATGCCTGGGGATTTATCAGCCTTCAATTTACCTAACGCCACTTCCTAGCTAACCTGGATTTCACTCAGTTCCTCCATCTCATTTGACTCCCGGTCCCCTGCTATTTCTGGAAGTTTATTTATGTCTTCCTTAGTGAAGACAGAACCAAAGTAGTTATTCAATTTGTCTGCCATGTCCTTGTTCCCCATGATCAATTCACCTGTTTCTGACTGCAAGGGACCTACATTTGTTTTAACTAATCTTTTTATCTTCACATATCTATAAAAACATTTGCAGTCCGTTTTTATGTTCCCTGCCAGTTTTCTTTCATAATCTATTTTCCCTTTCCTAATTAATCCCTTTGTCCTCCTCTGCTGGACTCTGAATTTCTCCCAGTCCTCTGGTAGGCTGCTTTTTGCGCTAATTTATATGCTTCATCTTTTGCTTCGATACTATCCCTTGTTATCCATGGATGTACTACCTTCCCTGATTTATTATGTTGCCAAACTGGGATGAACAATTTTTGTAGTTCATCCATGCAGTCTTTAAATGCCTTCCATTGCCTATCCATCGTCAACCCTTTAAGAATCAATTGCCAGTCTATCTTGGCCAATTCACATCTCATACCCTCAAAGTTACCTATGACTAGAGGAAGGGTCCTGTGAAATCTATCTGTCTATGTTCATCTGCAGGCTATACATTTTCCATTTGGCATGGCAACTATCTCATACTGCCCTTAACATTCCTGCTTCTAAGTCATGCAAAATTAGGGTGTAACACTATGATCCCACTCATGTGTTGGGTTCTAAGATTTCCACTGCCCATGTTACATAGTCACATGCTTAAGCACATCAGAGCAGCCCAGCTACCACTGGACTACCAGTGCAGCCCAGCTACCACCTATTGAACAGCATGTAACTGGCCTCATTCTGGCCTCATTCTCTTCATGTTCTGTTACTCCCACAAACACGTAACAGCATTTAATCTTACTTTATACCTTTTTACTGTGACAGTTACTCACAAGTTCCCACACCTCATGCAATATGCTGGATCTCACAGATTTCACACACATTAAAACAATAAAATTCTTACTCAAAAGTAAAACACAGCTCAAGGAAATCATTCAAACTCTTAAAACTTTCATACACCCAAATACGTTCATAATCTTGCCCACCATTCCACACATTTACTGAATTAACATGGAGTTTTCACAAACGAAAATGGGCATTACATTGAGGTTTTGAAATTGTAATAAATATCTCCATTGTTTTCCCTCACCGGCATGCGTAAGGGAGGTATATGAAAGCATCAGGTACATATATTTGTCTGAGAGCGGTGAGCCAGAGTCCCGTGGTGGAATCAATGACACAGCCCTCTCATTTCCAGTCGTTTTTGGTCATCAGAGGCGTCCCTCTGTAATGCACATACGTCCCTTATGTCTGGCAAGACCGTTCTATTTGCTAGCATCTGTTCACCTGCTGTCATTACGCATTTGGATGAGCAGGCTGCTTGTTTGGCTATACTATCGGCAAATGCATTGTCTTTGGTTGTAGTGTCCCCAGCACCAGTGTGGGTGGTGTAACAGCACCAAACGTGGTAAATAAAGGTGAGACGTCAGGCCGGTTCAAACAGTTGTTTATTCATTTGTTACGTTAGGTTGGTGCACTAACTATATTACAATGTTGCTGTAGCTGAGCGAGGTTGTACTCTCGGGCTCAGCTACCGGTTGACTACCTACAAGGTCTCGAGGTGAGATGACCTTAAGTACCAGGACACTCCCATAATGCGGCCATAATCACCAGATAATAACTTTTCAATTAAAATACAAGAAACTAGGCCAGGTCAATAGCAACTGAGCATGCTTAATGAAATAAATGAATATTACTTACACGCCCCTGGTCGAGAAACTGTTCATTACCATGAACATGCGATGTATGATGTGGGAGGTACTGGGGGACGTACCTATAGACTGTGCACCTCAGTGCTCTGGTTGGGAAGAGCCAGAAGGGGAGGTTAAGCCAGCAGAATTGTGTGTATAAAGGGACTTTACTTTCCTGACTTCAGTGTGCCTCTAGGGGACAGCAAAGGAGAGGCACCTATTCTGCAGAATATTATCTTAATAAAAGCTTCTTTGCTGACTTTGTCTCAAACAGCGTTTGTGATTTTTTAATATCTCACAATTGCATGTTCTGAATGTACCGTATTTCATTGAATGTTAGATGGTAGTGGTAGAAAATGCATGTGTCTGTTTGTGTAGAATCAAATGGGAGTTGCAGATTAATTGCACATGTTGGAAAACTGACTTGCTTTTCTGTCATATCTTGTGGTAACAAACTTGGGGTTAAACCATTTAGGTTTCACAGCTTCGCAGTTAGGTTGCCCCATGCATTTTGCTGCTGTTAAAAGAACTTTGGGTTATTTTCAGTTAAATCACCAGACCTGAAGAAATACAATCGCGCTCACTGCAAATGTGCCGGGCAAAATGGATGTCCTTTTGCATGGTGGTGACTCGCTTGGCGTGGTTGGTTCATGGGTTGATGTCCAGTGGCACAGGGCATTGTGGTAAAGGCAGCACAAACATCAGGGTAGCTGTTTGCTACATATAGCAAATTATCCAGTTGCCAATTTTACTTCAAAACTATTCTCCATTCTAATTACTTAACCAAACTTTGAACATAGTTGCTCATTAACACTCACTTACAATATTATATTTCCTTGATTTTAGTTTTCCATGTGCAATTTTTGTATGATTTATATTTGCGTGTATTTATCTGGGTCTATGTGCCTTTGATCCTGCAGCAAACAAGATTTTATTTGCACCTGTACCTCGACAATAAACTTGATTGGACAAATTAAATAACATTATTATCACATGGACTTCCAATGTTCACAGAGAAAGTTCTACAATATTTGTGAATTTATTGTGTGGACACAGCTAATCAACAGTTGAAGAGAAGAAGGTGATTGCAAATAAATAATTTGCTGTAGCCAATTTAGTCTGTTGAGCCATACCTTTGAATGTTGGGACTTTGTCCAGGGTTTTGCATTGAATAAAAATATTTAAATAAGAAATAACAAAACAATTTAAAAGTGAAGTTACGCTTCAAGATTTTGAGACAGAAAGATATGTCGAAATGTATTAGAACTTTCTAGAATGTGCAATGTATTCAGAATTGTACAATGCAATGCTAATTAACAGATGAAAATTCTGAAAGTCAATCAAATATTCAGAGTGAAATTGTCTTGACAAATAGTCTTTTAATATTTTTATTTTAGTATTTTCAGGCTCTTTATTGTCATTCACATTTCTGCATTTGACGGTTTCATTTGAAGTTTAAAAAATTCAAATCCGTCAACGGCCAACAGTAAACCGTTTGAAGAGTAACCGGACATCTGATTTGCATAGACGGATCGAAATAGACCTGAAATCTGCAATGTAACAGCCAATCAGAAAGCTGTATCATTGCCACATTTCAACCAATAAGATTAAAAGGCGCCGATGACGAATAGTTTCGATGCTCCAATATTACAGCGCCCCACAGCATAGGGTCTTTCCCCACAGATGACCGGAGAGATATTTGGATTGTGTGTGTTGGGACATCGTTGGATGATGTCCTGAGTTTAAAATAACTCATAAATAACGGAACCAAGCTTCAAATCTCAGTGTCATATTTCGGTTTATTACTGGGCGCGTTATTTGTGTCTTTATCATTAAATTTTGTTTAAGTTATGGTGTAATGACTAATTCATTGCCAAGGCTTTATTCCACGTTTCGGATACTAACATTGGGTTAGGTTTATTTTAATAGAGAGGCAACCAGTAATTCAATTCCAGTCCGCTTAGTCCGATTAAATTAGACTAACGTCAGGCGGCGCCGACGAAGGCTGCCTAGACATCTGTCTGATTTTTCTTTCTGTTTTGTTATTTTAAGTATGTGTTAAAAGTATGTTTTTAGTGTTTCTTAATTTGTTTTGTGTGTGGGGGGGGGGGAAACTTTTTCAATCTCTTGCCTAAATGTAGATGCGATTTTTTTCCCGTGTGACTCCGTCCCCCATTGCGGCCTAATATAGTGGAGCGGCGGGGCCTTCCCTGGAGACCGACCCGGCGCTTCAACGCAGGCATGGCGCGGACATCGTTGGGCTGCGATCCCCTTGCCGGGGATCGACTGTGGAGAGTTCCAAACGTGGCCCCGTGGACTAACATCTTGGGGCTCGATTTAAACATCGCGGTCCCTGGTTAGAGACTGAGCCGGGGCTCCAATGTGGTGAGTTCTATCATCCGATGCGAGGGCCTCGGATCGCCGGCTGCGGGAGCTTTGATGCACCCGACCGCGGATGTTTCGACAGCTCTGACCGCGGAGAAGAAAGAGGGAGAGATTGGACTTTTTTGCTTTCCATCACAGTGAGGAATGTGGGGATGTGGTGGATGTTTTTGTTAAATTTGATTTTATTTGGTTGTGTGTCTTACTGCTTTTCACTTGATGTGACCGTATGGTAACTCGAATTTCACTGTACCTTATGGTACATGTGACATTGAACCCATCTTGGATAGCTCCACCACCCCTGACAACGTGTTTCAGGCACTCACCACTGGGTAAAAACATTGCGCTTACATCCTCCTTTAAACATCCCCTCGCACCTTAAAGTCATGGTGGAACGTTGACAGTTCTATCCTGGGAAAATGGTTCTAACACTATCCCTCATTTTTCTATTTACTAGTATGAGGTCTTGCCTCAGCCTCCGATGCTCCAGAGAAAACATCCACGCATCACCAAATCAGCTCGGCCAGGTGGGGTCAAGTAGATCTCGGGTCTGATCCACGAGACAGCCGCAGGTGCTGACTGCTTTCCAAAAGATTGCGATCAGGGATAGACACAAAATGCTGGAGTAAATCAACAGCATTTTGGCAGCATCTCTGGAGAGAAGGCATGGGTGACATTTCGTGTCGAGACCCATTAGACTCGGGTGATTCCTGGATGTTTTTTCTGGAGCATCGGACTCTGAAGAAGGGTCTGGACCCGAAACATCACCCAATCCTTCTCTCCAGAGATGCTGCCTGTCCCGCTGAGTAACTCCAGCATTCCGTGTCTATCTGATTTAAACCAGCATCTGCAGTTCCTTCCTACACATTGTATTTATTCTCAGTTGTTTGATGACAAAAGGCGATGTTTTATGAATATATATGAATAGAATGTTGCATATCGGACATTCAAAGAATGAGGGCACAGAAAAGGTAGACGTGGCAAGGCCTGAATACTATAATTGAACCCATACACACGAACATATTTAGTATTTCCTGACTCACTTTAAGCAGGCAAATGCTTCAGAATTATCATCCCGCAGCTAAAGAAAAGCAATATCTCTAATTTTAACGACTGCCGCCGAGTGGCCTTGACTTCCATCATCACGACCTGCTTTGGGAGACTGACTATGGAAGGCGTTAAATTGAGTCTACCAAGCAACCATATACAATTATTAAGAGATTGGACATGCTAAAGGCAGGAAACATATTCCCGATGTTGGGGGAGTGCAGAACTAGGGACCACAGTTTAAGAATAAGGAGTAGGCCATTTAGAACTGAGATGAGGAAAAACGTTTTCACACAGAGTTGTGAATCTGTGGAATTATCTGCCTCCGAAGGCAGTGGTGGCTGATTCTCTGGATGCTTTCAAGAGAGTTAGATAGACCTCTTAAATATAACGGACATGGGGAAAAGGAAGGAACGGGTTATTGATTGTGGATGATCAGCCATGGTCTTAGTGAATGGCAGTGCTGGCTCAAAAGGTTGAATGGCATGGAATTATCAATCTAAGTGCATTCTGATAGTGTTAATAGCCAACACAAAACTTAATATATCCTCAAAGGTAGACACAAAATGAGGAGTAATTTAGATTTTCGTCTGAAGACGAGTCTCGACCCGAAACGTCACCCATTCATTCTCTTCAGAGATGCTGCCTGTCCCGCCGAGTTACTCCAGCATGTTGTGTCTATCTTCGATTGAAACCAGCATCTGCAGTTCTTTCCCACTTAGTATATTCTCATATCAATAGCCAATAGCAGATACATATTCGATTCTAATAACCAATCCCAGTATATTCTGATAGGTATTAGTAACCAATATAAGTTATATATTTATATGGTAATAGCCAATCTTAATACATACGGATAAGTATTCGTAACCAATTTAACTACATGCTATATTCTCTGTTGTGCCTGGACGGAGGGGCCCATTCACACTCTTCTCTGGGGAAAGGAGGCTGTTTAGAGCAATGGAACTGTCAAGATCATAATTCCACAATGTCTGGCAAAGAGTAACTCCCATGATATGTTGTCCCGATAGGAGAGGAAGACAGAACAACAGTTGTTCTGTGAATCCTGAGATCGTCTTTCCCAGGGTCTTTGTGTTCACTGAACTTTTAACAAGTTGCACACCATTTTAACACTTGCTCGGTCGCAGCTTTCACACTTCAAGTTCCTTGGAGAAAATATCACCAGCAACTTGTACTGAACTAGCCATATTGAAGCAATGAAGAAAACACACCAATGCGTCTACTTCCTTAGAAGGCTGAGGACATTTGGCATGTCTCCAATAGCCCTCCAAGTTGTACCGATGCGTCGTAAAATTAATTTTATCAGGATGCATGACAGAATGGTTTGGGAATTCAAGAGAATTGTTGTTGCACCCCACACCATGATTCCATCTACACTTGACATTACCACGGCAAAGCCACTAGCACAATCAAGGGCAAGTCTCCCTCTTCTCCCATCAGGGAAGATGTACAACGGTGTGAAAATGCATACATCTAGATTAAAAGACAGTTTATTCCCAACTGTTATTAGGACTTTATGTTGCACTAAGTGTAACATAGGGATCGCTGGTCGGCGCGGACCCGGTGGGCCGAAGGGCCTGTTTCCGTGCTGTATCTCTTCTTGCGTTTGAGGCAGCAGAAGTCTCCAGCAGGGTGATGCCATCCGGTTCGACAAAAAGGGCGCATGCTCCAGGTTGGCGCCAAGCTGCGGCGCTGCTGCTGTCTCGTCTGTTTGTTGTCGTTCACCTGACTGAGATCAGTTGACAGGGCTCACCACGTGGAGGTCGGTTGTCATCATACATGGTATTACGGCTGGCTGGATGGCGCACAACAAAAAAGCTTTTCACTGCTCCTCGGTACACGTGTCAATACACTAAACTAAACAATATGCCCCCGACGGTCGCAAATTCAGACCTTCGGAAACTGCCGGCTGGAGCTGACAGACCTGCAGCCAATCGCAGCGCTTGGGCACTGAACGACAGTCTCTATACCAGCCAATCACAAGCTGTGGGCCGGCTTCACCAACGCTTTAAAAGCCGCTCCCAAAGCCGGCTCCGTCATTCCAGTCCCTGTATTCCACGTTGAGTTCTGATCGTTTAAGGATAATGGCCCGGACCAAGCAGACAGCGCGCAAGTCAACCGGAGGGAAAGCTCCTCGCAAACAGTTGGCGACGAAAGCGGCGCGAAAGAGCGCTCCAGCCACGGGCGGAGTGAAGAAGCCTCATCGCTACCGGCCCGGCACCGTGGCTCTGAGGGAGATCCGGCGCTATCAGAAATCCACCGAGCTGCTCATCCGCAAACTGCCCTTCCAGCGCCTGGTGCGGGAGATCGCTCAGGACTTCAAGACAGACCTGCGCTTCCAGAGCTCGGCCGTCATGGCCCTGCAGGAGGCCAGCGAGGCTTACCTGGTAGGGCTCTTTGAGGACACCAACCTGTGCGCCATCCACGCCAAGCGAGTCACTATTATGCCCAAGGACATCCAGCTGGCTCGCCGCATCCGCGGTGAACGTGCCTGAACTCGGCCACTACTCCACTGATGACAAACGGCTCTTTTAAGAGCCACCGACTCGGCTGAAGAAAGAGCTGTGTCCCTATTGTCTTGTTAAATTGTCTTTCTGTGAAAATGGCAGCTCACTAACTACTGAACGGAGTCTGAACCTGTTAACTCCGGTATTTCGGCTATATCGCCGTTACCAGGGGGCGGTGGAAGAAGGGGTGCGGGGTAGGGCACCTATGTTTCTAAATAGGGGGGTTGCACTAAGGTCATCGAGTAAAATGGCATGACGCACGGAGCAGCTCAATCCATGTGCAGGACATGGCCAAATATCTTTGGACACACTTAACACACGGGACGCGTACCTTCGTACCTGTTAAAACCAAAGATTATTAAAACCGCCGACATTGTCATTTTTTTGCGCTATAATTTTATAGTATAAACATTTGTGGGTGCTGTCATTGAAAGCGCTCTAAACCCGAGTACCAAGGTGTAAGCAGCCGAAGGAGCACAACCCCCGGGACAGCCCCCACTCTTTCTCTCCCCTCCCGGGGTCAGCGCTGCCAGGCCACGGCAGCCCTCCGACCCGTCTTCCCCTGTGGGCTGCGGGTCGGCAGCGCCCACATTAGGTCCCGGGCCGGGGGGGAAGAGGGGCCGGCTCCAGGCAACGTCAGCTATAGCAGAGTTGGAGACGGTCTGCTCCGTCCGCCCACCCAGCGGCACCCCGACCTCTTCCTCCCTCCCCAGGCCGCGGGGACAGACGACCCGGGGTCCCCGGGTGTGGAACCAGCAGTTCACCGCGTGGCAACAGTACCGGTCACGTGTCGTGACCTCGACTCCGTGCAACCTCCCTATAGAAACAATGTTGGAAAAAGTCTCAGCGCATCGATCTGAAACATGCAGCTCTGTACAGATGCAGACACGCCCGCTGAAACGTTCCATTGTTTCTCGTTATATTTCACTTTCCAGCAACTGTAACAATCTTATTTTAAAGTTGCTTCAACATGGTTGATAACTGCCCCCAGCCAATAATAACTTTTGTCCGGGGAGGGGTGCTATTGAAATACTGCGGACGTTGCTGATTGGACAACTGGCACCAATTATTACCCGGCTCAATGGGTACGACAAAACAAGAACTAGACCACCAATAGGAATCCTTCACTTTGTGATTCCTCATTTGCGTAGACTAAGCTGTTAAGTAGCACGTACGACACTTTCCGTGCAATTATCATTTCCGACTGCCTGAATTCGCATAAAATGCCAGAGCACCTAAAAGGGAGGGAAAAGTCTCATTGCACAATTTGGCCAATTTATTTTTCGCTATCTATATTGTCACTCTACCACTACGATTGTGGAAGGTGCGGGCCAGTGAAATTATGTTTGTTTTGCAAAACTTTTGTTAATTCCAGCACCACCTTTCCTGTAAAGTGTGAGCCGTTGTCACTTGATATATTTTTGGGGATTCCAAACCTAGGTATGGATTATTGTAATAAAAGTTTAGCATAATAAAACATTATTGGCTTTACCTTGCACTGATTGTTATGCCCTTAACACCTTTAAATGTGGTGATGAAGTGCTTTGAGAGGTTGATCATGGCGCAAATGAACTCCTACCTTGACAAATACCTGGACCCACTGCAGTTTGCTTACCGCCACAACAGATCAACGGTGGATGCGATCTCGCTGGCTCTCCACTCCGCTCTGGACCACTTGGACAACAAAAGCTCATGTCAAGCTGTTATTCATCGATTACAGCTTGGCATTTAACACAATCATCCCCTCCAAGCTGGTTACCAAACTCGCAGAACTGGGTCTCTGCGCATCCCTCTGCAACTGGATACTGGACTTTCTAACCAACAGACCCCAGTCTGTTAGGTTAGACAAGCACACCTCTTCAACCCTCACCCTGAACACCGGCGTTCCACAGGGCTGTGTGCTGAGCCCCCTCCTCTACTCCCTCTTCACCTATGACTGCACACCTGTACATAGTACTAACACCATCATCAAGTATGCAGATGTACAACGGTGATTGGCCTCATCAGCAACAACGATGAGTCGGCCTACAGGGAGGAGGTCCAGCACTTAGCAGCATGGTGCGCTGACAACAACCTGGCCCTTAACTCCAAGAAGACCAAGGAGCTCATTGTAGACTTCAGGAAGTCCAGGGGCGGCACGCACACCCCCATCCACATTAACGGTACGGAGGTGGAACGTGTTTCTAGCTTCAGGTTCCTGGGAGTCAACCTCTCCGACAACCTCTCTTGGACCCACAATACCTCAACTCTGATCAAGAAGGCTCACCAGCGTCTCTTCTTCCTGAGGAGACTGAAGAAGGTCCATCTGTCTCCTCAGATCCTGGTGAACTTCTACCGCTGCACCATCGAGAGCATCCTTACCAACTGCATCACAGTTTGGTATGGCAACTGCTCTGTCTCCGACCGGAAGGCATTGCAGAGGGTGGTGAAAATTGCCCAACGCATCACCGGTTCCTCGCTCCCCTCCATTGAGTCTGTCCAAAGCAAGCGTTGTCTGCGGAGGACGCTCAGCATCGCCAAGGACCTCTCTCACCCCAACCATGGACTGTTTACCCTCCTACCATCCGGGAGGCGCTACAGGTCTCTCCGTTGCCGAACCAGCAGGTCCAGGAACAGCTTCTTTCCGGCGGCTGTCACGCTACTCAACAACGTACCTCGTGACTGCCAATCACCCCCCCCCCCCCGGACACTTATTGTTATTTATCCAAATCATTTGCTGTGTCGCTCTTCCAGGGAGATGCTAAATGCATTTCGTTGTCTCTGTACTGTACACTGACAATGACAATTAAAATTGAATCTGAATCTGCAATTGGATCCTCGACTTCCTCATTCACAGACCAGTCTGTTCGTATTGGTGGCAATGTGTCAGACTCGATAACAATCAGCACAGGAGCACCTCAATGCTGCGTGCTCAGCCCCCTGCTGTACTCACTCTATACTCTATACTCATGACTCACAATGCGATCTCCATCATTAAGTTCACTGACGACACCACTGTTGTGGGGCGTGTCACTGATGGGGATGAGTCGGAGTATAGAAGAGAGATCGAGCGGCTGTCCATATGGTGCCAGCACAATAACCTGGCCCTCAACACCAGCAAAATAACCTGGCCCTCACACCAGCAAAACCAAGGAACTGATTGTGGACTTTGGAAAGAGTAGGATGGGGACCCGTAGTCCTGTTAATATCAACGGGTCGATGGTTGAAAGGGTCAAGAGCTTCAAATTCCTGGGCGTGCACATCTCTGAAGATCTTTCCTGGTCTGAGAACACATGCAATTATTAAGAAAGCTCATCCACTCCTCTACTTCCTGAGAAGATTACGGAGAGTCGGTTTGTCAAGGAGGATTCTCTCTAACTTCTACAGGTGCACAGTAGAGAACATGCTGACTGGTTGCATCGTGGCTTGGTTCGGCAACTTGAGCGCCCTGGACAGGAAAAGACTACACAAAGTAGTAAACACTGCCCAGTCCATCATCGGCTCTGACCTCCCTTCCATCGAGAGGATCTATTGCAGTCGCTGCCTCAAAAAGGCTGGCAGCATCATCAAGGACCCACACCATCCTGGCCACACACTCATCTCCCTGATACCTTCAAGTAGAAGGTACAGGAGCCTGAAGACTGCAATGTCCAGGTTCAGGAATAGCTACTTCCCCACAGCCATCAGATATTAAACTTGGCTCGGACAAAACTCTGAACATTAATACCCCTTTATCTGTTATTTGCACTTTATTAATTTATTCATGTGTCTATTTACGTATATAATGGTATATGGACACACTGATCTGTTTTGTGGTCAATGTTCTGTTGTGCTAAGCAAAGAAAGAATTTCATTGTCCTGTCAGGGACACATGACAATAAACTATTTTGACTCTTTGGATTGATTGTAATCATGTATTGTCTTTCTGCTGACTGGTTAGCACATAACAAAACAGACAGTAAACTGAACTGTCTTTAAGGCTCATGTTGTAGCTCCTGGCAGACAGCTCTTTTTTAAGGGCGGCCATCTTCAGGAAAGATGTCTTTAAGCAAGAAGAATACAAATAATCCTTGCGAGTCTGTGGTTCCCACCCCCTTCAAAGCATCGTTGTTCCTGTTCTAAAGAAACCAATAATCTCCTCTTTAAATGACTACCGGCCTGTCGTGCTGTCGTCAGTCATCAAGAATTGTTTTGAGCGACTAGTCAAAACTCACATCTGCTCCTCTCTCCCTGACACCTTGGACCCTCTTCAGTTTGCGTATAGACCAAACAGAGCCACGGACGATACCATCGCCGTGGCAACTCACACTGCACTCACCCACCTGGACAAAGGGAATACATATGTGAGAATGCTCTTCATTGACCACAGCTCGGCATTCAACACTATAATTTCCTCAAAACCCATCACCAAGCTACTTGATCTTGGACTGGAGACCTCCATCTGCGGCTGGATATTGGACTTCCTGACGGGCAGGCCCCAGGTGGTGAGAATTGGCAGCCACACCTCTTCCTCACTGATCCTCAACACAGGCGCTGTGTGCTCAGTCCTCTCATGTACTCCATGTTCCCGCACGACTGTCCTGCTAAGCACAGCTCCAACATGATCCTAATGTTTTCTGACCGCACAACCAACCTGGACCTCATTACAAACAATAATGAGATGGCCTATAGAGAGGAGGTAAAGGAACTAAACAGCTGGTGCCAGGAAAATAACCTCTCTCTCAATGTCAGCAAAACTAAAGAGATGATCGTGGACTACAGGAGACAGCAGGGGAGTGGAAACCTCCCCTGCTGTCTCATGATGCTGAGGTTGAAAGGGTCCGCAGCTTCAAATTCCTCGGCGTGCACATCACTGAGGACCTCTCTTGGACACTGCACACAGACGCAATAACTAAGAAAGCCAGCCAGCGGCTCTTTTTCCTGAGAAGGCTGAGGAAGTTTGGCATTAATGCCAGCATCTTCACAAATTTCTACAGTTGCACCATCGAGAGTCTGCTGAAGGGCTGCATCACAATCTCGTACAGGAACTGTTCTGCCCACAACTGTTCTGCACAATCTCTACAGAGAGTGGTGAAGGCAGCACAGCACATCACTGGCAACTGTCTCCCGGCCATTCAGGACATTTTCCACTGGCGGTGCCTGCGGAAGGCACACAGCATCATCAAGGACCACAGCCACAAGGCACGCAGACTGTTCTCCTCGTTACTGTCAGGCAGACAATATAGGAGCATGGCTGCACGTACCACCAGACTTAAGAACAGTTTTTACCATCAGGCCATCAGGCTTCTGAACTCATAAACATATCATATATTTTAATTATTTTATTTATTATTGTCTATTACCTACCAATGTCACTTTTATCTTTTTTTTAATCTTATTTCTATCCTTGTAATATCATTGCTTAGGTGACCCGTTGTCTTGTCAAGCACATTGACCCAGTGTTAACCTACATATGACAAATAAAACTGAACTGGATGTGGCCATGAATTGCGTGCCTGATCTACAGGGAGAGGTTGGACAGGCTAAAACATTATTTATTAAGAGTACAGAAGACTGAGAGGTGAACTTACAGAGGTGTATAAAATCATGAAGGGACGTGATAGTATTTTGCATCATCTTTTACTCGGTGCCAGGAAATAAAGTCAAAGTCAATTTTATTCGTCACATACACCCGAAGGTGCAGTGAAATGTATTTGCCAGCAGTGATACACTTAAAAAGAACACACAATACGCAATAAGATTTAACACAAACATCCTTCACAGCATTCATCACTGTGGTAGAAGGCACAAAGTTCAGCTCCTTTCTTGTTCACCCGTGGTGGGGGCCATGAACAGTTGAACGCACTCGCTGTTTGGAGAGCGCGAATCGGCACTTTCCTACTGGAGTCCGTTTCAGGATGTTATAGGCCGCAGGCTGGTGGTCGGAGCTCTCCTCCAGCGAGGGATCCCAGGCTCCAAATGGTAAGTCCACGCCCCGCCCGCGGCTTCAGGATGTCGTAGTCATCCTGCAATCGTAGGCCAGCAATCGAGCACTCCTCTCTGGCATCCCCGGCAAGGGTTCGCCCGCTCCACGATGGAAAAAGTCCACACTGCGCCTGCTGCTGAGGCTCCGGGCCCGAATCCGGGAAAGGCCGCTCCAATCCAAGTGTTAGGCCGCGAGAGGGGAGGCAGAAAAGCGACATGGAAAAAGTTGCCTCTCCATCGAGGGTGACTGATGAACAGTTTCCCTCTTTTCTCCCCCGCCCCACACACAAGACACACCATGAAACACCCAAAACAAAAACTTAGACAAACCCCAAAAAGTCAAAATAACAGACACGCTGCTGACAGGGCAGCTGACTCGCAGTGCCCCCTCTGACTAATAACCAAAGGACATGGGTTTAAGTTGAGATGGGAAAAATATAGTAGGAATCTGAAACTTTTTCATACAAAGAGCTGGTGGTGTATGGAACAAGCCACCAGTGGAGGTAGTTGAGGCAGGTATTACAACAATATTTAAAATACAATTAGACAAGTAAATGGATAGTAAACGCTTAGATGGACATTGGGCAAACCCAGGCAGGTGGAATTAGCATAGATGGGCCATCTTGTCAGCATGGCAAAATTGGGCCGAAGGGCCTATTTCCATGCCGTGAGACTCTGACACTTAAAGTAGATGGTATCATAGACAGTGAAGATGATTATTATAAATGACAGCAAGATCGTATCATAAAGCTTGTCAGGAATTCAAAGTGATTATATATTATTGCAAACATGCAAAATCCAAATAATTAATTCACATGGGGATGCACAGTGATACAATGGTATGGTTGCTGCCTTACATTACCTGAGACCCGGGTTCGACCCTAATTACGGGTGCCATCTATGTGGAGTTTGTACGTTCATGTGTCATCTGTGTGGCCATGTGGGTTTTCTCTGGGTGATTCGGTTTCCACTGCACTCCAAAGGGACATGTTTTTAGGTCAATTGGCTCCTTTAAATTGTAAAATCTTCCTAGTGTACAGAATAGTGCTAGCTTGACTTCCGGTGGCGCTATGGAGGGCTAGGGAGCCATGCCAGCCAGCTCCTCTTGAAAAACGCTGAATTTACCGGGGAGAAAACACCTACCTGCTGCCTGCTGCTTTGGTACCGGCTGCCGTGAGTGACGTCATCGGGCGCGCGACTTACAATGCCTATGCAGCGCAGCCCCCCCGCTGAAAAAACAAAAACTTGACCTACAAGACTTAAACCGGCAGAACCAGAACAAGGCCCGATGGAAGCCTCGGGAGTGGGTAGGACGCTATACCAAGAAGATGTGTCGAAAAAAGCAAAGAAAAAAACGGAAGGTGAGGAACTCAGAAATTTTATTTCACAAGAAATTGCAGATCTGAAGCATGAACTTGGAAAAGAACTTGTAAAAACTAATGAAGAATTAAAGAAAATGAATTTTAAGGAAGAAGTAAAAAAAATTAAAGAGGAGATGAAGGAGTTAAAATTTGAAATTAACTCCAAGGTTGCGGAATTATCTGAAAAATTGAAGAAGGAAATTGCCGACATACTGGTTGATTAGGTTAAAACTACATCAAATGAAATAGATTTTAAAATCAGTAAGCTGACAACTGAAATAGAAGAAAAGATGGAGCCAGTGGAAGACACGCTGAATCAACAGTCGACAGCCATAAAGAACCTTGGGGAGATAGCCGAAACAAGTGCTCAAACTATGAAAACACTGAATTGGAAGTACGCCAGAGAAGACAGAACCTGAGAATTGTGGGTATTCGAGAAGGGAGAGAGGCGAACCAAGGTGCCAGAGAATTTACTGCTAATTTATTGCAAAAGGTTTGTCTCTGGATCATAAGCCTTTACTTGCTCGAGCTCATAGAGTGATGAGACGTCAGGCATGACCCGACGCCCCTCCAAGGCAAATGATAATAAAAGTTCAATATGATCATGTCCTGGTGGAGATGATGGCAAAAATTGTAAGAAGCAGAAATCTTACATATGAAGGTGATAAGATCAGTATTTATCGAGACTACCCAGCAGAGGTCTCCAGGAAAAGAAACGCGTTTAAGGAGACTAAAAGAATCTTGAAGGAAGTAAAGAATTTGAAGTATGGTCTGAGGTATCCAGCTATCTTAAGAGTTACTCACAACCAGAACGAATATTTTTTCACCAATCCTTTGGACGCACTGGACTTTGCCCAGAAGACTAAAGAGAGTGAGGAAGATTGAATAATATCTTTAAAATTGAACAACACCAAGGAATAAACTGACTTTGCCAGATTGGATGGAACTAAGGACTTGTTTAAGGATGCCGGAGAAAGAAGCGAATTGGAAACTCTCCTATGGATACTAATATTTAGAATAGTAGCACTACTAATACAAATAACTAATAAATACTAACAATGCGTGGTGTTACTATTAATCAGAATTAATAGTAAGATTAAACGAGAACTTACCAGTTTGAAGTTTGATCTTTATTTTATGAGGAGTTACGATGAGGGATTACGTGAAGACCCCGCCAGCACGCATGCGCGACATTCTTCAAAGCAGTGGTGTGAAATCACAGACAGTCACAATGACTAATATAGTAAGATAAGAGAGAACTTTCATACCAGGTGATCTTTATAGTAGAGGGTTGGGATCGGAGGGCACGTAATCCTTCATCGTAACTCCTCATAAAATAAAGATCAAACTTCAAACTGGTAAGTTCTCGTTTAATCTTACTATTTTATTTCGGTAGTCACGTGAGTGACTACGTGAAGATTTCAAAGCTCTGTGATTTCATGCCCTGGAAGCTCCATGCTCACACACCGCTATGCTGGGATGAGAGGATGAACGTAATTCAGACATGACACTGGCTGAAAAACAAAAATAGGTATTTATTCATACCAAAACAAAATAAATATCCCATAGGGGTAAATTATTTGACAGTACTCAAAATCCTCCCTGTATAAGTGTCAGGGGAGGCCACGGGTTTGTTGTAGAAACGGTGAAAAGTCCTTTCATTACTCCAACCCGCTGTGGCCAGGATGTGGTCCAATGGTACTTCCATCCTCCTAGCCGCCGAAGTTGATGCCGCCCTGGTGGAGTGAGATTTGAATATATTAGTGTCCACCCCCGCCTCATCCAAAACCACCCTTAACCATCTAGAAATGGTTTGCACCGTGACTTTATGATGGGGCTTCTTGTGGCTCATAAGCAAAGCTGTCTCCGTGCCCCTGAGATTTTTGGTGACTGTGATATATTGTGAAATTAACGTGACGATGCAGAGTCGAGTATCTGCTGGATATGCCAGAAATTCCAAGGTATGACCAGACGCTCCGGGTCGATCTTGTTTCAACAGTCCCTGCACATGAAAAGTGATTTTATCATTGGTGATAGTCATGGCATCCAGATTAAGTTTGTGCAGAGACTGGACCCGTTGTGCCGTGATAAGTGCCATAATCATTACCATTTTGTATGTGAGCTTTGCCAAAGTGAGTCCCGTGTTAGGTGTCCATCCTCGCAGCATTGTTAGGACTGTGCTGATATCCCACGTATGGTTATATCTGGGCCTAGGGGGATTGGAATTGAATATTCCTCTCATTAGTTTGGACACTAATGGATGTGATCCAATTCCCAATTGGTCACTCCCCTGGCCCAAGTAGGATGATAGTGCACTCCTGGCACTGTTTATGGCACTGTATCTCAGTCCCTCATCAAAGTGTAGGGTAGCCAAGAATTCCAGCACTTCTGTAATGGTAGCGGATTCATATGTAGTGTTGGTAGTAGCACAGAATCCTTCCCATTTCTTGATGTAGGTGAGGTACTGCTTCCTGGTGGACTCCCTGCATGCCGCCAGATGGTGTCTATCGTTCTGCTGGTGAGTCCGAATCCGCGAAGAGGCCGTTTTAAAATCTGCAAATTAACAGGTCCATGCGGTCATAACATGGGTGATGTTCTCCTGTGACAGGATGAATGAGCAGGCTAGGTCATTTATTGACCCGAATGCAAGGTTCTGTGGCCATCTTCTGTACCGCTGGGAACCATGGTTGGGTAGGCCAGTCGGGCACCACCAAAATACCCGATGCGGAATCTTGTTTTATTTTCTGCAAGACCCGACTGATGAGGCAGAAAGGGGGAATGCATAGCAGAAAAAAATCCCCCCAAGGTAGCGTGAAAGCGTCCATCGCTACTGCCCCAGGGTCTGGTTCCCAAGCAACATATGTTGGTAGTTGGTGATTTAATCTGGACGCGAAGAGGTCGATATCTGGTGTCCCATAACGTTCTACAATATCTGTGAACACTTTTCGATCCAACATCCATTCTATGTTGTCGTTAAATTTGCGTGACCTGGTGTCTGCCACTGTGTTTAGCTTGCCTGGGAGGTAAGTGGCTGAGATCCAAATTTCCCTTTGCAGACACCAGAGCCAGATATTGTTGGCCAATTCATCACACGATATCGACTTTATTCCGCCCATGTGGTTAATATAGGCCACCACCGTGGTGTTGTCAATTTGTATCCTAACATGAACTTTGTGCATGTTTGTGCAGTATGCCCTGAGGCCGTGAAATGCTGCCAGCATTTCTGAATAGTTAATTCCCAAATTTTTGAATAGGGTTAACTCTTGTGCACTCCATCTACCTCCACAAGTAGAGGTAGTATTAGTAGCTCCCCAACCTTTGGCACTGGCATCCGTTTGTAAGGTGATCGAGGGATTGATGATAGTGATGGGTTTGGAACAATATTGGGCACTAGCCATCCACCAATTTAATTCGGCTTTTGCCTTTTCTGGTATTTTCATAGGCCTATCGAAATGGCCTGCATGACTTTTGAGAGCTATAATTTTGGCTCTTTGTAAGTTTTGATAATGTAAAGGCCCATATTGTGCTGCGGGAAAGGCAGCCACTATCTTCCCAATCACCCTGGCCACCTGCCGAATGGATGGGTCCTTGATGCCAATAAGGCTCCTGCAAGCCTCTATCAAGTCCTCCACCTTACTTAGTGGCAACGTGATAGACATTTGCACTGAGTCGATATTGAACCCCAAGTATTTCATGGTGGTAGAGGGTTTTAATATTGATTTATCTGGATGTATAATGAAACCCAGCTTCTGAAAGAGATGTTTCGTGGCTGTAACTGCCAATGTAGCCATTTCCAAACTTTCCCCAACAATGAGGATATCATCAAGATAGGCCATAACAGTATGATTCTGTTTCCTTAAGTAGGCCAAGGCTGGTTTTAATATCTTGGTAAACAATCTGGGTGCTGATGATAACCCATTAGGCAAGGCTTTGTATTGCCATAATTGTCCCATCCAGATAAATTTTAAATATTTCCTATGATCCTTGTGTATTGGTACTGAATAGTATGCATCTTTGAGGTCAATGCATGCCATGTAGTACCCATAATCTATTAACTGTATAGCAGTGTCAAAGGTGTCCATTTTAAAATGAACATACTGAACAGAAGTATTCAGTTCGGTCAAATCTATGATAATGCGGCAACCGCCGTCTTTTTTATTTCTGGTGAATATATTAGACACGAACTCCTGTGGTTCTTTGGTGGCCTTCTCAATTACCCCTTTTTCAATTAATCTGTATAGTTCAGCATGCCCTGCTACCCTCTCTTTTTGAGAGAGTATGAATTTTCGGCTAGGTGAATGCTGGACCGGGGTAGGGAGTTCGTGAATAAATTCAATTTTGTAGCCCTGAATACTCCTGAGTATGAAAGGATCAGAGGTAAAAGTGCGCCAATTTTCATAAAACATGTGCAACCGGCCCCCTACATAAAGTGAATTTAGGCAAGATGTGTTTCTGGGGGAACCAGACCCACCTACCTCCATGGTTATTGCCGGTGTTGCGGTTTCTGTCCTTGTTTTCTTTGTTGATTCATCGTGTTGTAGGAGTGGCGCATCTTCCAAGAAGGCCGGGCTGGGCCATGGCCTAAAAAAGACCGCTGTGCAGGTTGGCCGGCCTTCGAGCTTTCACCACCGGCAGGTCTCTGATGGTATCTCTGTCCGGTGGGTGTGTAGGGGTGCTGTCTTTGTGGGTAATGAGGTTTGGTAGGCCCGGGAACCTTGATCAGGCCCAAGGCCTTGGCCTCCTCATCAAGATCTTTTACTTGCTTGGGAAGGTTTTCCCCGAACAGCAAGCTTGGAGGCTGAGTCTTCCCAGGCTTACACAACCCCGCAAACTTGGGGTTAAGCGCCGGCTTTATGATGCTCTTTCTGAAATTGTTTATCTCATACTGTGTATTACACAGTAGAGCCAGGGCATCTTGCAGTTCTTCCGGCAACTCTATCCCCACTGCAGTTCTGGCCACTGCTGTGATCCCGGCGGTTAAGAGCTTTAGGATTCTTTGAAGTTTGATTTCCTGCCCTCTGCTCGAGGGGCTCATATTTCCCCAAATAGGGTTGTTCACCGCAGGGACATTAAGTGAGTTGCAGTTTTCAGGAGCCATATATTTATCAGCTGTAGAATTTATGGCCTGTTCCTGTAGCTGGTTGGTCGCCATGTAGTTAATGCTGGCTGCCAGCTTAGGGTGGATAGGTAGGCCTTTCTGTGTCGGCATTGCATGTTTATTTACCATATCCAGATATTCTTCACACACCCCTGACACAGATGGTTGTTCAGCCAGCTCCCCTTCTTCTGGGTCAGCCCAGTTCTGACCCTCAATGCTCCCCTGCGAGGAGGGTGAGACATTTGGCAGTCCTTGGTAGGAACCTGCCGTGGGCCTGCGAGGAGGCCCACTGTGACTCTGCCCCTGCATTAGCAGGTCACGTTGGAGCAATTGCTCCATCATCCGCTCCATGCGGGTTAGACGACCTCCGTCGCTATCTGCGAACGGGGTGTCCTCGGGACCGGACCCGGCTGGGTCGCCGGCCCCGTCCGACTTCCGGGTGGGTTTGCCGCCCGACCGTGGAGTACCAACGGCCCTCATGGGCGAGAAGTCGGGAGCTGCAGGTAATACCTGTAGCTCTGGAGAGGCAGTACGCTGGCTGCTCTCCATAGCAGCTGCTCTCGCCGCTGCTCTCTTGGACTTCCGTGATTCCATAATGATACTATTTTCTCGTCGACGCTCACTCTCCGGTGAGACTTACCTGGCGTAAGTTATTTAAACTTACGCTGGAGGAGCCCCGCTCCTCCCGAAACACGTGACTACCGAAATAAAATAATTATTATTAATGACTAATATTTAACTATAACTGAATTATTTAGAATTAGATAAATAATAATTATAATTGTGCAGAATATATAGTGAGATTTCATTCGTTCTTTTTATCCCTTTTTTTGAATTCTCCTTCCTTTCCCCTATAGGGTTTTTTTTTAATTTCTTTTTTTTAATTATATTTACTTAATATGTTTTAAATATATGTATCTTCACACTACTGACTAATGGAATTTGTATACTCCAGAATTTAATATCCCCGGTAAGAGACTGTTATGGTATAATAATCTTAAGAAACCAAGGAGCTGATAAGTTTCCAACATCAACTACGGAAGTCAGTAGATGCTTAGCCATGTTAGAATGGCTTTCACTAACTACACTAACATTAGATGTAGTTTTTTCTATCTTTGCACATATTACTAACCTCTTCATCTATCCTTTTTTTGGCTATAATATAATCTATCTTTATTATTTTAAATATGAATGGAGTTATAAATAAATTCAAAGGAGATGTATACATGAGAGACACTCAAGGGTCTTGAAATTCGTCTATTTGGAGTTCGGGTGTAAGGTCGGGTCTGTCAAACTGAACCATTTACTCTATTATAGACCCCCCTAAATAAAAGATGCAAGACTTAAACACGAATATGGGGAATGAAGGAATAACGTTTTGTAGCTGGAACGTTAAAGGCATTAATGAACCAGTAAAGAGAGGTAAAGTATTAGCACATTTAAAAGCACTTAAAATAGATGTAGCTTTCATCCAAGAGACACATTTTAAAAAAGATGCAGAGCATAGATTGAAGCCAAATGGATAGATAAAGTATACAATTCCTCTTTTACACATAAATCTAGAGGTGTAGCAATATTATTTTGTAAAGGCACTGTATTTAAACACACATCAACTATAAATGACAGTGATGGCAGATATATTATTGTAATAGGAGAACTAAATGCATAAAAAATGATTTTTGTCAATGTTTATGGACCAAACTTTGACAGCCCATTGTTCTTTAAGAAAATATTGAATACCATCCCGGAATTAACACAACACAACTTAATAATTGGAGGAGATTTAAATTGTACCCTAGATTCTTATCTAGACAGATCATCAAAGCAAAGGAAAACCAAATCGCATTCAAGTGACTTACTGAATGCATACATAGATACTAATAATATTAAAGACATTTGGAGAATAGAAAATCCAACTGGACGAGAATATTCATTTTATTCACCTGTACATAAAACATATTCAAGAATAGATTATTTTCTGGTAGACTCTAAACTTATCTCACTCACTTATAATTCAAAATACCATAATATTACAATTTCAGATCATGCACCTTTAACATTTATGATTAAAATAAATGGTAAAATGGAAAATCAGAGACAGTGGAGACTTAACCCACAAATTTTAAAGGACAAAGTAACTCAGAAATATATTACAGAACAGATTAAGACTTTCTTTGAAATAAACGATAAACCGGAAATACCTTCATCTCTATTATGGGAAACTTTTAAAGCATTTACTCGTGGAATTATGATTTCTTCTCAAGCATTTTTTAATAAAGAGAATCAGAGGGAACAACAGGCATTGCAAAAGGAGATTAAACAATTAGATACAGAGAATGCTGCTAACCCAACTATGATAAAGCGTAACAAAATTGCTGTATTGAAATAAAAATTAAATAAATTTTATTCAGATAAAGCGGTAAAACTATATCAATATACCAAACAATTACAATTTGAATTTGGAGATAAACCCCAAAAATTATTGGCCCGTCAATTACGGAAACTGTAGGGAGAAAAAATAATCCATAGGATTAAATCATGCAATGGCGAACTACTAGTACATCCTAGAGATATTAATGAGAGATTTTTGCAATACTATAAAAACTTATACTCAGCTAAAATGGCAGTAAACCGGATAGGAATAGAAGCATTAAAAAAAAAATGTAAATTAAAGGGGTTGGATTTAGAAAATATAGAATCATTAAATGCTGAAATAACAGTAAAAGAAATCGAAGAATCTATCAAATCATTAAAAAATGTAAAACTCCTGGACCAGACGGTATTGGTTCGGAATTTTATAAAACATTTTATGATCTGACTGTACCACGTTTAAAGACACTTTATGAACACATTTATACCCAACAGAAATGACCAGAAACCTTAAATGAATCTATTATAACGTTCATACCAAAAATAGATAAGGATCTGGATGATCCAGGATCATATAGAGCTATAGCTCTTTTAAACACTGATCAAAAATACTAACTAAGATACTAGCACAAAGACTAAGTTCAGTGATCAACAAATTAATTCATCCGGATCAAACAGGATTTATGCCAAAACGATATTCTTCATATAACTTGAGACGATTATTCAATATTATATATTCGAAAAGAGGTATTAAGGCCTTTGACCAAGTGGAATGGTCTTATCTGTTTTCGGTCATGGAAACTTTTAAGTTGGGAGAGAAGTTTATATCATGGGTTAAATTATTATATGCTAATCCAACAGCTAGAATATTAACAAATCAAATGTTATCAACTAAATTTAATTTATCCCGAGGCTGTAGACAAGGTTGTCCCTTATCCCCACTATTGTTCGCACTTGCAATTGAACCATTAGCTCAAAGCGTGAGATTACATCCTGAAATATATGGGTATGAAACTAGAGAAACTGAAAACAAAATCTCCTTATATGCTGATGATGTATTACTTTATATTACAAAACCGGAAATTAGTATTATAAATTTATTAAATTTAATAACTGAATTTGGTTCGTTTTCAGGATATAGTATTAATTGGAATAAAAGTGAACTTATGCCAATAATGGTAAATAATCTACATATATTACAACAATATCCTTTTAAGATAGCAAAAGAAAAAATCAAATATCTTGGAATTCATGTAACAAAAAGATATGATTCATTATTTAAATCTAATTTCCCACCATTACTGAATAAACTAAATAAGAATATTTTATATTGGAAAACATTACCTATCTCAATGTTAGGTAGAATTAATGCAATAAAATTGATTTTTCTTCCACAAATACTATATATTTTCCAATTGATACCAATATACCTTCTTAAAAACTTTTTTTAAAAAGTTGACTCCATAGTCACCAATTTTATCTGGGAATATAAGAGTCATAGAATAAATAAAAAACACTTATGTAAATCAAAAATAAATGGAGGTCTAGCATTGCCAAATTTTATGTTTTATTACTGGGCAGTTAGTATTAAAAATATGAATTTTTGGCTGGATGAATTAGATAAACAACAAAATTGGTTAAAAATGGAAAAAGAAGATTGTACATTAGCATGATTTTATTCGCCAATGCTAAACTAGGTAAGAAAACCTATAAAGAAAACCCTATAAAAGAGAGTGGGATACGTATCTGGAAACAACTTAAGAAAACATTAAAATTGGAATGTATACCACTAGCTCTCTCCATTGTAAACAATGTCACATTTAAACCTTCAATGATGGATAAAGGTTTTTCACAATGGAAAAATTATGGAATTAATAGGATGGGTGATCTTTACAGGGAAAACTCCTGTCTTTCATTTCAAGAGTTACAACAAATTTATGGATTGCACTCAAAAGATTATTTTAGATATCTACAAATCAGAGACTACGTTAAATCAAACACACAAGAAATTAGAAATAGAAAGGCAGATCTTTTAGATGAATGTCTAAATAAACATCCAAATACAGAAAAATTGATAACATATATTTATAATATTTTATTAGAAAATGATGTACCAACGACAGATATATATAGGCAATCATGGGAAAACGAATTAGGTCAAACAATTAGACCAGAAATATGGAATGAAAGTTTACAAAATATACATCATTGTTCACTAAATGCTAGACACATCTTGATACAATTTAAAGTACTACATAGATTACATTATTCAAAATCAAAATTACATAGAATTTTTTCAAATATACCAGCCATATGTGATAAATGTCAACACTTAGAAGCTAATCTAATGCACTCATTCACAAACTGTATAAAAATTACTACCTTTTGGGCAAACATTTTTAAGATAATCTCGAATGTTGTTAATACAAATTTGCTTCCTGGCTCAAAATTAATAATATTAGGAATATTAGAAACAGATCAATTAATAACAATAACTCAAAGATTTTTTATCGATTACAGTTTAATAATTGGGATAAAACTAATATTGAAATTTTGGAAAGGTCCTACATCCCCCACAATCAAAATGTGGATCACTGAAATGTCGGAGACACTTCATCTGGAAAGATTAAGACTTGTCCTTCTGGGCAAGTTGGATCAATTCAGAGGGACATGGTCTCCATTTATTGAATATTTAAAGGGTCAAAGTGGTTCAGTGCGAGAACCTGACTGATGCCTGAGCGAAGAAAAAGACGAAGATTTACATATAATAACCCATGGATATATCTCCAATGATGTACAAACTGCTTAATACTTTATTCATCTTTCTGAATCTCTATCTTTATTTTATTTTTCTCTTTTATTTCCTATCTATATTAAAAATGAAAAATTAATAGAAGTACAAATTGGAAATAATTGTTAATATTAATAATATTAAGAATGTATATGACATGTACATTCTTATCTTGATATGTACTTACTTCTAATAAAAAATAATTAACAAAGAATAGTGCTAGCTTACGGGTTGTTGCTGACTCGGTGGGCCAAAGGGTCTCTTTCCACGTTGTATCTCTAAACTATTGCAATCTTTAAATAGTGAAATTGAAGCAATTTTAAATGATTGACCCATTACCAAGAGTTCTGATGATCCAGTGGACCGGGAAGCACTCACACCAAACCATCTTCTTCTGTTGAAAACCAAGCCAATACTACCACCTGGTCTCTTTGTGAAGGAAGACTTGTACATTAAACGCAGATGGAGACAGATACAGTATATGGCAGACCTTTTTTTGAAATGGTGGACACAATTGATAAAAATACATCTATTGATGCTCCTGAACACATCATCAGTGATGTAGCCTGGGGTAATTGGGTGTTTTGGGTTTTTCAACATCAGACACCCTCACCCAGGCGACCCAGCCGTGGTTGATCAGACCACGACTTGTGTTCAGCTGGCATTCGCTCCTCCCTTTGGACCTCCTCTCCTGATCCAGAGCCATCTTGAGGCCTTCTCCACTGCCTCTGTGGTGTTCTTGGTGGCTCTTCTCATCGCCATTCCCTTATTGCCCAGTGCATTCAAGGCTTTGTAAAGCGATTGCCCTGCAAAACCGCTGCAGGCAACCTCGATGGGCATACACCTTGCCTTCCAGCCCTCCTTCCAGCCCAGCCCCACACCTGGAGTACTGCGTACAGTTTTGGTCTCCAAATCTGAGGAAAGACATCCTTGCCATAGAGGGGGTACAGAGAAGATTCACCAGACTGATTCCTGGGATGTCAGGACTTTCATATGAGGAAAGATTGGATAGACTCGGTTTGTACTCGATGGAATTTAGAAGATTGAGGGGGGATCTTACAGAAACCTACAAAATTCTTAAGGGGTTGGACAAGCTAGATGCTGGAAGATTGTTCCCGATGTTGGGGGAGTCCAGAACAAGGGGTCACAGTCTAAGGATAAGGGGGAATTCCTTTAGGACCGAGATGAGGAAAACATTCTTTACACAGAGAGTGGTGAGTCTCTGGAATTCTCTGCCACAGAAGGTAGTTGAGGCCAGTTCATTGGCTATATTTAAGAGGGCGTTAGATGTGGCACTTGTGGCTAAAGGGATCAGGGGGTATGGAGAGAAGGCAGGTACGGGATACTGAGTTGGATGATCAGCCATGATCACATTGAATGGCGGTGCAGGCTCGAAGGGCCGAATGGCCTACTCCTGCACCTATTTTCTATGTTTCTATGTTTCTATGCTTACGGCTGTCTATGACCGGCACTTCGTTCTTGGTCATCTTCCTCTCATGGGGCTCCACCAGACGGTCCTCCCACGGCACTGTCAGTTACAACAAGACAATGTTTTTGGTCACCTCTGAGACAAGGAGGATGTCTTGCCTGAGCATTGCGGGCAATCCGGAGATTCCGCTTTGCTCCAGATTAAGAGGTTTGATGGGCTAGGCAGGACATCGTACACTGCCTGGACCAGGAACTTGATGCTCTGTGGTTCAGCTTGCCAGAAGAGCCTGTGAGGGATAAAGTGATTAAACCCCACTATTGTAAGGATTCAGGAGAGGATTCTAACTTGTAAACAGGATTCTAGCCGATAGAGGCCAGGGAGAGGATGTTGACATAGCTGGGAGTGGGTTTATCACAACTGTCCTTGAGTGAGGATGGATGGCATAGTATAGCGTAGAAGGAGGGTGATAGATGGGACCCTTGTCAGTAGGGACTAGGGATGAAAGGGACCCTTGTCACTAGAAACTAGCTTTAGTTCAGATATAAAAAAACTGAGACGGGTCAGTTGGAGGTGAGAAAACTAGGCCAGGTCAATTGCAACTGGCATGCTTAATGCAATAAATGAATATTACTTACACGCCCCTAGTCGAGAAATTGCTCATTATCATGAACATGCTACGTATGATGTGGGAGGTACTGGGGGATGTACCCATAGACTGTGCACCTCAGTGCTCTGATTGGGAAGAGCCAGAAGGGGAGGTTAAGTCAGCAGAATTGTGTGTATAAAGGGGCTTTACTTTTCTGATTTCGGTGTGTCTCAATTCGGAGAGGCACCCGATTCTGCAGATTCGCAAATAAAAAGCATTTCTTGTTTCGATGATTTAGTCTCTGAGCAGTGATTGTGAGCACAAACTATATCTCAGAAGCCTATGACTTTTCGGTCCATGGCCTGCTCCCATCTTGTCCAGGTCCCCTGCTGCCTCCCTGTGGTCGACCTCTCCTCCACCGTTGCCCTCACTTCCTCCTGGACCAGCCTGCACCTCACCTTCCCCTTGGTAGTTGGGAAGATTCCCAGACCAGTTCCTACCCGAGTCACTGCTCCCACCAGGACTCTGTGGCGTATCCGAGACTTTGCTTGCAGCACGGCTTCACTGGCTCTCCAGTTCCTCCCAGTTTTCGCCTCCACCCCTGCCTGAGCCACCTTGGGGCCGCTGGAGTCCCTGTACAGCATCACCTCTCTGGCCCGAGTCACCTTAAACTCCTCCTCCACGGACTTCAGGGGCAGTTGGAGCTTTGTGTTATTTCTGTAAAGGGTGATGCTGCTAAGGCTCCTGGGCAGTCCCAGCCACCTCCTGAGAAAGCTGCTGACTTTCCTCTCCAATCTCTCTACGATGGATATTGGGACTTCGTAGACAAGCAGTGGCCAGAGTATCCTTGGCAGGATACCATGTTGGTAAATCCATGCCTTGAACTTGCCGGGAAGCCCCGACTGGTCCACTGCTCTCAACCAGCTCTCCAGTTCCTGACAGGTTGCCTGGACAGATGCTGTATCCTTCAGGCTGCTGTTAAACACCTTGTCAAGACTCTTCACTGGCCTTTCGGAGACAGTTGGGATTGGTGTCCCTTCGATGCTGAAGCGGAACCTGTCCATGACTTTACCCTTCTTCAGCACCAATGACCTTCTTCAGCACCATTAAGCACCAATGGCTTAAACCTCATCCATGCCCATCCAATCAGTTTCTCCAACCTTTGTATGATCCACCTGGCCCCTGGCACTGACTCAATGGTGACAGTCAGGCCATCCATGAAGGCTCTGATTGGTGGTTGGCGCACTCCTGACTTGGTCCAATGGCCCCGGCACTCTGGCTCAGCTGACTTGACGATCATGTTCGGAGCAAGTTAAATTCCCACTGCGTTTCTGCCCTAGCAGTTGTTTAGTGAAACTGAAGGGATTGACTATGAAGGATGTTCGCTTCCTGGCTCCTTCCTCCGGCGTTTTCGGTGCCACTCAGCTCTACGGAGGGTCAGCAGCTTCTTCCTCAGGATGGTTCGCAGTTCAGCCAAGCGGGGATGTTGCTCTTCGATGGCCTTTTATACTGGTTCTTGAGGAACCTCAGCTTCTGCCGGATCTTGTGGATCTTTGTTGCTCTTTGTTTCGTGGCGAAACGTGTTTTGGCGGGCTTCCTCTCCAAACCTTTCCACAACTAGTTGGCGATGATTGTCACATCGTCTGACCCCTTCGATCCACGCCTCCCTTTGCACTTGCTTCTAGCACCTTGTCGACTTCCTCGTCGAACTGATGCCAGACTGCTGTCTTGCAGGCCTGTGTCCATTTGACTCAAAACTTCTGCGGAAGTTTGCTCTGAGGGACTAGTTGTAGCGATGTTACAAAACTTACCTTCAGCGGCGCTGCAGTTCTGCCACTGGCCGTGTGCGCGGCTTTGGCGCCTTTGAGGGGGGGCGGCATTAAAATCCAGTTTTCGCCTGCCTGTCGGAGGTGGACTTCCTCGGGCTGCTAGCTACAGAAGAATAATCAATCCGACTTTCATTCACGATTTTGTTTTCTTTTTAATCGCGAGCCAATTTAATAATTTGATTAAAATAAAACCCGACTTCTAACGCCCTCAACGCCTACGGATTTACGTGACGGATCGCAAGAACGGGACAAAACAAACTTGCTTCTTGGGATGGCTTTAATCTAATTATACGTTGCAAAAATGTTATTTGGGCCCCATACGAACCGGCAGTGTTTTTCCTGCCGATATGGAGTTCAAGTTTGCCGCAAATCCAACGGTCCAATCGATTGCGATCGCGATCGCGTTTCAGAACAACCCACTCGCAAGATGATTTAACTGCTCTTCTATTTGGACAATCATGTCATAAGAACATCTAAATCGTCTAGATTTCGTGTTATTGTCTACCATAGTCAATATTTTTATACTAAATATCAGTTTTAGTCCCATGTATTGTGCAAAAAAATATAAATGTTGATTATATTAGGTGGATGTTTCTAGACTAATTTATGGGAATTAAACATCAAATTCCTTCCATCTGGCAGATGAATTCATGACAGTGAGATTTAAAAATCATGTCATGTGAGAAAAGGGGTTAACAGACATGGTTGATTTAAACTAGGAATAGAAAAAATGTAGCTTAGAAAGAAATAAGGTTTCAACAAAGCCAGACTGTTAGTGGGATAGAAAGTCACGACAGATAGAGAGAACTTTGAGATAGAAAGTAACGACAGATAGAACAGAGCACAGAGAGAACTTTGAGATAGAAAGTAGCAGATAGAAACTTCAGTATAAGCCTTTGACGTCAGGAGATGTTCCGAGGCGTTCCTGGACTTTCTCGTGGGAATGTGGGCTTTATGTTATAATTAAAAAGAGGCAAAATGGTGAGAAAAGAGGGTGTGGCTATAATGTAATGAAATGTATAAAGATAGAATACATCCCGACCCTCGGTGTGCCTCTAGGGGACAGCAAAGGAGAGGCACCTATTCTGCAGAATATTCTCTTAATAAAAGCTTCTTTGCTGACTTTGTCTCAAACAGCATTTGTGATTTTTTTATATCTCACAATTTGGGGGCTCGTCCGGGATTTAATTACTCCAAGCCAGCTGATGGGGGTACACGGACGAAGAGAAGGTGCACCCCGCTGAGTTCAGCGGTCTCAGACTCCTTGCTTACCGTCAGAAGGTTTGAGCGAGTGATGCCCAGACCAAACAGAGACTCAGCAAAGAAGTGAAGGTGGTTGGAGATTGGTTGGAAATCGCGAAAATCGAGTAATTCTGTGCACAGACCCCGGTAAGAAACTTTGACTATTATAGTATTACCTGGGCGATTTGATAAAAGATCGGAGAGGAATTCCGATAAAGAGAGTGGGAAATGTAAGTGAAAAACCCATCCCAGCATTCTGCCCAATAGTCCGTTGGGGGCGAATGCTGAACCACTGGGGGGCAGGAAATACCCAGGGGTCGGAGAAAACAACAATGTTAAGGTATTGTTATTTTGAACGGCCAAAACACCCGATAAAGGAGCTTCGGTCTGGTGGCCAGAGGATGAGTCAGATGAGGATTGGGTACAACAGGCATTGAATGAATATGTGAAAAATAAACCCAATCCAATAATAGAAGAGATCAAGTATGCCGCAGTATGGGAAAAGGGATATAATTATTACAGGAGAGAGAGGCAGTTTAACTCCTCGTGGATACCACCCTGAGAGGTCAGGGGTCTGTTGGACGGGAATAGTCCGATAAGACAATGGAGGCAGTTTAACTCCTTGTGGATACCACCCTGAGAGGTCAGGGTTCTGTCGGACGGGAATAGTCCGATGAGACAATGGAGGTAGTTTAACTCCTCGTGGATACCACCCTGAGAGGTCAGGGTTCTGTCGGACGGGAATAGTCCGATAAGACAATGGATAACCGGAACGGGAAAAGTAAGAGTCCGGGGGGAAAAGAAAAAGGCTCAAAGGTGAAGAGCCGCACATTCTGCCTGATAGTCCGTTGGGGCGAATGTGGCAATCTTGGGGAGAAGGAAGCCCCGGGGGTAAAGATAAGGAGACTATGATTATGTTCTATTATTTTGATTAACCAAAGGAACCAATAATGCGGATTGGGCACTTTGGATGCTGTACAGAATATTCAGAGTATCACTCAAACATTGCAAAAATCTAAGGAAAATCACAGTGCCAAATGTTTTGAGTACGAAAAGTTAAAAAGGAAGGAGCAACACAGAAATAAATAGAAAAGGGAACTGTCACATCTAAAAAAAAAGACTACAGAAAACTATAAATTATATGTGGAAAAACAGATTTTGAACAAAAATTGACAGAAACCTCAAAGAAATTTCAGGAAATTGAAGAAGCTCATCTTAAGCACTTGAAAGAAATATTGTTGTTGTGAGTTGTTTCACAAAATCTATAGAAGGAACTCATATACAGATTGGTCAGATACATGAGGAGTTAGTGCAAAATATTGTAGAATAGCAGAAAGTAGAATTGCAATAAGAATAATGTAATATAGTGACTACGAGGACAGAGGAGGTGTAAGGACTGCGTTTCTTGACTGTGGAGATAAAATTGCTGCATTCTCTCTGCTGAGAGATCGACAAAATGAGTTTATTTGTTTGGAGATTAATGGGAGTGGGGTGTGGTCAGATGTTGAGTGACTAGGATTTTGAATGGTTGTGATCTTAGTGGGGTGTGGTTAGAATTTGAGTGACGGTGAGTCTGACTAATCACGATGTGAATCACTATCCAATCACAACGCTCAGGAACCTGATTGATGGGGGATTAGACCATCCTACTTTAACTTAAAAGGGGAGATAAGAATTATATAGATGTTAATTTTGAAACTTGAATCTGTGTAGAAAATTGCATAATTTCTTTGAAGTAAGAATGGAACGAATGTGATTTGTGTGTAAAAACCGGTTTTGAATGAATGAGAAAGTTCATATATGTGATCTTTTGTTTGTTGTAGGCCACATGCTGTAAGGGTGTGTGTGTGTGTGTGTGTGTGTGTGTGTGTGTGTGTGTGTGTGTGTGTGTGTGTGTGTGTGTGTGTGTGTGTGTGTGTGTGTGTGTGTGTGTGTGTGTGTGTGTGTGTGTGTGTGTGTGTGTTCCTTTAAGAAATTGTAAGCAATGAGGAAGGTTACGAACAGCTGTAAGGTAACGAACAACGCATCGCAACTTAAAAGGGGAAAGTTGGAAAATGAAGGTTGCTTGGTTTTGCTTATGTTTCTATAGATTTATTTTCAGTAAAGTTAATTTGGAAAATTACAAATTATATGTCACAGATAAATTGGAAAGGTGGGAAAAGGGGAGAGGAAAGGAATTAGATATACTTAAGCAGTTTAGAGAGGAAAGGAGAGAGAGGCAGTGAGGAGGTAACAGAAGGAGGAAACGACAGGTGTGAATGTAATAAATCAGGAAAGATTTTAAAAGAAAGGTGAATACATTTGCAAAGGAGGGTAAACTATCTGAGAAGTAAGAAATTGAGTTTAGAATGAGAAAGAAGGCATATCAGAAAGGATTAAAGTGGGGAACAAAGGGATAAATTGATGAGACTGCTTTAAAAAGATAAGAGCAGCCACAGAACAGATGGTAGAAATGAAGTCACTAATACCTTTAAGGGGACAAGAGGAAAAGATACCTATCTTTAGTGAGAAAGAGCAGGAACACATGAGAGAAATGGGGGCTCAACGTACTTCAAATGGGAAATGGTGGACACCGGATGGAAAGCAGCTATTGAACAAAGAAATAATGAGAGAATTATTAGGGAGGTTGCATGGACAAAGCCATTGGGGAACACAAGCCCTCTGTGACACCCTCCTCAGAATCTACTCTTGCCGTGGAACGTATACAATGGCCGGACAAGTCATAGGGGGCTGTGTAATAGGTCAGCGAATTAACAAAAAAATCATGAGAGCAGTCCCAGGAGGAGGACAACCATTAGCAGTTAGGCCCTTCCAGAGAATACAGATAGATTTCACCGAGCTGCCCCAGGTAAAAACCTGGAAGTACCTGTTAGTGATAGTGGACCATTTCACCAGGTGGGTAGAGGCATTCCCCACGACAACTGCCACCTCACAGGCGGTAGCCAAGATATTACTAGAACAAATTATACCCAGATATGGGATTATGGAAACAATAGACTCAGATAGAGGGACCCATTTTGCCTCCAAAGCACATAAAATGATATGTGAAGCACTGGGAATAGAATGGAAATTGCATACACCATGGCATCCCCAGAGCTCAGGAAAGGTGGAAAGAATGAATAGCACCTTGAAGACCCAAATCACCAAGTTGATAGAGGAAACAAGACTCCCCTGGACTAAGTGCCTCCCGATAGCCCTGCTAAGAATCCGAACGGCACCTCGAAAAGACATAGGGATATCACCATATGAGATGTTATTTGGGCTCCCATACTTAGGGAAGATAGAAGGAGTTCCAACAATGCGAGGGCAGTGATGTATTCTTAAGGAACTATTTACTGGCAGTGTCCCAATCTCTTGCAGAACTAAAAATGAAAGGATTGCTGGCCCAGAGCCCACCACTGGACTTCCCGATTCACTCAGTCAAGGCTGGAGACTGTGTATAAATAAAAAACGTGGAAAGAAGAAAAGCTGCAACCTGGTGTTACTAATCACCGAGACAGCAGTACGAACAAGAGAGAAAAGATGGACACATGCAAGGGTCCTGTGGAGGCCCCACCAGACAATATCAGCTTGTGGACTGTGCGCAAAGGAGAGGAATCATTGACTTTTATATTTACCAGGAACACGCAGGAAAAATGAAGATATTATGTTGGTGGGTCGTGTGTTGGGAAATCACCCAACTTGTAAGTAATGTAACATGCATAAAAATCACAATACCACAGAATAGAAGGTCCACCACCATCCCATTTGATGTATGTAAAGGAAAATGGTGGTGCGGCTATAGAATGTACGTATGCACCCATCCCTGTAAAGATTGGCACGCGGTGTTCACTTCATCAAAATATGGGTGGCATCGGACCACCTATCAAACTGATAGGTGGAAAGTGTATCAAAACCCGAACGAGAAATTACCAGGACGCGTATATGTGAGCATACAGAGTGTTCAAATGCGGGAAAGTGGTAGATATTGGATATGTGCAGATAGAACAAGGAAGGATGCATGTCTGAAGTTTGAGATATAAGTGAAGCGGGATGGAGAGATGGTAAGATACGAGGAGAAGGGAGAGGTGTTCAAGATAGATGACAGTCAGAATAGGGATCCCGGGGCAACACCAGCACCACCAGCAGTCAGCAATGTAAATAGGGAAAATGAGCCTAAGGATCTGAAGATAATGATAGTAGCAGGAGAAACATGATTAAGGCAGTTATATGAGAAGGGAATACAAACAGGGGGAACAGGAGCCAACACCTGGCTAGCCTGGATGATGTACACAGCTAGAAGTATACAACGAACCAATTGTTACGCCTGCGCCGGAGCCAGGCCTCAGCTGGTCCCAGTACCATTTCCCCTGAATTGGGATAGAACACCTGGGGCTATGTCATGTACACTACAGCTATTCACGAATCCCCTCTTACCAAAGAATGCAATATGCCAGAGTTATCATTACCTATTTCCGACCAGCAACAACAATACGAAGGGCCGAAGGGAAGACCGTAGACCTCCTCCATTTACCATTCCTCTTGGGGAGGAGGGATTTGAGTGCTATACAAGAGATAACCCAGAGGGACAGGACATGGGGAAGGTGCTCAACAGGGGCCACTGTTCAATAGCTCCTGGCTGAGAAAGCAGATAGTCAGTAGAGCTGATGTCTGGTGGTGGTGCGGGGAGAATACCCTGTGGCCCCGGTTACCAGGGTCATGGACGGGAACCTGTACCCTCATACAACTGATGATGCCCTTTACCATAGCAGTAGAACATGCTGCAGAACTCAAGGAAGGAAACCGACGACAAAAGAGAAAGGTGAAGGGATCATTCGACACACATCTATATAGATGCGATAGGAGTGCCAAGAGGGGTACCCGATGAATTCAAAGCCAGAAACCAGATAGCTGCAGGCTTTGAGTCCATGCTCTTCTAGTGGCCCACAATTAATAAAAATGTGGACTGGATCAACTACTTATACTACAATCAACAACACTTTATAAATTACACTCGAGATGCAGTTGAAGGATTAGCGGACAACTGACAGCTACCAGCCAAATGACCTGGCAAAATCACATGGCCTTGGACATGCTACTGGCTGAGAAGGGAGGGGTGTGTGTAATGTTTGGCGAACAACGTTGCACATTCATCCCCAACAACACTGCTCCGGATGGGTCAGTGTCAAGAGCCCTAGCAGGTCTCACCTCTCTGTCTATCGACTTGGCTGAGAACTCTGGAGTAGACACCTCCTGGACTAGGTTTCTAGAATCCTGGTTTGGGAAATGGAAGCACATCTTTACATCAACCCTAACATCAGTGGTAGTCATGGTGGGGTTACTGTGTTTGTTTGGATGCTGTGTCATTCCCTGTGTACGGGGGTTGGCCCAGCGATTGATAGAAACAGCCCTGACAAAGAACAGCGCTGCCACCATAATGGCTTTCAGAACACATTATGACCAACGAGAGGGGGATATGGAGGCGAAGAATCTGTTGATAGCATTAGAAAAGGAGGATGTAGTGTAAATCAAAAGTTGCGTGGCAAAAAGAAAAATGATGGATTGCGAGAAATGGGGTTAACAGACATGGTTGATTTAAACTAGAAATAGACAAAAAAATGTAGCTTAGAAAGAAATAAGGTTTCAACAAAGCCAGACTGTTAGTGGGATAGAAAGTCACGACAGATAGAGAGAACTTTGAGATAGAAAGTAACGACAGATAGAACAGCACAGAGAGAACTTTGAGATAGAAAGAAGCAGATAGAAACTTCAGTATAAGCCTTTGACGTTAGGAGATGTTCCGAGGCGTTCCTGGACTTTCTCGTGGGAATGTGGGCTTTATGTTATAATTAAAAAGAGGCAAAATGGTGAGAAAAGAGGGTGTGGCTATAATGTAATGAAATGTATAAAGATAGAATACATCCCGACCCTCGGTGTGCCTCTAGGGAACAGCAAAGGAGAGGCACCTATTCTGCAGAATATTATCTTAATAAAAGCTTCTTTGCTGACTTTGTCTCAAACAGCATTTGTGATTTTTTTATATCTCACATGTCATATTGTGAATTCTTGTGTGAATGGGATTAGTTTGTTATTTGGATACTTAAGCTATTTAAAAAAAATATCCTTTTCTTAAGAAATTGAATCTACAGGACATTCTTAATGGGAAAGTAGTGGGCAGAAGGGCATGTCATGCGTGGTTTGAAGAGCAAAAACTTGCAGTTTACAATGCCAAAATTGAAAAGTTGAGGAAAAACAAGGTGTACAGAGTTGCTTATTGGTTACAATCTGAGGAGTGTGATGATGCTACTGATTATGATATGCCAATGTACCAGCTAGCAACTAATCTTCTCCATAAAGACTTGGTCTATTGCTAGAAACTGTAATTTATTTACCTATCTGTTATGAATTTACAGCATTTAATACAATAATATTAAAGTTCTGATCTTGGGAATATCACATTTTTGAATTTTCAAGGCAGTCTGGGGGTTTATTACTATTTCTGTCAAAACGGTCCATTTTGTAATTGACTACTATTAGGTACTTAACTAATTATAAGCTTTACTTTCAGGTCATCCAAGTAAGATGTTTTATTTTTGTTTCAGAATGCTTCAATCTATAATAACTGAAAATTTCATTCAGTTCTCTTCATTTTTAAGAAAGTTATGGGCTTTTGACTGTCCTCGATCACAGCTTTTGTGTTAAATCAATGCAAAAGCAATAGAGACTAATTTCCGAGTGTGAAAATGGCCATAACCTTTTTAATACTGAAGATATGAAAGTGAATTAGGTGTCAAATTAAACTTATTTTTATGCTTTATCTGATGTGATAAATTGCAGACTTGATTTTTACAATCTCAAAAATTTGTAACATTGCTACTAGTTGCATCACTTGAAGGCTTCGGGCTCTATGGGGCCCAGCTCCTCCTGCGTCTCACTAGGTAAAATACCTGTGCGATGTGACACTCCCTCTCCCTCTTGGTTACTTGGTCCTCCAAAATATTCCAACTGGAATTTAGACTGGAGGTGGTGAAGGGAGGGGTTTAGCCAGAGAGGGTTATTGGGAAGAAAGTGCCACTTTAAATTTAGTTGCATCTGGCTGGGCAACCGTGGCTTGGTGGAGATTATTCCATGCTTTAATAGGGCATGGAAAGAACAAATTGCTGTACACATCTGTCTTTGAGGCTGGGACCACAAAATGGATTGAATGACCTCGTCTGCTCCTAATTGGTTTGGGGTTGGTGTAGGTCTTGTGATCTATGTCTAGCTGACCATTTAACATTTTGTAAAAACAGGTCATACGGTGAGCTTCTCGTCTGTCTTGGAGAGGGTTCCACCCCAGAGAATTCAGAAGTTTGGTGACAATCGCTTCTCTCTCGTAGATGTTAGTAACAAATCGAGTGGCCTGTCTTAGACATAGAAACATAGAAAACATAGAAAATAGGTGCAGGAGTAGGCCATTCGGCCCTTCGAGCCTGCACCGCCATTCAATGTGATCATGGCTGATCATCCAACTCAGTATCCCGTACCTGCCTTCTCTCCATACCCCCTGATCCCTTTAGCCACAAGTGCCACATCTAACGCCCTCTTAAATATAGCCAATGAACTGGCCTCAACTACCTTCTGTGGCAGAGAATTCCAGAGACTCACCACTCTCTGTGTAAAGAATGTTTTCCTCATTTCGGTCCTAAAGGAATTCCCCCTTATCCTTAGACTGTGACCCCTTGTTCTGGACTCCCCCAACATCGGGAACAATCTTCCAGCATCTAGCTTGTCCAACCCCTTAAGAATTTTGTAGGTTCTTTGGACACGTTCGATGGATGAAATGTTTTTATCTGTGTATGGGTCCCAAGCTGCAAATGCGTAGTCCAGATGAGGTCTAACGAGGGTGAAATACAGCTTCTCCTTCACAGAAGCTGAACAATGATGGAAGTTGCGCCTCAGGAAGTTTAGGACATCTGTTGCTTTCACTGTTACATGATGAGTCTGACCATTCCAATGTAGATCATTCTGCAATTTGATGCCAAGATACTTGGTTTGTTTGGATTCTTCAAGGGTGACACCAAGTATGTTGTAAGATGTGACGCCTGGATTCCTCTTTCAGGTGACACGCATGGTTTCACATTTGGAAGAGTTGAACTGCATGCCCCATTGTTGTGACCACTCGACCATAGTATTGAGATCCTTTTGGAGAGCATCTTCATCATCAGCTGACTTAATTGGACGGTACAGCAAACAATCATCAGCGAATAGTCTGGTCGTACTTGCAACTTTTTCATGGATGTCATTGATGTAAAGCAAAAATAGGTGTGGGCCCAGGAGTGTACCACTCAACACTGGATGCCAATTGGAGCTCTTTCCATTCACAAACACACGCGCTGAAGACATTTTGTCAGGAAACTGGAAATCCATCGTTTCGTGTTGGAACGAATACCGTAGAAGTCAAGCTTCCGAAGCAGTCTCTGGTGTGGGATGACATCAAATGCTTTAGAAAAGTCCAGTACAACTAAATCCATGAAGACGTTACTGTCAGGGTGCTTGTCCAGGTCATTTGTTGTCAGGATAAGCTGAGACTTGCATGATCTATGCCTCCAAAATACATGTTGTTGGTTGTCGGCAAGAATATTATGTTTGCTCACGTGACGCATCAGATTACTATCAATGATATGCTCTAGCAATTTACAGCAAGTACTTGTTAGTGAAACAGGATGATAATTTGCTGGGTCGGTGGTTGAACCTTTCTTAAAGAGAGGTTTAAGAAAGGTTCAAACCCTCCAAACACTTCTTCCCGGTCTGGGTGAGTCTTCATGCCTCGGCTGTTCTTGCAGACCTTTCCACATCTGCATTTACTCTCGGGCACCTCTGAGGGTATTTTTCCATCTGTTTTTCTGTAGCATGATTTGGGTCTCCTCCCCCAGAGGATGCGGTTTGGGCTGCCAACCCGCCTCAGTTGCCGTCTTTCCAAGCTGTCCACTGTATCTCCATTCGTCACCACCCTATTCTTCGGCAATAGACAATAGGTGCAGGAGTAGGCCATTCGGCCTTTTGAGCCAGCACCACCATTCAATATGATCATGGCGATCATCCCCAATCAGTACCCCGTCCCTGACTTCTCCCCATATCCCCTGACTCCGATATCTTTAAGAGCCCTATCCAGCTCTCTCTTGAAAGCATCCAGAGAACCTGCCTAAACAGCCCTTTGAGGCACAGAATTCCACAGACTCACAACGTTCTGTGAGAAAAAGTGTTTCATTGTCTCCATTCGAAATGGCTTACCCCTTATTCTTAAACTGTGGCCCCTGGTTCTGGACTTCCCCCAACACTGGAAACATGTTTACTGCCTCTATCGTGTCCAAACCCTTAACAATCTTATATGTTTCAATAAGATATCCTCTCATCCTTCTAAACACCAGAGTACACAAGCCCAGCCGCTCCATTCTCTCAGCATATGACATCCCCGCCATCCCGGGAATTAACCTTGTCAAACTACGCTGCACCCCCTCAATAGCAAGAATGTCCTTCCTCAAATTAGGGGACCAAAACTACACACAATACTCCAGGTGTGGTCTCACTAGGACTCTGTACAACTGCAGAAGGACCTCTTTGCTCCTATACTCAACTCCTCTTGTTATAAAGGCCAACATGCCAGTCGCTTTCTTCCCTACCTGCTGTACCTGCATGCTTACTTTCATAGACTGATGTACAAGGACCCCCAGATCCCGTTGCACTTCCCCTTTTCTCAACTTGACGCCGTTTAGATAGCAATCCACCTTCCTGTTTTTGATACCAACATGGATAGATAACCTCACATTTATCCACATTAAACTTAATCTGCCATGCATCTGCCCTCTCCCCCAACCTGTCCAAGTCACCTTGCATCTAATAGCATCCTCCTCACAGTTCACAGTTCACAATGTTACTTTGAATCCCTTCATCCAAATCATTGATGTATATTGTAAATGACTGCAGGGTCCCAGCACCGAGCCTTCTGGTAGCGCACCAGTCACTGCCTGCCATTCTGAAAGGGACCCGTTAATCCCTACTCTTTGTTTCCTGTCTGACAACCAATTTTCTATCCGTCAGCACTCTACCCCCAATACCATGTGCCCTAATTTTGCCCTCTAATCCCCTATGTGGAACCTTATCAAATGCTTTCTGAAAGTCCAGGTACACTACATCCTGTCCATTTTCCTAGTTACATCCTCATAAATTTCCAGAAGATTAGTCAAGCATGATTTCCCCTTCATAAATCCATGCTGACTCGGACCGATCCTGTTACTGCTTTCCAAATGTGCGGCTGTTTCATCTTTCATAATTGACTCCAGCATCTTCCCCACCTCTGATGTCAGGTCTATAATTCCCTGTTTTCTTTCTCCTGCCTTTCTTAAAAAGTGGGATAACGTTAGCTACCCTCCAATCCACAGGAACTGATATGCGTCTATAGAACATTGGAAAATTACCACCAATGCATCCACGATTTCTAGAGCCACTTCCGTAAGTACCCTGGGATGCAGACCATCAGGCCCTGGGGATTTATCAGGCTTCAGTCCCATCAGTCTACACAACACCATTTCCTGCCTAATGTGGATTTCCTTCAGTTCCTCCATCACCCCGGATCCTCTGCCCACTACTATATCAGGAAGTTTAAGAAGGAACTGCAAATGCTGGAGAATCGAAGGTACACAAGCATGCTGGAGAAACTCAGCGGGTGCAGCAGCAACTATGGAGTGAAGGAAATAGGCAACGTTTTGGGACGAAGCCCTTCTTCAGATATCGGGAAGATTGTTTGTGTCCTCCTTAGTGAAGACGGATCCAAAGTACCTGTTCAACTCATCTGCCATATCCTTGTTCCACATAATAAATTCACCTTTTTCGGTCTTATAGGGTCAAACTTTGGTCTTCACTAATTATTTCCTCTTCACATACCTAAAGAAGCTTTTACTATCCTCCATTATATTCTTGGCTAGCTTACCTTTGTACCATATAACCATATAACAATTACAGCATGGAAACAGGCCTTCTCGGCCCTTCCAGTCCGTGCCGACCATTTATTTCCCCCTAGTCCCATCTACCTGCACTCAGACCATACCCCTCCATTCCCTTCCATCCATATACCTATCCACTTTACTTTTAAATGTTATAATCGATCCTGCCTCCACCACTTCTGCAGGAAGATCATTCCACACAGCCACCACTCTCTGAGTAAAGAAGTTCCCCCTCATGTTACCCATAAACTTCTGTCCGTTAATTCTCATGTCATGCCCTCTTGTTTGAATCTTTCCTACCCTCAATGGGAAAAGCTTATCCATGTCGACTCTGTCTATCCCTTTCATCATTTTAAAGACCTCAATCAAGTCCCCCCTTAACCTTCTGCGCTCCAAAGAATAAAGACCTAATAAAGACCTCATCTTTTCTCCCCGTATTATCTTTTTAGTTATCTTCTGTTGCTTTTTAAGCATTACCCAATCCTCTTGCTTTACGCTCACCTTTGCTACATTGTACTTCTTCTCTTTTATTTATATACTGTCCCTAAAGTCCCTTGTCAGCCATGGTCGCCCCTTACTACCCTTGGAATCTTTCTTCCTCCAAGGAATGAACTAATCCTACACGTTCTGTATTATTCCTAGAAATACCTGCCCATTGTTGTTCCATTGTCATCCCTGCTAGGGTGACTTTCCAGTCAACCTTCGCCACCTCCTCCTTCATGGACCCATAGCCCCCTTTATTCAACTGTAATACTGACACCTCCGATCTACCCTACTCCCTCTCAAATTGTAGATTAAACCTGACCATATTATGGTCACTACCTCCTAATGGCTCATTAACCTCAAGTTCCTTTATCAAATCCTTTAATAAGGCAAGCCTTTGATAAGTTCAAAGGAGACTGGTGACTAAAATTAGAGCACATGGTATTGGGTGTGTAGTGGCCATTTGGCCTGTTTTACATGTCATTGATGATGGTATGTGCCTTTACATTTTAGACTGCCCGTTATATTGTGGGTGAGATTTATGACGTGTTTTTGGGCATGTTTGGAGCTTAGATGCTTGCGCAGAAGATTAGCTTGGAGAGCCGAAGGGGAAGGTTAACCCTTCTACCATGCGGGGTTCATGTGAGATCATGCGGATCTTGCCAGTGTTACGGTGACACGAGGAGTTTTCAAATGTCTAAAGTAAGAAGCTGGAGTTTGAAGAAGATTGCAATAATGAGTCGGAAGAAACTTGGATATATCTTACTGTTTTCTATCAACAATAAAGCACCATATTCATCAAAAGACTGTTTTGAAGTCAAATCTGAGAAGAAGCTCTGAAGGTCTCTGTGAGTGAGGTTGCATGCGTTTAGAAGACACCCCCTTCAACCATTCTCATCCAAATAGCGGCTAGGGTGCTAATTACCTGAAAGATAAGAAAATCTGCCGCTACATTAAGTAGAAGGGAACCTCCAGCAGAGGGGTTAAATATCAGTCCCAGAGAGTGGGACAGAATATTAAGTCGAAGGATACCTCCGGCGGGGGTTAAATACCAGTCCCAGAGAGTGGGACAGAAGATTGAATCGAAGTGAAGAAGACTAAGACCTTGGAGAGGCATAGCCAGAGCAGGATGACCAGGCTAAGACCTCGGAGAGGCGAAGCCGGAGAAGGACGTCAAGGCTAAGACCTCGGACAGGCATAGCCAAAGAAAACTGGTTCCAGTCGTGGAACTGAAGATAAAGATCTCGGCCAGGAAAAGCCTTGAGGTCTATCAACAGCATCGAGATGTATCTGGAGACGTATCACTGGATTTGTGAGTACAAATCGATTATTACTCTTTGAATTAAAATCACAGCTTTATTAAAAGACTTCTGTAACAGAACTCGGAAGGTGTTTTCTCCAGCTTGTCTAGGGAAAGCAGACCGACCTTGGATTGTTTTGAGTCCTGTGATAAGAACATTCTATTGAATTAGAGCATCATTTTGCACATGGAATTAGATAGATGCTGTCTACATTATCAGTATGAAAGAAATTGTTGACAAAACAACTCACAGCTACTAGCAGAGACTTTTGTTCAATTAATTATAAGACTTGGCAATATGACAAGACCTCTTTAAAATGATGGAATTAGAAGAGGATGAAGGCAGAGCTGTGCCAGATGAACCACGTGGTGATGAATGTAGATTGATGCTGCATGTTTACCAATCATACACAAGCCAGCATCTCGAACTCCACCCCACTGTAATACATATACTAACACTTGTTTCCAGCATGGGCATGTTGGAGCAGTCAGGATGTACTGACAACTAACCATCCTTTATGCAGTTAAGTTTCAGGTGATTTATGACCCAAGCTAGTCAGGCAGCTCACAACGATCCTCAGAAGAGATGTCCAAACTGCAATTACTTACACAGCAGACAATCAGCCTGTCCCGCCCTTGGTAAAGCATGCAATTACCATAAAAGGTTAAATCACTTTGCCTCTGCATGTCGGGCAGCATGTCGGGCTCGTGGGAAGAATTAGCCTAGTTTCAGGTCTAATCTCAATTTTTTACAACAAGACAGCAACAATCTCACTCCCCAATTCCAGTTGGGGAGTGGGACAATGAAAACAGAGTCCAATTAACTCACAAGAGGACCCGACTGTTTACTCGTTACAGCTTGCTGCTGCTAAGAATTCTGATCCAACCGTGACGGTTACTGTAAACAATGTCCACTTTGGAGTGAAATTAGATACTGGGGCAAAAGTAAACACCATGTCAATCAACCTCTTCAACAAGATAAGAACTAACAAGCCACTGATCAAGGACAAATCCACTCTACATGCGTTTGGAGGGAAGGTTCTGGTGCCTCTGGGCAAAACCAACTTGAAATGTGTCCTGAAAAAAACCACGAGGAATTTGACCTTCTATGTCTTGAACTTTAATTCAGTTACCCTGCTTGGCAATCAGGCCTGTCACGAACTGGGGCTGATCTCCTTTGACAAAATGGTCCACAAGCTGCAAATTTCCCTGGACCCGCTGAGTGAATTCCCTGATCTTTTCCACAACAACCTGGGCAAGTTGCCTGTGACTTACAAGATTATTATTGACCCCAAAGTGCATCCGTCAACCGATCCCCACACCGATTGTCATTTGCCATGACTGACAAGGTTCACTCTGTGCTGAAGGACATGGCCTCCACAGGCCTAATTGAAACAGTCAGCGACCCCACCGACTGGGTCTCGACCATGATTGCCACAGTCAAGAAGGGAAAAAATGAAATCCGCTTGTGCATCAACTTGAAAGAACTGAACACTGCCATTAAGCGCCCACACTATCCCATGAAGACCGTCGAGGATGTTGCGGCAAAGGTCAGAATGGCCACCCTATTTTCTGTCCTCGATGCAAAAAACTCTTTCTGGCAGATACCGCTGGACAAGAAGTCATCAAACCTCAACACATATGCCACCCAATTCGGCAGATACAAGTTTCTGAGAATGCCATTCAGAATCAACTCTGCCAGTGAAGTCTTTCAAAGAACTATGGAGCAATTATTTGAGGACCTACCTTGTGCCATTATTGTCGACGATATCCTAGTGTACGGCAAAGACGCAACGGAGCACGACCACAATAACCATATCACCATATAACAATTACAGCACGGAAACAGGCCTTCTCGGCCCTTCCAGTCCATGCCGACCATTTATTTTCCCCTAGTCCCATCTACCTGCACTCAGACCATACCCCTCCATTCCTTCCCGTCCATATACCTATCCACTTAACTTTTAAATGTTAAAATCGATCCTGCCTCCACCACTTCTGCTGGAAGATCATTCCACACAGCCACCACTCTCTGTGTAAAGAAGTTCCCCCTCATGTTACCCCTAAACGTCTGTCCCTTAATTCTCATGTCATGCCCTCTTGTTTGAATCTTCCCTACCCTCAATGGGAAAAGCTTATCCACGTCAACTCTGTCTATCCCTTTCATCATTTTAAAGACCTCAATCAAGTCCCCCCTCAACCTTCTGCGCTCCAAAGAATAAAGACCAAACTTGTTCAACCTTTCTCTGTTTCTCACAATCTCAGGCTCATCTTGGATCGCGCACGCAAGATCAACCTCAAGCTCAATCCTGACAAGTGCAAGTTCCGGATTCCAGAGGTCTCCTAAGTCGGCCCCATCTTCACTCCTGATGGCCTCAAACCCGATCTGAAGAAGGCTACTGCCATCACAGAAATGCCTGCCCCCACAGACGTGAAAGGCCTGCAGCGTTTTCTGGGCATGGTAAACTATCTCGGCAAGTTCATACTGAACCTCAGCGAACTAGGCACCACACTCCGGGAGCTGACCAAAAAGGACACAGCATGAGCATGGTTTCAGCAACATCAGATTGCTTTCGATGTTTTAATGTCCAAACTGACCATTGCACCGACCCTGACATTTTTTGTCCTGAAACGTCCGGTGACGATCACCTGCGATACTTTGGGCTCGGCACAGCCTGCTTGCAACCATCTGCCGAGGGCACCCTATTACCTGTCTCGTATGCCTCTCGCACCATGACCGACACGGAGCAGCACTACACGCAAATTGAAAAGGAACTGTTGGCTGTCATCTTTGCTTGCTCCAAATTTCACGACTTCGTCTTTGGCAACACTTTCATGGTTGGGATGAACCACCAACCACTGGTTACAATCCTGAACAAGCCCATCCACGCCGCGCCAGCTCGTTTGCAGCGTATGATGATGCAGCTGCAGCGGTACGGTTTCTCTATTACCTACACTAAGGGTAAGGACATGCACGTCGCTGACACTCTCTCCCGTGCACCTCAGGCATCTTGCAAACAACATCCCTATGAACAGGAACATTTCACAGTCCTCGGTGTCTGTCAAGTCAAACTGTAATGAAAGGACTAATGCTAAATCAAAATCACAAGCGCACAATAGAAGGAAAAGAGCATATACCATACAGGTGAAATAGACTTAAAAGGGGAGGAGTGCGTTGTATGTATTAAAAAAAAGTATTACCTGCCTCCAAGTTAAAGGGGGAGGAGTGTTTGGTATGGGATAATTAGGATAAGTAATTGGTGTCTTGTGATGTCTGGGGCAAGCACGCATGAGCAGGGAGAGACTGGAGGTGGCGTCCTGCAGTAAAGAAGCTTGTATGATTCCTCCCTGTCCGAGCCTTTATTCAAGACTGTTCAAAGCATCCGAATACACAACAATTGGCGACGAGGATAAAAGAACGAAGATAAGAACAAGGCCAGCAAGAAGAATCAAAAACAAAGGTTAAAAACAGAAGTAGTATTTGGAAACAAGTGGAACAGCACCAAGCCAAATGGTTTTGAATTGGCGCCAAAAAGAAAAAAGGTAGGAACGGGAAGCAATAGCTGAGGGAAGAGCTAGGAAACGAAGCAGGGGCAGTAAGGGTCACCAAGCACAGTGTCAGCTTACCTGGAATGTATCCAGGGCTGTGCAGCCCACAGCCAAGCAGCAGCCAGAGAGCCACTGACAGAAGCTGAGTCTTCAGCCCAACCGGGAACAGTCAACCCGGTTGGGGGGAGAAAACAGAGAAAGCCCGGTCGGGATCAGAGTCAGCCCGACTGTGAACAGAAAAATTGACTTGCGGCTAAAACTTGAACAATATAATTTAAGAGACTGTCCTAAAAACTGCCGCGATCACCAGCAAAAGCATGCAGGACTGATTATCTACGGCACCCGATTAGCAACCGGTTTTTCACCTGCTAGAAGACTAAACTGTTAAATACCTTAAGACCTACAACACCCAAATGCCTTCAAAGTAATGGCTGAAGCAATAAATCAAGTGGAACTGTAAATGCTGAATATGCCAAAATAAAAAGTGGGAAAAAAAATGGAAAAGAAGAGTTTGGTCATTGAGTGAAATCCAGTTCATCATTTCGGGGTGGATGAATCAGATCCCTTTCAAGCGGGGAATCTGCACAAAAACATTAGAAGACTTGACAGTGAAAAACCGCTGTAACCAGGAGATCTGGAAACCTGGAAAAGAGACAGTTAAGTCAAGATAAATCATGGCTGATGAAGTTACTGTAAAGTCAGCTGAGCAGCTCAAGGTGGAGAGGACAACAGCAAAATGGGCATTCTCTCGTCTTGTTAACAGCATCATTAGGAATCATAAAGTAATGTCTGAAGAGGAGCTCAGGAACAATTTCAACAAACTCATGCAGGACGCCGAAAAACTCATGGAAGCCAATGACGATGTGGAGGCTGGACTCATTGCAGAGCTGGAGGCAGAGCAGGACGCAGGTGAGGAAACTGTGTTAAGTGAACAGCAAAAAGCCGACCTGGCAAAGACTGCAAAGTAGTGAGAGTCAAAACTAAAAAAGGTCAAAGAGCTCATCCAGGACACTCCATGAGCAAAGTTTGGAAATGTTGAATTATCTCACTACAGACAGCAGATGGTGCATGTGAACTTGCTGCTGCCACCGCACCATCAAATAGCAACCAAGAAGCATGTGAATTCATGCTTAACCACCTGCAGAAATTGGTAGAGACTGCAAAGGAGACGTACAGTCGGTGGAAACGTTGGGTCCCTCTTGGTTCTTGGTTACTTGGTCCTCCAAAATATTCCAGCTGGAATTTAAACTGGAGGTGGTAAAGGGAGGGGTTTAGCCCGAGAGGGTTATTGGGAAGAAAGTGCCACTTTAAATTTAGTTGCATCTGGCTGGGCAACCGTGGTTTGGTGGAGATTATTCCATGTTTTAATAGTGCGTGGGAAGAACGAATTGCTATACACATCTGTCTTTGTGGCTGGGACCACAAATTGGATCGAATGCCCTCGTCTGCTCCTAATTGGTTTGGGGTTGGTGAAGGTCTTGTGATCTATGTCTAGCTGACCATTTAACATTTTGTAAAAACAGGTCAAACGGTGAGCTTCACGTCTGTGTTGGAGAGGGTTCCACCCCAGAGAATTCAGAAGTTTGGTGACACTCGCTTCTCTCTCGTAGGCGTTAGTAACAAATCGAGCGGCCTGTCTTTGGACACGTTTGATGGATGAAATGTTTTTATCTGTGTATGGGTCCCAAGCTGCAAATGCGTAGTCCAGATGAGGTCTAACGAGGGTGAAATACAGCTTCTCCTTCACAGAAGCTGAACAATGATGGAAGTTGCGCCTCAGGAAGTTTAGGACACCTGTTGCTTTCACTGTTACATGATGAGTCTGACCATTCCAATGTAGATCATTCTGCAATTTGATGCCAAGATACTTGGTTCATTTGGATTCTTCAAGGGTGACACCAAATATGTTGTAAGATGTGACGCCTGGATTCCTCTTGGTTTCACATTTGGAAGGGTTCTCTCATGAATCTGGAGCAAATATCTACTCCCTGTGTATCTTGTATGAAACTTTGAAGAGAAAGCATATCTCTTTTTAGTACATAGCAGAAATAACATTAAACTGATATGAATTGATGTTTATTCTCAAAAATATCCCATTTGCTTTACACAATGAATCACATTCCACAGGTTTAAAAACTCTAGTTTATGAGGCGACTTATTTATGTTGACGCGAGTAATATATTTCAATTCTTTAATGGTGCAGAAAGAGCAATGGTCTTTATACAAAACAAGTAATTTATTTGCAAGTATTGAATAGGGTGTGCAACGATTCAAGCGCTTCTAGTGTAATATGCCGGTTGGTGTTTGTTTTTGTAGGAAAAAACAGGTCAGACAGGATTTTAGACCGACTTAGTTGGACCCCAGCTTCCTGCAGTGTGTTTAGACTACAATACCTTTATCTATATCCTGCCATACTTGAAGCTTGTTTTTTTGTTCAATAAAATGTTCTAATGAAATTGCAGCCAGATTTACTTTGTTCTCTGAATGTACATACGAAATGCACGGGCAAAATGTAGAGAAAGCAGAGATGTCTTGTCCAATTCAAATGAATATTCATATTCAGGATAGAGTTCTGTGCTCTACTCCCTTGTTTACCATTCGCAACAAAGCCGGCACAATCACACCATTTAGCAAAATGATGTAACTAGAAAATCCAAACAAACTGTCCTCAAAAGGACAGATATATCACTTTGAAAAATATACAACATTTACCCCACCCGAAGGCTCGTTGGACGGTGGGACAGGGAGCTGGAGAAATCAGAGGCGAGGAGCCAGGTGCTGGTAGGAGGGCAAATCCGGGTAACGCCTCCAGCGCCTTCAAGGTCGGCTGCAGGAGGCGCCCGCGGGACACAAAGAAGGCCAGGTGATGAAAGGAGAGGGACAACAGTCCGTGGGAACTGCTCCAGTAGAGCGGTGGGCCAACCGGACTTTGGAAATGGCGCCAAAACGTGGCGGCACCCGAGTCTGTAATATATGCAAAACGAGTGTCACTGTGCAGTTGTATATATGAGCAATAAAGCACCATTGAATTACAGAGGCTGGGATGACTAAGGGCCATGTACTGGAAGAAGGTCGGAGAGTATATGGAGGAAAATGGCCTATTTTCAAGCAGCATTTCTCTCACCATTCAGAGGGACAGCTCAATCCAACTGTAAGCAGTGCTGCCTCTGAGTTGAGGCAGTAACCATCATGGAAAGGATTTTGACAAATGTTCTAATATACTTATTCCAACTGCCAAAAGCATAAATAATGCAGAAGAAACATTGAGAAAGGTTGGTTAAGAAGGATTGTTACAGGGAAATCGAAAAATGTCTTATTCTTATGGGTAGTTCAAAAGACCATGGATTGAAGATAATAAAAAGTAAATTTAAGATTTAAATTTAAGATAAGAAAATTCTTCACGCATGGAAAGTATGTGCATCGGATTCGAGATACAAGAGAAAAAATAGTAAATTACTAGAGGATGGAGAATGTAAACTTCAGGGTAGTTCTGGATTGATTAATTAATGTTCTTCTCCTGCACCTGTCTTCTGACTTTTAATTTAGAAATACAGCGAGGACAAAGACCCTTCTGGCCCACGGGGTCCACATTGACCAGCGATCCCCGTACACTAACACTACCTTACACACAATTAGGGGCAATTTATAATTTTACCAAGCCAATTAATCTACAAACCTGTATTTCTTTGCAGTGTGGGAGGAAACCAGGGATCACAGAGAAAACCCACGTGGGTCAAGGGGGAGAAAGCACAAACTCTATACAGACTTAAACCACAACGAAAGAAGTTACAATGAAAATGTTCCATATTGCCTCTGGATGAGCAAGGGAGCTTCCAGAAACACCTAAGAACACTCGAGCTTCTCGTCCCCAAGCTGGTTTCCAGGAAGGCTGACTTCATACAGGCAAGAATAAAGAAGGATGCTGAAGGATTAGCACAAGCGGCGAATGCTTTAAATTATCCTTCACCAGCCATCAGACTGAGACCCACGGCCCTTCCTAAGTTTACTGGAAACAAGCGTGACTTTTATAGATGGAGGAAGGATTGGGAAGCACTGCAAAAGCAAGGTGAACCCACTGGATCAAATGAGGTGAAGAAGGTTCAATTGCTGGACAGTCTGGAGGACAAAATTACAAGAGACCTCCGCCTCACAAGTTATAACACAGCAGATGACATCTTTAGTGTCCTAGAGAACCGGTTTGGAAATCAAACAGCTATTGCTATTGAGATAGTGGAGGAGCTTCAGAGAATCCCACCTGTCAGAGGACATTAGCCACGGAAAATAGTGGAATTAATTCAAGCTGTGGAAAAGGCGCTTAAGGACTTGACCGATCTCAGAGACACAGGCGCTATTAAAAATCCACTGATGACAAAATCAATTGAAACTAAGCTACCAGAAACCCTCAAAAATGAATGGCTGGTTTATGTACCTGACAAGAGGAATGCTGTGGCACCAGAGAAACGGTTTGACAGTCTCTTGTCATTTCTCAAAGAGCAGGAGAGCATATACGAACAGCTCGAGCAACTGAAGGACGAGGAGCAGATTAGAAAGGAAACTCGGACTGAACCAAGACATGCCAGAACCAAGTCTACAAAGTCAGGAAATGACCACACAAGTTGTGTAGTCTGTGGTGACGTAAAGCATAAAAGAAAACTGTACTTTTGCAAGCAGTTTCGAGGGCTAAAGCTGACAGAGAAAAGAGCTGCAGTAAAGAAGTTGGGAGCATGCAAAAAGTGTCTTGAAGTTCATGATGATGGTTCATACTGCAAACCTGCATATCTCTGTAAAAATCAAATCTGCAAGGATGAACAGACTCCTGAGCATCATTTTTATCTGTGCCCCAATTATGAGATGAGGAAAAGCAGTGTGGATCAGAGAAGGAGTAAATTTGGTCCAGAGGAAGATAAAGGCAAGAAGAAATATACAGTGGACCAAGAGGAATTTTTCAGCAAACTTCCACCAGAGTTGGCAAAACAATGCCGAGATGTGTTCTCCAACACTGCATCAAGAGCCTTCAACACTGCAAAGCATCAGCCAAGCCTCCTAAAGGAAGGTGGACTGCAAGAGCACCCAGTGATTATGATACTTCTGGAGGTCGTAGCAAATGCTGGACAAAAGGTTGGGACATGAATTGACTTGGCTTCAGATACCAACTACATAACTCACAAGGCTGCGAGTAGACTGAACCTTAGGAGTGAAGACATCACGCTTATCGTCCATGGAGTTGGGGGGATGAAGGTCTACGTAGAGACGAGGCGCTACCTTCTAAAGATCCGAGTGAAGACTCCCAAGGGCACACTCAAGTCGCACCAGTTAGTTTGTTATGGATTGGACAGCATTGCAGATGTTCACAAACATGTGACACCAAAGCAGTTGCAAAAGTTATTTCCACAAGTCCCACTTGAGGAACTTGTGAGACCAAAAGAGATACATTTGCTCATAAGTCATAGAGAAGGTCAGCTAGCGCCTCAGAGGATTAGAACTGTTGGAGATCTCATTCTGTGGGATGGACCACTGGGAAAGACTGTTGGAGGTTGTCATCCTGAGCTGTTTGAGGAGCTTACCATGTCAGCCCACATGTCCAAAACACACTTTGCACGATCAATGAGAGCAGCTGCTTTAAAGTATGAGGAGCTCACTGACGCAGTCCCTGAGGAACTTTCACCAAACGGTCAGGTCGCCGTCAAAGTCCAGAAGTCACGTACATCAATCGCCAATCGGGACTTCTTGGATTGGTGGAAGTGGGATAGCATTGGAGCAGCATGCAAGCCAAAGTGCGGGGGTTGCCGCTGTGGAAACTGCCAGCCAGGCGGAACAAAAATGACTCTTGCTGAAGAGAGAGAGCTCGAAGTGGTAAGGGAAGGCCTCACCTACGTGACTGGAGACCATCACAGTAAAGACCCACATTGGCATGCTAGCTATCCTTGGTTGGAAGACCCAGCTTCTCTACCAAATAATAAAAGGACAGTGGAAGCCACATTTCTCAAGACGGAGAGGCAACTATCCAGAGAACCTGAATGGAATAGTGCCTACACAGCTCAGGTGCACGACATGATGGACCGAAAGGCTGCAATCAAATTGTTCAAAGACATGATTGCAAACTGGAAGGGACCAGTGTGGTATGTGAGTCACCTTATTGCTCCAAACCCCCACTCTGTCACAACCCCAGTGAGACTAGTGTGGAACAGCAGCCAAAAGTGCAATGGTGTCAGCTTGAATGATTTGCTGATGAAAGGTCCAGACGTCCTCAACCAAATTCATGCCGTCGTCCTCAGATTCAGAGGCGGAATCTATGCTGCTCTGGGAGACATAAAGAAGATGTATAACTCAGTTTGGTTGGAGGACCGTGAAGTACACTTACACAGATTCCTCTGGCGAGATTCTGAGGACGAGGAGCTGGGAGAGTATGCTATCACAAGAGTGAACATCGGAGATAAACCTGCAGGGTGCATTGCACAGTTGGCAATGCGTGAGACTGCTAATCTTCCTTCTTTTACCCACCTCAAGGATGAGCAGCAAGTTCTCCAGAAAGACAGCTATGTTGACGACATCCTCACATCTCACAACAGCCTCGACCAGTTGAGAATCATCAAAGTAAATGTGGAACGAATCCTAAAAGCTGGTGGGTTTGAACTCAAGCCGTGGGTTCTGTCTGGCCAAAGTGGGAGGAAGGAGGACAGTGATGCTTTAATGAAAAGCAAAACAAAAAGCATGATCCTACCAAACCAAATGCATGATGATGATAACAAAGCACTTGTTCTGGGCTACATTGTTGAAGAGGACATGCTCCACGTTACGGTGGGAATCAATTTCACCAAGAGAAAGAAAAAGATGCGGCTTGGTCAAGGCCTTCTACAAGAGCAAATCAAAACTCAGACGCCAAATCCCCTAACAAGAAGAGAGCTTCTCAGCCAGGTAGCAGGGCTATATGACCCCATTGGCATAGTGGCTCCTGTTAAGCAAAAGGGAGCGATCCTAGTACGCAAATCTTTCCAAGAAGCAAAAGAGGGAAGCTGTTCGGTCAGAGACACATGGGACATGGCACTCTCAGATGGGCTCAGGGAGGATGCAATTAAGCTCTTTGAAGAGTATGTACAACTTGGAAAAGTCAAGTTCGTCAGGACACTGACTCCCTCTTGCTCCGCAACTGAACCCTTGGGAATCACCTTTTCTGATGGAAGTGAGCACACCTACCTGATGATGTACCTGAGATGGGATTCAGACCATGGCCCAATTGTCAGACTTGTGGAATCCAAGGTCAAGTTAACTCCCTTGGACCACAGAGGAGACGCTGTTAAAGCAGAGATGTGCGGAGCAGTGTTCGCCTCACGCTTAAGGAAGTATTTCGAGCTAGACAGTCGAATTCAAGTGGAGAAGTGGTATCATCTTGTGGATAGTCAAACAATCCTTGGTGCAATACAGCGAGAAAGCTACGGATTTCAAACATTCTCCGCCAATCGGATTGGAGAGATTCAAACAAGCACCAACATTCAGGACTGGCGGTGGATTCCTGGCCCACGAAACATCGCTGATGTAATCACCAGAGGTGCCAGCCCTCAAGACCTTGATCAGTATTCGGAGTGGCAAAATGGACCGAAGTTCCTGGTGTTGCCTGTGAGTGAGTGGCCAATAAAATCAGCTAAAGAAATGGCTGCCACTGCCAGGGAGAACATCGACAAGTTACAGAAGAAAGCTTTTGTTGCAGCATTATCAAGAGCCAAAGTAGAGAAAGAAGAACCAGAACCAACAAACCCAAAGAGACCACCTGCAGGGTCAGCTATTCAGAACCTTGTTGATGTCAAGCGATTCAGCATTCTAACTCGACTGATCAAGACAGTCGCATGGATTTGGAGAGCAGCAAAGAGGTTTCTTGGCAAGAACAAAGCCCTAAACAATCCAAAGTGGGAGGCCATCTCTTTGACAGGAGTCATTACAGTAAGAGAACGAGAAAATGCTCTAAAATACATCTTTTGTGCAGCGCAATTGGGCACAACTTTCCCAAGCACCACAACAGATCGACTGGTAGCCTATAAAGACCAAGATTCTGGGCTGATGGTTTGTGGTGGCAGAGTGCAGAGCTTTGAAGAGGATAAAGTTGCTGTTCCCATCCTGCCCGTTGATGCATGGGTGTCCATGCTGCTAGCGCGGGAGGCTCACAGGGAGAGGCATGACGGAGTGGCTGGGATCTTGCTTAAAATGAGAAGAAATGCTTGGGTCATAAAAGGATTTCGTCTCCAGTAAGCTACTGGCAGCGCACACCGCCACTGACGATACGCTTCAAATCCTCTCCTCCATCGTCAAAACAGGCTGGCCAGACAAACAATCTGACACGCCTACAGTGGTGCAGCCATTCTTCCTGGTCCTTGATGAACTGGTAGTTCAGGATGGTGTTGTCGTCAAGGGTCACAAGGTGGTGATATCCTCATCGCTACGAAACGTATACTTCAAAAAGGCTCACTTCGGTCACCCAGGAGCCGACGCCACACTGGTACGCGTCCGTAGTCTCTTCTACTGGCCGGGAATGGCCAGCTACATCTGGGACCGCGTAGCCTCCTGCCCCACTTGCAACAGCCTTGCGCCTCATCAGCAGCGGCAGCCCTTCTGCAACAACCTCCACCAGCTCTGCCCTGGACATGACTGGCGGCAGACATTTTCGAATGGTGCGGAAGGCACTACCTTGTTCTAGTCGACTCCTTTTCTAACTGGTTTGAACTAGACCAACTGACCTCCCTCACATCTGAGATGGTCATCCAGAAACTGAAAAGACACTTCTCTACCTTTGGCGCTCCCGTCAGCCTGAGAACCGACAACGGTCGGCAGTTCACCAGCCACATGTTCAAGCTTTTTGCAGACCGATGGAACTTCCAGCACGTCACGAGCCGTCCCTAGTATCCACAGAGTAATGGGCTCGCTGAATGCGCTGTCAGAAGTGCCAAACACTTGCTGGAGCGAGCACAGATTTCAATGTCAGACGTTTATCTCGATCTCCTGAATCTCAGAAACGTTGCCAGGGACGAAACCCTGGGATCGCCAGCACAGCGACTGATGTCGAGATTGACGAGGCCTCCGGTACCCATCGCACAACAGCAACTGGTCCCTCGGGTGCTGAAGCCTGCCACCATCCAGAAACGTCTCCAAAAGAAGCATGATATCCAGAAACGGTCATACGACAGTTCCAGCAGACCACTCAAGCCTCTACTTCCGGGCCAGGTCGTCCGTCTACGAACTTCAACTGGACATTCCCGTCTGGGCATTGTTGTCAACCCGACTGATGAGCCACGGTCTTACTGTGGTAGACCGGGAGGTCTTACTGTGGTAGCCACTGGTTGACTGTGAGGGAGCGGTATACCGGAGAAGTCGACGACACCTGCTTGCTGTGAAGGAGCCTCGACCACCGCCTGCTGGTCCCTATGCTCCACCATTCCAGTTCCAGCCACCTTTTGCAATGTCTCCCACTCGTCCCCGCATGCCTTGCACCCCTCCACGTCCCGCGTTCTCCACTAACCATGGGCCTCACCTACCGCATGTTTCCCCTTTCGGTCACCACAAGCCTCCACCGCGTCATTCTCGCCTCCAGGTTCTCCGTCTCATCTTTCAGGTGAGGTGGGGGGGGAGGGTTTGGTCCGCACGCGCTCGGGCTGTGTTAGTAGACCACCAGACAGATGTGGCAAGTATGTTTAACTCCATGGTATGGGTGCTCTTCCACACTTAATCTTTAGGGGGAAGGATGTAGATTGATATTGCATGTTAACCAATCACACGCAAGCCAGCATCTCTAACTCCACCCCACTGTAATACTTGTACTAACACTTGTTTTCAGCACAGACAGTTGGAGCAGTCAGGATGTACTGACAACTAACCATCCTTTATGCTGTTATGTTTCAGTGCTGATTAAAGATGTATTTGAATCGCGTACTGAGTCTGATGTCCATTTACAGTGAAGAAGGACCCAGACAACTTAAAAAAACAGATGATTCACATGCTGCCTATTTGAGGGAAACCAAGAAAGAGAGAAATTAATCATGGTTGCAGGTGACCAGATTAATTGATACACAGAAGAAACTAATGGAATCAGAACAGAACGTGATCAAGGTGAAATCTAATATGAGCCAACTATGGAACCTCTACCAGGACGTTTGCAAGAAAGGGAATGTACTGCTGTGTTCAGTGCTGTCTTGGGAAGAACGCAGAAGACACACCCAGTGGGATGAAGCCAAGAAGATGATATTCAATGGTTTCATGAAAAAGGCAGAGAAGTGGTTATCTGAACTTATGTCACAAGTTACAAGCCTAGTAGCTGGAAGTGCGAAGCAACAAGGTGCCAGAATGGAAGATGAGAATAGACAACGAGATAATGTCTCCAATATATCTTCATGAGGACCAAGACATAGATCTGCTTGCTCAGCCAGTTCGGTTTCGAGTGCTTCTGCTCAATTGGGAGCAAAAGCTGAGTTAGCAGCGTTATCAACAGAAGCGGATGCCATGAAGAAAAAAACATGAGATGGCGCGACAACAAGAAGAGAGGACGCGGGAGATGATGCAACGTCAAGAAGAGATGATGGGACAGATGGCGCAACAGCAAGAAGAGATGGCGCGACAGCAGGAACAACTGGAATTAGATACAAAGATGGCGGTGGCCAAAGCCAGGAAGAAAATACTGGAAAGTGAGGGGTCAAGATGCAGCTCTGGACCAAGAAGAAAAACTGCTCGAAGTGAATCAGCAGCTGGATCAATTCCACAATCGAGGTCCACCGTATTTCTAGGCTTGGAAAACCCATTGAACAAACCAAGATGGGTAAAACAATCTTAGCAAATGAGTGCTAGATCGAAAACAATTACTATTGGAGCATCTGTGAATGCTCGAGACAAACCAATAGCGGACCATGCTTTTTCGAGGCCTGGTGCACAGGCTCGAGCAAGCCAGTTTGAATCATGAAGGCCTGTTTCTCAACAGGTGAAGCCAGGACAGAGTTATCTGGATGGATTATTGGCAATGTTAAATAGGCAAACTGAATTCAGTGAGATTATAGCTCGACGAAATACCTCTCTTATTCTACTACCAGTAGAAATTCCTCCGTATGGTGGAGATCCTTTGAAGTGTGAAACTTTCATAAGGGCACTAGAGGAGGTATTAGAATGAAAGTTAAGGATGAAAAAGAACACTTACGATTCCTGGAGAAGTACACAAGTGGAAGTGTGAAGGTACTTGTAGAAAGTTGTCAGAAGGAGCCAGGCAACCAGGGCTATAAAAAGGCGAGAAGATTACTAAAAGAATGTTTTGGTGATGAGCAGAAGATTGCGAATGCATACATTGAGAAGGCCCATGCTTGGAAAGAAATTAAGGAGAAGATGTGGAAAAATTGAGTGATTAAGCAATATTTCTGAGAAGTTGCAGCTCGATGAAAAATCTCGGCTACATGGAGGAAATGAATCATGCAAGTAATATGAGAATCATCATTAACAAGTTGCCCAGAGGAATAAGAAAAAAATGGAGAGATAAGGCAGGCAAAATACGAGATGAAAGGAACCAAGTAGCCAGGCTACCAGACCTGGTGGAATTCTTAGACAAAGAAGTACGGTACATGCGGTGCTTGCTCGAAGGGCCGAATGGCCTCCTCCTGCACCTATTTTCTATGTCAGACTCATACCATGGAACTATTGAGGATTACAAACTGATTACAACTAACAAAGGTTCTACCTTTCCTATAACCGAAGAAAGATCTCAACCTAAGAGAAGTAGTTTTGCTATCACGACCGTATCTGCGGAAAAGACAGATGAAAGAAAAAGAAAGGTATCTACTAGCAAGCAAATAGTATTTTGTTTGTTATGTGATGAAGTTGGTCACACCATAAGATGGTGTCGAAGATTCAAGATGAAAGAATATGAAGACAAGATGGATTTCTTGAAAGAGAAGGGAATCTGTTTTGGATGTTTGAAAAAAGGACATATGGTGAGAGACTGTAAGAGTCCTATAATTTGTTATGAATGCAATCAATATCATCCTGAAGTACTTCACATTGAAGAAGAGCTGCCAGAGGAAGAAGAAGAACTGGAACAAACGGATGATGAAATACCAGAGCAAATAGAAGAAGATGAACCAAAACAAACAGAAGAGGGCGAGAAGCCAACCACTAGAAATGCTATCACCTCGCCTCAAGTAACTGCTCATATTGGGGCCGGGGTTGAAACTTGTAATTTTTCTACCTTACCAGTGCATATAAGGAACAGCAAGACAAATGCAGTGTTGCAAACATATGCTTTTCTGGATCATGGAAGTTCGACTACTTTTTGCGCAGAAAGCCTGACGAGAAGGCTGAATATCAAAGGAGAAGAGACTAAAATTCGATTACGTACCATGAATAAAGAGTATGGAGATATCCAGTATGGATGAAGATAATTTCATACCGGTATTTGAAGTGTTTACGCATAGAATTATGCCTGTTGGTCATCAAAATATACCAAGACATTGGTATTAAAGAATTAAAGCAATGGTCTTATCTGAAGGATGTCAAGATATCTGAAATGGATTCTAGTGCTGATCTACTTATCGGAATTAATATTTTGAAGGCTTTGCAACCTATACAGATTGTAAAAGCCAAGTTGAAGGACCGTATGCTACGAAAACCCGACTTGGAAGGGTTATCTATGGCTCCTTGAAACCACAAAATCGAAAATCAGAAGAACTGTTCTGCCATTGCTGTCAATCAAATGTCTACTGATGAATTAGAAAAGCCGATGATTGAGCCATACAATCATGACTCTAGCAAGCCATCTGAAGGGATGTCGAAAGAAGAATTGAAGTTCATAGATGTTACGAACTACTCAGTGAAAACTAATGTACACTATTGTGTGGACTTAACTTTCAAACAAGAAAGTGTTAATCTGCCAAATAATCGTACCCAGACTTTGAAACGCAAGTTTGGCGAGAAGAGTAAATTTCATGAAAGAAGAATCTCTTTGAAGAATAATTTCTACAAGGATGATTGCTTAAAATCTAGGCCTACTGAGAAGGAAGCAATTCTACCAGTAGAACATTTGACTTCTCTTCGCAATAAGTGAGGATTTATACTTTTGAAGTGGAAAGCATTCCACTAGATGACAGAGCCAAAGAAACCAGAGAGTTGGATTTGGACAGACACGATCTGCCAATGGAGAGAGCATTGGGAGTTACTAATGTGGTGCAACTGAAATATGTTGACACAGAAGTGTCAGGAAAGAAGTTTCCAGAGAACTGACAGTGAACCGTTTCTCATCGAGAAGAAATGGACCAATGAAGTAAAATAGTAAGATTAAATGAGAACTTACCAGTTTGAAGTTTGATCTTTATTTTATGAGGAGTTGCGATGAGGGATTACATGAAGAACCTCGTATAGCCGTTGGTGCGTCAATCTTCAAAGCAGCAGAGTGAAATCGCAGGTAACAATGACTGAAGCATAATGGTAAGATAACAAAGACTGGAACTACCAGATGAAATCTATGAGGGTTGGGAGCGGAGGGCACGTGTTCCCTCATTGCAAATAAAGATCAAACTTCAAACTGGTAAGTTCTCATTTAATCGTACTATTTTACTTCGGAGTCACGTGAGTGACTACGTGAAGACCTCAAAGCACTGTGATTTCTTGCCACAGACCCAAATCTGGCGTTCACATCGATTGACTCAAAAGTCGTTAACCATTAATAATGCATCAATAATAACATTTGTTAAATGAATAACAGTTTTTTTTACAACAAAACCATAACAAACCCCTCTAACTCAGGAGGAAACTATAACAGAACTCAAAACAGAATCAGCAAACACCCCCAGCCTTGAAATCAGCTTGTGGTAAAACGTTTGAAAGGTCAGCTCACTGGACCATCCTGCGGCCGTGAGGATATGGTCTTGTTGAGGATGGTAACCAGAGGTTGGTGGTCCGTCTCAATAGAAAAGCAGGTGCGCAGAATATAGTCCTTGAACTTTGAGCAAGCAAAGACGACAGCCAGCAATTCTTTTTCGATTTGGGCATAATGCTGTTTTGGCGCGAGTCATTGTGCGGGATGCGTAAGACACGGGCAGTTGTAATCTGTTGTGGAGCTGCAAGCAGGCGGCCCCTAGGCCAAACTTGGACGCATCGCAAGTGAGAATGATAGAGCGCTGGAGGTCGAAATACTTCAACGTTGGGGTGCTGACCAACCTGGATTTGAGAATGTCAAAAGCCTTCTGGTGTTGCGGGAACCAGGCCCAGGCGGTGTCCTTTTTGACCAGGTCTCTCAAAGGTACGCTCAGCTCGCTCAGATCCGGGATGAACTTCCCCAGGATCTGGAGGCCCGGCATGTCAGTAGGCGCAGGCATCTCGGAGATAGCGGCCGTCTTCTGCGGGTCGGGCTTCAGCCCCGATGCTGTGAAGACGTGTCCCATGTAGGTGACCTCAGGGACACAAAACCGGCATTTTTTTGGGTTCAGCTTCAGGCTGACTTCCCGAGCTCATTCCAGGACCCGGCAGAGGTTATAGTCGTGCTCGGCGACATCCTTCCCATAGACTAGTATGTCGTCGACAATGATGGCACACGGGAGACTGACAAACAGTTGTTCCATAGTCCTTTGGAATACCTCACTGGCAGAGTTGATCCTGAATGGCATGCGGAGAAAGCGGAACCTGCCAAAGGGTGTGCTGAACGTTGTCAGGTATGAAGACTGTTCGTCAAGTGGTATCTGCCAGAACGAGCTCTTGGCATCGAGAACCGAAAACACGGTGGCCGGACCGACTTGTGCAGCAACATCTTCAACAGTTCGCATGGGGTAATGCGGGCGCTTGATGGCCAAATTCAGATCCTTTGGGTTGATACAGATTCGTAGTTCACTCTTATCCTTCTTTGCAGCAACGACCATTGTAGAGACCCACCGGGTGGGCTCGCTCACCTCCTTCAGGATGCCCATGGTCACCATCTCACGGAGTGTGGACTTGACTCTGTCCTTCATCGTGAAGGACACCCGGTGCGGTGGGCGGATGACGGGTTCGATATCCGGATTGAGGGCGATTTTGTAACTGCAGGGGAGCTTGCCCAACTCAACGTCAAAACGGTCCGGGTATTCGGCCAACGGGTCCAGGGGTGAGTGCACCAAGCGAATGTCACGGTGGAAGTTCACCAATCCGAGGTCTTGGCAGGCCCGAATGCCTAGCAGGAGGTCACATTTGCTCTCTAGCAGAAAGAAAGAGAGGGGCCGAGAGGCCTTCAGTATCTTGCAGTGGAGAGTGGCCTTCCCCACAGGAACAAGCACGCCTCCCCCATAGGCGTTCAGAACAGAGCGGTCAGTGGTAACAAGCTCATTATTTCTTATCTTCTTGAATAAACTTGTTGACATAACGTTGGCAGCAGCCCCTGTGTCGACTTTGGCAGAGAAGGTGGTGCCATTCACAGTGACTCGCACGGGTCTGTTATCCATGCAGGTGTTATATTATTTCTCAGCGAAAACACACTCAGCTTGCTCTGGGAAGAGCTCGAATCAGACAGGGGGAGTTCTTCCTGCTGGTGGTGGGAATCAGACGCCGTATCAGCACATGTCAGGTAGTTAGAGAGCTTCTGCTGTGGCTGTGCAGGCTTCCCACAGGAACGACATGCCGCTGAGAAATGGTTTTGCTTGTGGCAGAAATTACAAGTCTTGCACAGAGCAGGGCACACATTAAAACGATAAGAAGCAAAGTTGCAATTCGGGCAGCGTTGAGGGGGTCTGGTCCCAGGCGCTGGGCTTACCCTTTGTCGCTGTTGAGCAGAGTACTGGCGGCCAGCGAAACTAGCCGCGCGGACCTCATGATCGGGGGGGCGACACAGCAGAGGAGACAGCCTCCGCCAGGCGAGATAGCCTCCGCCAGCGCCTCGTTAAAAGTCAGATCAGGCTTGCGAAGGAGCTCAGCTCGCAGCTTCTCATCCCGGAGGCCATAGACCAGAATGTCCCAGGTCAAAGTTTCAGGGGTTAAGGCATCCAGGCTGCAGCGGCGAGCCAGGTGCCGCAACGTGTCGACAAAATTGTCGACCGATTCCCCAGGGTTTTGGCGGCGGCGGAAAAGTTTGAAATGCTCCAGAATACAGTTTGTAGGGATATCACACAACGCAGTAAACTTTTCGAGAAGACATACCGGGTTCCGAGCACACTCGTTGTCCCCATAGACGAACGACTCGGAGTGTTCCAGGGCTTCGGGACCGGCCAAGTTGAGCAGGAGAGATGCTTTTTTTTTGTAGTTAATATTTTTTATTAGAAGTTAATGCATATTGATACATATTAAGACAATTTAAAATGTAAGAAAAAAAAGAGAAACAAAAGAATTTACTATTCATCTCATACATTCTTAATATTTATAAAATTTACAGTCATTCTTGTTTATACTTCTACATATTTTTTTATTATTTTTAATAAAGAAGGAAATTAATAGAAAGAAATAATAAAAGAAATTAAAATAATAATAAAAATAGAAAATTAATAATATGAGTGGAGTTTTAAACATTCTATTCTACATTGGAGATATATCAGTGATCTATTATATATAATTCTTCATCCATTCCCCGTCCAGGTTTCAGTCAGGCCCTCGAACCGAGCCCATTTGGTACCAGATCGGTAATCTGTGCATCGCTCCTTCCCTCTGCAACTGGATACTGGACTTTCTAACCAACAGACCCCAGTCTGTTAGGTTAGACAAGCACACCTCTTCAACCCTCACCCTGAACACCGGCGTTCCACAGGGCTGTGTGCTGAGCCCCCTCCTCTACTCCCTCTTCACCTATGACTGCACACCTGTACATAGTACTAACACCATCATCAAGTATGCAGATGATACAACGGTGATTGGCCTCATCAGCAACAACGATGAGTCGGCCTACAGGGAGGAGGTCCAGCACTTAGCAGCATGGTGCGCTGACAACAACCTGGCCCTTAACTCCAAGAAGACCAAGGAGCTCATTGTAGACTTCAGGAAGTCCAGGGGCGGCACGCACACCCCCATCCACATTAACGGTACGGAGGTGGAACGTGTTTCTAGCTTCAGGTTCTTGGGAGTCAACCTCTCCGACGACCTCTCTTGGACCCACAATACCTCAACTCTGATCAAGAAGGCTCACCAGCGTCTCTTCTTCCTGAGGAGACTGAAGAAGGTCCATCTGTCTCCTCAGATCCTGGTGAACTTCTACCGCTGCACCATCGAGAGCATCCTTACCAACTGCATCACAGTTTGGTATGGCAACTGCTCTGTCTCCGACCGGAAGGCATTGCAGAGGGTGGTGAAAATTGCCCAACGCATCACCGGTTCCTCGCTCCCCTCCATTGAGTCTGTCCAAAGCAAGCGTTGTCTGCGGAGGGCGCTCAGCATCGCCAAGGACCTCTCTCACCCCAACCATGGACTGTTTACCCTCCTACCATCCGGGAGGCGCTACAGGTCTCTCCGTTGCCGAACCAGCAGGTCCAGGAACAGCTTCTTTCCGGCGGCTGTCACGCTACTCAACAACGTACCTCGGTGACTGCCAATCACCCCCCCCCCCCCCCCCCCGCCCGGACACTTATTGTTATTTATTCAAATAATTTGCTGTGTCGCTCTTCCAGGGAGATGCTAAATGCATTTCGTTGTCTCTGTACTGTACACTGACAATGACAATTAAAATTGAATCTGAATCTGAATCTGAATCGGATTTGTCCCTTTAGATAATCAATAAATGGAGACCATGTTCCTCTAAACTGATCTAGCCTGTCCAAGAGGACAAGTCTTAATCTTTCCAAATGTCGTGTCTCCGACATTTCTGTAATCCACATTTTAATAGTGGGGTTGGTAGGACCTTTCCAAAATTTTAGTATTAATTTTTTACCAATTATTAGACTATAATCGATAAAAATTTGTTGTTTTGTTGTTAGTGATTGATCAGTTTCTAATATACCTAATATAATTAATTTGGAATCTTGATATAGATTTGTATTAACTACCTTTGAAATTATCTTAAAAATTTCTGACCAAAAATTAGTAATTTTAATACATTTGGTAAATGAATGCGTTAGGTTGGCTTCTAGGTGTTGACATTTGTCACATATAGCAGAAACATTTGGAAAAATTCTATTTAGTTTGGACTTTGAGAGATGTAATCTATGTAAAATTTTAAATTGTATCAGAGAGTGTCTGGCATTTAATGAGCAGTAGTGTATATGTTGTAAACTTTCCTCCCATACTTCTAAACTAATTGATTGTCCTAATTCACTTTCCCATGCTTGCCTATATATTTCCGATGGTGGTGCATCATTTTCCAATAAAATATTATAAATATATGATATTAATTTTTCTGTGTTCGGATGTTTATTTAAACATTCATCAAGAATTTCTGTCTTTCTATTTCTAAATTCTTGTGTATTTGATTTAACATAATCTCTAATTTGTAAATATCTAAAATATTCTTTTGATTGTAGTCCATATTTTTGTTGTAATTCTTGAAATGAAAGAAAAAGGTTTTCCCTATAGAGATCCCATATCTTATTAATTCCATAATTTTTCCATTGTGAAAAACCTTTATCCATCCTAGAGGGTTTAAAAGTGATATTGTTTGCAATATGAAGATCCAATGGTATACATTCCAATTTTAAAGATTTTTTAAATTGTTTCCAAATACGTATCCTATTTTCTATTATTGGGTTTCCTCTATAATAAATATAATAATTGCGGGAGAAAGATCATTTTTATCGCATTTATTTTACCTAACATTGAGATAGGTAATGTTTTCCAATATAGAATATTCTTAAGTAATTTATTCAATAAAGGTGGGAAATTAGATTTAAATAAAGAGTCATGTCTTTTTGTTACATAAATTCCAAGATATTTAATTTTTTCATTTGCTATCGTAAAAGGGAATCGTTGTAATATGTGTGAGTTATTTCCCATTATTGACATAAGTTCACTTTTATTCCAATTAATTCTATATCCTGAGAGTAGACCAAATTGAGTTATTAAATCTAGCAGGGTAGGTATACTAATTTCAGGCTTTGTAATATAGAGTAATACATCATCTGCGTATAAAGAAATTTTATTTTCCGTTTCTTTGGTTTCATACCCATATATTTCAGGGTGTAGTCTCACACGCTGTGCTAATGGTTCTATTGCTAACGCAAAGAGTAGTGGTGATAGCGGACAACCTTGTCTACAGCCTCTGAATAAGTTAAATTTAGTTGATAACATTTGATTTGTTTGTATTCTAGCTGTCTGATTGGTGTATAATAATTTGACCCACGTTATAAACTTTTCTCCTAGCTGGAAGGATTCCAAAACCGAGAATAAATAAGACCATTCAACCTGATCGAAAGCTTTCTCTGCATCTAATGAGATAATTGCTAGGTCCTTACTGGTATTTCTTTTCGAGTATATAATGTTAAATAATCGTCTTAGGTTATATGAAGAGTATCGCTTTGGTATAAATCCAGTCTGGTCTGGGTGTATTATTTTGTTGATCACCATATTTAATCTTCGTGCTAATATTTTAGTTAATATTTTTTGATCAGTGTTTAAAAGAGCTATGGCTCTATACGATCCTGGGTCCTCCAAATCTTTATCTAATTTAGATATTAATGTAATGATAGATTCATTTAATGTTCCAGGCAATTTCTGTTGTGTATAAATGTGTTCATAAAGTGTCTTTAACCGTGGTATCATTAAATCATCATATATTTTATAAAATTCCGAACCAATTCCATCCGGTCCTGGTGCTTTACCATTTTTTAATGACCTAATAGATTCTTCGATTTCTTTAATTGTTATTTCAGCGTTTAATGATTCTCTGTCTTCCATATCTAATTGCTTTAAATTACAATTTTTTAGAAATGTTTCTATTCCTATATGATTTTCTATCGTTTTGACTGAATATAAATTTTTATAATATTGCAGAAATCTCTCGTTAATGTCTTTGGTTTGTGTTAATATTTTCCCTGTATCTGATTTAACCCTATGGATTATTTTTTCTCCCTCCAATTTTCTTAATTGACGAGCCAATAATTTTTGTGGTTTATCTCCAAATTCAAATTGTATTTGTTTTGTATATTGATAAAGTTTTACAACTTGGTCTGATTGTATTTTATTTAATTTATATTTCAATGCAGAGATTTTATTATGTTTAATCATGGTTGGATTAGCAGCATTTTCTATATCTAGTTGCTTAATCTCTTTTTCCAATGCCTGCTGTATCCTCCGATTCTCTTTTTTATAGAATGCTTGAGAAGATATCATAATTCCACATGTATATGCTTTAAAAGTTTCCCATAGTAGTAACGGGGATATTTCTGGTTTGTCATTTGTTTCAAAGAAGATCTCAATCTGTTTTGTAATGTATTCTTGAGTTGTTTTGTCCTTTAAAATTTGTGAGTTGAGTCTCCAGGAGAGATGCTTTGAACGCAGGGGTGACTGCGGGGTGAACGATGGTAACGTAATGTTCAAATTCACGTCTGAAAATGTTCCAGTGGTGAGCGATGTCAGTATCAAAAATCAGGATGTCAGGTTTACGGCAAGCAGAAGCCATCGCGGCACAGGGAGAGGGGTACTGGGACCAAAGAAACAAAACCCGATAAACAGGAGGCGCAGGGTAAAAAACTTCTGACACCATGTAAAGAATTGGCGCGTACACAGAGAAATCTTTACTACTACTTTATTAATTAAACACACACATCACTGCCCTAGCTGTACGTGGTCTGTCACGGATACTAGAGAGAGAGCTAAGGGTGGGAAGGTCACAATTATACTGAATGATAAGGGGAGTGGTTAGAAAGGGCTACGTCACTACTGTTAAAGGTGTACACACATATCATCTACACATATTCCACGCTGACTGGTTCCACACTTGCAGACCCTGGTCTGTCTGTCCCCGCGGCCGGGGGGCAAGGTATGTTCGGGTCGGGGGGTTGGGGAGGGTCGTGGTGCCGGTGCAGCATGGTCAGTGACTCTGGGTGGGCGGAGGGACCAGACTGTCCCCAACTCTACTGCAGCTGACGGGGACGTTGCCGGATGGTCGGGATGGGGGGGTGGTCGGGGGGTGGTCAATAGACAATAGACAATAGGTGCAGTAGGCCATTCGGACATTCGAGCCAGCACCGCCATTCAATGTGATCATGGCTGATCATCCCCAATCACTACCCCGTTCCTACCTTCTCCCCATATCCCCTGACTCAGCTATTTTTAAGAGTCCTATCTAGCTCTCTCTTGAAAGCATCCAGAGAACCCGTCTCCACCGCCCTCTGAGGCAGAGAATTCCACAGACTCACAACCCTCTGTGAGAAAAAGTGTTTCCTCGTCTACGTTCTAAATGGCTTACTCCTTATTCTTAAACTGTGGCCCCTAGTTCTGGACTTCCCCCAACGTCAGGAACATGTTTCCTGCCTCAAGCGTGTCCAAAGCCTTAACAATCTTATATGTTTCAATGAGATGCCCTCTCATCCTTCTAAACTCCAGAGTGTACAAGCCCAGCTGCTCCATTCTCTCAGAATATGACAGTCCCGCCAACCCGGGATTTAACCTTGTAAACCTACACTGCACACAATCCTCCAGGTGTGGTCTCTCTAGGGTTCTGTACAACTGCAGAAGGACCTCTGCTCCTATATTCGAATCCTCTTGTTATAAAGGCCAACATGCCATTCACTTTCTTCACTGCCTGCTGTACCTGCATGCTTACTTTCATAGACTGTATGTACAAGGACCCCCAGTCTCGTTGTACTTCCCCTTTTCCCAACTTGATGCCATGTAGATAGTAATCTGCCTTCCTGTTTTTGCTACCAAAGTGGATAACCTCACATTTATCCGCATTAAACTTCATCTGCCATGCATCTCCCCACTTCCCCAACCTGTCCAAGTCACCCTGTATTCTCATAGCATCCTCCTCGCAGTTCACACTGCCACCCAGATTTGTGTCATCTGCAAATTTGCTAATGTTACTTTGAATCCCTTCATCGAAATCATTGAAGTGTATTGTAAATAGCTGCGGTCCCAGCTCCGAGCCTTGCAGTACCCCACTAGTCACTGCCTATCATTCTGAAAGGGACCCGTTAATCCCTACTCTTTGTTTCCTGTCTGCGAACCACTTCTCTATCCATGTCAGCACTCTATCCCCAATACCATGTGCCCTAATTTTGCCTACTAAGCTCCTATGCGGCACCTTATCAAATGCTTTCTGAAAGTCCAGGTACACTATATCCACTGGCTCTCCCTTGTCCATTTTCCTAGTTACATCTTCCAAAAATTCCAGAAGGTTAGTCAAGCATGATCTCCCCTTCGTAAATCCATGCTGATCCATCGGACCGATCCTGTTTAGGGCTATCCAAATGTTCCACTATCTCATCTTTTAGAATTGACTCCAGCATCTTCCCCACCACCGATGTCAGGCTAACTGGTCTATAATTCCCTGTTTTATCTCTCCCGCCTTTCTTAAAAAGTGGGATAACATTAGCTACCCTCCAATCCACAGGAACTGATCCTGAGTCTATAGAACATTGGAAAATTATCACCACTGCATCCACGATTTCAAGAGCCACTTTGTTAAGTACCCTAGGATGCAGACCATCAGGCCCTTAGGGATTATCAGCCTTCCGTCCCAACACCATTTCCTGCCTAATGTGGATTTCCTTCAGTTCCCCCATCACCCTAGATCTTCTAGCCACTACTGTATCACGAAGGTTGTTTGTGTCCTCCTTAGTGAAGACAGATCCAAAGTACCTGTTCAACTCATCTGCCATTTCCTTGTTCCCCTTAATAAATTCACCTTTTTCAGTCTTCAAGGGTCTAAATTTGGTCTTAACTATTTTTTTCTGCTTCACATACCTAAAGAAGCTTTTACTATCTTGCTTTATATTCTTGGCTAGCTTACCTCCGTACCTCATCTTTTCCCCCCGTATTGTCTTTTTGGTTATCTTCTGTTGTTCTTTAAACATTACCCAATCCTCTTCCTTCCTGCTCATCTTTGCAACGTTGTACTTCTTTGCTTTAATTTTTATACTGTCCCTGACGTCCCTTGTCAGCCATGGTCATCCCTTTCTCCCCTTGGAATCTTTCTTCCTCCATGGAATGAACTGATCCTGCATCTTCTGTATTATTCCTAGAAACACCTGCCATTGTTGTTTCACTGTCATCCCTGCTAGTGTATCTTTCCAGTCAACTTTGGCCAGCTCCTCTCTCATGGCCCCATAGTCCGCTTTATTCAACTGTAATACTGACACCTCTAATTTACCCTTCTCCCTCTCCAATTGTAGATTAAACCTGACCATGTTATGGTCACTGCCTCCTAATGGCTTATTAACCTCGAGGTCCTTTATCAAATCCGGTTCATTACATAACACTAAATCCAGAATTGCCTTCTCCCTGGTAGGCTCCAATACAAGCTGTTCTAAGAATCCATCACAAAGGCATTCTACAAAGTCCCTTTCTTAGGGTCCAGTACCAACCTGATTTTCCCAGTCTACCACAGCATTACTTTTGCTACATGCCAATTTTAACTCCTGATTCAACTTGCACCCTATGTCCAGGCTATTGTTTGGGGGCTTATAGATTAGTCCCATTAGGGTCTTTTTACCCTTACAATTCCTTAGTTCCATCCATACTGACTCCATATCTCCTGTTTCAATGTCACCCCTTGCAAGGAACTGAATTTCATTCCTCACCACAGGGCAACCTCTGCCCACCTGTCTGTCTTTTTGATAGGATGTATACCCTTGAATATTCAGTTCCCAGCCCTGGCCCTCTTGCAGCCATGTCTCAGTAATTCCCACAACATCATAGTTGCCAGTTTCTAACTGAGCCTCAAGCTCATCCACTTTATTCCTTACAATTCGCGCATTCATGCGGTAGACATATCGTCTACCACATTGCGCATTGACATGCTGTGGAAGCGCTGCTCCACCGGCAGTAAGTTTGAAACCTGAAGGTAAGTTTTTCAACTTAACTCCAGGTCTGTTTTTTCTCCTTGCAGGAAGCTCTGTGCACAGAGATCCTGCTGGAGATATTGCGTTCCCCTACACCGCACTGACTTAGTGGGGAATCCCATCTCCAGGGACCGCGAGGGAATCCCGGCTTTTGTAAACCTCCGTATTCACTTCCCCTCTCGCAATTGGCCCTGACCTTACTCTGTTGTCCCTTCTCAAGCTTTCCTTCCCATTAATTTGAGAATCTTTTGTAATTTTTCATGTAGTCACTTCCCCTTCAACTCCGTCTTTATACTGCCAATTTGTCAATTCCTCCCTCCCCCCATTATTTAGTTTAAACCCACACGTGTAGCCCTAGCAAACCTGCCTGCCAGAATGTCGGTCCCCCTCCAGTTAAGGTGTAACCCGTCCATTTTGTACAGGTCACCCCAACCCCAGAAGAGATCCCAGTGGTCTATAAATCTAAATCCTTGCTCCCTGCTCCAGCCCCTCAGTCACACATTCAGATCCCCTATCTTCCTATTCATGTCCTCACTAGCACGAGGTACTGGAAGTAATCCAGAGATAACCACCCTAGAAGTCCGGCATTTCAGTCTTCTTCCCAACTCTCTGAACTCATGTTGGAGAACCTCCTTCCTCTTCTTCCCGATGTCGTTTGTGCCTACGTGCACAACTACTGCCGAATGTTCACCTTCTCTCTCGAGGATATTCTGATTTCAGCTCGTGACATCCTGAACCCTGGCACCAGGGAGGTAACAGACCATCCTCGCAGCTCGTCTGCTGCCACAGAATCTCCTGTCCACTCCTCGGACAATGGAGTCACCTACCACTAAGGCTTTGCCCAACGTCGGTCTCGCCGGTTGATTCCCATCTCTAGGATTGGAGCCACCGGTGTGCCCGCGGCTCGGACTGGAGACATTGTCTCCCCGGACAGTTCCCAACAGGGCCTACCTGTTTTCATTAAGCACAGCCACCTGGGTCTTCTGCACTCCATGATTTCCACCCTTTCTCTCCGTCACACACCTTGGTTCTTCCTGTATCCTTGGCGTGACTACGTCACTGTAGGTCCTGTCCAGGAAACTCTCATTTTTCCGGATGGTACTGAGGTCATCCAGCTGCTTCTCCAGTGCCCCAACACGGTCCTTTAGGAGCTGGACACACTTGTCACAGTTGTAGTAGCCAGAGGCTCCATCTGTGTCCCTGGGCTCCCACGTTCTGCAAGCCTCACACTGTCTCATCTGCCCCAACATGTGTTCACAGCGTTCCATCCTCTCCAGCTTTATGCGTAACCTCCTCTCCTCAGCCTCCTCGCTGAAGACTCTCGCCTAAGACTCACACGTTACTCACAAGGCCGCTCCCTACGAGCTGTCTTGCTTATATTGACTGATAAATTGCTTAATTTACTAATTTATAAACCAAATTCCTCAGTTTTCAACTGTTTTCCCCCTCTGACTCATTTCTAACTGTGCTCCCACTAGGGCTAGAGCCAATCACTGCTTTTTCCTGCTTCTCTTTGCTGCTGTTTCTTCAAAACCCACGGAAGCTCTGAGTTTGTCTGTGCTTTGCCTCTCTTTTTAAACTGTTTTTTAAAATTATTAATGTTTATTTAAATAGGGACAGATACAAAAACATAGATACACTTGCAACACGTCATCTGATGTACGCATCACAGTGTTTTAGCCAAAGCTAATTCGCAACACTTGTCCCTAGTAGGGCTTTTGGGTAAAAATGATAATACAGATTTTACTTCGGAGTGATGTGAGTGACTACGTGAAGACCCCGCCAGCACGCATGCGCGACATATCGTCTACCGCATTGCGCATTGACATGCTGTGGAAGCACTGCTCCACCGGCGGTAAGTTTGAAACCTGAAGGTAAGTTTTTCAACTTAACTCCAGATATTGCGTTCCCCTACACCGCACTGACTTAGTGGGGAATCCCGTCTCCAGGGACCGTGAGGGAATCCCGGCTTTTGTAAACCGCGGAATGGATTCCGCGGGGAACCCGGGACAACAACAGAATCAAGCCGCGAGGTGAACCCGGCACGGGGATATCCGACCGCAGGGACCGCGGGAAGAAGCCTAACCACGGGGTGAAACCGGCTTGGGGGAAAACCTCGCTGCAGGGACCGCGGGAAGACCACGGGATGAACCCGGCTTGGGGAAAACCCGGCTGTGGGGACCGCGGGAAGACCACGGGATGAACCCGGCTTGGGGAAAACCCGGCTGTGGGGACCGCGGGAAAACTACCACGGGATGAGCCCGGCTCGGGGAAAACCCGGCCGCAGGGACTGCGTGAGGGGACCGTGTGAAGACACGGCTGTGGACCGCAGAAGTGCGGATAGCCGGCGGCATTTTTCAGATTCCAGCGGCCCAGAGAGGTTCAATGGAGTCTGAAAGGCCTGGGCAGGCCTGGAGGGTCCCCTCCAACATCGGTACGTCCTCGGCCGTTTACCCATGTGGAACATGGATAGTGTCAGAGAGCGCTCATCCCACTAATGCTCCCTCCTAATATGGTCCATGTATGGCATATCAGTAGAGATATACCGCCTACCGTACGCCCAGAGACCTGCAGTGTCCGGGCTGCGAATATACCACCGGCGGATGAGTCCGTAGACTTGGAGGGTCCAGGCTCTAAGATTCACCGCCTGCAGAGGAATTTCCCGTCAGCTGATAACCTCAGATACTCAGCATGGGTCCGGGCTGGAAGGTACACTGCTTACGTATCCCGCATGAAGCAGAAGACTCGGAGGTATGTCCAGGGAACATACTGGAGTACAAACGTGAGGTTCCAGAAATTCTGGCGTGGCATCAAGACCTTCACGAAACGTAGCCTGAAGGCCAGAGTTCCCTCGTGAAGGAACAGCCACCTCACGCCACATCACAGGTGCCGGCGGTGGGATACCATACACCTGCAAAATTGTCCCTGAAAGGGCCAGCAGGGAACAGCGCTATATGGGGGTACAATGCACTTCAAAATGAACTGCTTCCAGAAGAACGCCATCGGACCTGCCTTAAATGTTCAAATCTGGAGGTTCAAGTGAGGCCAGTAATGTCTAGCCACCAAATCCTCTCTTCAGGAACCTGCACCAACAGGTAAGAACCGGATGAAGAATTAAAGAATCAGGGAATTGGGTCCACACACCCCAGCATTCCTACTCTCCAAATCTGGGATGGAATTAGAACCCGCGCCAGGGGCCTTTGGGCTTACCACCAATAACCATGAAGGTAGGTGGGTCTGGTTCTTTCCGAAAAATGAGGTATGTGAACCATTTACAAGTTGGTAAATTTACACTTGTTTATGCAAGACGAGTTGCCTTTCAAGACAGGCCGTAGTTGCGGGCCGCTCATTGTCACTATGAAAGATACCGGTTTCAACTCGCATATGCATAATAGACTTTTACTGTCTAACAACAGGAGAACAGTTTCCACTGGGCTCACCTAAGATATTATTTTATGGGCTATCTGGATGATGTTCTAAAACACTGTGTTTTGCCAAATCAGCGGTATCAGCCACAAACCATTCTGCAGAAATTGGATTCTCATCCATCCAGTATATTTAAGTTGATAGCAACTGAAATTATTAAATTGTCCGGGATTGGCAATATATTGGTCAGCTGTGCTATTGCGCCTTCTGCACCATCAGATATACGGCATACAAAGGAGCAAGCTCACAGGCTATTCCCAGCTGAAACTATCAAAGTCATCATGGTGGACAAACAGTATTCAGCCTTGCCCCACTAACCTTCATCAATACTCGTCAGTTAATTACTAACTGATGCTATGCTTAAAGAAGGATAATTACTATATACCATCTTTAGTATGGAGGCGAATGGGGTTTGCATGAGTTACCAATTATTCAGTTATATGGTATCAACTACCTATTCACATAAGGTGCATTCTGTGGATAAAGGTTTGTGCGAATATGCATATCTGCATGCTCAAGTTTAATGATGCACTCTGGTGCTATTATATGTAAATCACATGGGTGCAATCAAGTCAAAGTATCCGGTAATAGTTTACCTAACTTCATTGGCATTGGCGTATCTGCAGGAAAACGAGAATGGATGTGGAATCGCAAGGATTCAAGGACATTAAGGCTCGATGAATACACCTAAAGATCAAAATGTTGCATCCAGGCTCAAACGCCAGTTGCAAAATACGTGGCGTATCAGTGGCGATGGATGCATTCTCGCTACACTGAGGAAGTATGTTCATTGTGTCCCTCCATTTACCTTACCAGACGGTTCTTGCAAATTCAGCATTTCCCGCTTCAGGCATTTTCGGAGTGCCTGACTGGCCAATGCAGCCATGATTCCCGCTGAGGTTGGGAATGATGATAGAACCTTATATGGATTCCAGGCACTAAATGGCTGGTTAGCCGTGACCGGGGAACCATCCTCTGCATACTTAAATCTATACATTGACTTGCAGACGGGGAAGACTGCTTCCTGCGGCTTAGAATTGTCAAACCAAACTATGGACGTGCTCATTGCAATTACAGGGTTAGCACCAAACAAACAGTGCTTCCCTCATAGGGAAGTTGACACGATTGACCGACATCTTTAGTTCAGTTCCATATGGGGTTGACTATCATTTCAAGAGTGCCATTACTGTGCCGCACGTGCATATTGGCTGCGAGGAGCAGAATCCACTCTGTTGGGTCACCTTCTGTTATCGAGATTATGAAGGGTATCTTCAACTTGACACCCCCCCTAAGCCAGGTACGCTGAGATATGGGATGTTAACATTGGACCATTCCTGCCCTTGGCTCACTAAACCAAGTGGTTATGCACATGACGCTGAGTCAGCACAACGGGTCCAGTTTGCAAAGCTGTGACTGGACAAGATGATTATTCTGCAGGGAATTGCATTTATGTTATCACTTAATCAGCAGAAATCACCAGGGACATCAGGTCTCATACTAGAATTGCTTATCCCATGGACATTCGGTTGTATGTGGCCACACATCTACACCAGTATGTTAAGGTCACTAGAGCCTTAGGGACTCTGAACCAGCAATGATTGTTAGTTACATGAAGCCTCGCTAGAGAATCACTACAGACCATTGGCCGTTGGTTAATATGGGTTCTGGGATACAGGAGTGAGCACTGACATACTAGTCTCACTCCACCCAGGCTGCAACTATTTTCAGCAGCAGGGGATGGACGTTCACGGGACCACATCCTAGCGGCTGCAGGATGGTCTAATTAACGATTCCAAACATTAGAAATACCCTTGCCAGACCAGGGGTATTTGCCGACTCTTTTAAGGTCTGTGTTATAGTCCTACCGGGTGGAGGAGGTACTATTATCGCTATGTGTACATTAATAGCATCAACATGTCTATACCTATGTCATGTCTGAATGCATTATTAAAGTTAGCTCTTCACTGATGCAGTGTGTGATGCATGGACCCGTCCATGGCATGAAATCACAGAGCTTTGAAATCTTCATGTAGTCACTCATGTCACTAGACTCCGAAGTAAAATAGTAAGATTAAACGAGAACTTACCAGTTTGAAGTTTGATCCTTATTTTATGAGGAGTTACGATGAGGGATTATGTGCCCTCTGCTCCCAACCCTCTATATAAGGATCAACTGGTATTTTAGTTCTCTTATCTTACTATACATTCAGTCAAATTCTGTGTTCTGTGATTTCACACCGCTGCTTTGAAGAATGTCACGCATGTGTGCTGGCGAGGTCTTCACGTAATCCCTCATCGTAACTCCTCATAAAATAAGGATCAAACTTCAAACTGGTAAGTTCTCGTTTAATCTTACTATTAACATTATTAAAAATAGGAAAATGGAAATGGAAATGAGATAAAAAATAGAAAAGAGAAAAAGACATACTGAGAGAGCACAGTGTAAAAACTAAATATGAGAACAAGATTGTTGTTGAATTAGCCACAATTTTGTGTTTCTTTTGAATGTGACATATGTAGGGATACATTTCAAGTGATCTGGCAGTGAGTTCCATAATTTTGTCCCTTTTACTGAAAAGGCAGTTTGAGCAAAAGATGTTCTGCAGAAGGGGATACTACAATTGCCTTTTGACGCTGCTCGGGTGGTGGATCTGGTACCACTTTGCTGTCTTGTTATTGTTTTGCACAGCAGCTGGGGAGCAGCGCCATTTAGGCACCTGAAGACCAATGTTGCTAAATGTAAGGAAATAAAGTTAGCAAAACTTCGGATCTGATATTTGCTTAGAATTTGACAGTGATGATACCTTATTCTTTTTTTGTCCAGGACTTTCAAGGCTCGGTTACAGAGACACTCTATGGCCTTAATTGATGACTGGTGAGCCTGGGACCGTGGTTAAGCCATAAGATATATGTGAGAGAATCATAGAATTCATGAAAATAAAAACAGTTAAAAGTCAAACAGTTTCTTATAATCATAAAACAGCCCAAGTTTGCCTTAATGATTTTACACATTTTCTTAATATGACTTTTAAAGTTCAACTGATTGTCTATAATTATTCCCAGATACTTTACTTCAGGCACTTGTTCAATGAGCTCACCATTGATTTATATATCGAGGAGGTTTGTTAGGGGTAGTTTTTTGATGGAGAAGCAGACAGAGTTTGTCTTTTTAGTGTTTAAAGTTAAACAAGATGAGGCCAGCCAAGATGATATTTTGTCTAAGTTGGCATTTAGTTTCTCAGCCACAAAAGTACAGGTTTTACCAGATGCATATACAACTGTGTCATCTGCATGCAACTGTGGACCTACATCTGGGCATACATCTGGCAAATCATTAATGTAGAGGCTGAAGAGTATAGGTCTCAAGACAGTGCCCTGGGGGATCCCTGTTTCAATTTTGAGAAAGGTGGATCTCACATATTGTTCACGCCCCTTTGACTCAAACTCAATGACTGTTTTGAAAAATTGAACTTAGTTAGATTTGAAATGATGATGTCATGATTTACTGTATCAAACGCCTTTTTTAGATATAAAAATACTGAACCAACCACATTTCCTTTATCAAGTGAATGTTTGATATTTTCGGTTAAAAAACAAGTGGCAGATTCTGTAGAATAGTTGCGTCTGAATCCGAATTGCAGGGAATGCAAATAATGGTTTGTCTCAAGGTGGTGCATCAGTTGTTCTGAGACCACCTTCTCCAAGACTTTAGAGAAAACTGGAAGAAGACTAATGGGTCTATAGTTAAAGGTCATTTCAGCATCTCCAGATTTAAAAAAGTGGTATTACTTGAGCAGTTTTCCACCCATCTGGGAATTGCCCAGATTTAATGGAGATATTAATAAGATGGGTGAGAGGCTGGATTAGAATGCTACTATATTTCTTAAGAAAAGCTGTTTCCCCTTCTGACTCACTTCTAACCCTCCTCCCACTCAGGCTAGAGCCAATTACTGCTTTTTCCTGCTTCTCTTTGCTGCTGTTTCTTCAAAATCCATGGAAGCTCTGAGTTAAGGGAAAGGGATGGGACAGAATTGAAGGGATCATGATGGATCTGGAGCTGCCTTCCGTGAACGAATACCCGTTCTAGTGCAGGTTCGCAGAAACAGCAGGTACAGCAAACACAGTACCTGGAAACAAAGGGGAGGTCTCCAAAGGAAATGTGGCAGACGGGCAGGATTTCAGGTCAGACTAAAGCTGACCGGCCCCCTCTCCCTACTATCCTATTGGCCAATGTACAGTCCCTTGAAAATAAAGTGGAAGGCTTAAGGGCAAGGCTGCTTTATCAAAGGGTGCCGAGGGAATGCTCTGTGTTGTGTTTCACGGAGACATGGCTCACCCCCAGCTCCCCAGACACTGTGGTCCAGCCTGAAGTGGTCCATGCTGCTGTCTATTTAAAGGGCCTGTCCCACTTAGGCGACATTTTCGGCGACAGCCCGAAAAGAGGTTGTGCGGCGTGGTCGGGGCGTGATGCGACATGATGGGGTGTGACGCATGTAGTGACGCGCCATGTCTCCCTGCTGCCCCTGGATTTTGCAAAATATTCAGGCGACATCTCGGTGTCTCATCATGTCATGCGCCCTGTCACACACTGACGTATGTTGGCCTGCAGGTGACGTCCGGTAAGGGTTAGGGTTAGGATTAGGGTTAGGGTTAAGGTTTCCTCCCACATTCCAAAGGCGCACAGGTTTGTAGGTTGATAGGCTTGGTATAAGTATAAATTGTCCCTAGCATGTGTGGGATAGTGTGTGTGGGGGATTGCTGGATGGTGTGGACTCGGTGGGTCAAAGGGCACTGTATCTATGAACTAAATGTGACACAGGGGCCCCAGGGGTTGGTCTCGAGCCCCCGGTGTTCTGCCTGCTCCTAATAGGAACTAATGACCACGAGTTGGCCCAGAGGCAGATCTCTCTTCCGATGGTCTCTCCAAACCCCCAGAGGCAGCGGGCTTTTCAACTGGGTACAGGCAATGTTGTTAATGTACCAGTGCCACCCACCTGTTCTGGCCACTGTTTAAATACCCACCACCCATTTCCAAGCAAGGCGAGGGGATGGAGGGGGGAGGGGGATGGGGGGGGAGGAGAGATGGGGGGGGTCTTGTTCCCAAAGTCTGCATTTATCCCATCTTCAATGTTACTAAAACAGATGATGTGGCCTTTGTACTGTACTATTAGTGGGATCTAGCTGTCACAGGCTGGGTCCACAAATGGGGGCATCGGGGAAAGTGATGTGGGGGGTTGGAGAATGGGAGAAGGGAGGGAGAGGGGAGAAGGGGTTGTGAGGGGAGGGAGGAAGGGGAGAAGGGGGAGAAGAGTGGAACGGGGAAAAAGGTGGAAGAGGGGGGGAAGGGAAGATGGGGGGGGAGAAAGGTAGGGGGGTAGTGGAGAAGGAGGGATGAGGGTGGGAGGGGGGAAGAGGGTGGTGGAGGGGGGTGGAGGGGAGAGGGGAGTACAGTCTACACTCACTGAATCCATCCCTGTGAAAAGTTAGAGACAGTGATTGGATCTGGAAGCGGACCAATACATCTGTAAATAAAATTGAACAACTCAGACATCTTTTCATTTGCACAAATGATTTTATTGTATTAATTTTAATATATTAATGTTTAAAATTCATGCATTGAAGGAAGAATTTTACAGCCCATCTGGGGTCCCTAACCGTAACCCTAACCCTAACCCTAACCATAGCCCTAACCCTGACCCTAACCCGAACCGGGCATCACCAGCAGGACAGCACACGTCAGCATGTATGTCGTGCAACTTGACGGTTTTACAGGCGTCAGTCACTGACGTTCAAAGTCGCCGAAAAAATTGCAAAGTAGGACAGGCCCTTAAACCATATATTGTTATACCATATATATATATACACACACATATCTGTGCGTGTGCATGTGTGTGTATATTTGTGTGTATATATATATATATAGATATAGATATAGATATATGTATAACTTGTGAATATGATTGGAGTTATATGTAATTGTCCTTATAACTATAAAACGCTGATCTTGGATGTGTGTGTGTGGGTGTATTTATTTATTTGTGTGTGATCACATCTTCTCGAAAAAATGACATGCTAACAGTGACATTTTTACATATTCCGATAGAGATTTATGCCGTGAAGTCAAAATCGCCTTATCTGAAAATTTAATGCACTATTTCTCAAATTATTAATCAAAATGTTAAAGAATCTGAAATAACTTAAATAAAACCAAGGGCCTTTGGCTGATGACATGATGACATCACGCTGGGTCTCACGTTGTGTTCCACGCGCTGCGAGTGACGTCACCCGACCGCCCGCTGCCCGGAGCCACCCGCTGCTGCCTGCTTTGCGGTCCGAAGCCGCCCGCTGCTGCTCACTGCTGCCACCCAGAGCCACCCGCTGCTGCCACTCAGGACCGCCCACCCCTCTCCCCCTCCTCCTCTCTCCCCCTCCTCCTCTCTCCCCCTCCTCCTCTCTCCCCCCTCGTCCTTCTCTCCCCCCTCTCTCCCTCCACCTCTCTCCCCACCTCTCTCTCCCCCCTCTCTCCCCATCTTTCCCCTTCTCTCTCCCCTCTCTCTGCCATTAACCTCTCTCCCCTCCCCTGTCCCCCTCTCCCACTCCCCCTCTCCCCCTCCCCTCCATCTCCCCCCTCTCCCCACTTCTCTCCCCCCCTTTTTTTTTTCCTTTTTCAAAAACTTTATTCGACACACTCATATAATACAAAACATCAAAACATAATCAAAAATAACTAAGAGGAGTTATAAACAAAAATAAATAAGGGGAGGGAGGAAGGGGAGAAGGGGGAGAAGAGTGGAACGGGGAAAAAGGTGGAAGAGGGGGGAAGGGAAGATGGGGGGGAGAAAGGTAGGGGGTAGTGGAGATGGAGGGATGAGGGTGGGAGGGGGGAAGAGGGTGGTGGAGGGGGGTGGAGGGGAGAGGGGAGTACAGTCTACACTCACTGAATCCATCCCTGTGAAAAGTTAGAGACAGTGATTGGATCTGGAAGCGGACCAATATATCTGTAAATAAAACTGAACAACTCAGACATCTTTTCATTTGCACAATTGATTTTATTGTATTAATTTTAATATATTAATGTTTAAAATTCATGCATTGAAGGAAGAATTTTACAGCCCCTCTGGGGTCCCTAACCATAGCCCTAACCCTGACCATAGCCCTAACCCTGACCCTAACCCGAACCGGGCATCACCAGCAGGACAGCACACGTCAGCATGTATGTCGTGCAACTTGACGGTTTTACAGGCGTCAGTCACTGACGTTCAAAGTCGCCGAAAAAATTGCAAAGTAGGACAGGCCCTTAAACCATATATTGTTATACCATATATATATACACACACATATCTGTGTTTGTGCATGTGTGTGTATATATGTGTGTATATATATATATATATAGATATAGATATAGATATATGTATAACTTGTGAATATGATTGGAGTTATATGTAATTGTCCTTATAACTATAAAACGCTGATCTTGGATGTGTGTGTGTGGGTGTATTTATTTATTTGTGTGTGATCACATCTTCTCGAAAAAATGACATGCTAACAGTGACATTTTTACATATTCCGATAGAGATTTATGCCGTGAAGTCAAAATCGCCTTATCTGAAAATTTAATGCACTATTTCTCAAATTATTAATCAAAATGTTAAAGAATCTGAAATAACTTAAATAAAACCAAGGGCCTTTGGCTGATGACATGATGACATCACGCTGGGTCTCACGTTGTGTTCCACGCGCTGCGAGTGACGTCACCCGACCGCCCGCTGCCCGGAGCCACCCTCTGCTGCCTGTTGTTGCGGCCCGAAGCTGCGCACTGCTGCTGCCCAGAGCCACCCGCTGCTGCCACTCAGGACCGCCCACCCCTCTCCCCCTCCTCCTCTCTCCCCCTCCTCCTTCTCTCCCCCTCCTCCTTCTCTCCCCCCTCTCTCCCTCCACCTCTCTCCCCACCTCTCTCTCCCCCCTCTCTCCCCATCTTTCCCCCTTCTCTCTCCCCTCTCTCTGCCCTTAACCTCTCTCCCCTCCCCTGTCCCCCTCTCCCCTCCCCCTCCTCTCTCACTCCCCCTCTCCCCCTCTCCCCCCTTCTCTCCCCCCCTTTTTTTTTCCTTTTTCAAAAACTTTATTCGACACACTCATATAATACAACACATCAAAACATAATCAAAAATAACACTATAACAAACAAATCATTGTATTACAACAGTACATTCATTGTTTACATTACTCTCAACCCCACGAGGTGACCAGCGTTGACAGAAGGCCTCTAGAGTCCCCGTGGACACAGCGTGTTCCCTCTCCAGGGACACACGTGCACGGATGTTCTCTCCCCCTCTCTCTCCCATCCATCCTCTCTCTCACCATCCCTCCTCTCTCTCTGTCTCTCTCTGTCTCTGCCTCTTTCACTCTGTCTCTGCCCCTCTCTCTCCGTCTCTACCCCCTCTCTCTCTGCCCTCTCTATCTACCCCTTCTCTCTCCAGAGTTTGGGGCTATGCGTGAGTGGATAGGGCGGGGATGGGGTAACAGGAGTGAATGAATAATATTAATATAATATCAAGGAGGGTGGTTAGTGTGTGTGTGTGTGGGGGGGGGGGGGGCGGTTGGTTAGTGTGTGTGTGACGCTACCGGCCGCCCCCCACCCCCCCAACGCAAACATGCATTGAGGGGATGGAACCCAACGGGTCCCCCTTTGTCTATTATATAAAGATAATATAATGAATATAATTGTGAGTCCGACTGGAGGTGTATGTTGAATGAGACTGCCGCAGAGGTCCCGAGTTTCACCGGCACCTGAACCCACCTAATTAATGGGTGAGGGCAGATCCTGTGTGTTCCCCAATTTACTGAACGCCACTGAATGCCAGTGTGCAGAATGGGGGTCACAGCCATCGTGGGACTAGGATAGTGCCAGGCTGGGGGAAGGCTAAGGCATCTTACACTGAGAGGAAAATGCCTAACCCTAACCCTAACTCGCCCCCCTTCCAGAGTTGGCCACAGCTGGATCTGAAGCCGCATTGGGACTGGCTGCGGGCTCTGTCCGTGTGGCCATTCAGAGCATCCACCTCTGCCAGCATGCCCCACTGGATTATCAGCAGCAGCCCACCCGACGCCATGATTACACCGAATGGCGACATGGTGGGGAACAGCACTGCCTGGCATGCCGCCCGGTCCGGCTTCAGCACCCCCATACCGCCACTGCATCACGAAAGTCCTCAGGAAAAAAATACACCTGCGAGCTACATGGTTTCTGGTTTCGGGCAGGATCTCACCCGTGGGCCGAAGGTTGCCGACCAGTGCCCTAACCCTAACCCTGACCCTCTTCCACTGAGAGGAAAATGCCTAACCCTAACCCTGATCCGGACTCTAAACCTAACTCTGACCCTGACCCTGACCCTAACCCAAATCCTAACCCAAGCTCTACATTTTTAATTATCATTTTTATTTCACAGTTCACAACATCATAACTTTACAAAGATAAATCAGTTGTAAAAGAAAATTATCAGCAAGTGCATTACTTTTATTCTTTTGAAACCTTGCTATTGTTGTGATGTTATTAGGAGGCAGCCATGATCCGAGTGTGCTCGCTGCCTAGCGAGCATAAAACAAAGCGTGTGATTGGTCAATTGGCATCTGACTCAATGTCAAATGTGCTTTGATTAGATAATTACTACTTGGAAAATTGGGGTTTTTTCTCATATTTTAAAAATATGTGCAGGTTTTGTTCTTGATGAGTTTTAGGTATGATAGACAATATACAATAGACAATAGGTGCAGGAGTAGGCCATTTATCCCATAGAGCCAGCACCAGTATTCAATGTGATCATGGCCAATCATTCACAATCAGTACACCATTCCTGCCTTCTCCCCATATACCCAGGCTCCACTATCTTTAAGAGCCCAATCGAGCTCTCTCTTGAAAGTATCCAGAGAATCGGCCTCCACCACCCTCTGAGGCAGAGAATTCCACGGACTCACAACTCTGTGTGAAAACGTGTTTCCTCATCTCCGTTCTAAATGGCTCTCTCCTTATTCTTAAACGGTGACCCCTGGTTCTGGATTCCCATTTGGGCGTCATTTGCGTGTCAGTTACGCGTCACGAGGTGCGACGCATGCGTGGTGATGCACGCATGGTGCGCATTATGCGTGTATGGTGTGCATTACACGCGCATGGTGCGTGGTGACGTAGGCAGTAACATGCGGTCGCACGTAGCGCCCCAGGATTTTGGGGTGTACAAAATCTTCACACGCCATCTGCGTGACGCGCAAATGATGCCCAAGTGGGATAAGCCCTTTAATAATCTTATATGTTTCAATAAGATCCCCTCATCCTAAATCCCAGAGTATACAAGCCCAGCCGCTCCATTCTCTTAGCATATGACAGTCCCGCCATCCCGGGAATTAACCTTGCACTCCCTCAATAGTAAGAATGTCCTTCCTCAAATTTGGAGACAAAATCTGCACAAAATACTCTTTTTATTCTTCCCCCCCCCCCCCCCACACTCCACCCTCACATCAGTCTGGAGAAGAGTTTCGACCGGAAACGTTGCCTATTCCCTACGCTCCATAGATGCTGCCTCACCCGCTGAGCTTCTCCAGCATTTTGTCTACCTTTGGTTTTCCAGCATCTGCAGTTCTTTCTTAAACACAATGCAGTCTTTACATAAGCACCTTGCTCCACTTCAGTGAATATCCTTCTTTCCACTGTATTTACAGTGGCGTTAGGAGCAGCGGATTGGGCAGCTCCACTGGGCTGTGGGCGTGACCCAACAGAATGTCACTCACCTGTCCGCTTTTCGCTTTTATAAACCATTGTCTTGCACAGAGTTGCCCAAAGTATAGATAATCTTTGGAGTTGCCACTTCTATAGCGGTGCCCATCAGTAGCAAGGTAAGGATGACCGAGACCGTTCCCGCGAAGGCGGATGCTCCCGTCCCTGTCGCTTCTGATCTCACCGGTGACCCCATTCCCGCTGTCCGCGCTGCCGCCAAGAAGAAGGCGACCTATCGGCCGCAGAAGAGCGGAGTGACCGAGCAGATCCTGGAGGCAGTGGCCGCTACCAAGGAGCGTCAGGATCCAAAACTGGGCGTCGTAAAGAAAACCATTTCGGCGGCCAGCTACGGGACAGACAAGGTCGGCGCCAGACCGAACCAGTCGGGAAGCGCGTTTGTTTACAAGAGCACTGCAGCAGAGGACGGCACCTGTACTTCCGTGGCCACTCTCCTCCCGGTGCGGGATCCGGAGCCCAGAGAGCCAGAGGGCGAGCAGGGAGAAGCCAAAGATCGGAACAAAAGGAACATCACGAGAAAAGCGCCTGCGAGGATAATGGGTCAGAGGAGAGCGACAGGTGCCAAGCCCGCCGCTCAGAAAAGGGCTAAGATACCGGCGGCCAAGAGTCCCCGCAAGCGCACGGCGGCTAAGAAAGTGTCCAAGAGACCTCCAGCCTCCAGAACTGGGCGGCGGCAAAGAAGGGTAGCCAGAAAGAGGTAGACAGAACCTGAATATCCAAACACAAAGGCTCTTTTCAGAGCCACCCATAGATCTTCATTACGAGTTACTGACAATAGGTTGTTTCTCCCAGATAAATCTCAATAGCCATAGAAACATCGAGTGACTGCATTTCCTCTTTTCCAGCTTTCTCCCACTGCCCATTGCAATCAGAATGAGGAAGGGCCGACCTGAAACATCCTATACAGTCTTAGAATAAAAGGGAGGCATTTAAGATTGAGGAGAAAAACACCCAGAGAGTTGTGAATTTGTGGAACCCCCTGCCACAGAGGGCAGTGGAGGCCAAATCACTGGATGGATTTAAGAGAGAGTTAGATAGAGCACTAGGGGCTAGTGGAATCAAGGGATACGGGGAGAAGGCAGGCACGGGCTATTGATTGGGGACGATCAGCCATGATCACAATGAATGGCGATGTTGGCTCGAAGGGCCGAATGGCCTCCTGCACCTATTTTCTATGTAACTCTGGATGAAAAAGTGTTTTCTCGCCTCAGCCTTAAATGGTTTCCCCTTTATTCTAAGACTGGCCCCTGGTTCTGGACTCGCCCAACATTGGGAACATTTTTCCTGCATCTAGCTTGTCCAGTCCTGTTATAATTGTAGATGTTTCTATAAGATCTCCATTCATCCTTTTAAACTCCAGTGAATACAAGCCTAGTCTTATCAATCTCTCCTCATATGACAGTCCCACCATCCCAGGGATCAATTTCGTGAACCTACGTTGCATTGCCTCAATCACAAGGATGTCCTTCCTCAAATTAGGAGACCAAAATTGTATGCAATACTCCAGATGTGGTCTTACCAGAGCTCTATACAACTGCAGAAGAACCTCTCTACTCCTATACTGAAATCCTCTTGTTATGAAGGCCAACATTCCATTAGCTTTCTTTACCGCCTGCTGTACCTGCACGCCAACTTTCAGTGACCGGTGTACAAGGACACCCAGGTCTCGATGTACCTCTCCCTTACCTAACCTAACCCCATTGGGATAATAATCTGCCCCCTTGTTTTTCCAACGAAAGTGGATAACCTCACATTTATCTATATTATACTGCATCTGCCCACTCACTCAACATGTCTAGGTCACCCTGCAACCTCCTAACATCCTCTTCACAGTTCACACTGCCACCGAGCTTTGGGTCATCCGCAAACTTGCTAGTGTTGCTCCTAATTCCCTCTTCCAAATCAGTAATATATATGGTAAACAGTTGCGGCCCCAACACCGAGCCTTGTGGCACTCCATTCCTCACGGCCTGCCATTCTGAGAAGCACCCGTTCACTCCTACTCTTTGCTTCCTGTCTGCCAACCAATTTTCGATCCACGCCAACACCTTACCCCCTTCCATAACAACAGGCAACTTTATTCCATTCCCTCACATTACTCTTTATCCTCGTTTCCCTCACATTACTCATTTCCCTACCATGAAATTGCAACATTTTGAAAAAAAAGTTAATTTCTTATATTTAAAAAATGACTGTTGTTGTAATTATTCAAGCAATGTCATAAATAAGCTCGTTCGGTATTCCAAAAACACAAGGAATCATGGGATTTTCAAAGGTCATTCGAGAATTTAAAAAACGAACGGGGTGCCTGGTAGCGGGGTGTAACAGCGAGAGAGAGAGTGGGTAGATGCGAGCGGGAGACAGGGAGAGACAGTGAGGTGGGGGAGAAAGGTTTCAGTTAAGGGCCTGTCCCACTTGGGTGACCTAATCCGCGAGTTCTGGAGAGTTTGCCCTCAACTCATACTCGCAGCATAGTCAACACGAGGTCCTAGGTCTTTCTAAAGGGCCTGTCCCACTTTCACGACCTAATTCACAACCTTTTTTACTCGTGGACATTTTTCATCATGCGAGAATAAACGCCCCGAAAACTTGATGCCATGAGTACCCACGAGCTATCTACGACCTCCTCCGACCTCGTGATGGCCATGCTGCGAGTATGAGTCAAGGGCAAACTCGGCAGAGGTCGTGAAAGTGGGACAGTCCCTTAACTCCCCTTCATGCTCGAGAGTAGTCCCTGTGTACTCGAAGCCTCAGCTCGGTCGCGGTGTATTTTACAACATGTTGAAAAATGACCGCGAGTAAAAAAAGGTTGCCATGGAAAAAAATCAATACTTTTTTTTACTCGTAGGTTTAGTCGTAGTAGGTCGGCATGTTAGTCATAGGTAATCAAGGGTAGTCGTTGATAACCTTCATCATAGTCGAAGGAGGTCGTTTTTGCTCTCCATTATTTGGTATCCAATTTTCCCAATGTTAGTCATAGCTAGTTGAAGCTAGTCTTCTACGTAGTCGAAGGAGGTCTTCAACATGACATTTTTTTCAAACTCGCCAATTAGGTCGCCCAAGTGGGACTGCCCCTTTAGACAGACAACCACTGGTAAAGCCATGGCTCGTTACTTTTAAGAGAATCGAGAAAATGTCCTTAATCGAGAGAATGCAACTTCAAAACCCCCTCTTCTACCACGGGCGCAAGGAAGAAATTACATAAAGTTTGCATTGAGCGAACTGAGTGTCCTTACCGTCCTCGTCGTACACCGGCGTTTTGTGAGAGTGGTTTGATCCCGGGATCGAAGGGTAAGCGGCCCGCGGTAGCTGGTGCCTCTTCGCTCATTCGCCGCTGGAAGAACTCGGGCGCTGCCTCCTCCATGCCGCTGCTCGGCGGCGGCGGACTAGGATTCCAGAGCATCACCGATGCCTCACACCAGATCCTGATCCCCCGTCGCCTGTCTGGATAATGTGACCGACGTTGGCTGAGCTGAAGTTGGGATCCAACCAGTCTCACAAAACGCCGGTGGACGACGAGGACGTTAAGAACACTCAGTTCACTCAACGCAATCTTCAGGTTATTTGATCCTTGCTCCCATCCATCCCAACCACGGCGCAAAAATCTAATGTGTAGGAAGTTTGAAGGAGGGTCTTCTATTCAGAGGTCCGCGGACGGGAGTGTCGGCCCAGGCCCGCACCCAGCGAGGAGGGAAGACGCCGGCCCCAGCTCGACTCTGCCTGTCCCGCAGAGGGGTTGAACAGGAGTTGGTGCTTCTGTTCCGCGCCGCCGGAACCCCGCGCTCCGCTGCTCCCGCTGGTCTGCCCCCATGCAGCAGCACGACCGCCGCGAGTGTTTAGCCCGAGCGACCTATGACATGTGCATGCAGAGTCGGAATATCGAATTGGCTTATTGCAAGAAAATTAACAAACGTACGCCAAATTTCCCGTTGAGGTAGAGCATTGCTTATTTAATTTCATTTGAAGTCAGCAGTGAGGGGTCTGCAGCGAAGGTTGAGTCACGTGATATTGACTGGCTCGCATTTCTTGTTGTTCTTCACCCAGGTCCGCACAGCCGTTCTTCACCCAGGTCCGCACGAGTGGAGAAACCCGTTCATTTTTCACTTGTGAAGCGGCAATTTGATATCATGTTAGATAGAGGAAAAGGCGGGAAAGGGTTGGGCAAGGGCGGTGCAAAGCGGTATCGTAAGCAAAGATTATAGAGCGGAGTTCTATGATCTTTGATCGTAAGGTTCTTCATGACAGCATCACCAAACCTGCCATACGTCGTATAAATCGACCAGGTGGCGTCAAACGTATTTTGCCGTAATCTGCCAGGAAGTGCGCGGATGTTGATAGTTTTCCTTGAGAATGTCATCCGGTATTCAGTAATCTGCACAGAACATGCGAAACGCAAACCAGGGATAACCATGGAGGTGGCGTATGCAGTGAGCCGCCAGGGGCGCCCCCTGTATGGGTTCGAGAGCGAAAGATCAAAAGCTTAGAGCACATGGTATTGGGGGTAGGTGTTGACCTGGATAGAATATTGGCTGGCAGACAGGAAGCAAAGAGTAGGAGTGAACACTCTTCTAAATATTGACACCCCACCTTCTGAGATTTATAGGCGAGCATGGGAGGACGAGCTGGGTTTACCAATTTCGAAAGATATATGGGAGGAAAGTCTACTATACATACATTACTGTTCTTTAAATGCCAGGCATTGCCTGATACAATTCAAAGTATTGCATAGATTATACTACTCAAAGTCCAAATTGAACAAGATCTTCCCAGCTGTCTCTCCGCTCTGTGATCAATGTCACTTCCAAGAAGCCACCCTAACCCATTATTTTATATCCTGTATAAAATTACAAATCTTCTGGACGTGAATCTTCAATATCATTTCCAAAACACTCAAAATTCAATTGGAGTCAGATTCAAAATTAACAATATTAGGAATGTCAGAGGGCTGCCCTAAGTTAACGATATTCCAAAGATGCTTCCTTAACTATGGTTTAATAACTGCGAAAAAACTTATACTTGACTTCCGGTGGCCCCATGTTATCTTAACAGACGCTGCACATAGCTCCACTCCCTAAAATTCGCGATGTTTCGCGGTAAAACCGGGTCTACAGGTCGGGACCAATTTAAAAAACTTATCGGAGCCTCTGCTCAACTTGCTGATAACATCATCAGTAACAGCTGTGAATTTTACAGAGGCTTAAAGCACTTTAAATGAAAACTTCTTCCCTGGGTAAGAGCACTCAGAGGACAGTTAAAAAAACTCTCCTGAGGAAGCCAGACGAAGCCTGCAGATTTATTTTGAAGTGGCTTCCGAAGAAAAGGTGCTTTTCGATATGGCTACAAGACTCAAAACAGATTTGGCCAAGGACAAAGAGTTTGAAGAATTAAAGCTTTCGGTAAGTGAACTGAAAGATGTAAAGGTGGATGGAAAAAAGATGGAACACATGATGGGAGTTATGATGGAAAAGATAGAAAAGCTAACGCTAAATATGACTTCTTGTAATCAGAATGTTATTGAGTCTGTGAAAGATTCGATTGGCACTATTAATAAACGAATTGATGATGTGTGAGAAGAACTATCGGAGAGAATTGATAAGGGTGAAGAAGACACCACGAAGAAATTCGGCGATGTGCTGGACACTGTATTAACCTGTATGTTAACAATGCACGAGATGGAGGATGAGATGGCAAGAATGGTGGAGGAGATGAAGAAGGTGAGTCAGAACAAGACCTTGCCACACGACGGATGGCGACTCAGCGGGCTAAAGTTTCAGACAAATGTCTGGACCTCGAGGCTCGTTCGAGACGTTATAACCTAAGATTAGTTGGTGTACCAGAGGGAACCGAGAGAGATAACACTTGCGAGTTTGTTGCGGGATTAATTAAAGAGGCTCTTAAGCTCCCTAAACTACCAAAAATTGAAGCAGCACACCGGGTTCCTAGATTCAAACACAAATCTCAGGATGGCTCAGAACGTACACAACAGATTATTGTGAAATTCCGGGGCATTGCTGACGTGGAAGAGGTTATGAGGAATATCAAACGTGGCGTGCCTCTGATGTATGGTGTAATTACTTTTAAAATCTTCAGGGACTACCCTTATGAAATCATGCAAAAGCGAAATGAATTATCTAAGGCAAAGCAGGCTCTCCAAGGATATAAGGAGGTCAGATATGGTGTTTACTACCCAGCTAGAATGCGCAATTTGCAACAAAGAACAGCAGAAATCGTTCACAAATCTCGAGGAGGCGTACAAATATGCTCTAACCATCGTGGAACAGAAGGACTAGCTGGAAAGGTTGGACATTTTGGACACTCTCTCTCTTTACTACTGCACCCAGAATGGTGGCACACTGCCCAAAGAAGGAACTTTGTTTAGACATCTTATCGGCGGAATGCTAACTCAAGGACACACTCTGTTCCAAGAGAAGCTGGAAAAAGATAAACACCAAAAGCAGAGCTCATCAACTGACTGGCTTAGCTATTACTGTTGTATATGAGATTGAATGAATAACCTAAATGGTATAGCATTAACTTCTTTAACAATATTAACATAGAATATTGACATAGAAACAGTAATGAATGCTAATCAGAACTGCAGAAATGGGGATTTTCAAATTAACACTTTAATTTAACCTAATAATTCTTAAGTAGATTTATAACCGGGGCGTGAGGGGAAGAGGCGAGCTACTGCCTTAGTTCCAGGAGCCAGAAATAGGTTAACCCCTTCAACCAATAGTTGATGATCTCTGAGGTTAAAATATACGTTTAACACTACGTAGACAAAAATATAGTTATATCCGTAAATACCTAGGAAATGGACATATATTCTGTAAATTGGTACTATATATCTGTTTTTTTTTAAACTGGTCCCATTCCAATATGTTATGATTAATTGAGGGAGCAGAGCTATTTGTTTGTTTTATATCGACACGGAAGTCAATAAAAAGTTTTTTCTCACCTACAGGTGGGTAACTTGTTACAGTGCCGACAAGCTCGGACACTGTATTCTCACTTGTATTAGTTTTTTTTAATCACTTTCACATTTAATCACTTGTGTGTTTTTTTATTCAAGGACTATCACAAGGGGCATCTACTAACTGATCATTGTAGGGTAAATGATCCCCCTATATCCAAAGACCTGAGGTACGAATGCACCGCAAGACACATAGGTATTAAATCTATTAAATGAAATCAAAATGCAAGACAATAACCAAAATAAACTGGGAGGAATCTCATTTTGTAGTTGGAACGCTAGGGGTGTTAACGAATGCATTAAAAGGGGTAAGATTCTAGCTCAGCTAAAAGCATACAATACAGATATTGCCTTTTTACAAGAGACCCGGGTTCTTTCCTGATGACCGGTGCTATCTGTACGGAGTTTATACTTTCTCCCTGTGACCTGCATTGGTTTTCTCCAAGATCTTCAGTTTCCTCCCGCTCTCCAAAGACGTTCAGGTTGTAGGTTAAGTGGCTTGGTACAAATGTAAATTGTCACTAGTGTGTGTGGGGTAGTGTTTGTGTGCGGGGATTGCTGGTCGGTGTGAACTCGATGGGCCGAAGGGCCTGTTTCCGTGCTATATCACTAAACTAAACTAAACTAGAGCAGATAATCTATGGAAAGAAAGCAGAGCATCTTTATTGGTACATTATGACGACGGGGTATCCGGCACGAGATACCTTCAAGAATGGAGCATGCCTTTCTATCTGTCATAGAAACTGAAACATAAACAATGGGTGCAGGAGTAGGCCATTCGGCCCTTCGAGCCAGCATTGCATTCTATATGATCATGGCTGATCATCTAAAATCAGTATCCTCGTTCTTGCTTTCTCCCCATATCCCTTGATTCCGTTAGTCCTAAGAGCTAAATCTAACTCTCTCTTGAAAACATCCAGTGAATTGGCCACCACTGCCTTCTGTGGCAGAGAATTGCACAGATTCACCACTCTCTGTGTGAAAAGGTGTTTCCTCATCTCAGTCCTAAATTATTCTTAAACTGTGGCCCTTTGTTCTGGACTCCCATGTCACTCTGGGTGAAGTCCAGGTGGTGCTAACAATGTTTGCATCTTCCACTTTAAATAAAAGTCAACAGAATTACGGAAGGTTAGAGAAAGAAGTGTATTGATTTCTCTTTCATTAGAAGCACGGTTGACATTTGTTACAAAGAGAAATCAACTTTTATTTCAAGTAATTTAGAAGTCACTTCATTAAACGCGGGGAGAAGCAGTGTGGAGATTGCTTTCTTCACTGCTTTCAGTGACACATCCATGGGCTCCACTGAACAATGTCATGAATATCTTCTTCATTTGACCTCAACTGAGCGTTACGACAATATTTACTTAGCGAGGTCATAGATCACCTTGCAAGAAGCTCTAGCCATCATGGTTAGAGTGAAAACCTTCACTTTTTTTTTAATTGAGAAGAGCTATCATCTTATGTATTGATCTTGGGTCACTTTACCCACACTGGTCTCAGAGCCGGTGATTCCAACCACGGCAGCTTCCTGAATGCAGAGATGTGTGAGTTTACTGAGTCCAATGTGACGATACAATTGAGTCTGGTTTAGGTTTTTAGTTCAAACTCAATTTAAAATAATGACGACGGGAATCTTATAACGTAGGTATGTTACAAAACTTACCTTGAGCAGCGCTGCAGTTCTGCCACTCCCTGTGTGCGTGACTTTCAGAGGGGGGCGGGCTTAAAGTGCCGTTTTTCCACAGGCAGGGAAAATCGATCAATGTCGGGCAATTTTGTTGCAGAAGAAACATCGCTCCGACATTTCATGAATGAACCATATAACAATTACAGCACGGAAACAGGCCTGCACTCATACCAATATAACCATATAACAAGGTATTTTTAAATTATGCTAAATTATTTATTAACTAGAGTAATTTAAAAATCACCTTCAAAAGCCGTGAGAGCCGACAACGGGAAGGATTTTGCGTAGGGGAGAAAAAAAGGTAAATAGTTTATTTTTATATTGAAAGTTGGTTTTTCGGGAGGTTTTAATAAAATTTTCATGTTGCGAAATGGGGTCCAAAAAAATGTATGAACCAACAGTATTTTTCCTCCCGACTTCACCGCTAACCGCAACGATCCAATCCACCGCATTCCACTAAAACCCACTCACTAGTTGATTTAAATGGCCATTCATTTACAGGCATTTATACTAAATTCCTTCCATTTGGCCCAGAAATTCATGAAAATGAGATTTAAAAATTATGTTATATTGTGGATTATTGTGTGAATGTTATTTGGACACTTAGGCAATTAAAAAAAAGTTTATCTTTTCTTAAGAAATGGATAGATGTTTAGATCTACTCATTGAATTTTGTAATTAGCTACAATTAGATAACTAACTAATTATATGCTTTAATTTCAGGTCATCCAAGTAAGATTGTTTCATATTTGTTTCAGAATGCTTCAATCTATCATAACTGAAAATTTCATTGGGTTCTCTTAATTTTTAAGAAAGTTATGGGCTTTTAACTGTTCCATATCACAGCTTTTGAGTTAAGTTCATTGAAAGGCAATGGGGAACAAGATGCTAATTTCCGAGTATGAAAATGGCCATAACTTTCTTAATACTGAAGATATGAAAGTGAATTAGGTGTCAAATTAAACTTCTTTTTATGCTTTATCTGATGGGATAAATTGCAGACTTGATTTTTAAAATCTCTAAATTTTGTAACATTGCTATATAAAATCAATTTAATATAATGACGACAGAATTTAAAATAATGAAGACCAAACATCTTAAACAGAGATTGGTCAGATACAGTGAGAAATTATGTGAAATAATCACGGAATTTTATTTTAAATGAATGTACCTGCATGTTATACTGTTTAGTTTGGAGATGCAGCACAGATAGTCCACTGAGTTCGCACGACCAGCGAATTTATTATTTTCCTATTTGTCAATTTGTGCCCGATTATTTGGTGGCCAATCAACCGCTGTCTCTAAAGGGGTTGCGTCCAATCACCAAACAGCTTGCCTTAAAATTCCCGTCCAATCAACAATTCAGTCTCCTCCCGTCCAATCAACCACTGTCTCCAAGGACATTGTGTCCAATCACATAATGCAGTTTAATGGTAATTAGCAACTACGGTAAAGGTTGGAAGCCGGCGGAGGTACTGACAGTCAAACAGGAGCAGGAGAGATTAACCATGTATAATCCATAGCACCTGAGTGTACAATTTCATAATATATACTAAATAACAGGGCTGACCTTGGCTGGGAACATGGGGCTCACCAAAATTGTTCCCAATGGGGCCCCGCACCTCCTAAGGCCGGCACTGGCGGCGGTGGCCGTCGGCCGCTCTGTCCATACCGCATGGAGTTGCCAGGAGCGAACCGGGTGAGTGGGGGCGTCGGTGACATCTCCGGATCCTCAGGGATGAATCTCGGGCTATAGCTCTGCACCGATGCCCGACCCACGGGTCTCTGTCCCACACCTCCCCCGGACCCCCGGGTCACTGGCCCTCACCTGCCCTGGACCCCAGCTGGACACCTGGGCCGGCCCGCATTCACGGGAGGGGGGGGGGGGGGGGGGGGAGAGGGAAATGCTCCCGAGACATCGCCAAGTCTCCGCTCACTCCGGGTGTTGTCGCCGCTTCACTGACACACACTCTCACGCACAACCTAACACGCACTCTCATACAACCTACACACACCCTTACACACACACAAGGTTTAAAGGGATATTGGCCAAATTCGGATAAATAGGACTAGTTTGGATGGGACATCTTGATCTGCATGGACAAGTTGGGATGAAGGGCCTGTTTCCATGCTGTAAGACTGTGACACACTGTAGAAAGGGTGCAATTGCTCTGGAGAGGATCCAGGGGCGATTTATGAACATATTGGCGGGGCTGGAATTTTTTTTTCACTTTGAAGAAAGATTTGATAACTGGGATTGTATTCTCTGTAGCAACTGAGGTGAAGAAAAAACTTGGTTGAGGTGAATACTATTATGAGAATATGACCTGTTTCGCTTAACAAAGAGTGTAAGAAGGAACTGCAGATGGTGGTTTAAACTGAAGATGGACACTAAAAGCTGGAATAACTCAGCAGGACATGCGGCGTCTCTGGAGAGAAAGAATAGGTGATGTATGGGGTCGAGACCTTCAGACTGAAGAGGTTGAAAACCAGCAATAAAAACACAATAACTGGAGATGTGTGTTATCCAACTAAGGGCAGAAGTTATAATCATGTGTTCATCTTTATTGACGTGAAAAAAAAAATAATGGGTGGCACGGTGGCGCAGTGGTAGAGTTGCTGTCTTGCAGCACCACAGACCCAGATTTGATCCTGACTACGGATGCTGTCTGTACAGTATTTGTACATTCTCCTTATGACCACATGTTTTTCTCTGGATATTTCGGTTTCTCCCACATCCGAAAGAAGTGCAGGTTTGTAGGTTAATTGGCTTCTGTAAATTGTCCGTGGCGTGTAGGATACAACTGGTGTAAGGTAGATTGCTGGTCGATGTGGACTTGATGGGCCGAAGGGCCTGTTTCCATATATATGTTTTACATATATATCTTAATTTCATTGAACCATATACGGTTGAATATGTGGCATTATTTTTGGCTTGTTTCTATAGTCAAAGGGTAAGGTTGATTGATTTATTTGTGCAGAACAGTCCAACTCCTCTTGCCTTGT